>JAAXCT010000284.1:0-685906 GCA_012490785.1 Eragrostis nindensis
GCCTACTAGGAGGAAGTTCATCCACAATCTCCGTATCTGTGGCTCAAAACCCATGTCTAGCATGCGATCGGCTTCATCAAGCACAAGTAATGAAACTTGATGAAGGCTAATTTTCTTCATCTCCAGAATATCATTAAGACGTCCTGGTGTTGCTACGACAATATCTGCTCCACGCTCAAGTTCTCTTAGTTGAGGGCCCTTTGAAGCTCCACCATAGAGGCACTGAAAGAGAAAAAGATGGTTTTCAATGCAAGGAATGCGACAATCATCAACACCATAATACCAGAAACGAATGCAAATATATATGAAGCTAAATGAAAAAATTATTAGAACAGTTCATGAAAATATACTCAAGGGCTTAAATTTATAACCCGCAGAAAACTTTTGTTCAGAACGAAATTCAATCCTAGTAATTAAGCTGATTAGTGTTCTCAAAAGCAGTAGGTGGTAGGCAGGCATATGAGTAAGCGCCCACACTACCGTTTGAAAAGGCGAAGCTAACATCAAGTTTGTGAAAATCCAGACTTGAGTCTAACTGTAAAGGCACAGCAAGCATTCTTATTGTTTTGTATTTGAAAAAGAAATCGGATATGCATTTTTCCCAACAAGACAAACATTATACAGGTACAAGAATAAGATATAATCAGCTCAACGTGACCCAATTCTTTTCTCTGTTGTGACAAACTTTGCATATGAATGCATGTCAAAGAAAGCAGGTAACAACTTACAGTGCAGGAGACTCTAGATGATCTGCCAAATTTCACTGCTTCATCTTGTATTTGTGAAGCAAGCTCACGTGTAGGGCCAAAACAAAAACAGTAGGGCCCATTATTGGATTGTTTTGGCATCTTCTCAGATGTATAAAAGCAGGAATCAATACCCTAGAGTCTTCCCAGACCCTGTCTTGCGATGGCTACTATGTCCCGGTTTTGCAGCGCAACAGGCCATGTTTGAGCTTGAATTGGAGTGGGATTTAAGAAGCCAGCTGCATGGATCTGAATCACCAAATGATTAAGCATCATAAGTACACACACATCTGGAGTAGATAATTAATGACTGGTAATCCATGCCAACTAAAAACAAGGTTATCTATATGCTATCCTAAATGATTATGGCTGCTTACTTAAGCAACTCAGGCATGAAGAAGGGGCTCTTTGTTGATTCACAGTGGCAGAGACAAGCAGGACGCCTCAGCCACATTTTATAATCTGAAAGAACACCAATTCTTCCCAATACTTGTCAGCAGATAATAGCCCCAAGTATATCACTACAATACCCAGAAGATGAGAACTAATGGTCAACTAGGGTTGCAACATGACAGCATATCTTTGATTCTTTGGTCAGTTTACGCTTCATCAATCAGCAAGATGTGCTTACTATCAGAAAAGCTAACTTCCTCTTCTAAAAGCTATTTTGGCGTCCCATGTTGACAATAATTAATCAGTAGAGAAATGTAATAGGCAAACAACAATGTTGATGACGTTGTTCACAGGTAAAAATCCACGTGAAACTCAAGAGAAAACATACCTCTCTCAGGATCTCTGGAGGGAATCCAGTAGCCTCAAATGTCATAAATGGAGCAGGAACGTTCTCCCCCTGGATATGTTCAAGAAATAGGATGGCATGTGACAAAGCTTTATAGAAGCTGAGGGGTAAAGGGAACATTGATCCAGAAAAATTCTAGATGACAGAATAACACAAAGCATCACAGTTTTATGAATCCGAACAGAAACTCCATGTTTTTATGAATCCAGAGAAGTCAATCACAGCAACAGCATGCATTATTTCAAATTCAAATATCTCTACGCACAACAAAGTAGAATACTTGAAGTTAAACAGGATTGTAATAATATTTCCTGCTTGTTTATGTTCTGTTGTCACAATTAGGATCCTATATTTAATTAATCAGAGGAGTATGCTACTATGCTTCACAATTGAAACACCAGGCTATGTAAGGAACAAAATAACTCTTTTTCTTGAATTGTTTGCTTAAAACAGGAACTGCAGCCGCAAAATGCTAAAATATTACTGAAATGTTTACAGATATATTAAATCACATGTGGAACAGCATTTTCAGAAACTTTAAAGCAGCAGCAATATGGTGAAAAGAAAGAAAGTAACAGGAGAATATTTCAAGCTTCAAGTATATTTTAAACTTTTTACATAATTTAGCCATGCAATTAACTCCTCACCATAGCAGTGACTTCATGGTGTTGACGATATGCATCAGGTGAAAAGATTCTCGGAAAATCTGGGGTACCAAGCATCCTGGGTGGTGGCCTCATTGAACTTCACTAGGAAGTGGACCATGGTTATGAGGATTTGGTACTAAATGTGGAGGTGCCACATTATAAACCACCAAATTTTTCTGGCCGCGGATACGGTGGACCATTGCGCATGTCCTGTAGCACAAGATTATCAAAAGATTTTTTTTTTTAAAAAGGAGTAAATTGTAACAACTTCGGAATAGAGGTAACTTGTGAAAGAACAGATAGAATACATTACGCAACAAGGAAATATGCATCATTGCCAGAATTTTCACAATTATTTCCATTCAAATGAAAGATAATACATGCTGTGGAAAACATAATTTCCACAAAGACTGATCTAGCAGGAAACTTTATAATTTACTAGTGTTGAGTCAACATAGGTAGTAAGGAAGAGGTTGATGTCATTATTTAGCATTGATATATGATATATTATTACCGGTTGATTTTTGTGGAGGAGGAGAGCGGCAAGCTTTGGCTGCTGCTGGAGAACATTTGTTCCATCAACCTTCCATAAGAGTGAGCCTCATCTCTTTGGCCCTCGGCTTTTACCAATCTCAAAACCCATTGGAGGTCGAACTGGTGATGGGCCACATGATTTGGAACCGCATAGCCGCTCACCGGTTGTTGCCGATAGTTTGTATGAAGTCCAGCCTGATGCATCTGAGCAGGAGGGGTCGTAAAACTCATGTTTTTATTATCAGCAGGAGATGACCCACCAGGAAGATGCTTTCCAGGATACAATGTTCCTCCAGCTCCAGAAATATTCAGCTGAGTATGTACTCCAGGAAGTTGATGACTAGGAGGTAATTGCTGGTTCGGAAGAGGAGCTTGTCCACGCTGTTGACCGTGTGGTAATGAAAAGCCAGACTGATTACCTTCATGACCCCCTATGCCATCATCCTTCAACAAGAGCCTGGTTGCGTAGGTGACACTTGGCTTAGTTGGGCACCTGCGTGACCTTGTGGCTGTTTTCCATGCTGAGGGATGAACTGCAACCCATGCTGTGTTTGGACTTGTTGGGGGGGCATTTGAAGTACTTGAGATTGAGAAACTTGGGGCAACTGTGAAGCCTGGGCAGGTTGATATAAACTCGGTGATTGCTGAGGGTGTTGCACTTGACTCTGAGGAATCCTTACTGCCGGTGCTGCTGACCTTGATTGTAAGCACCATGTGGCATTTGTGGCTGGTGACCTTGATTAAAGGTGGATTGAGGAATTGCAGGCTTCTGACCTTGATTGTAGGAAGGTTGTGGCACCGGTGGCTGCGGACCTTGATTGTTGGCAGCCTGCGGCATCGGTGGCTGCTGAACTTGATTGTAGGCAGTTTGCGGCATTTGTGGCTGCTGGCCTGCTTGGTATGAATATTGCGAACCTGGCTGTTGCTGCTGTGACTGCATATAAGGACCATGCTGGTACGGCATGTGTGGAGGATGTGCGTTAGGATATTGAGGTGGCTGCTGCTGCTGATGATGATGATATTGTATCTGTGGTGGCTGCTGCTGCTGCTGCTGATATTGCAATCTGTGTGCTTGAGGAAACGAAGCTTGATGTTGAGGCATGTGCTGAAACGCAGGTTGCTGGGCTGGCTGTTGAGGCTGCTGCTGCGGCTGCCCAACCTGGCCAGCCTGAGGATAAACTGACTGACCAGGCCGTTCCTGGTAAGCCTGCCCAGCTGGCCAAACTGCACATTCGGCTGCGAAAAGGCCCTGGTGCCGGTTCTTGAACCTGCGCAGGGGTTGCTGGAGGAGGGCCTGCTGGCAAGGGAGGCACCGCTGCAGCCGCAGCCGGCTTCTCATACTGCGTCACATTCGTCTCAGGGTTCCAGTAGTACAGCGCGTCGTGCCATCAATCAGCCCTTTCCAGGGTGCTGGGAGCGTTGGGTCATCGGGAGCAAACCGAGGACCTGATGAATCAGCTGCGGCAGAGGCCTCCGGAGCAGCCATATCGAGCAAGATTTTTCTTTCTCGCCCCTCCTCCCAATGCCTCCCTTCTTATGCTGCAACCATAATGTGATTGCCCTGCAGATAAATAAAAGAATTAGCTTTACTCAGGCATCACCGTGTTTGGAATAACAACAATGTCCAAAAATTTATCGCTTGTACTCACACCAATCAGCGAAATCTTAAATCCAAAGAATTGACTATCTGAATACAACCCTAACCACAAGGCTACAGCACCAATGTCCTATCAAACTCGCTAAAAACACAAAATCCGAGCTCGTGCAGTGCCAAAATCACCAGTACCAAAACCGGATACAGAAATCAGAGAGCATCGAAAACCAACAAAAAGAATCGCGAACAAGTCCGCGGACGGGAGATTGGGGGTCGAGGGTTACCAGATTGATAGGAAGAACCGGCGGGTCGGGGAAAGCGAAACCGAAGCGAGCCGCCTCCGGCGTCGCCGCGAGTGAGCGAGCGAGCGCGGGCGGGCGGGCGGGCGGGCGGGATAAAACCCTAGAGCAGCCGGCGTGGAGAAGCGAAGGGCGCTTCTGCTTGCCCACGATTATTTTATTTTTTTTTTGTTCTTGCTTTGGCTCTTGCAAGTTCCTTTGCTGATTACACTTGATTATATTGTGTTTTGTGATACAGGCACGGATTTGCCCGATTATTTACGAGTAAGCCCTTGGTAGAGCCTCCACCGTCCATGTGTGCCGTCCGATTTCAAGATGGTTTGTATCCTTTTGGGATTGGGATAGGTTATGGAAACGAAAAGAAGCATCCAATTCGTATGTGATTCATATTTTCACCAGAGAGTTTATTCTTGCATATATTGGATATTTAACTGCCAGATGCAGCATAATGGCAACATAACCACTATGATTGTCTGGTTTTGTTTGTCCTAAAAAGAAGAAGAGTGAATTTCGAAAAACTACGACTTTTGGACAAGAACCCACATGTCAGTCATAGTACATCTCATCTTGCTGAAATGATTAGCTGACATGTGGGATAAGATTACAAGTCTTATTTGTGTTACAAGAGATGCAAACAGTCGTAGTTTTCTGAAATTAAACTTAAAAGTCGTATTTTTCTTATTCTGATGGAAATAGTCGTGGTTTTCTGAAATTTGCTCTATGAAGAATATACTACTCAACTTTTTTTCACACTCTCGCACTCCTTTATTTTGTAAGCGGGTGTCATTGCGGTATTATTTCCTCCTTTTTTACGGTGGGTTATGTATTTTTTTTCCCCCATCGTTGTCCGACACCCCCATTTGTGGGGCGACACATTTGATTTTGCCATTTATATTTTTAAAAAATTGGTAGTTTTTTTCTTCCATAATCTCGAGTTTAGTCTTACACTGGAAAGCTTGGATGGAAATTTGTACTTGAGCTTTATATTTGGCTTGAAATTTTCTGAAGTCGTATTTTTTTATTATACTTGAGAGTGTATCCGCGACTGAAAATGTGACTTCAAAAATCTACTTCCTCCCCGACAACGTGTAAAAGAAAGAGAACACTGCATGCAAATTCATCAGTTAGCTGAACAAAGATGAACCAAATCGATCGCTCTCTCTAAAATCCCGCTCGTGTCACCAGCAGCACCATCATCAGCTACGCGCCGCGGGCTCCGCTCCGCGTCACTTGAACGGTCACCTCCGAGACATCATCAGCGGCGCGTTCACTGACAGACAGAACGAGCAGCGGCGAGGCGTCCATCGTCGTCCTGCCTCGAGCAGGTAGGAGCGGAGCAGCGCCGTCGCCATGGAGTTTCTGCCTGCTCTGCTCCGCTCCGCGGTTCTCAACATCACCAAGTCGACCTACCGTTGCTGTTTTTCTGCCGAATCGGCACCGCAAGCATCCGATCGGACGGCAGCAAGCAGCCCATGGCATGGGGTGCCTGGGCAGGGGCCGCCTCCTCTGCTTCGTCAGACAGACTGCGCTGCCGCGTTCCGCGATGCAAGCCATTGCCGAGCGATGTGCTCGGCTCGACGCCGCGGGATCAGCCGTGAGAGCTGCCGGCGACGAGCATCCACTTCCGGTGTCGTTTATGGTTGGACAGGGAATGTCTTGGGGCAGGTTTGCTACGTCTCATCGTCTGAATAGCAAAGCATCTGAGGGCCTGAGGCCACACCGTTGATGGATAGTACAAGACAAAGAGCTGAATATTTTTTTTTTAAAAAAAAAATCAGAATAGATAGATGGGTACCCAGACCTGCTCTGGTTTGTGCCATTGTGTGTACACCATAATACTTTTTTTTTTGAAAGAAATGTATACCATAATACTCTGTTCTGAAAACTATGCAAATGTAGCCAGGTCGTCAGAAATTCTTTCTACTTGTTCACCGATTTCATATCATGTGCCTCTATCTAGACCCTGCTGCATCGATGCAGCAAAAAGCTAAAATTCTACCGTCTGAACATAACTAAAAGTCGAGAAAACTCTATCCTTCAGTCACCTGTCTTGCTTTAAGGCCATGAAGTTATACTCACTGTATAATTCTCGAGGAACTGTATAATGCTTCAAGTGACCTGGAAACAGCTACCGTTTCAGGTTACACTGAACACAGGTATTTTTCAGCTATAATACAAAGGTTCAGGTAGGCAATTGCCTACCGTAGAGTCCTCGAAAAAAAAAAAGGTATTTTTCAGTTACCAACCTTACCGGTACAAATACAAAACTTGCAATGAAACTCAGAGGAAAGCTAAAACTGAACATTTGGTTACGAGACCACACATCCTTCTTCTTCTTCTTCTCTGCTCAATTTCAATGTGGGACTGTTGGGGATCTGAGACACCTGCTGACGGATGCCAGCCTCAGCGGCTTCCACATCCAAAGCTGTAGCACGCCAACAACTTATGGTGACATGGACTCTTTGAAGCTGACAGAGGTGCTGGATGCCGAAACTGAAGTTGCCGTAATCAGACATTGTTTGCACCGGATCAAAGCTGATCTGAAGGCTTTGGAGCTGCGGCATGGCGCCAGGTTCAGGCCAGGCAAACTGCTGCCCCATCCCGCAACGGAGACAGTCGTACCGGAAAATCTTGAGGATCCGAAAGCTATCGTCTCTGGTGATGGCACACCTTTTCGGGGTTCCAGATTCTGAAACCAGGTTAAGGAGGACGAGGTTTTGCAGGTTACCAAGGATACAGAGGCATTCTGCTTTGAGTTCATGAACCTTGACGTGCAAGTGCGTGAGGCAGGCAAGGGATGCGATCTTCTGTGGAATTTTCGAGAGGTGTCCATCAATTCTAAGATCGAATTTTCGAAGGTGGTTTGGGCTTTGTGCAGGACCAACGGTCCACCAGTAGGTCAACCGAATTACAGGGGTAGTCATGAAGGGTCAGGGACTGAATGCTGGATTTTGCAACCTACGTCACTCCCTCCTGTCTGTAGGTTTTATCAGTAGTGCCACAAAATAAACCATCAAATCTTACAGCAAGCTTCCTGAGCTTCTTTGACTTACTGACAAGCTGTGCTGTAACAACTAGCGAGTCTGAATCATCGTGTCCATGGTGTTTTGATGTTTCCTCAATCAGTGTGCTTATAGGAGTCACAATGACAGTCGATAGTTCCTCTAAGTACTGCATTTCTCCTATTCCTCTCTGCAATTGCAAACGATCAACATGCAGGGACACAAGCTTGACACTTCTGAATGTTGGCAGTTGTGTCACCATGGTCCTCCTTAAATCTAAAGCATCCAAGTGCTTTAGCATCATTATTTGTTTAGGCAGCTTGGAGACCCCAGTTCCTCGGATTCCCAATATCTCAGTAGCAACAACACACTCCAATTCTTTTTCAGTTGTTGGTACCCCCCAAACTCTCACACCTTCAAGAACCAACACACGTACAAGCTTGAAGGAAGAAAGGTCAGGCATCCGTTTCTTAGTATTTCCAAAAACAGTGAGGATCGCACAGTAGGCAGTTTGACAATGGTAGATGCCAATGTGTCAGTGTCAACTGACAATCGTCGAACCGTATGACATGGATATGATCCAGACTTGAGTTCTGCACCCGACGTAACAAAGTTTTGTTCGCTCGACAGGAAGATGATAAATTCATGAATCACATCATTGACAGTACAACCAATTGGGTGATCATCATCTTCATCGAAGACCAGCTCGATCAGTCTCCTACTAGCAAGCTCGTTGAAGCAGCTCTCCCCTGTTTCCCACAAACTTTCCTCATTTCTCGTAGGAATAAACCCTTCAGCTATCCATCTCCGTATCAGACGATCTTTACTGATCGTATGATATTTTGGAAAAGCACTCAGGTACAGGAAGCAAGACTTCACAGGCAAAGGTAAATCAACGTAACACATGTGCAGTACCTTCCTGACCCCGTGCAGCAGACAGTCATGGTTCCTCACTGACATGGCCCTCTCAAGCATCGTCCCAGATTCTGAAAATTCTGCATCATTCGCGGCTGCTAACAAGCCAGCTGTGACAACTAAAGCCAGTGGATTGCCACCACAAAATTTGAGCAGACTTTGGAGAACCTTCGAATCAGCCAAACAATCTTGCTCTGCAGGAGGTAGCATCAATGTGCTCGAGTCAGTATCGTTCAGAAGCTTCAGCAAATGCACCGAGTCAATGGGCTTTATGCAGCACGACTTGGCTACATCTTTTAGCTCAGTGGTCGCCAGTATCCTACTTCCAAGATCATTATCCGGCAGAGCACAAGTGATACCGGTCCAATCCGTGACTGATCTCCAGACGTCATCAACTATGATCAGATACCTGGAAGCAAAATTTTGAACTTATAAGTTGTCAGACAGAAAGATAATGGGTAGTACTATCCGAGAGAACAGAGAAAGAGTAGTACCTCTTTGTGCGAAGGAACTCGTACAGTTTAGTGGCGATCTGTTTTTCATCACAGGGACGAAGAAGCAGATCCCTGCAGGGCATCACCTGACGGGCGATCTCCAACAGTGTAGCATCCACGGACGGCGTGAGGCCAACGTGGACATGAGCCGTGCAGTCGAACTGGCCTTGCTGCTCCGCAACACCTCCATGGCGAGCGTGGTCTTGCCGAGGCCTTCCGCCCCAACAACTGCCACCACCTTCAGCTCTGGCTCGTCGTCGTACATGACCAGGTGCCGGACGATCTCGCTTTCCGAGCCGACAACGAGGTGAGCCTTCTGCCTGCACGGCAACAGCTGGTCATCCTTTTGCAGCATCTCCCTAGGATTTTCGTTGTCTGGATTGACGACGAGGTCGACCTGCTCGCATGGCACGAGTTTGTTAGCAGCGGAATCTGCTGGTCCAAGGATGCCGAGGCGTGCAGCGAGGTCGTGCAAGGAGGGGATCGCGTCCTGGAATCTTTGGAGATGGCGCGAGGGCCGCCGCCACCACTTGAGATTGAAGTTGAACCGGCTGCGGCGGCGGCGGCGGAGGAGGCCGTCGATCCAGTCTTCGATGTCGTAGGCGAGCTCGCGGACGTCTCTGGTCCAGACCCGGACCGGATTGCTTCGTGCAGCTCCGCGGGCAGAGAGTCGAAGAAGGTGGCGGTTGAGGCCATGGAGAGCATGACGCAGGTCGGTGAACTCCGGTTCGGCGGGAAGCTTGTCGAGGAGGGAGTTTATGGGGCCCAGTGAAGAGTTCACCATAGCCGCCATAGCCTCTCTGCCTTCTCGCTGTACTGATCGACGACTGTGCTGCAAAATAAACCAGTGATCTTTCGCGTTTTGTTATTAGATCGGTGATTTTTTTTTCTCGGGTTATTCTCTGCTAGTGCGAAACAGTGTAACAACCTCAAATTAAGCTAACCCAACTCTAGTGCGAAACAGTATAGCACTAGGATTTATTATCTTTTTTCATCTCGAATCAAACACCTGAATCCGGTCCACACACAGAAACGGAAACTCTATGAAGCGCGGTGCACCAGACTTATATAATGTTCGTTTTTTATTCTGTTTTCACTATTGTATCTACGTGACAAGACGAACAAAAATATATCACACTTGCATAATTCTTTTGCAAAGAATTGTTCAATGTTGCTACATGGTGTCTATTGTTGCTACATATGAGCAAGTGTTGCATCCTGGCTGAGCGAGATACTTTCCATGCCAGAACCATCATAATTTTGAGAGGCAGCGTTAATTGTGGGTCATCAGCTCCCTCTTCATCCTCCTAAGTACCGAGGCTCTATTTGTTTTAGCTTCTGTTGCCTTATCAGCTGAAAAAAAGCCAAAAGCTGAAACAAATAGGTTTCTAAAAAGTTGGCATTTTGGAAAGCTGAAAAGGTACCTTTTGAGGCTCGAGTCTATTTCAGCAACAAGTTTGTCGGACGGTTTCATACAGGGCTACAATCTACAAAGTTCTACAATGCATTATATCATGTAGTTGTTGCATTTGTTCTCTCTCTCTCTCACACACACACTTGAAAAATCAAGGTAAAGCGGTACTTTTTCCATATAAATAAAAGGTCCTTTGACACAACTATAAAAAGAGGAATTAACTCATGTAATATTTTCCCTCATCTCTCTCTCCTCTTAGCTGCTCTCTCTTCCCTTCCTGGTTTCTACCTTGAGCTTTCAAGTGGAGCTCTCTTCGCAGGGGCGGAGCCAATAGTAGGTTACAGGGGATGCTGGATGAGTTATACCATGCTAAGCAAGTGCTAGGACACTGAATACTTTGGCTTGGGGTCCTACAGTACCCCAGTGCCCCCTGTAGCTCTGCCTCCGTCTCTTCGTATCATGTCGGAGAAGAAAAAATCTTGCTCTAATAGTTCGTCTTATATGTATCATAAAATTCATATAGCAAGGTTGCATTGTACAAGATAAGATCTCAATATTGTGGCATAAACATCTTTTTTGTTATATTTAAAACATTACCAAGAAAAAGTAGGCATTTTTCTGCAACCTTTTCACTTTGTTCGGTTCCACCATGTATTCAGAATCTACGCACATGAGCCGAATCTCTATATTTTGGAACACACGCATTGTGATGGATCAAAGCAACAAAATTATGGTATGCAGATTTGTGTACGAAAAACTCTTGCACCACACCGTCAATCTGACACCGCTTGAGTTGTAGTCCACGGCAACAAGTACTAGCTCTAGAATGTTCTGATTTACCAATTTCTACAACATGCAAGAGCATTGCACTCTTTGTCTAACCTTACATCATCTCCAACAATTAATAATCTAGCAATCAACCCTCTAACTAGACTCTTCATCTTGATCCTATATCCCTTTGGGAATGTAGTTAGAGAAAGAAGACACATACTATAAATATGATACGGTGAGATTTCATAGCATTAAGCAAGTAATTTCCTCATGACCTTGATGCAACGATTTCCTTTCATGTATCATTGATTTCAGCCTGACAAGTTGTTGCCTTACAAGATTAAATTTTGAATGATAAGGAACAAGCACCCCATTTGTTGTATTTTGCGACTTTGCCGATCTAATTTTCATGCCAAAGAAATTTTGGGAGCCCATAGTATTTTGAGATTTTTCTTTCTCTCTGATATGACAAATTGAATTTTGATGCTTAGTAAATGTTATATGAGATTTGGTTTATAAATGATTTGTAAATAATTAAATATGAGAAATAAAAATAAATGTTCCAGTACCAAATCATCAACTACAAGAAGTTGCATTATTTTTGTGAAGATCTGAGCTTGCATTCGGCATAGCAAAAACACATGCAAGAAATGGCAACTTTTTCACATCTGTCTCTCTTGTATCGTCTCTAAGGCATTAGCGTTTTTTTCTCTCTCTCGCGTAGGAATCATATCAATGTTTGTATACCTTAGTCCAACAGATGCAAGAATCAAACAACTGGCATATGTTTTTCATATCATCAATCTATGTGCAATAGAGAGGTGGATACCTTAGCCATCTTGTGGAAAACAATTCGCTTCCCTTAGCAATACATTCACTTTATTTGTATAGTGCCACCATGAAAGTTAGAGAACACACTAACTCCCCTCAATTTTTTTGGGACAACAACATCACATGAATTAGAATGTTGTTACCGTTGTGATATTTAGAAATTGCTTCTTAATATCCCGCTTGATAGATAGGCTCCTTAAAAGTCATCTATGAACCAACAACAAATGATATAACTAAGAACATACTTATAGAAATGTATACAAGTATTTTGAATGTAAAAAAATATACTACAATATTTATACTGCACATTGTTTGCTTGCAAAATACTCGTTCTTGTTGAAATATGGAGACAATAGTCAACTTGCAATTTTGCTTTGGACAAACTCATTTGCTTGCCAAAACATCAGATGAAGCATACTCCCTCCGTTTGCTTTTTGTTGACGTTAGGACAAAGCAATTAGTTCAAATATGAACTAGCAATCCTGTCGGAACGTCAACAAAAAAAAGTCCGAAGGGAGTATACATTAAGGATTGATTAGTTTTGGGGAGGGAGGGAGCACCTTTTATCATTCATAAAAGGAGAGATCTACAGACTATAGTCACAATGCCAACTCCTCATGACTGACCAATCTGAACCCAGATAATCAACCTACGCGCGGATTAGGATTAACCCTATATTTAGAGAAGTTTCTTGTACTTCGAATTTGTTTCAAGTCAATTTCAAAAAATTCCAACTCGATTTCAAGAAGTTTCAACTCAATTTAAGGAGCTTCAACACGAGTTAAAATGAATTTCAAATCAAGCTAAAAACTTTTTAAGTGAGATTTTTCATCCCTGCATTGATCTGAACAAGCTGGCCAAGCATCTGGGGCCCACCTGTCATAATCCATCGGATTCCATCCCTGCCACTCCACTCCTCTCCCCTCTCCGGTTGCTGCCTTGCCGCCCGCCGCTCCCGGCCCTTTCGCGCCGCCGCCGCATCTATCTCCAGCGACCCTTACCCGCCGCGCGCAACATTACACTCGTCGCCACCTCCCGCGCCGTCGGGGGTTGCCCTTTTGCGCGGCCCGAAGCGCCGAAGCGGGGAAGCCATGGCCGCGGTGCCGGCGCTCGCCGCCGACAGGAGGTCCCGATTGTTCTCTTCTCCCTCTTTTCGTTTATAATTCCCTTGTTGGTGTTAGGGTTTAAGGCGGTTTGGTTGGTTCTCTGCCACGAGGGTTTTAGCAGTTGTCGTGTCGGTGTAGGTGGGCGGCGGTGGCGGCTGCTCCGACGAGGGCGCCCGGTGCGGGGGCTCTGGGGACGGCTACGAAACCCACCAACCTGCCAACCGAGAGGTGATTTTTTTTCCAGACCTAAATGCCTAGCATTTGCAGAGGAAATCCTTAGTTGAGTTGAGCGCTGTTTGTGCTTATGATTGTTTTATTTGTGGTCGTATGAATGCCTGTAGTGAGTTGTTCATGTCCTCCTTTTTCTGAATTTTGGGGAAGCCGTGGCCTCCATTTCGCTGTGGAGATTGTTCCAGAGTTACCGTGCCTTTGGTGTTTGTAGAGTGCGATGAGTTTTCAGAGTAGGAAGTTCAGATGATTTGACTAGGCATGGCAAACTGACAGATGTTGGCGATTGAGGGATTCATCGTTTGTGGGTGCTGAAATTGATTTACACTATTGTTTAGAGTGGAGAGACGAAATTGTGCAAGTATATCGTACACTGTCGAAGTTCTTTATCACAATAGTATTCGTAATGTAAATTCTGTTGGCTTGAATGAATAAATTTGTCAGCTTCAATGTTTCATTTTTACAAAATGCTGTTGTTGGGGATTCCTTGGCTAGGTAAATGCTGTTGTTGGGGATTCCTTGGCTTGGTGCTTGGTCCTGATAACATTGGTTTGTGCATGTTATGATGGCTTTCATTTCTTTCTTATCTGATGGGATTGTGGCATGGATGCTAGGGGCGCTTTCGCATGGGACAACAAACCAGTGCCTACAGCATCAAATGCATTGGGTTCATCTTCGCTTCTGTCTCTCAACAATGATGGAGGTTCTGGTTCGCTTACCAATATCAATGTCCGTCCTGCTTCTGGAGGAAGCTCAGGGTCATCAACATCTGGAAGTGACTTGCTTGACTCACCTCATGCTTGGGGTGAAAATTCGCATCCAGTTTCAGCATTGGATGTGTTAACATTACAGAATCCTGCAACTGCTAGAAGTCGTCCTCAATGGACAGATTCAAGATCAGGAAGCTTAAAATTTTCACATTTTCGAACTTCTTTCTCTGAAGCTCTTAAAGGACCAATAAGAAGTATTGCTAAACAGGTCTGCACTCATATATAAGTCAATTTGATAGATTGAATGCATACATATAATCTAATAAATCATTTTTTTAAATGCAGGGTCCTACATCACGTGGAAAGGGGTTTACCCTAAGTGCAGATGACTTCCCGGTACTTGTTTCCAAGAACTCCGAGTCAAAAAGTCAACCAGGTGACGACATGTGACACCAGCTTTTCTTACATAATGTCTGTTAACAGTTTCAGTTGTCCATGCTGTGTCGCATATCTGAAGTCATAATTTTGTTTGGCAGCAAGTTATATGGAATAAAAAACAGAGAATTGATAGTGTTTTCAATGTTTGGCAGGTGTTTATTTTTCATTTAGACTTATGTTACTGTTGATAAAAGTTGATTCAGTTCTATACAGTTTATTTAATGAACCAACAATGTATATTCTCCGCACTTAGTGCCCTTTCACTTGCAGGCCATAGTTCTCAAGGGCAACCAACTTTCGGTTCTGGTAGTGTGGCCACACAAGGTGAACAAAGAAAGAACCTGGTAGCTGGTATACACCTAATTCATCAATGCTCTTATTTCATACTTCGTACCTCACATGTGGCTATAGCAAGTTTGTTGCCAAAGAATTTTAGTTTCCTTGATGTCAGTTTATTTTGGCAACAACATATGAGATATATTATTTTTTATGGCAGGAGGTGATCCTGTTCCCAACGCAAAATTGCCAATGGAAGAACAGAAGGCTCAATCACATGGTACACAAGCTCCTAATATGACTGTGCCTCCCCCATGGCCCGATCGCTGGAGCCACCCTCCTGATCACCCGCCTGACAGAAAAAGAATGTGGCATAGAGAATCAGCATCATATGGTCCATTCAAGCCTGGAAACACCCCTGGCACTGGCAGTTTGCCTGTTGAATCTCTTACTCATAGTGGTCAGGCCCTGTTGAACCAGGAGGGAGAAGCAAGGCATGGTCCAGCACATGGTGGTTATCACCCAGAAAATAGGGATTTATGTTATGCTCATGTGCCTACTGATGTTTGTGCCACAAGTAAACCTCATCTCATATCTGGAAAGGTCAAGGATAACCATTCAGACACACTTGAGAAACAACCTGTTATCAAGAAGGATTTGGTGCTGTTAGAGAAAATAAGGTGTCTAAATATCAAAGCTAGAAATCTCCGTGCCCGTAATGGGTCTGAGATATCTTCATGCAGGGAATCCAAGGCTGAATGCACACAGAGCATTGATGCAAAAACAAATCAAGTGTCAAAGTGTATTCCCTTCAGTGCTATCACCAATGGTGTTGCTGCTGCTTGTGACTTGGCTAATTCTGTTTCTCAATGTGGTAATTTGGTGCTGACTGGTCCATCAAATGCATCTGCTGCGAGTGTAATAGTTGGTCTATCAGGAGGACATGTTACTGAATCCAATGAAGCCAGAAAGTCTGGTAAATCTGCTGATTATCATGTTTATGGAGGCGGGAATACTTCAAGAAGTCCTTTTGACATTGCATCTAATGTTTCTGGAAATGGATGGGAAGACCACTCTACAGTTGATTCTTTGCCAGTTGTGAAAAATACTCGTCAAAGTCCATTTCCTGGGAACAGCTCTCTGCAGGTGCATATGAGAACTGCTGATGATATGCTAAACTCTCCTGATCGTGAAATTCAGGTAAATGATTGTCACTTTGTATTATACCATTGCCATGTAATTTTTCCCTGGTCAAGTAAATAATGTCTTGTACTTGAATACTTCATCTAACAGTATCAAGGTCGCTGAACTATTCTGTTACAACATGACTAGCTAGAACATTAGAAATATTTCTATTTCTACCAGGAATGGATTTTATCTACAAGTTCATCTATACCCATGTTAAGATAGACGTGTGCACAGTTTTCATTGTTTGATGTACTTTCTAACCCCTTTATGAATGAAAAATGCACTGTGGAGAACTCCTCAACAGTTGTGTCAAGAAAATTTGTATCAAAGTTGCAATCTTTTCCGATACAGTGACTTTAACATATATGCCACGTAGGCATATCCTTTTCATTATACGTTACTCCACTTTTATTTTAGTACCCAAGAGTTGCACATGTACGTAAATGAATTGTTAAATGTAGGCAAGCAACTGTACACAAGGACTAATTAGTTATCCCTTGTCCACTGAACATTGTATTTAGGTTATTAATTCTTGTTTATTTGGTGTATTCAGCATTCAAAAAGGGGTGAGTTGTCTGCTCAACATACCAAACAACTACCAGAAGAGGAGAGGGACAAAATTCAACAAAAGGCAGAATCTGTGGCAAAACAGGAAAAGGGGACCAGTTCTGCATTTTTACAGAGTCAGAAGTCAAATGATGCACTGATAGAAGCTGACAAGACTTTACATAAACATAAATCTGGAGGCATTGGCACTACCAAACATCATATTTCAACATCAGATACATGTTTTATTGATGGTGCTAAGAATCGTAATGTCTCTCTGACGGCAAATGGAGTCAAGGATACTACAGTTTCCTTCAGGTCCACTCCAGCATCAGACACTGCAGGTGTTAACAGTGATCCTTTCATTCATAATGTCATGCCTTCAGCCAAGAAAGCCAACATTAACATGATGGAACACATTGCCCAGAAAAGTGCAACACAGTCTTGTGACACGATTGTTCCAAAGCTTTTGTTAACGGAGAATAGGAAAAGGCAAGTTCACTCTGGAGACAGGGTTTTAAGGGAGAGGTCAAACATTACTGAAAATACAGAACATATTACAAAGGTTGCTGGTATGGGCACACGAAGCTCTGTTAAGGACATTGTATCTAAGATTTGTGGACATGGATGGGAAGAGCACTCTTCAGTTGACTCTTTGCCAGTTGTTATGTCGAATCAAGATCAGTCATTTCCTGAGAACAGCTCTCTGCAGGTGCATGTAAGAACTTGTGATGGCATGCTAAACTTTCCTGATTGTGAAATTCAGGTATGTAATTGTCCCTCGTAATTTTCTACCATCAAGTAAATAAGTCCTTTTACTTGACCAAGAATATTATCTGTAACATTATCAATGTCATTGAACTATTTTTTTAATATGCGACCAGCTTACGTTTGAATGCCACAGTTAATACTCTAATCTAGAACATAAGAGATATTTCTTTCTTCCAGGAATGGCTTTTACTCTACAAATTCGTCTATTTACATGTTAAGATACATGAATATCTTAACGTAATAGATATTTACACTGGAATGCAATAGTTAGTACTCAAATATAGAACATAAGAGATATTTCTTTGTACAAATTCATCTATATCCATTGTAAGATACATGAATATCTTTTGAAATGTGCACCATTTTCATATATTGTGTAACACTAACATACATCCTATGTAGGCGCATCCTTTTATTGATAGTATCTTACTTCACTTCTGTTACCTTCACGTTTTTTAACAGAATAAGTACCCAAGACGAATTGTTAAATGTAGGCAAGCAAATATGAAAAAAAGGGCTATTTAGGTGCCTCATATACTCCAAACCTTGTATTTTTGTTATTAACTCATGTTTATTTGGCAAATTTAGCATTCAAAAAGCAGGGAGGTGTCTGCTCAATATGACAAACAACTACAGGAAGAGAGGGGAATAAATCAACAAAAGGTAAAGCCTATGGCAAAACTGGAAGAGGTAAATAGCCATTCATTTGTGCAGAGTCGGAAATCAAATGATTCACCAATAGAAGCCGACAAGAGTCTTTCTATACAGAAAACCAGCAGCAGTGGCACTACTGAACATGATACTTCAACAGATACATGCCGTATTGACTATGCTGAGAATCGTAATGTGCCCCTGACAGAAAATGGAGTCAAGAATACCACAGTTTCCATCAGCTACACCCCATCACGGGGCACTGAGGGTGTTACCAGAGGTCCTGTTATTCATAATGTCATAGCTTCACCCAAGAAAACTGGCCTAAATATGATGCAACACATTTCCCAGAAAAGTGCAGCAGATTCTAATGACACCATTGTTTCAAAGCTTTTGCCGATGGAGAATAGGCCAAGGCGAGTTCATTCACAGGATAGAATCTTAAGGGAGAGGTCAAACATTGCTGAAAATACTAAATCTACCACAAATAATGCTGGGACTCTGATGGACACACGAAGCTCTGAAGATAAACGTCATGTGGACCTCTCAACCCAAAATGAGAACAGGAGACCTGTGCCACCGCATGCATTTTATACTGAGAATACAGAAGCCTTAAGTGTGCATAATACCCATACTACAGGCGTTGTGATCAGCAGTTCTATAATCCCTGCGCAGGTTGCAACTGTTAGAGGTTTTACTGTGGGAAGTATATTGCTTGGAGATGTTTCGCTTGCATCTGTGAACCATGAGGAGAAGACAGTGGCCAAGGAAGTACATGATACAGTTAATGGCTGTGCAAGTCCTCAGCAGAAAATGCAATCAGAAAAAGATCAGCATGGTGTACAGCATGCAAAGCTTCCCCACAGGAATGACAGTATCATGCGCACCCCTGTTGAAGAGCCAGTAAAGAAAAAACAGTCTGAGGTTGGCGAGCTGAACTGCACGGCAGTACATGCACCGACAAAAAGGAATGACATGGAGAAGCTTGCATGCGAAGAGCAGCACCTGCAGAATCTTGGGCCAATCCCAATGGCAGAGAACCACACAACGCCTTACGATAAAACGTCAACATCCAGATTGGAAACTGATAGTCATGGTAAAGAAGCACTGGATACTTCCACTGCCACAAAAGCGGAGGCTCTAACTGAAGCTGGGAATTGTGATGACCGTCTTCCAGAAAAAAAGAACCGTAAGCATAAGAAAACTAGCAGGCACAGTGGTAGGAGCAGCACTCCTAGGTACCAAGTAAGCTCGAATGGCTCAGCTTCGATTGTACCAAAGCTCAGGGCAGAGGAAGCAAACTCTCTTTTGTTAAATGTGATGCAGGAGTTATCTGTTAAGGCACAGCAAGTTGAGTCCAAGACCCATGTTGGCACTGAGTACCTTGCACAGCCAACTCGAACTGTTCTCTTGCCTGATGATACTTGGAAAATGCAACTTGAGGGCCAAGGAAATCCGCAGAGTAACTATACCAGCTACATTGGCATGAGGCCACCTGTGCCAACGGCTCCTTTGTTGCCCCAACCCGTCTTCTGTCCTCAGGTCAATGCACTCGTTAATGGTGTTCCAGGATGGACGTGGGACCTCGACGAAGGTGTACTGATGTCTGACATGGAAAATCTCTCGGGTTTGGGTACTGCAACTGTGGGCAGAAGCAGTGGCGAACTGAATCAAAATGTTTTCAGTAGTGGTGCGGTAGATCTGTTCAGCAGGCAAGTGGCGGGTGACATGGCGTACCAAGCTGCTAACCCTGAGATCCAGTATAACACAGCTCCGGAACATCAACAGCACAGCCCGGCATGGCATCTCATTGCCCAACACAACGGGACGCACCATGGAGGCAGCGGCACCGGTGTGTACTGGCCAATGATGGAACGTGATGCTGGGATGCAGACTCACGTCGCAAACTACACAGCCGGGCCAGTGGGAGGAGGTGTAAGGCGGGTTGAGTACCAGACCGTGCCAGTTGCATCCTCTGATGTCGCGTATGGTTGGGGTCGGGGACATCCGGGCTCAAACCTGACGGCGCCGCACTGGGAGTAGATTCACTATGTTTGATGATGTGAATGGTTTTTTCAGGTTGCTTTTGGATAACTGGATGTATCAGTACTAACTTGGATTCGATCATTTTTCTTTTGTTCGGTCATGTAATGGTATCTCGCTGCGTGCAGCATGCTCCAGTAGTGACTTTGTTTCGAATGTTTAGCACTTAGTCTCTTGAATTCGTTAAGGCAATGCCTGACAACTGAATTTTTCAGACCCATGATTTGCGTTGTTCATGTCCGATTATGAAACTGAAACATGCGTCGTGGATGAAACTGAATCTAATTACTTTGATGAAATTTACATGTGTTGTCGGTACGGCGGGGTACTGCCTGTCCGTCCGTGGTGGAATGAAATTAGACTACTGACAGCTGAATTGAAGAATTATAATGGGCCTCGCAAACTACGGTGAAAACTGAAATTAACTTCTGTAGTTGCTGAATTGACGGTAGTAGCAAAAGCAAGCGGATTTCTTTGCACAATGTGAACTGTTTATGAAATCAGAAAAAGAGGCACTAATGAACACACTTGTTCATCAGCACCGTTGCAGCTGCAGAGGACCACAGGGGGCAGTCATACGTCTCCCCCTTGCAGACTTGCAGTTGCGTGTTCGCGGCACAGGTGACCTGATCAAAGCCATTGTTTGAGCTGCCGCTGGCTGGGGACAGACGACGGCGAGATACGGACTGGTACAATCTCTGTCGCCGGAATCCAGTCATGGCTGCGGCCGCCGATGAGCGCGGAGGCGCCGGTGATCAGGGTAGTGGTCGTCGGGATGGGTATCCATGCTTCTGGAGGGCCAAGGGAGGGAATTACGCCGGCGGCGGACAGGCAGGCGGAGGCCAGGGAGCGATATGTAAATATTTTGACCAAACTAAGGGGGCTATGTGTAAAATATTTGGATCGCGACTAGTATTTAGTCGCGATCCAAATCAGGGGGCGTTTTGTAAATTGCGAAGGCGCCTTCTGCAAATGTTCCAGGCCGGTCACCGCGGGCAGCCGTCGGCGTCCTCTGCTCTCCCCTCCGTTCGCCCCCGCTCCCCGCCTCCCTGCGCGCCCAAGATCTCGCCGCGGGTGCGCCTGAGCTCAAGCGCACGAGCGGCCAATTCCATGTCTCTGTACCTCCGCTCATCGCCGTCCCGCAAGAACAAGCCGCCGATCCCACCTCCGAAGTGTTTGTTCACACACCGATTCTTAGCATTCCGGAAGGAAATCTCCACTGGTTTCCTCTCTTCTCTAGTTCGATCGTTCCTGTATCCGCTTCGTCTGCGTGCTGGATCGTCGCCAGCCGGTGGCACTCTGCCAACCGGGTGGGAAGAAGATGAAGATGTTTCCTTAATCGGGCGCATTCGATCCTATATATAGTATTAGTATCACATTCTCTGTTCGTGGCATCTCTGAATTCATCTTACAGCTTCTGCTTCCGCATTTTCCCCCCTTTCAGTTTGTTATCATGCAAGTGTCACAATTGTCGATTATCAGAATATCTTCAGGACGGGTTAGTGAATTTGGTGATGCTGGAAAGCCTGTTACAGGGAGGTACGAATGCTTACAGAACATCAGCTGAATTTGACTATCTAGTATTTCTGGACATGGATGGAAACAACACTCTGAGCCAGTTTTGACCATAGTTTTGGAGGAACACCTCACATCTGGCTCATGTGAAAACTTCTTGTGAGCTAGTCCTGTAGACATGTACTTCCCTGTTTAAGTAATGAAAGTATGGCTTTGTCACGTTGTAGCATTACAGTTTCACATTTCAGTAGGCAGATACTTTTTTGCTTTTTTTTTTAACAATGTTTCTCTGCTTCGATTGCCTGCAGGCCGCAGGTTCTTAACAGAGTACCCAGAAAAATTGTGCATGTAGATAAATGTATGCTAAAAATAGGCGGCCAAGCATTTCAAAAGGGTTACTGAGGTCAGGTGTCCTTGTATTCGTTATAACTTGTGCTTATTTGGTGGATTCATTCAGTATTCAAGAAGTGATGATTGTCTGCCAACTTGTTAAAAATCAATGAAGGAAGAGGAGATGGTGAAATTCAGAAGAAGCAAAAAAAGCTGTTGCAGAATTGGATGGATTGAAGAACAGACATTCATTCATAAGGAGTCAGAAGTCAAAGGACACCGATAGAAGCATGAAAAATTAATTGCAAACAAAATGCTGCAGGCAGTTGTTCTGGTAGTACCTTCAGGTACATGTTGATACTCTGAGAAACTGAATGTGCATCTTTCGGCAATGAATACTACAGTTTCTACTATAAGTTCCAGTCCCGCGTCTGACACTGAAGCTCTTACGAATTGGTTATATCATCGTTGTTATCTGTGACATTTGAGGCGATGCCTGATAACTGAATCTGTCAGAGCCGTGATTTGCGTTGTTCGTGTTTGATTAATTCGATGGAATTTACACGAGTTGTCAGTATGAACTGGAGGGGTATTGCTTGCTTGTCCGTAGTGAAACGAAATTAGACTACTGAAAGCGAACTAATAAGTGTGATAGTGTTAGCAAAAGCAGGCAGATCTCTTTGCACAGTATGAATTGTTGATGAAAATTAGAAGGAACAGAAGAACTGATGAACAAGCCACCGTTGCAGCTGCAGAGTGACCACAGGCGGTCAACCATTGTTTGAGATGCCGCTGACTGGGAAGATACGACGGCGACTTACGGACCACGCCGCCATGCCCACACTGGCCAGTACGAGCTCGGTCGCCGGAATCCAGTCAAGGCGATGAGCGTGGAGGTGCCGGTGAGCAGGGTAATGGTATTTGGGATGGGTATCCGTGCTTCGGGTGGTTCGACGGATGGAAGCATGCCGGCGGCGGGCGGCGGGATACCGGCAACGGACGGGAAGGCGGAGGAGCCGCTCCGGAACAGGGGCTATGGAGCGATTCGTAAATATTTTGACCCAAATTTGGGGCCTATGTGCGAATAGTTGGATCGCGATTATTAATCGCGATCCAAATCAGGAGGTTTCTTGTAAGTAACTAGATCGCGGTTTAATCGCGATCCAAAAGAGGGGACGATTTGTAAATTGTGAGGGTAACTTCTGTAAATGTTCTAAGCCAGTCAGTCAGTCACCACGCACAGCCTCCGTCCGCCTCCGCTCCCTTTCTTGGCGGCGCCTCCCCGCGCATCCCAATCTCCCACCAAGGGATTCTCCCGCGGCTGCGCGTGAGCTCAAGCGCACGAGCGCGGCTGCGAGTGTGGTCGGCTCCGCTCGCTCATCGCCGGCCGAGAATTCCAATTCGGAGAGTTCGTTCATAAATCAAAAAATCCTTTAGAATTCTGGAAGCATATCTCCACTGGTTTCCTCTCTTCTCTAGTTTTTTTTTTCCTGTGTCGGCTTCCTTTATGTGCTGGATCGTCGCCCGCGGGTGACACTCTGCCCGCCAGGTGGGAAGAAGATGAATATGTTTCCTTGATCGGCCGCATTCGATTCTTTAGTATCGCATTCCCTGTTCGTGGCATTTGAATTCATCCTACAGTTGCTTCTGCATTTCCCCCCTTTTAATTTGTTAC
This sequence comes from Eragrostis nindensis, assembly GCA_012490785.1. Classification (NCBI taxonomy): domain Eukaryota; kingdom Viridiplantae; phylum Streptophyta; class Magnoliopsida; order Poales; family Poaceae; genus Eragrostis; species Eragrostis nindensis. The sequence goes on from JAAXCT010000284.1 coordinate 23,524, forward strand.
TATCAGCCAAGTATCACAGTTGTTGATTATCAGAATATCATCAGGACAGGTTAGTAATCTGGTGATGCTGGAAAGCCTGTTACATCAGCTGAAAAAATCATGGCATAAGGAGGTAGGTAGGAATGCTTTTCCAGAACATCAGCTGTATTTGGCTATCTAGTATTTCTCGACATTGGATGGAAAGACCACTCAAAGTTTACTCTGTGCAAGTTTCGATCAAACTTTTTGGAGGAATACCTTACATGTCCTTCATGTGAGAACTTCTTATGAGCTAGTACTGCACTTCCCTGTATAAGCAATGGATATAATGCTGTTTATTTTTCATTCAATACATTGAAATGCCATAATGAGTATGTACACATATAAAACTATTTTTTCAAATAATATAATGAGCATATCCTGAGCCCCAAGAAGGCCTTATATCAAAGTCTTTCTAGTAGCAGGGTTTGCAAAACCAATGAAAACCGGTCGGTTATCGCTATAGCTGGCCAACAGGCCAAGCCGTTTCCTTGACGGGCCGGCACGGCCCTTATGATTCACGGACCGGGTCGGGCCGACGCAGCGGGCCTGAGGTCAAGCCCAAGCACGGCCCTAGAACGGTGGGCTGAACGGGCCAACCGCTAAACGGGCCGTGCCGTGCCGGCACATCGGGCTTGAGGCTAGGCCCAAGCACGACCCTAGGTGGGCTACGGGCCGGCACGGCCCTTCTATGCGCCAGGCCGGGCCGTGCTCGGACCGGGCCAAAATTAGTGAGCCGCGGACTGGCCCTTTTAGCACGGCCCAGACGGCCAGCTATAGTTATTGCGATAATCGGACTTATCGGTCTGGTTCGGTTTTGTCAGGATTTTCGGTAAAAACCAAACCTGTGTACTGTAGCATAATCGGTTGTCGCTCGGTTTCATCGTTAACCGGTCCGATTTTGTCGGTTTCGATTTTTTTGGTTTTTTCGAGATATCAATCCCTGTCTAGTAAACCTCCATAGGAGCAGTGGCAGCACATCACATAATTTCCGTCACTATTTATATAGACCAACTAGCAAGATGGCCCGCGCATATTGCGCGGCTAGACCTGTTATAATTTACTCAACGGTTTAGATCTGCTGGTACCTCCTTTTCAGTATACAAATCCTGTCGACACAGCCAGTTTCAAGCCTATTCGAATTGTCTGTACCCTGTAGCTTTCCTAGAATTTTGCTGCTACATTTGGCGTTAATACTAAATTGCCTGTTTCTTTGATACTAAGTAAATTTCAATTTCCAGTTTCAAGCAGTGGCGGATCAGAGACAAAAATTTAGGTGGGGCAAACGAATCGGACTTCAAGTAGCAGAGCGATAGCTCGTATGCGAGGAGCGACTGGTGAGGCCGTGAGTAGCCCAGCAGCTAGCTTCTTTATTGGTCCTTCGAATACTCGCTTCTTCACTGGTCCTTCAAAGAACAGTAAGGTCGGCCATGAAGATGCGTTGCCAGACGTCGGAACAGGAGCAGGGCTATCTCTAGGAATTTGAGGGCCCGGTTCAAAATGAACAATGGGACCCCCAATTCCTGGCTGACTCCCCTGTTTTTTCATCCAGATGCAAAATGTGTTAAAGTTGTCTATTAAGGCTCAGGCAGCCTAGTACTCTGATGTTTCGCCCAACTTGGCTAGGCAAGCGTAGTCGTCTTCATCCTCCAGTAAGGTAACTTGCGCAAATTGCATGGGCTAGCGCAAATTGCATGGGCTAGAGCTGATATAGCTTTATCACATTCACCCATCAACCCTTAAAGTTTGTTCTATATGTAGAATCTCTTATATTTTGATAAATATTTTAAAATTTTCAATTCCTTATAAAATGAGACATAGGAAGTAGAATCCAATGCATTTTTCCCGCCACAGTTACGGCGTGGCAGACTATGGCTGGCATCCAAACGTCGGCTCTATGCTTGCCCTTGATATGTCTGCGCAAGCGGCTGTTGTGGTGCCGCCTCCATCGCCATCGAAGAAGCCGGCCACTTTGCTACATGATCCTCTCAAGCTGAGATCCATATTCTTCGATTATAATAGTCTCGTTTAGGATATCTTGTCTGAAAAAAAAAAAATACTCTTCCAGGTGCCTTGAATGGTCCCGACTCATTGCTCTTCAACTTTGCTAAAGTACATCTAGCGTGTCTATGGCAGCTCTATATACTACCTCATGTTGCTACAATAACCTTGTAATTTTGAAGACTTTTGTTTAGAAGCGGGAATATTGATATTTCAACCTCTGCATCAAAATGATGCATATACCTACAATTATTACAACGAAAGATGCTCCATTTCAAAATGCACGTAGGCTATGCAAAAAGAAGCAAATAAAAGAAAAGAAGACTCTACTACCGAGCAACCACCCCACAACCATAGTTTCCATCGTCGCCGAGAATGATTCACCATGGCGGCACCCTTTCATCAGCATTTTCCTCGGATGCACTGCAGTAGGAACTTGAACAGTTTTACTGTATCCCTGAACACTGCTTTATCCAAAGGTATTTGCCGATATTAGCACTCTATATCGCGTCTCATCTCATCATCCTACACAATTCGCCACGACCACCCAATTCTCCATTGGATCAAAAAACATCTCCAGCGTGCACGTGACCTTGACCCGTCTAACCCCTTCGTCGCGTCATACCTTCTACATCAGTGAGCCCAAGCTCTGGCATTTCCCGCTTAACTGCTACCATCAAGACTCGCCTAACCCCAAGCAAATATAATCCGCTGATATAAAATACCACCGCCACACCACATGTGACTCTAATGGGGAACCTCGGTGAGAAAGTGCAATGACAGTCACCAGCACAAAATTGGATCATATATCATATATGGGAGGCGAGGGACCTCCTCCTCGATCGTCGTCCTTGGGGATCTCCCCGCAACCACCGTCACAGGGACGCGCCAAGGAGGCTGGGGATCCCCTCACAGACACAGTCACCGGACGCGCCGCCGAGACGGGTTATCCCCTCACGAACGCCTTCACGGGACGCGCCGCTGGGACGGGGGATCTCCGCCACCGACGCTGTCCCATGATTTGCCTTGATCGGCAAGGAAAAGAGAAATAAAAAAATACCAACTCAACTTTGACACATGCAGATGTGTATCCGTACATGCAAGACCTCTTGTTCTTTTGCTGATACTTGCCATCGAGTATTGCTTTGTCCATCTCTCCATATATGTTTCTTTCCAGGCGAGATGACATGCCACATTTTCTTTCACCCTGTACGAATCTTCACTGTGGATGCATAAGGCATTGATTTTCATCTGCTTGAGCAAGATGTAAGACCAGCAGTTCCTTGAAGATAAAAGAAGCTAGAAATAGTTGTGCTGCCGCAAATTCCCTCTCCTTGCTTTTCAAGCTTTACCATGCAGTAATGTATATTATATTCGGATGCTGAAGTATGATTACGGACAGGACTCTGGAGTCCACCTTTCTTGCGTGCAACTCCAAATCAAGCTACTATTTTCTATAGTTTTATTCCGAATTATTTTTATTATGAATTATTTTGATATGAGGATGCCGTTTAATCTAGATCGTTAGATGTTCATAAAATCCAACGGCTCGTAGCTTTTCTTTTTTCTGATTAACGTGGTAATTTCGTGACCTTGAGAGCGAACGTGGTGGCTTCTTTGGACCTTCAAATACTAAGATAATAGATAGTGGTCATCTTGTATATACATAAGAAAGAAGTATTTGTATGCTAGTGGCTGACCACTAGTGATCACCATAGTTAAATGTATATAAAGTTTCCCACGGTAGATGGCATACACGATACCAACTGTATGTCTCATCGTTTCCCTTCGTCCACTACGTAGCAGGTTGAGTGCACGTAAGGCAAGCCAACGAACCAATTACTTACGTATCTTTCGTGTCGAATCTTAGTTTTAAAACTAAGACTACAACTTAATTTTTGGGACGAACAAGAATACTAAGACTAGTGACGCTGTAGTATTGGAAAACTGGGCCGGGTGTTTACCTCGAATGGGTCTAGCTTCTGGCAGTTTTAGTCATCTCTACGCTTCCAGCTACTTCCATCCAGCTGTATTTGTTGATGACTCCATACGTAGCTATTAACAGTACATTAAAAGGACATTTGTTATACTAAATTGAAGGAACCCTGATTGATTGGCGTGGCCTCACTGGAATGACTCCAGTTGGGCGCCAAGTTCGTCTTTGTATATACTTATTATATGTGTGACATACAACCTATTGAGATTGGGTCCTTAATTTACATTTTGCTGACTAATTTACATCAATGTAATCGTGTATTACGAAACTAGAAAGCCATAATAGCGTTCGTTTTCCGTCGCGCCCTCCACACACTGAAATTCCTCTGCCACTCTCTCCCCACAAACTCTTCTTGCCGTCACCAATAATCTCGCTGTCTAGCCCCGCCGCCGATTTTATGGTACCGCCACCAGTTTTATGCCACCACTTAGTTTTTTTTCCTCAAAATACCCCATTATTATTGGTACGCTTAAGAATAGTGGTACTAGAGGTGGGAGGAGAACTAATCAGAATCGTCGGATTTTAATGCCACCAGTATATACTAGCGGTATTGGGCACCATAAAACTATTCTAATAATAACTCATCTTTTCCTTAGTCTTTACACAAAATAAGATCACTACATCATAATAACTCATCTAAATTAACAAGAGTAACTTGGCAATGGACTAATCGGGAGTACGGGCACGTCCATAATGTCCTCCTCCTCCATATTCATGGACCCTCGACCCTCCGATTGGTTGCCATTGCTGGTGACATCCTGGCCGCTCACCTCGTCTGCAGCATCGTCGACGCTCGTTTCTGCCTCCATGTTCCCAGACCCCATCTCTGCCTTCACCAACGCCTGAACCAACCGATCAGTTGAGACGTCGAAGCTTCTCCTAGAGGAGAACTCGGAGAATGCCTCGTCTGAGTTTAGCGATAAGCACCTACAACAATGTCTCCATGCTCTACAACGGCATGGATCAGTCTAATGACATGGTTATGCGCAGGTTGCGTGTCAGCGGCAGCAGGTGATGTTTTGTTGTCTTTAACAGTTTGTGGTGGGAACCGCGGCGCTTTTTTATTTCTCTCGCGGTTCTTCTTAAGAATTTGTGTGCGAAAAATGCGTGTCATATATACGAGCCTTCGTGTAGTAGTGCTTCATTCGTACCTTGCCACCATTTCGCCTCCCAATTAGTTAGCATCGGTTTTTTTTTTTGAGGGAAGCCATTCGGCGCACTTTATTGATTTGAAATAACAGTTACATCGTTCGCCAAAGCGGCAATAATACAATTGGGTGGATCATCAACCCAAAAACTAGATACATGTGAAGAAAAAGCTATACTAACAAGCTCATGCGCTACTTGATTGGCCTCTCTATTACAATGTTCTATTGTTATTGCATCAAAACCTACCCAAAGAGTGCTGCACTCATCGAAGATCGCCGCCGCCGCCGTGGCAGAGAAACCTCCATCCTTCATAGTATCAACAACCTGCATGCAGTCAGTTTGCACGATGAACCGGTTGCATCCAACATGTTGGGCGAGTAGCATCGGTTCATTAGCTGGAACCTACTGTATCTATCTATTATCTATATAATTGACCAATAAAAGAAGCCTCCACATTCGCTCTCAAGGCCTAGAAATTACCATGTTAATTCTAAAATGCTAGAAATTCTCACGTTAATCCGAGAAAATAAGAAGAGAAAATTACCCACTACTGCCATTATGAAAAAAAAGTCACAAAACCCCCTACAAATATTTATAAAATAGCAAAATTCGAAATAATAAAAAAATAACCAAAAATACCCCTCGAACCTTTTTTTAAATTATCCACCATGCCATTATGAGTCAAAAAATAGCAAATTTGAAATAATAAAAAACAAAAATACACTTCACACCTATTTTTAAATACACTTCCATTATAAGTCACAAAAATAACTAAATTTGGGTTATAAAAGATAGCTACAAATATACCTAATTCTTATTTCTAATTTTCTCGCCATACCATTATGAGCCTAAAATAGCTAAATTATGACGTGATGAGTAGGCAAGCTGAAAAACAAGCTATGACGATAACAACAGAGTAAGGATGAATGAGAGAACCGCAAAAACAAGTTTGAAACGAGGACAGAAAGAGCCTTGAACGAGAGGGCGACGAGCAGGCAATCTGAACAACAAGATGACCAACATAGCAGTATAAAGGCGAGGGGGAAGGTGACACGTGAAAGTAGTAGCCCTTACCGGAGCGACAAATAGGCGGGACGGATAATGAATTGGCAGAAGTGTACTAGAGGAACAAGTGAGCCAGACAACAAGCCAAGGTGACAAATAGCTGAGCATCATTACGAGCAGGCGAGGTATGCGATCATAGGAGAGAACATATAAAAGTTTATTACAAAATATCATAAAATACCTACATACAAGTTAACAAATTTGTTACTATTATCATTGTGAAAACAATCAACTCTAGGAGCGCAAATGCGCGGGCAGCCATACTAGTTATACTTCAAGTAAACTCATAAATGGTCCATTTGTTCTTCCTTTCTGTTGATATTTTCTTTCCTCTTCTCTAAGCTGTCCGTTATTATTTTCGAACTAAGGCGAATTCAAATTCTGTTATTCAGCCCACGAGGCCTGTAGCCCATCTAACGAACAGCAGTGGCCCGAAGGCCCATCCAACGCGCAAGGTTCCCTGAGTTGCCGTCACTTGGTCCCATTTCCATGGCCGCCGCTTCGCCGTCGCTGGGCGCCCCACCTGCCGCCGGGAGGCAGCGCGCGGCGGAAGGAGACAACCAGGGCGCCGGAGGAGCAAAGGATGGTTCTCATGTGTGGTCTGGTCGAGCAACCCTTCGCCGCACAGAGCGGATGGAGGGGACAAGGGAAGGTAAGTCATTGGTTAATTTCCTGTCAGTAACAATGGAAAATGGGCACCATGAGATAATGCCAAGAAGAACGCGTCTCGGATTCCTTGCTGTAGCCATGTGGTGTGGTGACATGTGGATCTGGTGCTGAATTTTGTTTGGTTGCTAGCTCGCATCGGATTCCACTGTGCTTGGGTTGATTTTATTTGCTTGAAATGTATATATAGCTCAGTTGCGTGCGTCTTCAAGCTGCAAAAGATTTGGCAAGATTTAAACGTAAACGTAAATATCCTCTTCATAAAATATCCCGTGTCAAGATTTATCTAATGTTAGGATAAAAAAAGATTTATCTAATCTTGTGGTTACATAAGTTGAAGTTGTCTATGGTTTGGCAAATCAAGTTTTTCATGGACATGCTAATTGTTTTCGTTTTCTTTGACTTGACTGCTCTTAGTTTTTGCAACTTGCAAATAACAAGAGGATGGAATCTGGGTGATTGGATGGTACGAAAAGTCAGTCGTGTTTGTTTTTCTCTGGATTTCTTTTTGACTGACAAGGTAGAAAAAATAAACTGGATGAGCTTCTTGGAGAGTGGAGACGCTACTAGCACATGAGCTTGCCAGGCAATGATTTCAGATTTGGATTTGAAAATGTGCAGTGGAGCACGGTTCAAAATAAAATGGACAATTGTTCTTCTCTTTCCCAGTGTAATGCAAAAACGACTTGAACAGGATAAAAAGAAAAAGTATGCACTGGAGATCCTGTGTCATTCACAGAAATGAAACCTACCCTTTACTCTTTCAGACCTGGGTTAAGGAAGCGTGCTATAAGTATTGATTCAATGTCTGAAGCCCTGCCTTAGAGCCGTTTCTGTACCAATGTGAACACACTTGATATGGCCACATTAGTGGAAATGAAACTCAACCAAGCACATGTTAGGTGCTGTCAGTTTAATACATGTGCTGGGGAATCTTCGTGTAAACTGATCACAATGTCAACCAATGTATTGTCAATACTAAAATAATGTCTCCACCAATGAGTGATGAATCATTTGACAAGAAAAGTCGGGGCCAATAAGCAGCCAGTTGGTTGCAGCTTGTTTACTATATAAAAAGGAGTGATCTCACCACCAATCACGAAGCATTATTTCAGTTCACGTGGGCCAAGTCAATGGTGTGGAGTCGGACAGGGCAGTCGTAGCAAGTGGTGTCGTGAAATAGGAAACTCTTATGGCTGACAAAATGGAATCAATAATATTAAGAAGGAGACGAGGTGACGAGACTGTCATAATCAAACATTTTTTGTTTTCCGACAACTCTAACGGCCGCTTGTGCGGTGCACCTATATATATATACCCTAGGCATGCCGCCAGATGGCAAGATGAACCAGGGGCAAAAAATATCACTTGGTCAACTGGGAAGCTGTGTGCTTTCCCAAGGATCAAGGTGGCCTGGGTGTGTTGGACCTGGACACAATGAATACTTGCCTCTTGGGTAAGTGGATCTGGAAATTGGAAAATGAAGAAGGTCTATGGCAGAACCTTCTTCGGAGAAAATACCTCAACAAACAAACCCTCACACAATCTGGTAAAAAAAAATGGGATCTCACATTTCTGGAGAAGCTTAATGGAGGTTAAGGACATCTTTTATAGTTACTGCAGTAGAATTATTGGGAATGGAGGGCACACTCGGTTCTGGGAGGACATATGGCTCAATGGCGCCACATTGGCCTCCCAGTTCCCAAGGCTGTATAATCTCACCTTCTCTAAGAACATCACTGTAGCTGCAGTGTTTGAAGGAGGGTGGGGCACAATTAGATTCAGACGACTCCTTTGGGGAGAGACGCTGGATGCTTGGAATAATCTACAAAGTCTATGTGAAGGGGTCCAGCTGACAGAAGGAAAAGACAAGTTGAAATGGAACTTGACTGCTAACAGGATGTTTACAGTCAAATCATTTTACCTAGCCCTGAAGATCAGCCAAACCCAGTTTCAGTATAGATTTATGTGGAAAATTAAAATCCCGATGAAAATCAAAATCTTTTTTTGGCTGGCCCTAAGGAATAGTATCCTTACTAAAGATAACTTGATTAAAAGATGCTGGCATGGCAACACTGACTGCCACTTCTGTGGGATGCCAGAAACCATTGACCACCTTTTCTTTGAATGTCCAATGGCTAAATATATTTGGATGGTTATCCAATATACCTTCGGCCTTACTATTACTCCCAACTCACTACACCAGATGTTTGACATTTGGATACTGAACTTCAAGAAAAAGGATAGAGATCTAATAACTGTTGGCTGTGCTGCAGTTTTATGGTCACTATGGAAGACTAGGAACATAGCGTGTTTCGAGCAGAAGCTCCCCAAGGATCCTACTGAAGTGCTATATAAAGTGTGCAACTGGATTGAACTCTGGTCATCCTTACAGAAAGCAGAAAGACAAGAGGAGTTGAGAGAAGGTGCCAAACAAATTACTGAAGTCATGAAACAAATGGCGGCGATTCAAGCGGGATGGAACGGTGGAAGAAGATTGATCACGACGTGAAGACCTGGTAACAGAAGAGAGAAGCTTGCTGTGACTACATGGGAACTTTTGCAGTTGAGTTGTAACCTCTGTCTAGCTGTTCGGTAGCAGAGATGGAATCGTTCTTTTGCTGTAGATTGTCCTCCTGAGGGGGGGAGGGGGGATAGTGTTGGCGATTTCTAGTATACCATTTTATATGCCAACTGTGCCTTATTTAGAGCATAAATATCATCATTATAGGCCATTGACCCTTGATAATAGCACTATATTTGTATATATGTCGTTATGGAGATTTATTGCAGAAACAGATGAAAAGGACGACATTCTGGACATTGTAGCTGATCTGGACCTGAAGAGAAGAGAAGCAGCAGAAAAGACTTACTGTGCCGATCGGCACAGCATCGTGCCGACCGGCACAAGGAACTTCAGGGCGTTCGAGGCTGGCCCACCATTCAGTTGATTCTAGAAGGAAGTCATCCGAACCAATCTTGGGAGATATTCGTCACGAAGAGATAAAAGATACCTGAAGATTTAAAACAGCAATGCAAGACTTGATCTCGAAGAAAACTGATTTGGAAGGTCCACATGGAAGCTACCTAGGAGTTTGGAACCGACTTAGAGAAGAGACCGAGTTGGACACGAGGTGTGCCGATCGGCACGGTCTTTGTGCCGGTCGGCATGAGGACTCTCTTCCCGAGATCCTTTTCCTTTCTGAAGCACAGCCCTATATAAACCTGTAAAAGCCTTAGGGTTTCGAGGCCGCCAGAGGGACGACACAGCTAGTAAGTTTAGATCCACCGGGGCTTGCCCCGTTATTCATGTTCTCTAGTTGTTAGATCAAGAACCGCTGGTGCTAATAGGTGATCCATCAAGGTAGGCCTACTAGATGGTGATGTACCTTGTACTATGTATTATCAAAGTATGGTTGAATATGTGGATGAATGGTTTTGATTATTGCTTGCCTGAATTTTATGGTCTTTACATGCACTTGTTCCTACGCTTACTGACGACTAAGTACTAGATGTTATCTTAATTGTAGTGGCAATAAGAGGTGAGAGATTCTATCTCTCACTATCACCATTGTGGTTAAGATAATCCGGATCTTATAATGCGCCATAATTGCACATTGTCTCTGTACCTCAACGCGCTGGAATATGCGAGATCCTTGAGATGATGTGTAGAGTGGGAAGCGGCCACTGATTAAGGAGGATTGGTCGTGACAGGGCTCGATGGAAAGGGGTTTCTTCCTACCGATCTTCGATTATCAATAATCAAGTAAATCCGTTTATGATACTATTTAATTAAGCTTTTTTGGTTACGATCTCAACTAACAGACTTAGGCTAACTTACCCCGTGATTTGATCAGGTTCCTTAGGCTGTTCAAATAACACTCGGACGATTCAGCCTCTGTGCCAACCGGCACACCAGTTGCGCCGATCGGCACATCCCCCAATTCTCCCAAAACTCACGTTCACGCTCACTAGAAAGCCTGGCTAACTCTTTTACTGATAATTCTACTTAATTCCCATTGGTCTCTGTGGATTCGATTAAACCTTGGAATACTCTTCTGGGGGAAAAAGACTACAACTGTACACCGTGCTCTTGCGGTATATAAGTGGGTGCGTACATACGACCAACAAGCTTCTTTTTCTGGCGCCGTTGCCGGGGACCTTTGTTCGAATTAGGCATTGTTTGAAGTTTGAGAATTGGCTGTGGTGCCGATCGGCACACCTTTGTGCCGACCGGCACATTGCTTTGTTCTTTTAATTTCTCTGTTTTTCTCAGTACATATGTCCTGTTTTATTTAACCAGACAGGTATGGACGGCGCTAAGTCAAATAACCCTCTAATTACCTCGATGATCCAGAGATTCTCTTTCACAAGCAAAGGCGGAAAAGAAAAGCAAGTCAGTAGGAGACATAGAAGACAGTGAGCCGATCAGCCCAAGAGCGTTGTTTGCAGCTCTAGAAGAAGACAAGGAAGAAGAAGTTCCAGAAGTAGAAGACATGGCAGACACAACACCAATAGCTAATCGCCTCAAGCCTGCCTTGAACAATGTTATCAAGACTGAGTTTACTGCACAAGCTCAACCTTTTCAGCTGGATCGCTACATGTCTGTGGTTGGTCAACAACCGTTCACAGGTTCTGAAGATCCTAGTATGCATTTGTAACACTTTCATGAAATCTGCAGTAATTTTCAATTGCAACATATGAATGCCAATGAAGCCAAAGTGCGACTTTTTCCTGTATCTCTTATTGGGCGTCATAAGCAGTGGTACCATGGGTTACCTGCTGCAACAAAGATCAGTTGGGATCAGCTCTCTGCAGAATTTTTGGCAAAGTACTTCCCTCCAGGTAAGACTCAAGCTTTGAAGAATAAGATATCCTTGGATTTACTCAACTTGCTGATGAGAGTGTTGGAGAAGCATGGAATCGATTCAACGAGTACAAGGATGCTTATCCTCACAATGGCCTTGCCGAATGGGAGCTAGTTGAAAGGTTCTACACGGGTTTGAATCTTTTGTCCCGACAACACTTAGATGCTTCGTCTGGAGGATCGTTTTTGGACAAGACACCCGCTCAAGCCACGGCCTTGATCAAGAAGATAGAGCAAAGTCAATCATGGGCTGGTGAGAGAGAAAGTAGAAGCCTTCAACCTTCCACGGGAAAAATGAAGAGTGTGGTGGAAAGAGATTATGATGAATTGCTTATGGACAAGCTCGACACCATACAAAGGAGATTGGACAAGATTAATCATATTCCCAAGGAAGAGACCGTCAAGCTAGGGGAAGCCCGATCCACATGTGAAGAATGTGGAGAGCTTGGTCATGTGAGCAAGGATTGCCCCGAGGATGCAAAGATGCTCAATTATGTAAGAGCCAAGGATGGAAGACTCCATATCAGCAACAAAGGAGTAGCTTCACCCCAGCATCGTCTATGCAAAATGCCATCCCTCTTCGTATTCAATGCTAAGAGTTCTTTCAAGCTCAAGAGAAGGTCAACAAGGACACCCAAGCCAAATTCAAGGAAGTTGATCGTGTGCTTGAAGCAATCAATGATAAGGTCATCGAAGTGGGGAGTTCTAATCAGCAATTCTCCAATTCATGAAGATGAGGGAGAAACAAATGGCCCAATTAGCGGAGTCGGTGCAAGGTGAGAAGGGAGCTCTTTCTGGTAATACCCGCTCTGCAAAACAGCTGAAATCCATCGCTACGAGGTCTGGAAAGCAAACAGAAGATCCGAAGTTTGCAGCTGAAGCAAGACGACCTCGTGCCGACCGGCATGATTCTGGTGCCGATCGGCACACTACAGAAGATGGTGCCGATCAGCACACGGAGGGTGCCGATCGACGCACTGAGGAAATTGACCTCTCGGGTCTGAAAAAGGGAACTGAGAACAAGGAACACGGTCCTACTTCCTTTCTGGATACGCAGCTGCTGACCAAGACAGAAAGGATTCGACACCATGATGAGCAATTCTCCAGGTTTGTCGATATTATGAAGAAGTTATATATTAATGTCCCTTTCCTTGATGCCCTTCAAGTGCCCACCTATGCTAAGTATATAAATGATATTATGCAAAGCAAGAAGTCCTTAGCAATGGAAGAAGTAGTGAAGATGACAAAGGAGTGCACTGCAGCTATTAATGACATTACACCAAAAAAGAAGCCCGACCCCGGATCTCCTAGTATCCGGTGTTTGATTGGAGCTCAAATCTTTGAAGGGGCTTTATGCGATCTTAGAGCAAGTGTAAGTGTCATGCCTCGCTATGTCCTTTCAAGCTTGAATTTGCCAGAGTTGGAGCCTACGGCTATGTGTTTGGAGTTGGCCGATCAATCGGTTCGTTATCCCGATGGAATTGCTGAAGATGTGCCTGTTCAAATCGGTGATCATATGGTCCCTGTGGATTTCATTGTGCTTGATATGGATAGAAGGACAAAGACTTCATTGATTTTGGGCCGACCATTCTTAAGGACAGCAAAGGCAAACATTGATGTGGGGAGTGGAAAGATAAGTTTCGACATAAGTGGAGCCTCCTACACGTTCAAGTTTCGCCCCAAGGGAGAAGAAAGCCGTATGGTCTCTACGGTTGAGAAATACAAGTCTCCGCACGACAAAGGAATTGAGGGTAATTGGAGGAAGGATACGTCCTACGATTAAAGGAGAAAAGACTAGAGAACCTTGTAGTGTCGCAATCATGATTCCCGCAGAGCGACGCTAAGGAAGTAATTTATACGGGAAGGTCAAGCTCTACGACCTTTTTAAAACTAAAAGCGCTTTTGGGAGGCAACCCAAAATCCGGGAAGCGAGTCATAGGGTGAGTCTTTTTGTGTTAGTGCTTTCGAGAGGGCAACCCGTGAAATAGAAATTTGGTGCTAACCTGGAGGGCAACCCAGCCTTTAATTTGTTTGCTTGTAATCCACAATAATGCTCCCGGAATAAAATTTGTTAGTCCAAGTGTTTGTTTTAACTCTTGTGTGAACACCTGCGCTATCTGTTTACTTTTCTGTAGTTTTTGTTTTTGTATTTTTGCTTGTTCACTAACAGCGCAGGAAGAAAAAAAAGCAAAAAGAGAAAAATCTGGTTGGTGCCGATCGGCACAAGGCCGTGCCGGCTGGCACAGAAGCTGGCACGCCAAAACGTGCTCTGAAAGATACCCTGATCTGGAGATACAAATTAATTGGGGGTAAAACAAGGAAAATGTGCGGGATATTCGAGGAAGGAAAAATCGAAAAGGTGAGTTCAACAATTGTCCCGAGAATAATTCCATGTTTTTTGTATTTTTCTGTGTCGCAGAAATATATTGGATGATTCTTGCGGGAGAAGGAGGCACTAGCGGAAATTTGGCTCCATTGCCGACCGGCACGCAGGTCGTGCCGATCGGCACCACAAGGAAACGCCACCTTCAGGAATGTCAATGCTACAGGAAATCTGACATTCGTAGGAAATTTGAAATTCTGACGACACAAAGCGACGAAGTTCTGAATCGGGCGCAGACTGCACACTGGCCAATAATTCAAAAGCAGCGTCATAGTCTGCGCACGTTGGAAGGAGGAAAAGTAACTAACGTCCACGCAGCTGTCGAGCGCAGAGGGAGCACTACTCGCCCAGACATGGGATGGAGAGAAAGTGCCGACCGGCACGATCTCCGTGCCGATCGGCATCACCTGGAAAAGCCTAACTTTCGCAGGTGCTCCCCAGTTTCCCGACATGCGACACTGTATCAGGCATGAGGAAGAGGAAAAGAAGGCATGACAGCCAAGGCGAGACGGAATCCTCGAAAATTTGAATCATGCCGATCGGCACGACACTGTGCCGACCGGCGCGCCGGGTGAATTTGAACCGACGGCGGGTTCCTTCTCCTTGAAGCCTTGGAGAGCTATAAAAGGGGGGCACCACCTCCTCTATTTTCGCCACAACTTCCTGGTAAACCTCTCCACTCCTCCACTTCCTTTATTCGCGCAATTCGCTTCCCTTTTCGCAGGAAATGAAGGGGCTTGGATCCACAATCAAGAGCGTCGGCAGGAGGGTTCGCCGGGGGTTTAGCTCCGGCGGATCGCAGCAGTCCGGAAGCAACAACTCCGGCAGCGATTCCGGCTCCTTCACCACGCCACGGAGGGCAAGTTCGGAGGGGTACGATAGCCCCGAGCTCTCCGTTGAGATGACGCCGCCACGAGGGCGGGACGACTTCAACGTCGCCCACAGCGACTCCGGCATTCCTCGAGGACCGAGGCCGCGCACAAGGAGCGCAACCGCCGCCGCCGCCGCCGCCGGTGGACCGCCGGAGGAAGCCGAGTCAAGCGCACCGACATATGTGCCGCGCGCGGTTCGGGAGGGGTTCACCCTCACAAGCATGGAGGAGGAGTACATCTACACCAACATCCGCGGCTGCATCGTCTCCAACATCGACATGGATGAGGAGTTCCTCACCAAGGTCGGGGTGTGGTCGGACCTCCGACAATGCCTCATCAACCTTGGGTGGGAGACCCTCCACGACCATGTGAGCAGTTTCGACATCGAGATCGTCATCGAGTTCATCACCACCATGCGCCGCGAGACGAACGAGCAAGGAGGCGAGGAGATCAAGTTCCGTGTGCGGGACGAGCCCGACTCCATCGAGATCGGGGATCTCTCTGAGCATCTCGGTTTCGATGGGGAGGCTCCCGCATACGGAGAGGCGACTACGGAGCAGCTCGACGCATTTTGGCGCCGCATCGCCGACGGAAGAGCGCAAGAGGGGGCACATCAAGAACCCCACGATCCAGATCCTTCCCCGATGGATGGCCGCACGCACCACCGGCCGCCTCGACACCACCAACATCTCCGACACGGACTTGCGTTGGCTCGACAGCGCCATCGCAAGCCCGTCCAAGTGCAACCCCATCATGTTGATGGTGGGGAGTTGGTTTAGCCAAAGGGCCAACCCGAAGGCAAAGCTGGCTTTTGGAGGCTACCTCCAAGCAATCATCTTCAAGGTCACCGACGGCAACCTCATGATGAAGGACGAGTGCCGGGTCAAACCGGCGCTCATCGACGAGTCCATGGTGCGCGGGAAGACCATCACGGGGAGCGCCAAGCTCGGCTACTACATCTGCGGCACCAACATTCGACTCCCCTGCCCCGAGCTCGGCCTCTTCCTCCCTCACAAGATCGATGGAGGGAATTGGCTCGAGGCCGACCTCCGCGAGCAGCACAAGGTAACAAAGAGCAAGCGCGGAAGGAAAGAGGCCGTCGGGCAGACTTCAGCAAGCGCAGCAGTAGAAAGCTGGGACAGCTGGGACTCCGCAGCAGCTGTGCCTAGCCAACCGACGCAGGAGGCGTCCGTACCAGTGGGCACGGGCTTCGCGTCGGTCGGCACAGGTGTTGGCGGTTCTTATGCGATAAAATTAAATTCATTAATTCCGCAAGCGCACGGATCACCATTGTAGCATTTCACCTTGGAGTATTCCAGGGTTATCGTATTTATATTTCCACAGGGAAGTAGAGCAAAAGGGAGCTGAATAGTAGCAATGCATTGAATAATTTGGAGAAGAAATAATGTATCAGCTATACTTGAGACGGGGGTAAGTTGGCATGATATATATGGGTGGCACACACCATTTCAATCCAAGGTAATAAAAGAAATAAAACTATAGTATACATTTAGGAGAGCAACGAGATAGAGTTACGGCTACCTGTATGTTTAGCTATTATTTACTCTTCCTAGCAGTCAAGTCTACAAAGGTTATCTACTCTAGCCAAGCTCATACACATACAAGTCATGTCGTTTCGGGGCACGGAAGTGCCAAGGCAACCGATGCTGCTAGTCACCCTGGGGATCCATCCGCTATAATTAAGACCCTGCTGAGTCCAACCCGGACGTGGTGGATTACAGAGACCGGTGCAGCTGTCACATACACTAGTGGCTACCATCCTCTGTGGGGTTGGGTGCCAAACGTGCATAGACCAAGCTCTAAGCGCCATGCTTACAACCCGCCTAGAGGAACTACTCTTGATCAACGGAGCAGCCCTATTTAAGAATAAACAAGCACAGATTTCACCCGACGTCATCTCCGACGAAGGCACTCTCTCGTATTTGTCTACTCCAACAATCACGAATCCCACAACAAGACTTCTACGAGCACTTACATAACCGAATAAATAAACTAAATAGAAAAGAACTACTAAAAGAAAAAAATAAAGATAAAACTAATTATATATTAAATAAAAGAATATCTCGAAAGAGTAAGGATACAAAAGAGCTATACCGAAACTCCGAGAAGACTCCGGAAGCCCGAGAGAGCTCTCACTCTACTCTACTCTAACTCCCAAAGTAACTACTAAACAAAAGGTAAACACTTGGATGAGTGTTGTGTGGTGCGAATTGTTTCTGCAGCCGGCCAGGGGTATTTATAGCCTGTCCAGGACCGGGGGGTCTTATAGCCGAAGCTGGAGAGGCGGTGGCGCCAAGGTCGGCCGGCCGGCCAAGTAGGGGGGCTGATCGGCTGTCCACTGTGGCGGTTGGCCGCCGCCTTGCTCCTGGACGCTCCAGATTGCCTCAAGATGGCGGTCCGAAGGTCGGCTACGTGCTGGGGTCGGCAAAATTGCAGTAGGGGCCAAGTTAAGGCCCAAATGACCCACCTCTGGTAAGTAGGCGCAAATCAGCTGGGTGGGGCCGGCCGGCCAGGGATTTTCCCTGGTTGGGCCCACTTTCCCCCATATTCACTCCTGCATCCAAATATCTACCAAAACATGTAGAGTAGCATTAATCCTATCTACTATGCACAGAATCTTGGTGTTATGCTTTTTATTTACCGGTAAGTTGGTGGTCAAAACAGGATTTAACGACCGCCAACAACCTCCCCAAGCTTAAACTTTGCTCGTCCCGAGCAAACTCAACTCAGGGTACCGGTGGATCAGGAGTTACAAAGAAGCGCCCCATGGGTAATAAAGATGCAACAACATACTCCCTAAACAGTGGTAAGTTTACGAGAGCACAAAATATTCACGAGTGTTGTGAAAATCGTGGGGCTTATATGTTACACCTTGTCATGCAGCATTGAAAATTAGAATAGCACTTTTGGACAAGTAACAATTCTAGCAGGTATGCATCCAGAGTTTTTATGTGCTGCAAGGTAAGGTGTAAAAATTCTCATTCGTTTTGGACGGCACTTCTCTTACCATCCTCATGTGAGTCTATTCCTACAAGCTTCACTCATCCTACCTTCTACCAAATGAGGCGTTGTATGTGGAGCTTGGTAAGGAATGCACAAATGTCATGCATATATTGTAAAGCTAAAGAATGAGTCTCAATTAACATAGCAACTCCATGTATTTTGTCATAAGAAAATGATGTGATGGAGGAGGAGAAAATGAACTCACACTTGTGGAAGGGGGTTTTGAAAACATTGGTCCTTTATTTTGCTCAAGATGTTTATGACAAGAACCATATAGCCATTGACTTTTGTCATGCAACCATAGAGTTTTTTTTTTGACTACTCCATGGTGCAAGGGGCCATAAGTTTTGCATGGTTCAAAGAAAATATATTAAAATATTCTTGAGCTTTTGGATGGACCAGCGGTTTTACAAACTCTGAAAAATATTTGGTTAATTTATCCAAACATTCCCTTTTTATTTGGTGGAAAGAAATTTTCGAAAACACACGCGAAGGGATTATGACCAAAATTAGGAGTGCTTAGTTTCAAGAGCACATCAAACCTTAACTAAACTCAATGCATAAACAAATGGCTATGAGTGGGGCTGTTTCGAATATTATGATATGGCTCTGGTAGGTAAATAAATCCTCACACTAAGAGAAGTGTGCCAAAACGGAAGGGTTTTAGGTACTTGCAGCAATTCAAGAAAAACATCTCTGGATGAAACCATACTAAGAGATTGCAACAAGTCATAATCATGCATATCACAATCCACAATGCTCAGACTTGGTGTACAAGTGCAACCCACGAAAATAAGCAAGACTCATGATGTGATCATGCCCAAAAATAAAACGTATGTCAGGAGTAGATGTTGCATCTATGCGACACATGGGAAGCTAATTTGTAACTGATCATCATTTCCCTTAAGTGTAGCACAACACTAAGATTATAGCATTTATTCGAAACAGGGAGTTTATTTATTTATTAAGAAAATTAGAAATACTTACCTGGGGGTCCTCCCCAAGCTTGAGTCTTTGCAAGACTCGAGCTAATGTTGAACTCCTTCTTACCTGGGGGCCCTCCCCAAGCTTGAGTCTTTGCAAGACTTAAGCTTGATTCAGGCTCTTCCTCCTCCTTCTCAATCTGCAAAAAAGAGTGAGGATGATACAAGTGGCTAGCCCCTAATGGGCATCGCCGGGAATCCTATTATTTTTGTTTTTTTAATTTTTCTACTTTTGTTTTTGTTTCATTGTTTATGAAAGAAAAAAAACAAGCGCTAGGCCTAGCTAGGATAGATTGGGATGGCCTCCCCAATCGGAGGGCTCTCATTTTTACGTCATGAGCTAGACGTTCTCCATGTCGTTTTAACTTGTTTGGACCTTGCTCGCTGGAGAATCTGGCGAGGTTGAGGTTCCTTCTTTCTTCCGCCACACTTTGGTTGTCTTCTTTGTGCTTGTGGCGGCGACCTTTTCTTTACTAGGCGCCTTTGTTGTGCTCTCCTCGGTCGATACCGTAGCTGCCTTCTTCTTCCTTGAGCGCCTAGCTCTCCTCTTCTTAGGCAATTGTGACTCGCCTACTCCTTCTTGCGGGGGAGGAGCAAGAGGGGCTTGCGGTGCTTTTGGTGGCTGAGGCATCTTCCTTGGAGTCCTCCAATACCGCTGGCCTTCTTGCATTCCCTCTTGCCAGATAGTTTCTCATGTATGCAATGAGCTTGTCCGGCGGTGGCATGGGCGGAGTAATCTCAATCTTCTCCACTTCTCTTGGGTCCTTTCCATATATGACCCTTACTTGCTTGCTGTTGGTATTTCTTACACCAAACAGAAAACACCACCTTAGGCTGGTTAGGCCTAGGGTGAATATTCCCGGTTCGGCGCCAGAAATACCTGGGGTTAAGTTACTTGCTTAGGATACATAATAATCCACAACTAGCAACGAGTGCCAGAAATGTATTATTAGTATTTAATCATAAAAGATAATCCGCAAGCGCACGGATAACCCGTTGTAGCATTTCACCCGAGAGTATTCCAGGGTATCGTTATTTATATTTTCCCAAAGGAAGACGTAGTTGACAAGTGTGTACTTATACTCATGGTGTTACAAATGATAGATCATAACCAATATCCAAATGCAGGGGTAAGGCAATAAATGGATAGAGGATAGTGTGACACACACAGCAGCCAGTTCCACTCTCTGATAAAAGGGCGAGAGGCGACTCTAAGCTAGACTAAGGTTAAGTAAGAAGAACTGCTACTCCTAATGTACATCGTCAAGTAGCATGCATAGCATCTACCTATAGCCTAAGCTGCACACAAGCCAAGACTAAGCTGTTCTATTGCCAAGCCATCATCGGGAGATCCAGCGATCAGAGTCTGCCCCAATCTCTGGACATTTCATATATACTCCTACGCCATACCCGAACGTGGAGGATTACAAGGGACGGACAGGGCTGCCACCACCTGCCGCCTACCTCTACAAACCGTGGGGCACGAACACGCATCCAAGGGTGGAAAGGAAGCCCTAGCACCATGCTAGCGTAACTAACCACAACTCTAGATCCCTCGAGGCACCTCGCAAGGCGATAAACCTAGAGCACTCTTGCAAGACAATGGACCCGATGACTAAGCAAAAGGAACGACTAGGTCTAGCAAGCGATTACTTAGACAAAGGATCAAAACTAGCACTACGTTATGCATAGGCGTTCGTCGCTCAAGAACGAGCGACGAACGATGAAGAATGATCACCGTTAACCGATGATCGAGTATGAACGAACGACGAATGAACGATGAACGATCATGAACGAACATCGATGAACGATGAACGAGCGATGAACGAACATGAACGAACGAAGAACGTTCATCCAAGATCAAGGATGAATGATGAACTAGCATAAGCACATAACTACTACAAGAACGATGATATTCCATTGATAAATAAATAAGTCTTACAAAGAGAGTAAAAGGATACAAGGGAATATACCCCAAACTCTCCAGGGACTTGGGAGCCAAAAGGGCAGCCCAACTACTCAGCCTAAGCCTAACTAGAGAGCCCCTAGCTCTGGATATGTGGAGGAGGGAATGAGCCTCTTGTGTTGTGTGTCTTGAAAGGAGGGGGGGTACCCCTTTATTTATAGCCTCCCAACGGCGGTGGAGTTGAGGCGGTTCCAGATATTTTGGGCATTGATTGCAGGTGGAACCGACCTCCTGAAGTCGGTTGTGAACCGCCATAGAAAGATGGACCCAGGGGGGCCACCTGGCAGGTCGGCCGACCTAGGTATTAGGGTCGGCCGACCTGGCCCTGGCCCCTCCTGGGCTGGGCTTTGGCAGTTTGGCTCCCCTTGGCCTTTAAGCCTCTTTTCCAGGTGCGTGGCCTCAGTTGATGTTCTAGCAGGTTCTGGGCCTTTAATCCTTGAGTTATATTCCCGAGGCGAGCGTCATTTGATGGAAGTGTTGGAGAATCGTCGCCTTGGGGCCTGTTTACACCTGGAAATCCCTGTTTTCCACCTGCACATCCAAATCTAGAGGTACACGTGGAAATAGGTTATTTGATAACAAAATGCAAGTAACAAGTGTTAGTTCTTACTTATTTATAGAGCTAATTGACGGTCAAAAACTGGGTCTAAGGACCGTCAACACTTGCATTGCTCAACCTTGGGCTTGAAGTTGAACGTCTCTTCCCTGCCGTTGAAATCCAGGTGTATCTCTCCTGCCCCCACGTCGACGTTGGCGTTGGTGGTGCTCAAGAATGGCCTCCCAAGAATGAGAGGGGTCTTGGCATCCACTTCCGTATCTAGCACAACAAAGTCGACGGGGACGAAGAAGTTTCTAATCTGTACGGGAACGTCTTCGGCTATACCCGCAGGATGACGAACGGACTGATCTGCGAGCTGCAAGCACATAGCCGTAGGCGATAACGGACAGTTTAACCTGTCATATACCGTCTTGGGCATAACGCTCACGCTTGCACCCAAGTCACAAAGTGCCTGAGAGAAATGCTGGCTGCCAATTGAACACGGGATGGTAGGGTACCCCGGATCCTTCTTCTTCTCCGGAAGAATGTTCAAAATGGCCACGCTGCACTCTTCTGTAAGCTTTACTATCTCCATTGCTGGAATGGGGCGCTTGTTGTTGAGGATGTCCCGGAAAATACCTAGTGTAAGTAGGTACCTGCATGGCATCAAGCAGGGGAATATGTACATAGATATGCCGGATAGCCTCAACAAATTTATCGAAGCGCTCATCCACGGTGAGCTTCTTCCTGCGGTCGGGATAGGGCAAGCCTGTAGTGTCAAAATACTCATGAGGGGCTGCCTTGGGTGGAGCCTGCTCAACGGGAGGATCTATCGTTGGTTCCTCCTCGGAGCTCTCCTTTTCGGTGTCTCCTTTTTCAGGGACCTTCTTTTCTAGAACCTTTTTACCGGCCTTCTCCTTGGGAGCTGTGTCTGGTGTCTTTCTCTCTGCACCCTTGGGGTATGGTGGGTCCACAGTACCTCTTCCGCCCCTGGTGGTAATAGCACTAACATTTTCCTTTGCATTGACCGCACGAGGAGCCTGCACAGCTGAAGCTATTTGCGCTATTTGTGTCTCTAGCATTTTGTTATGGCTTAGCTGATTCTGCAGAGCAGTGCTGAACGACTCTAGCTTGGCATCTATGCTTTCTAAAGCCTTGTCCGTAGTAAGAAATTTCTTACTAATACTGTCATTGATCTTGACCTGGCCGAGAACTAGATCCTTGATAGAGGGCTCGTAGCGGGAAAGATTACCATTGTTACCTCCCTGATTCTTGTTGAAGGAGAGGTCGGGCCTGGAATTCCAGCCGTAGTTGTTCTGGGAGCGGTACCCATTGCCATTGTTGAGGAAATTGCACTCCTCCGTTGCATTTGGGCAATTGATGCCCATATGCCCTGTGTTGCCGCACTCTTCACAAGTCATGCGAGAGTCCGCAACTTGCAGGTCCTGTGGAGAGTCCATCTTGCGGAGCAGCTGATCGAGCTTGATGGCGAGCATGTCCATCGTCTCCACTTGGTGCACTCCACGGGTCTTGGTGGTCGCCGCTTGGCGTTCACCATGAGTCTAGTTGGCCGCCACCTTCTCAATCAATTCCTTAGCGTTCTTCACGCTAAGAGAGAAGAAAGAGCCGCTGCCGCGGCGTCGAGGTGCTCTCGAGCGGACGGCCTCAAAACCGTGGTAGAAACTTTGTATAAGGAGCCACTCCTCTATGCCATGGTGTGGGCATGAGAGAACGTACTCCTGCATCCTATCCCAGGCTTCCGCGGTCGACTCATCTGCCAGCTGTTGGAAGCCCGAAATCTTGTTCCGCAGGGGTCTTGCCCGGCGGGAAGAACTTGGCGTGGAAGGCATTGGAGAATGCCGTCCATGTGTCGAGGGACTCTTGGTTCGCGTAGAACCACTGGAGAGCCATCCCCAACAGAGAGAATGGGAAGAGCTGCCGTCGGATGGCGTCCTGAGGTGCATCCTTCATGGCGAAGGTGTTGCACGTCATCAAGAACCTTTGGAGGTGAGCATTCGCATCCTCCGATGGCTTCCCACAGAAAAGACTAGCCAAGATCATGTTGATCAAGGCCGGCTTGAGCTTGTAGTCCTTGTTGGTGATGCGCGGGTTGGGTCCCACGCGGATGTTCTCCGTGGTTGGCGCGGAGAAGTCATTGATCGTCTTCTCGACCAGATCACCCATGTTGTTGTTCGTTGATGAAGATGGAGGGTGATCAACAATGGTTGGAAGGGATCCTTCAAGAGCCAGAACTTTCGATCGAGCGTGGGTGGGAGGAGGGGTAAGCTTGGCCCTCACCCTTTTCAAGAACAGTTCGGGATCTGGGTGGAAATTTTCTGGTAGTCGAAACCAGTCATGCACCATCCTGTTTTTAAAAATTTCCACAAGAAGAGAAACAGGACAAGGGTAAGCCCGCAAAAGTAAGTGATAATTATTTTTCTCACAAACACAATTCATTTTTTCAGATTCCTAGCTGCTACTTCCCCGGCAATGGCGGCAGAAATGCTTGTTGGCAGTTCTTATGCGATAAAATTAAATTCATTAATTCCGCAAGCGCACGGATCACCATTGTAGCATTTCACCTTGGAGTATTCCAGGGTTATCGTATTTATATTTCCGCAGGGAAGTAGAGCAAAAGGGAGCTGAATAGTAGCAATGCATTGAATAATTTGGAGAAGAAATAATGTATCAACTATACTTGAGATGGGGGTAAGTTGGCATGATATATATGGGTGGCACACACCATTTCAATCTAAGGTAATAAAAGAAATAAAACTGTAGTATACATTTGAGAGAGCAACGAGATAGAGTTAAGGCTACCTGTATGTTTAGCTATTATTTACTCTTCCTAGCAGTCAAGTCTACAAAGGTTATCTACTCTAGCCAAGCTCATACACATACAAGTCATGTCGTTTCGGGGCACGGAAGTGCCAAGGACCGATGCTGCTAGTTCACCCTGGGGATCCATCCGCTATAATTAAGACCCTGCTGAGTCCAACCCGGACGTGGTGGATTACGGAGACCGGTGCAGCTGTCACATACACTCGCGGCTACCATCCTCCGTGGGGTTGGGTGCCAAACGTGCATAGGCCAAGCTCTAAGCGCCATGCTTACAACCCGCCTAGAGGAACTACTCTTGATCAACAGAGCAGCCCTATCTAAGAATAAACAAGCACAGATTTCACTCGACGTCATCTCCAACGAAGGCACTCTCTCGTATTTGTGTACTCCAACAATCACGAATCCCACTCCTGCATCCAAATATCCACCAAAACTTGTGGGGTAGCATTAATCCTATCTACTATACACAGAATCTTGATGTTATGCTTTTTATTTACCGGTACGTTGGTGGTCAAAACATGATTTAACGACCGCCAACAACAGGCTTCGTGCCAGTCGGCACAAACCCAAGGTATCACGGAATGCCCCCTGTCTACCCTCAGTATTTCCAGGGGGCACCCTACTATGCTCCTGCAGGTCCTCCGGGGCAAACTATGCCCCTATGCATCAATACATCGACAACTTGGCGCGCGAGATGCGGAGCAACACCGATGCGATGATTGATGAGTTTGCAAGATTGGAGGCGGCGTACTACGGCTTCGATTACACGCAGCCGCCTCCATTCGAGTAGTGTGTTGTGCACGGCACAACTTGTATCGGTTTCCCGGTTTGCGTTTTTCTTTCCCTTTCGCATCCCTTTTATTTATTTACTTATGTGTGTGTGAGCGGGTTGGGAAACCATGTATCGGGTGTGTTTAGTTTGTTTGTGTGTTTTTATTTATGCAAGTGTGCCAGTAGTCTAGTCTTATTTTCGTAGTGTGTTTAGTACGATACATCATCATGTAGTCCGAGCTTTCAAATCCAATATGATGATGATCTTTATGCTTTATTTGAAAAATGATACGAGTATGTATGTCTATCCTGAGAAGTGTTAATGATAATCGAGCGATGTTGAGCACAAATAAAATTTTGAACTTTCACTATAATGTATTCGGCAAATATTTCACATGTGGTGTAATTCGTTTCAAAATTCCCATGCAAAATGTAACAATAAGATCAATTTGGATAACATGACTTAGTACCTATTTCTTTATAAAAATTCAAATGTTCTTATTGTGAGCTTTAGAATCACTCCGTATCATTCGATTACGCCTAGCAATGCCACATACATGCAACTCAAGTTAAGCCTTTGATTTGTAGAGACTATGATTGATAATTGAGCTCGGTTAGGATTTAATTCTTCGGGTATGAGACTTGAAAAATTGGCCATGTCTTTTGCGTATCTTGTTGATTTTCTAGCCTTATTTCCACTTAAGCTATGCAAAATACTGCTGGAATTATGCATAATTCACTGAGTATCTGATACTTGAGAACCAAATTTCTCGATTCAAATACCAATCCTTGACCAAATCCTACTGTATTCTTGGCTGCAAATCTGACACAACTGTTCAAATGAAAAATCCAGAGCAAGTCGGCAGGTACAGGCCCTGTGCCGACCGGCACACAATTGTGCCGATTGGCACAGAGAAGAAAATAAAGAAAAAAAAGAAAAAAAAAGAGGAAACAAAGTCTGTACCTTGCGCAGTTTTGCTCGGGACTAGAAAAAATTTAAGTGTGGGGGAAGAGTGAA
Organism: Eragrostis nindensis; assembly: GCA_012490785.1. NCBI lineage: Eukaryota > Viridiplantae > Streptophyta > Magnoliopsida > Poales > Poaceae > Eragrostis > Eragrostis nindensis. The sequence continues at coordinate 49,682 of JAAXCT010000284.1, forward strand.
TTCCCTTGAATTCCTATCATCAAATAGTAGCCAAGAATTTCTTTTTCCAACCATGTACACAGTTCAAGATCAATCTTTGCTTTGTACATATCCACTATTCTAAAGGTGTGAGTTTCTTTTTCAAAATTCAATTCCTAATGGCCTTTTTGACAAGTCTCAGTAAAACCAATTAGAGTTATTTCTTAGCTTTGCAAGATATTGTTGATTTATGTCTATTTTTCCTTGAATTTTCTCACCGAACTACTCATACTGCCTTACACATAAATATCAATAAAGTAGATTTCAGGCGAGTGATCGAAGTTGAGTTGTTCATTTGATTGTTTGAGAAGGATGGGTCTTTTGCTCACAATTCTTTTTAGTGATTTACACAAGTGGAAAAGTCATGTTTATCATGTTGAATATTTTCAAGATTTGCTTTGGGAAATACTCTTTCATGCCTAATACCCATATTTTGAACATATTTGCTGGATACTAAATTGATTTGATCTCACAATGATTAAATGCTCAGCTCGTGTAGATTTAAAATACTTTTATGATTGATGTGACTATATGCAAGTTGATTTTCATTCTTGACTTTCCTCAGGACGAGTAAAGGTTTAAGTGTGGGGGAGCTATTGGCGATTTCTAGTATACCATTTTATATGCCAACTGCGCCTTATTTAGAACATAAATATCATCATTATAGGCTATTAACCCTTGATAATAACACTATATTTGTATATATGTCGTTATGGAGATTTATTGCAGAAACAGATGAAAAGGACGACATTCTGGACATTGTAGCTGATCTGGACCTGAAGAGAAGAGAAGCAGCAGAAAAGGCTGACTGTGCCGATCGGCACAGCTTTGTGCCGACCGGCACAAGGAACTTCAGGGCGATCGAGGCTGGCCCACCATTCAGTTGATTCTAGAAGGAAGTCATCCGAACCAATCTTCGGAGATATTCGTCGCGAAGAGATAAAAGATATCTGAAGATTTAAAACAGCAATGCAAGTCTTGATCTCGAAGAAAACTGATTTGGAAGGCCCACATGGAAGCTACCTAGGACTTTGGAACCGACTTAGAGAAGAGACCGAGTTGGACACGAGGTGTGCCGATCGGCACGGTCTTTGTGCCGGTCGGCACGAGGACTCTCTTCCCGAGATCCTTTTCCTTTCCGAAGCACAGCCCTATATAAACCTGTAAAAGCCCTAGGGTTTCAGGGGCCGCCAAAGGGACGACACAGCTAATAAGTTTAGAGCCACCGGGGCTTGCCCCGTTATTCATGTTCTCTAGTTGTTAGATCAAGAACCGCTGGTGCTAATAGGTGATCCATCAAGTTAGGCCTACTAGATGGTGATGTATCTTGTACTATGTATTATCAAAGTATGGTTGAATATGTGGATGAATGGTTTTGATTATTGTTTGCCTGGATTTTATGTTCTTTACACGCACTTGTTCCTACGCTTAGTGACGACTAAGTACTAGATGTTATCTTAATTGTGGTGGCAATAAGAGGTGAGCGATTCTATCTCTCACTATCTCCATTGTGGTTAAGATAATATCCGGATCTTGTAATGCGCCATAATTGCACATTGTCTCTGTACCTCAACGTGCTGGAATGTGCGAGATCCTTGAGACGATGTGTAGAGTGGGAAGCGGCCACCGATTAAGGAGGATTGGTCGTGATAGGGCTCGACGGAAAGGGGTTTCTTCCTACCGATCTTCAGTTATCAATAATCAAGTAAATCCGTTATGATACTATTTAATTAGGCTTTTTTTTGTTACGATCTCAAGTAGCAGACTTAGGCTAACTTACCTCGTGATTTAATCAGGTTCCTTAGGCTGTTCAAACAACACTCGGACTATTCAGCCTCTGTGCCGACCGGCACACCAGTTGCACCGATCGGCACATCACCCAATTCTCCCAAAACTCACGTTCACGCTCACTAGAAAGCCTGGCTAACTCTTTTACTGATAATTCTGCTTAATTCCTATTGGTCTCTGTGGATTCGATTAAATCTTGGAATACTCTTCTGAGGAAAAAGACTACAACTGTACACCGTGCTCTTGTGGTATATAAGTGGGTGCGTACGTACGACCAACAAATAGCTGGCAATGCTTCCCTCCTAATCTCCCAGACGTGTGGGTTCCTTTTCTTTCTGTTTTTCTTTGCTGGTATGCTTGTAAGAACTCTACTTTGCTTCCCCAATCGAAGTAGGGGCCATCCCCATATCTAAAAAAAAAAATGCCGCCAGATGGGATTAGAAAGCTAATTGCTACCACATATCATCTTTGCAAATTAGCATGAAATATCCATCAGTAGCATCGGTTCATTAGCTGGAACCTACTGTATTTACTGTATAAAAAGGAGTGATCTCACCACCAATCACGAAGCATTATTTCAGTTGACGTGGGCCAAGTCAATAAAACAATTGTTCAGCAGTGTGGAGTCGGACAGGGCAGTCGTAGCAAGTGGTGTCGTAGTGGTAAGCACTCACTACAAGATTTCTACGAATCCCCGATAGTTTTAGAACAAGTGACCGACAGTATTAGCTTTTTTGTGTAATTTTTTCGAATGGCCAACAGTTTTGTAGTACAAATTTCCATATTTCCCAACAGTTTTAGCAAATTCCCTACAAACTCATTCCCTACAACATTATTCCCTACAGTTTTCACCTCTACTATAATTATACTTAAAACTGTCACCCATTTGTGCACAAAAACTGTTGAGGATTTTTACAAATCTTGTAGTGACTACCCAATGCAACTTGAACTTATCAATTTTTGTAGGTAAAATAGGAAACTCTTATGGCTGACAAAATGGAATCAATAATAATAAGACGGAGACGAGGTGACGAGACTGTCATAATCAAACATTTTTTGTTTTCCAACAACTCTAACCGCCGCTTGTGCGGTGCACCTATATATACCCTAGGCATGCCGCCAGATGGGATTAGAAAGCTAATTGCTACCACATATAATCTTTGCAAATTAGCATGAAATATCCATCAGTAGCCATGCCACAAGCGCTCTGGATTCTGCTTTCTCCCGTCCTAGTAGTAATTTCCCATCTGGTTGTTGCCGCCGCCTCTGAGTCGTCGCCGGTGCCGGCAATACCAAGGCCGGACTGCCCCAGCAAGTGCGGGGACGTAGATGTTCCTTTCCCGTTCGGCATTGGCGAGGGCTGTGCCATCCAGACCTCGGGCGCTAGCTTCACGCTCACTTGCAACGACAGCTTTAGCCCTCCAAGACTTATCCAAGGCCGCAACCTGGAGGTCCTCAACATCACGCTGGAGACAGGCGAGATGCGCATCGGCGGCCACGTGTCGTACATCTGCTTCAGCTCGAACGACACCGTCTCCAGCAAATCGGCCCGTGCAATCACCCTCCACTCGTTCACGCTCTCGAAGACCCGCAACGTATTTACGGCCATCGGCTGCAGCACTTATGCTTATATTGAAGGCAGGAGCCTCTTCACCGGCTGCATCTCCTCTTGCGAGAGCTTGGATGATGCGGCTCAAGACGGCGAGGAGTGCGCGGGGCTTGGCTGCTGCCAGATTGGCGTCCCGGGGAACATCAAACAGCTCGGAGTCAACTGGGGCGACGAAAAAGACTACGTCAATCCTGCGTGGAATTACAGCCCCTGCAGCTATGCCTTCGTATCTGAGAAAGGATCGTACGTATCTTTTATCATATATGTTGCATAAATATCCTTACACTTACGTTTCTCAAGAATGACTAATAACTTGTTTTCTTTATTTTATTTCTAATATATATGTTAGGTACCGTTTCCACCGGGAAGACCTAGTTGTAGATGGAAACAATAGCTTTATCAATCGGGTCGGCACAGGTTTCCCGAGGGTGCTTGACTGGGCCATTAGGGACAACGGATCTTGCAGTGGGGTGCCAGGGAACTCAGTAACTCCGGCTTGCGTCAGTGACTACAGCTACTGTGTCAATGCCACACAAGGGGACGGGTACCTATGCAAGTGCTCGGATGGATACCAAGGCAATCCCTATGTCAAGGGAGGGTGCACAGGTTATTGGATATTCTTCTCCATTCTTTAACGGGAAGCATATAATCACTTGAGCCCTAAATAGGCGACAAATTAATTGCGATTTGGGTTAAACAAGTGGAATAACTATTATAATTAATGAGGATTCTTCTTATTAGTCTATTCCCCTCTTTTATGCAGATATTAAGGAGTGTGATCTTCGAAAATCAAATCCCGCGATTTATGAAAAGAAATATCCTTGTGGTAAACATAGCAAATGCCGTGACAGATCTGGTGGTTACGACTGCATATGCAAAGGCTTGTTCCCGAGAGGAGACGGTAACAGCATCGAGGGATGTCAACCTATAGTTCCAGGATTCATATTGGCTCTAGTGGGTGAGCATTCATCAACATGTCATTTCTTTTTTATTCCAATTAATTGAGGGATCAGCTCCAAAATATAAATAAATATTTTATGTGTGTTCGCACGAATGCTTACTAGCAGTCCCTGTGTGTGTCTTTGCAGCAATATTAGTTGCCATCATTCTTCTGGCGGTGCTACTATGGTTTGTGCTAACAGAGCACAAGCGGAGACAGCGAAAAGGATTCTTTGACAAAAATGGTGGTAAACTTTTGAAGGGAGCTGGCATCCACATCTACACAGAGGACGAGATGAAGATGATCACAAAGCAGTACAGTGAGCCCATTGGAGGAGGCAATTTCGGCAAGGTTTTCAAGGGAATCATCGAAGGCGACCGGGTTGCGGTTAAACGTGCCATTGTACAGGATAGCAGCAAAATCCAGGAAGGGGGCGAGTTTGTTGACGAGATCACCTTCCAGTTCCAGATGAGGCACCCCAACATGGTCCGCCTTGTCGGCTGCTGCCTCGAGACGGGCGTCCCCATGCTCGTCTTCGAGTTCATCCCCAACGGCAGCCTCGCCGACGTGCTCCATGGAGATGCCGGCACGCGGCGTCCCCTCTCTCTGCTGCAGCGCCTTGACATTGCCATCGGCTCAGCTGAAGCTCTCAGGTACATGCACTACTCGCATGTTGATGGCCACCACAAAAGGATCCATGGGGATGTCAAGTCAGCCAACATCCTCCTTGACGATGACCTCAAGCCCAAGGTTTCCGACTTCGGGTCATCCAAGGTCATGTCGACAGGGAGCCGGTATGTTAGGTTCGTGGCTAGTGACATGAACTATGTTGACCCGGTATACTATAAGACAGGACGTTTCACGGAGAAGAGCGACGTCTACAGCTTTGGTGTTGTGCTACTGGAGATCATCACCCGGAAGCCAGCAAAGTACGATGGCGGCAACAGCCTTCCCATAGACTTCGTCAAGACATGTAAGGTGAAGGGAAATGGAAGGAAGATGTACGACGAAGAAATCTTGACTGATGATGATCCAAAGTCTAGTGTTTACATTGAGTGCCTTGACAAGATCGCGGAGGTCGCTATGCGATGTCTTAAGGAAGACGATGATGAGAGACCCAATATGGAAGAGGTTTTAGAGGAGCTTATGCGGGTGAAGTTAAGATCTTCTGGATGAAACTCATGCATGCTCTAGATCAACATACGTAAAAGAAGCAACCATCCATGGTCATCGGTTTGAGCCCGCTACTTTCAACTTTACATTTGTTTTGAAAAACTATTTACGTTGGATATATGAACATCTATATTTGCGAAATTGCTACGTCTTTAGGTTTTTTGTTGACAAGTTTCCAACATGTTTTGAATGAACTGTATGAATAATGCATGTAATGCGATTTTTTTGGGTGCTTGTAATATTATTGATTCAGCAGTATATGATTATGTTGGTTTGGACTTGTGAATATCCAGATTTTGCTTCTTCAAATATATGGTGGTTACTTTTATTATTAGTGGGTATGTGGGAGTGTCCACAGCATATTTAACGGATGTTGGGATGACCACGTTAAGATAACAAAAAGTGCTCCATGGCGGTGCTGGAAAACCACCAGGCACGCTCTCACCAATAGAAAGCTATACCTTTTGTTATAGATAATATGTTCAGAGAAGAAACACCTTCTTTACGTCCGAAACAAAATCATGTAACCAATGTATCCCATATAAAGGAAAACTTCTTTTAGCATTTTCTGGGAAAATTACAGGAGTGGATTTGTCTTTAATATACATCAGTGCTCTTATATTTTGTCAAAAGTTTTAAAAGAATAAATATTGATGATCAAAGTTGGTACTATTACCAATTGAGGTTTTTGAACATCAGTGCTTTTAGAAGAGTGATGTCTATAGCTTTGGTGTCGTGCTCTTGGAAATCATCACCCGAAAGCCTGCAAAGTATGACGAGAGCAACAGCCTTCCCATAGATTTCGTCAAGCTATGCAAAGTACGACCAAAAGGTCTTAACTGATGATGATGCAAAGTCTCATTTTTACATCGAGTGCCTGGACAAAATTGCACAACTAGCGGTGCGATGTCTCAAGGAAGATGATGACGAGAGACCGAACATGGAAGAGGTTTTAGAGGAGCTTATGCGGGTGAAGTTAAGAGTCTTCTGGATGAAACTCATGCAAGCTCAGAGGCAAGTTAGAGCAACATATGTAAAAGAAGCAAGAATGCATGCATGGTCATCAGTTTGAGCCAGCTACTGAATTGGCAGTGGGAGTCTTCAATTTTAATCCATCGTTTGCTTTCAAGTTAACATTTGTTTCAGAAGAAAAATATGTTGGATATATGAACTTCTATATTTTCGAACTAGCTACTTCTTTAGGTTTTGTGTGGACTTGTGAATATATGCGTGTAGTGCAAGTTTTTGAATTAATTGTCTGAATATGCTTGTAGTAGTTTTTTTTTTGGCTGTTTGTAATATTGTTGTGTCAGAAATTTAAAATTATATTGGATTGGACTTGTGAATCTAGATATTATTGCTTCCTCATTTACACGGTTATTACTTGGTGGGCATGTGGGCAAATGTCCACAGCATATTTAACGGATATAGGGATGACGATGTTAAGATAACAAAACAAGTCAAGTAGTTCATACGTACGTAAATTAATACTAGTTACAAAGAAAGTATGTATTCAAGAAATATCAAACAATTAAGATCATATCATGCATCAAATACAAAGCGGGATGGATACATCTTCATATCGGACCCAAAAAAAGATTACAAACGGCTATAAAAAAACCATAGGAGGCTGGCACTTCGGCAAGTTCTATGAAGGGACTATTAATGGCACCCAACAGGTCAAAATTATGCGTTCCCATGCGAAATATATATGAGGCACCACCTCTGGAAGAGTTCAGGATCGAAATCATTTTTCAGTTCCAGATCAGCCGTGAGAATGTGGTCCGGCTCCTTGGGTGCTGCCTGGATACGGACGTCTCCATACTGGTCTTTGAGTACATACGCCAAAGAAGCCCCCACAAGGTGCTCCATGGCAGTGCTGGAAAGCCACCATAAGCGCTCACCGTTGGAAAGCTGTACCTTTTGTTTGTATAGTTAATATGTTCAGAGAAGAAACACCTTAAAACCAGGTCCATGACTTGGTTTCAAATTTCGCATGCCTTCAGGCTTGTGTACAAGAGAACTTAGCAAACTATATTTTCGTAAGGAGGAAATCGAGATTCATTACAAGATTGTCAAGTATGCATGTAGTGTATTATTATTCCGCTGCTTAATAATAATATATATTACTGAATCAGAAAATTTCCCCAAAAAAGAAATTATCTACCTATATCGACCTATATCTGCAGAAGAGTTAGGTGTCGGTACTTGTTCTTGAGCATGTGATTGGAAAAGGGACGCCTCCAGTGCAGGTGCTCCTCCGTAATTAAGTACTGTTTTGGAACCCTAAAAAAAAAGGATTTCTGGTCATCAGATAAGGTGTCAATGTCAGCCAAGAGTTGTGCCTACCTAGTTTATATGAATATTGTACCCCATAAAACCTGGGTTAAGGTGCAACAAACAAGAACACATTCCGAAGAATAACACTTCTATCCATATTATCACGTCCACCCAAATGGCACTTGACAAGAAGGGCGCTCGTGTTCTGTCGTTAGCAGTTCTGACAGCCATGCTCATGATCGTAGTCTTGTACTGCAGCGGACTGGCGGGGTAACTCACCCTTCACGTTTCTGGTCCTTTCGTTTGCTGCCTTGTGATGTGAGCGCCAGTTAGACTGGCTGGCCAGTGCCTTGTGACAGGGGGCCCAATAGCTAGTGTGAGATGCATTATTGGGAATAGGTCGCGTTTTGGCATCAGGCAATGCGCCGGTTCAGAAGGATACGTTGTAATTAGCATAGCGGAGGTTGGATAGGGAAGCGGCAAGGGGGAGCGCCGAAAAGTGTGTTTTGTTGTTGAGAGAGAAGAGCACGTGTTGCCAAAGGTTGAAGACAGTGTAGCACAACGGCTGGTGGTTAAAGACGGTGTAGCAAGCGTCCAATTTAAAATGAATCGTTACTATCAATCGACTTAAGGGATGCCTTTTATCAACCACGTTGAATAGAGTATCTCTAACTATTTAATTATAGTACAATCGTTTTCCGGCAACGGAGATGCTTGATTAATCAACTGGCAAATTCGAATCTCCGAGGATGATGCTCGATGAATTTTGGCCAAAATTTGATGAAAACAGCTGAATTTCAGTTTAATCTGTCATGGCCACTATTTGATGTTACCGGCCGTTTGTTTAATAAATTTAATTTATTTACTTTGATCACTTTTCAAAAAAAATTTGAAGACTTTGAGACAATTTTTTTTATTTTCTCCAATACCACGAACTAAAGTGATAACAAAAAACCACTTTAATTATTCAACAATGACATGCCTTTATTAGTTAAGCATGTGTGCAGGAGAACTTAATTAGCAAACTATATTGGTGTAATCCGAAAATCCAGATTAATTCCAAAATTGCCAAGTATATATGCATGTAGTGTATTATTTCCCATTACTACTAATAATATTGATTCAGAAAGTTTCCCAAAAACAAAATCTACCTATATCTGTAGGAGATGAGTTAGGTGTCAGGACTTGTTCTTGAGCAGATCTGATAAAAAAAACTGTTGTTGAGCACGGGATTGGAAAAGGGACGCCTCTTCTGCAGGTGCTATTACCTAATTAAGTATTGATTTGGAAGACCCAACAAGATACGATTTCCTTGCAAAGATATGGTCATCAGATAAGGTGTAAATATTATCAGCCAAGATTTGTGCCTACCTAGCTTATATGAATATTGTACCCACTGGCGGAGCCGGTCGTCGGCCCAGCCGGGGCCACGGCCCCCCCTTTAGCCCATGAAAAAATTCTAGGACCCAAGCATCTCGGCTGCTTTCATGAGCCCAAAGACCAGTACGCTAATAGAATATTGGCCCAAAATCACTAATCCTTGGGTGCGAACTCAGGCACAGCGGCGCGAACGAAGGCTTCTCTTGTAAGCTTCATTGCACAGCCGCACAAAATTAATTGGGGAAAAAAGCAACCAGAGCCGGCGCTCGCCGGACTGATCGGCGATGATCAAGCCTCGGCGGCTCGGCGGTCGTCGCACACGGCCGCACTTTTGCTTCCGCTCTCTCCGGCAGTCTGGCCATCGCGATTAGCAGGATCCGTCGACCACTCGGCTCCCACAGCTGCCGCCCATCAGGATTAGCGTTTGGGGTAGGTTTTCTTGTTCCTGTACCTCAATGTTCGATTCTTTTTCCAGATTTCAAAACTGTGAATCAATTGCACTTCGGCACTTTATGTACTGACTACTGAGAAGTCAGGATGCGTTCATCTGTGTGATGAATATTTTTATTGTTTTTCTCTAGGTAGCAATGGTTGCAGAACAGACACAAATTCACTCCTTTTATAAAAGGAAAAGAGATGAATCAAACGATCAGAATGCCGCTGTGGAAGAAGAGCAACCTCCTGATCATGCTCCCATCATTGATCAGTTTCAGTTGGAACATCATAGGCAAGAGCCAGAGCAATCCTCTGAACGGCAAGAGCAGGAGCAACTGTCTGAACATCATATTCATAGGCAACCTGAACCTGTTGTATTTCGCGGAAATGAATTGTTGGAGAGAGATCCTGCATTACGCCCACAAATATGGGAGCATCCAAGCAACCAGCAAAATGAAGTGCAACGAGCATACTTGAAGTTAGGTCCTATGCAACCGAAACTGACGAATTATAAAGCTTTTGGGCCTCAAGGGCATCAACGCCGTTTCCAACACCATTGGTTTAGTCAATTTCCTAGTTGGTTGGAGTACTCAGGGAGCAATGGTTGTGCATATTGTCTTCCTTGTTTTGTTTCCAGCAAAAATATAAAGAAAAGAGGTGGCGCCTTCACATCACAAGGTTTTAACAGCTGGAAGAAAGTTCATGACGGCAAGAATTGTGCATTCTTGGTTCATATAGGATCTGATCATTTGTCACAACACAACAACTCGGTTAACGAGTGTCCTGATTTGTTGAATAATCCAATCCATATAGATAATACCATGGAGAGGAGGAAAAATGAGGAGAAGGAAAATAACCGCCTACGTCTGAAAACATCTATTGCAGCTGTTAAGTGGTTAACCTTTCAGTCTTGTGCTTTTAGAGGTCATGACGAGACACCTCAATCAAAGAACAGAGGAAACTTTGTTCAATTGATCAAACTTGTTGCAGAATTTAATCCTGAAATAGCAAGGCTCGTTTTGGAGAATGCTCCACAATGTGCCAAGTACACATCACCTGATATTCAGAAGGAAATCTTAAGTATTCTTGCAGTGAAAGTCAAGACGCATATCCGCGAGGAAGTAGGCGATGCAAAGTTCTCTATTCTTGTCGATGAAACATGCGATGTTTCAAAAAGAGAGCAAATGGCAATTGTTCTCAGATTTGTTGATATTGATGGTGTTTTACAAGAACGATTCTTTGACGTGATACATGTGACGAACACAAAAGCATTGACATTGAAACGGGAAATAAGTAATGTTTTGTTGAGCCATGGTTTTGATTTGCAGAACCTTCGAGGCCAAGGGTACGATGGTGCTAGTAACATGAGGGGGGAGTTGAATGGATTACAAGCACTTTTTCTTGAAGAGTGCCCTTATGCTTATTATGTCCATTGCTATGCACACCACTTACAACTTGCTCTTGTGGCTGCAGCAAAGGATGTTGTTCCCGTGACTCAATTTTTTCAGAAATTAGTCTTTATTGTTAACACAGTTGACTCATCAGCAAAGCGTCATGATGAGCTTCATAATGCTCAAACAGTTGAACTTGCACGGTTGTTGGCTATTGATGAGGTTGAGACGGGTCAAGGAGCAAATCAAATCCGCTCAATGAAACGTCCAGGAGACACCAGGTGGGGTTCACACTTAGGTTCTGTTGCCAGCCTCATGGTCATGTATAACCCCGTAAGTGAAGTTCTACAAAACTTGAGTGCTGATTCCTCAGCTGGTACAAATCGTGCCGATGGAGATACTTGCTTCAACTATATGATATCTTTTGAATTTGTATTCACCCTATGCATGATGAGAGAAATATTGGAGATCACTGAACAACTTGGTCAAGCTTTACAAAAGAAGTCACAGGACATAGTAAATGCTATCCATCTTGTGCACTCCACCAAAATTCTTCTTGAGAAAATGAGATCAGATGATGGTTGGGAAACTTTTATTTGCAAAGTTGTTGAGTTTTGTGTGGGTCATGAAATTGTTATTCCAAACATGGAAGAAACATACATTTTGCGTGGAGGCCGAGCTCGTCGTCAGCCCGATCATTTTACAACAGATCATTATTTTAGAGTGGAGGTATATCGGGCAACACTTGACACTCAATTGACTGAATTAAATCTGAGGTTTAATGAGAAGGTGATGGATCTTTTATCTGTTAGTCTTACATTGGTTCCAAAAAGTGGATTCGCATCTTTTCAGGCTAGTGAGATATGCAAAATGGTTGAGAAATATTATCCTGCAGATTTCAACCAACAAGAAAGAATTGGATTAGGTTACCAATTAAATCATTTTGTTGTCGAGGCTTCTAGAGATGATGATCTTAAAAGAGTTGCAACCTTAGCTGAGCTTTGTCGATCCCTCGTTGACACGGGACGCCATAGAGTTTTTCACTTGATTGACAGATTGCTTCGGCTGCTTATAACTCTTCCAGTTTCAACAGCTAGTGCCGAGGGTGCTTTTTCTGTCCTGAAGTTCATTAAGACAAGACTGCGCAACAAAATGGAAGATGACTTTCTTGCCAACAGCATGCTTGTACACATAGAAGGTGAGCTTTTGGCAGACTATAGCTATGATGAAATAATTGATGATTTCAACGACGTGAAGGATAGAAAAGTGGACTTCTAAAGCCTTTCTCCGACGACTTATATTTTGGTACGTGCTTATGGTACGGTCACTAATATTTTGTTTGTGGCAGTGGCCCAATTGTATATAACTCTTATATATTGTAGTAAAGACTCTGTGGATCGTCGGTATACTTTTCGACAAGCTTTTATGGAGTTGCCTAATCGGCCCCCCCTGTGTTTCGTGTCTGGCTCCGCCACTGATTGTACCCCTATATAACCTGGGTTAAGGTGGAACAACAGGGAACACACTCAGAAGAACAAAACTTCTCTCCATATTATCACGTCCACCCCAAATGGCACTTGACAAGAAGGGTGCTGATGTTCTGTCGTTAGCAGTTCTGACAGCCGTGGTCATGATCCTAGTCTTCTCGTCTTGCGCTGCAGCAGGTAATCCATGAATAAATATAGTTTTTTTGTTGTAGATTTTTGTCCTGCGAGTGCTACTGAAAATGTTTGGGTGGCAGACTACTGCGAAGTGATCGGACCGTGCTACCTGGACGTGTGCTACGGTTTCTGTCTGGCAAATAATTACAAGGGTGACTTCGAGACATTCTGCGTGCCGAGTATGGTGGGTGGCCCTTACCCCAGCTGCTGCTGCCGAGTGCCGGGATGAACCCAACGACCGTACCGCCGCCGACGACAGAGAAATGGTGCCATTTCACGGCCGGCTGGCAGTGGCAACGATGACTGTGACGAAGCGAACTCTACATTCTGGATCGGATTGATTTGTCCAGAAACAAAAATGATAAAACGATGTATTACCCACTGTCGAATGTTGTCACCTAAACTCTTAAAGTATATTTTTTTTTTGCGAGCAAACTCTTAAAGTAAACAAATGGTCGGTGCTTGTTGTTGGAAACAGAAAACAGAGACGAGAGTTTTGGTGCTGCGGGAGCTGCAGCGTTTCTGATATGTATTGCTAGCCTAATACAATCTATCTCCAATACGCGCGGAGGGTAAGCCAGAATGGCCGAAGCAAACAATCCAAATCTTAACAGAAACAAACTGAAAACGAATGCTAGCTGAAAGAAAATGCTAACTGAAGATACATGCGCAGGGAATCAGCAACACTTATATCGCTCCATGAAAATGTATGATTTTAATTTACAGAGTTGTAAGCAAATGGTAAACAATATTAATTTGGTTTCTTCACAGGAAGCAACCCGGTACGTACCAAATCTCCTAATACCATGTGTCGTAACCCATATTTTCAGATATTCCCGAAGACTTAGTTTGGTATTTTCCGAAGACTTGTATCGCACGAAAGGAAACTTGTAGATAGACTCCGAATCTGTTACTACAGATCGGAAGTCTTGTAGAACAAGGCAAGGACTCCTAGAGGCGGTAACTAGGACTATAAATATACATGTAACCCTCCGATGAGAGGACATCGCAACATACAGCATACACGCCACCATATTCAACACGACATACACTGGACGTAAGGTTATTATCCTCCGGGAGGCCCGAACCAGTCTAAAAACTCTCTCTGTGCCCTAGATCGATACCTCGATTGATCGTTGTTCCCCGAACCAAATATTTGCCGTTCTCTCGATTATTCGAGCGACGACAGAGGCGCGCCAGGTAGGGGGCAGCGCTGAGGATCCGTTTAGCGCATTAGATGGCATTGGCGGACAAGATGAAGTTCCCGGCGGGCGCCGAATTCAAGTTCGGGTTTTTCACGTTCGTCGCGGACAAGGAAGGAAATCTCCAAGAAAGAATGTCGTCGGTGGCGCAGGATGCGCCCCCGGCGGCCATGAAGGCTCCGTCCTCAAACGGATCTGCTAAAATGAGCTCGTCGGCGGCGCCACGTGTGTCGCCGGCGGCCCCATGTACTACGTTCGGGCTGCGGAATTCCGCAGCCGAGTTCCAGATCGCCTCACGGGTATCGGGCTCTCCGTTTGGAACCCGCCTAGAAGACGGATCCACCTCGGATCCGCCACCTAGCTCTGCCCTAGAAGCGAGGATGCAAAAGATCGCTCTCGACATCACCGAGGGGCGGTATTTTCCTGGGTTCGGGCTCGGTTATCCTGATTACGAGTCCGACTTCGGCGACGATGACTGCCCTGAGATCGGAGATCCAAACCAAGGTCACAACCTAGCCAGAGAAGTCTTCATGGCGGGACATGACGACGAGGCATCCAGCGATTTGCGCACTATCGACTCGATCAGATCTCGATCGGTTGCGCCATCCAATGTGACACCAAGGAATCTCAACACCGACTTCGACGCCGTCCGGTTCCAGACCGCGTTGGATTCCCTCGCTCGTATGGCCCCCGACGGAACACCATTAGCTCCAATGGTACAACAAGTTGTAGAACTTGCCGGCCGCGTGATCCCACCGCAAGGTCAAGAGGTTGCCGCGCCGGCCAGGACTCCAGTACACAGACGCTTGGGGGCTACCAACGATCAGAGGGCCGATTCATCCTCACATGGATCATCCTCCGATCACCCCAATCGACGACGGCATAATCTGGAGCCTTCAGATGCAAGACATCAGATAAACCAGCGGAGAAACCAAACTGGCAATCCCCCAAGGGGGGAACCAGATCAACAAACTCCAGGTGCTCCAGCTCGTAGAGGGACGCGCCCAGAGACGGCTCCTAAGCCGCCCCCGTATAGGGCTCTGGGTAGCTATCTCCGAACTGTCGAGTGGCCAGCCAAATTCAAAGTGGGGTCTATTGACAAGTACGACGGCACCATCAACCCAGAAGAGTTCTTGTCGATCTACTCCACGACGATAGATGCCGCAGGAGGAGATGAAAGGATCAAGTGCGCCTATCTACCCACCGCCCTGACCGGAGCAGCGCGGTCGTGGTTGCTAAACCTCCCGGCATATCACTTCGACTCCTGGGCAGAACTGTGCGAAGTCTTCAAGGGAAATTTCCTTGGATCGTACAATCGCAACGCGACACCAGAGCAGCTTCGAGGTGTTAAGCAGAAGGCTGATGAGAATCTTCGAGACTACATCAAGCGCTTCTGCCTAATGAAGAACACAATTGCAGACATCTCCGACATCGAAGTAATCCTCGCCTTTCAAGAAGGGTGTGTGGATGTGAAGATGGTGGAGACCATAGCGGAGAACGAGCCGAAGACTACTGCAGAGCTGTTCCGACTGGCAGAAATCTGCGCCAAGGCAGCTGATGCTCGTGCTCGCCTCTCCGACGGCCGGGGCAAAGCTCCGAAGAAGAAGTCAGAAGACAGGGAGGTGAACGCGGTCGATCGGTCGGGATCGGATCGTAATCACTTCCGCAAGAAGCGAGGTCGTCCCGAAGGCGTGGCCAAGTGGTGTCCAATACACCGCTCCCCCAACCACGAACTCGAAGAGTGCTTCGATTACCTCAAGCTCGAAAAGAAACGTCTAGAAGAGGGCAAGACCTCACAGACAATCAGAGAAGAGGATCGGGGCCGCGAAAGCCAAGATCGAGAACACCGAGATCGGGAGCACCGAGATCGGGAGAACCAGGATCGTGGGCGCCGTGATCGGGAGTACCGAGATCGGGAGCTCAGGAAGCGCGATGACCGGGATGAACGCCCACGCTACAGAAGTCGCAGAGATCATGACGATGACGAGGAGGAGAGGTACCCGGAGATCAACATGATCTTCGGAGGGAGCTCCGCTCTGTCATCCAAGAGCCAATACAAGAAGCTGCAGAGAGAGGTGGCTATGGCAGAACCTTGTTCTAGAAGACTAGAGTGGTCGGACACTCCGATCGCGTTCAATGCCGATGACCACCCGAAGACTCTGCTGAGCAACCCAGAGTTGCCTTTCGTCGCCAAAGTCATTATCCACAGGAACAAGGTCGCGAAGACGTTGATCGACAACGGAAGCGGTCTCAACCTGCTGATGAAGAAGACGTACGATCAGATGGGCCTGCCGATCACCGCTCTCCGACCAGTTGAGGAATCATTCCATGGCATCTTGCCTGGGGTGTCTTCGCGTCCTCTTGGGAAGATAGAGTTAGCAGTGACAGTGGGCCCGAGAGAGAATAGAAGAACTGAAGTCCTGACGTTCGAGGTGGCTGACTTCGAATCTGCCTACAACTGCATCCTGGGAAGGCCGTTCCTGTTCAGGTTCATGGCGGCTGCACACTTCGCCTACGCCATGCTCAAGATCCCAGGACCTGCCGGCGTTATCACACTGTGCGCTGATCAAGACCAGGCTGTGAGATGCGACGTCAACGCGCTAATCATAGCTGGCCACTTCGATTTGAAGGACCAGGACTCGCAGCGCCAGACGAAGAACCCGCGGGAAGATCAAAGGCAGATAGCAGCAGTCGCTGACACAAAGGCTTCAGATGCGGCATCTCCGTCGACAGCGGTCGCCCAAGCACCAGCGAAGACTGTCAACGAGCCAAGCACGAAGGAAGACGAGCCCGCTAAAAAGGGCAGCAAGCCAATCGGCCTCAGCTTCATCGACCCCGGCAAGAAGACCAACGTCGGGGACAACCTCGACCCTAAATAGGAAAACGCGCTCGTAGCCTTCCTCCGGGAGAATATCGATGTGTTTGCATGGCAGCTGTCTGATATGCCCGGGATCCCCAGGGAGGTGATCGAGCACAAATTGGGGATCGACCCGGCTTTCAAGCCGATCAAGCAAAAGCAGCGAAGGTACACACCGGACAAACGCGACGCCATACATGAGGAGGTCACTAGGCTTCTCAAAGCCGGGTTCATTAGAACGGTAGACTATCCTGAATGGCTAGCAAATCCTGTACTAGTTCCTAAGCCAGACAAGTCCTGGCGCATGTGCGTCGATTACACTAGTTTGAATAAAGCTTGTCCCAAAGACGAGTACCCTCTTCCGAGGATAGATCAGATTGTAGACTCTACATCCACTAGTGAGCTATTAAGTTTTCTTGATGCTTATTCTGGATATCACCAAATTAGCCTCAATGTCGATGATCAAGAAAGGACGGCCTTCATCACGCCGTTCGGGATATTCTGCTACATCACGATGCCCTTCGGGCTGAAGAATGCGGGGTGTACTTATCAGAAGTGTGTCAACATAGTCTTCGAGGATCAGATCGGGAAGAACGTCGAAGCCTACATTGACGACATCGTTGTCAAGACCAAGAAGTCCGATGATCTCCTGGCAGACCTGAAGCAAACCTTCGACAATCTGAGAATGTACAAGATGAAGCTCAACCCTGCCAAGTGTGTCTTCGGGGTGAAGTCTGGAAAGCTACTGGGGTACATGATTTCCGAGCGAGGGATTGATGCCAACCCAGTAAAAGTTGCGGCTCTTGAAAAGCTGAAGCCTCCGAAGACCAGGCGAGAAGTCCAGAAGCTAGCAGGCATGATGGCGGCCCTGAACCGGTTTATCTCAAGATCGGGAGAACGAGGTATGCCATTTTACAAGCTGTTACGCAATCAAGATGGTTCTCAGTGGGATGACCAGGCAGAAGAGGCGTTCAAGGAGCTCAAAGCTTATCTCAAAAACATGCCCACCCTGAAACCCCCACAGCCCAATGAGGAACTGCTACTATATGTTGCTGCCACAGATTCAGTTGTTAGTGCTGCGCTGACAGTTGAACGGAAAACAGATACTGGGCCCAAGCAGTTCGCTGTTTATTTCGTCAGCGAGATATTGAAAGATGCCCAGACGCGTTACCCAATGGTGCAGAAGCTATTGTACGCAGTCTTGATGACATCCAGAAAGCTGAAGCATTACTTCCTAGCTCATCCAATCAGGGTGGTCTCGGATAGACCGCTCCAGACTGTTTTGCATTGCAAGGATGCCATTGGCAGAATTGCTCAATGGTCTGTAGAGCTTGGTCAATACCAGATCGAATACGTTCCTCGAACAGCCATCAAACGACAAGCTCTGGCGGATTTCATAGCAGAGTGGACCGATGATGGTGATGACGACAAGAAAGATCCAGATCACTGGGTCATGTATTTCGACGGCTCTTTTACATTGAAAGGTGCCGGATCTGGAGTGGTTTTCATATCTCCAGCAGGAAAAGTATTGAAGTACGCCATCCAGTTACTCTTCCAAGCTACGAACAATGTTGCAGAATATGAGGGCCTCGTGACAGGTCTCCGCATTGCCAAATCTCTCGGTATCAGCCGACTGCTCGTGAAAGGGGATTCACAGTTAGTCGCCCGGCAGGTACAGAAAGAGTATCAATGCTCTGATCCGAAGATGGCTGATTATCTTGAAGAAGTTCGGAAGCTGGAGAAAGGGTTCGATGGTTTCGAAGTGCGGCACATACCACGGCTGGACAATCGTGACGCTGATCATTTAGCTTGCATTGCTTCATCACGATCTCCAGTCCCAGACGATGTGTTCTTAGAAAAGCTCCACAAGCCATCGGCGGCAAGCACACATGATACAGTGGAGATGATGGTTATCGACACGGGAGAAGGCTCTGTCGAAGACTGGCGTATACCAATTCGCCTGTTTCTCGAAAACAGTCCTATCCCAGATGATGATGCGGCCACGGAGCGGCTGGCCCGCAAGTCCAAGCATTATGTGTTGATTGACGACGTGCTCTACAGAAGAGGTCTTAATGGGATTCTGTTGAGGTGTGTCTCTACGGAAGATGGTATTCGGCTACTGCATGATATACACGGTGGGATCTGCGGTGCACATGCAGCTTATCGCACTCTCATCGGTAAAGCATTCAGGCACGGATTCTACTGGCCCACGGCGAAGCAGGACGCCATTCACCTCGTGCAGACATGTAAGTCCTGTCAATTCTTCAGTAGGCAAAGTACAAGGCATGCTCAAGAGTTGCATACAATTCCTATTACATGGCCTTTTGCTATCTGGGGAGTGGACATACTGGGACCGTTTCCTAAAGCCAAAGGAGGGTACAAATTCTTATACGTCGCCATCGACACTTTCACCAAGTGGATCGAGGCAGAGGCAGTTGTGAATATCACTGAGGTTGCTTCTGTCAAGTTCATGAGGAGTATAGTCACAAGGTTCGGAGTTCCCAGAAAGCTGATATCAGACAATGGTCGACAGTTCATCGGTCGCCGGTTTGAAAAATTTTGTGCTGATCATGGTATAATTCACCCGACGTCTTCGGTGGCTCATGCTCAAACCAATGGCGCAGTCGAGCGAGCCAACGGGATTCTTATGAAGGGGATGCGTGCGCGAGTCTATGAGAAGTTAGCAGCTAAAGGCAAGAACTGGATCGAAGAGTTACCGACCGTCCTGTGGTCAGCGCGGACGTCTACCAGTCGAGCCACGAAGGAAACTCCATTCTTCCTAGTCTACGGCGCTGATGCAGTACTACCACCCGAGATTCACTTAGGGGCTCATCGGATCACCAATTTTTATGAAGACGACCAGCAAATCTCTCGAGAGGTTGATCTACTGCTCCTCGAAGAAGAACGCAACACAGCACTCCATAATGTGGAGCATTATCAGGAGGTTCTGAAGAAGCAGTACAGTCGCAAAGTGGTCGGTCGACATTTAGATGTGGGAGATCTGGTGATCAAGAAGGATATCAAAACCAAGGACAAGCACAAGTTGTCTTCTCCATGGGAAGGACCATACATAGTAGTTGAGGATGCTGGCATGGGGGCTTATGTCTTAGCCCACATTGATGGTGATATATTGCCCGGAACATGGAACACTGATCAGCTTCGAAAGTTTTATGTGTAATCCATTGTTTCATGAATAAAGCGTGTTCAGTTTCTTCATCTACTGTGCAAGATCCCAAAGGCTGACCCAGGTCGGTCTACTAGTTTGGCTGATGTCTTAGCCACATGAGGGTTATAAGGCATCGGTACGAACAGCCTCTTCAGGCAAGATTGGTCATAAGGCTCAGCCACACTGTGGTTCATAAGTTAATTGACCCCCATGATGTTCTAGCGAGGGACCCTTAGCCCATGAGGTTAATAAGTGGCTCTCCCTAGGCCGGTTGCACGATCAACCACCTAACAGACTGCAAGTCTTATGCCATATGGTGCTACATGATAGCTTGGCCAATGGTTCATAAGTTTCGTAAGTCTCCCCGAGTGTCTGAAGTAAGAGCCTTAGCCATCGAGTTATAAGTGCCAACTTCCAGACCACGTTGCAAGATCAACACCCCCATTACTTAGCTTGAAACATAACTTGCCATGTGCAAAGTCAAATGTTATACAGCTATTATGTGTTCCAGATACGGAGCAATTTCAGAAAATTAGTTTAAACGTCGCTTGTCATAGGCACAGCTATGCGTCAATGAATTAATGTGCATCTTTCTACGTTCTTTAGGTTTTGCATATTAGTGATAATGCTTTCCTGCACACAGTTCAAACTGTATCCAAAAAAGCAGGGGGCTGGGCTACTATGCATATCTAAATCACGATTAACAGGAGCTTGAGCTCCAATAATACATCAAAAGATTGTTTGATTGCAGGGCTGAACAAGTATTTCAAGGCCTCTCCTCATCAGAAGGAGATACATCTAAGTTCAAATCCATGATGAACTTGTCAGCTGACTCCATCAGACCGTCAACAAGTGCATCACGATCAGCTATACTACAAGTAAAGCCTTGCTCTACAACCTTCACATCCAATTCAGGATGGCGATTCTTCAAAGCAGCTAAAGCAAAGGCACAGCCATTAACTAAACTATCAGCAACCTTGTCTGCAAGTTTGGCCTTCTCCGCCGTCAGGATCTTGTTGGCATCCTTCAGCTTCTTCACCTCCGCTTGCAGAGCTTGGATTACTTGAGTCTTGGCTGTGTTCTCAGTGCTTAGGGTTTCATTTTTGGAGCTCAAATCTACAACAGAAGATATTAGACTACTTCAGGGGTATGCAGAAGGCAAAGAGTAAACAGCATATGATAGGAAGAATTACCCTCTGCTGTTTTAGATAAAGCATCTCTTTCCACACGCAGATCCTTGAGGTACTCCTTATGTTCAGCCTTTAGATTTGTGATCTCCCTGGCATGAGCTTCCTTTGCTTCGTCATGGGTTTTGTTCAAAGCGATGAGAGCCGCTTCGAGTTCTCGAATCCTATCATCTTTCCCAGATGAAGCATAGGCAGCTTCAACATCAGAAAGTTTCTTCTGAAGAGCGGCAAGTTCTCCATCCTTCTGTTTGATCCTGTCAGTAAGGCGCTTGCAAGTTCGCAAATGCCACTGCCTGGCAGCAACAACCTCCTGGCTCAGCTTGTCAAACACTAAGCTCTCCCCAACTGTCCCGGATGTGGAAACAGAAACAGTTAGGGCCTGTTCGGGCGCTGATTGTACGATCGGGGCCGAAGGGTTGACAGCAGGAGCAGGTTCAGCAGAAGAAGATGGAACACTACAGCATGATCACATATCAGAAGATCGGATGAAAATGTTTCAAACAGCAAGGGAATTTAGCAAGAATACTCACGAAGTATACCTCTTGGTGCGGAAGCGTCTTCTCTTGGCAGCAGGGCTAGAAGCAGATGTCGCCTGGGAAGACAAGACTTGAGAGATTTTGGAAAATCCTTTAAAGAGACTGCCGAAAACTATTTCGATGGGTACCTGATCGCCGGTACGAGGATTGGCGACGCGAGTTGGAGGCAGTTCAGGGACATCGGGAGCAACAGCTGCTGGAGCTGATGAAGCTGCTGGAGCTGCGGAGGCTGCTGGAGTTGTTGGAGTTGCAGGAGTAGCTGTTCGGAAGCGCTTGCGAGTCGTTGTCTTTGACTTCGCCCCAGCTGGGGGCTTCGAAGACTCGACGGCAGGCGGAGGAGGACTAGTGGCTTCGACACCCACCGGAGCATTACCGGACGTGGGATCGACAGCTGGTCCAGCCCCTTCGGCTTCTCCTGGTGCCTCAGACTGTTCGACAGCAACAACAGCAGCCACTTTTCGCTCAACAGAGCTGGTAGCGTCATCGGCAACGGCAGTATCCTTCTCCCGATCACCGTTGTCTTCTTCATCACTGTCCCCGATGACTATATCAACATCAGGTTGGACATCGTCGGAGCCAGGTTCATAAAGGTTCTGCAGAACACAAAATTAGTATGGCAGAAAATATATCTTCAAGTAAATTGAGGCGATCTACGATCAACATACCTCGGGAGGTGGATTTTCTGCACTATAAGGAAGAGGCACTGTTGAAGGCTTGGCCTTCGGTCCAGTACCCATGATATCATACACTCTCTGGAAGACATCGTCTTCGGAGAGTTTGACAGCTGTAAAGGAGAGAAAAAGATGACATGCTTATCAAACAGAAATCAGATATCAAGTATATACTGATATGTTGATGAGTGATGAACATCTACCTCCAACTGGTAGCCAATTAGGTTCGCCAGGACCTGTATAATGCATAGCCAGAGGATCACGCTTTTGAAGAGGGAAGATGCGTCTGCGGATGAATTCTTCCACAACATGTTCTCCTCTCAAGCCCAATTTGATCAATTCATTGACCCTGGCTATCATCTTATTTAATCGAGGAACATAGGTCGGAAGACCCTTGTCCCACTTCTCATGGTTCGGCATTAAGCCGTCAAGCTTGATTGCATTATTCTTCTTCTCCATGTCCAAGATCAGATATTTGGTGACGTATCCACTCCAGAAAGACTTATACTGATATGGGATGAACTCAGATTCGTTCCTCAGTACAAAGCCTACTGAAAACACCATCATCTGACCCTTGTAGTATCGGGGCTGGTGATAATGACGCCAGAGATTCAAGCAGGAGGCTACGCCCAACCAACATTCACACAAGATAGAAAACATGCTAAGCATCATCACAGCATTGGGTTTGAGTTAAACAAGCTCGATACGGTAAAATCTACAGATCTGCTCAATAAACTTAGAAGGCGGAAGGTTGAAACCACACATGAGATGAGCCTCAAATACCGGAATTTCCGTGGTGTTGCAATGATGGTACTCCTCTTCGCCAGTGTTCCGACGAGTCAAGAAAGCCGAGATCATCCCCCTTCTCTCCAGTTCATCCAAATACTCCAGGGAAAGAGAGGATTTCTTCCAGTACTCCTGGAGATTCGGGATTTCTCCCTTCTTCATCTTCTGCTGCGCCTGGGTGAGAGAAATGTTGGAGTCGTGGGAGTCGGAGGATCGATTCTCGTTGGGATTGCCGGAGATTGTGGCGGACGAGGATGCGGCGGCCATGTGAAATGTTTAGGGTTTGAGGAAATGGAAAAGAGTGCAGACTAAAGGATGGAGGAAAAAGAATACGGCGTGAAGGGCTTAAGTAAAACCCGGCGTGACGGTTCGCCTCCCCATAAATGCGGGATTTCTCTTCCTTGGGTTACGCGCGGCATATACCGAGGTGATGCTCTTTTCTGTTATTAAAATAATGCGTCTGGATTTGCGCTTGGTTTTTGGAAGGATAACTACCTGGTTCTGAGGTAAGAAGTTGGAATATTTTCTGGGATCAGTTGCCCGGAATAATTAAAAGTGTTCGATTAACGATCCAGATCGGAAAGAGCCTTCGGTGCGTGAAAAACGAATTGAGTAATACTCCCAAAGAGTTCTCGACCAAGTGACCTGTTAGTTGCTACGAAGACTTGTTTCATCGAGGCACATCGGAGAAGTCAAGCTCAGGTATCTCGAAGACTCAGGCAAGGTACATTATCGTGAGAACAAGAGAAGCCAACATCACAGATGCAATATCGTTCAGAAATTATAATCTTGGATTGAAGGCAGCCCTTGGTGTGTCCAAGGACGCGTCCCAGGACAACCTCAAGAAGGCCTACCGGGAGGTAGCCAAAACATTTTACAAGCAAGACATGCAGAAAACTATCTAGGTTCTACTCTCCGACCTGCTTGACAGAAGAATAAAACAGGAGAAGAAGAAAAAATAAGAAAACCTAGGCTACTGCAAAGAGAATGGCTTGATAGCCATCCCCTTATCCTTAGTTCCGCTGATCATCAGCGTCTTCAGGAGCTGCAACAGCAGCGTCAGCATCAACCTCATCCTCCTCATATGTGATGAGAGGAGAGGAGGCTTCGGCAGCAGCAGCGGCAGAGCCTGCACCTACGCCGCCCTCACCATAAGTGATGAGCGGGAGGGGCACCTCGGTGGTGGGGAGGGTAGAACCCTCGTTCAATGCCATGACCGGGTTGATGACCCCGGTAGGAAGGAGAGGATCTTCTGCGGCGACGGGAATGGAGCCACCCGCCTGACTGGATCCAGCTTGAGCGCTCGCCCAGGGAGCCCAGCCAGGATTGTACAGGACATGGCTTTCTTCTTGGCCGGCTCGTCGTCGTCGCTGTTGTTGTCATTGTCGTCGCCGTCATCGTCGTCGGAGTCGTCGAGGAGGATGGGTTTGGCGTCCGCCGGAATCCCGCGTGGCCCCTTGTTCAGGGCAACGTGGAGGCGGCGCGCGAACTCTTCATCCCCCGCCGTGTCCGCCTCTAGGTCTACGACCTGAGTTGGATCTGGAGGAGGACTCGGAGGAGGGAGCCCGTAATATTCCGCGGAGAGCGGAGGAGGAGCAGCAGCTACCGGCGGTGGGGCGCCGGCGGGATGTGTGGAGGAGGATCCCGACCCGCCGGCGAGCTCGTCGTCGAACCACTTCATGAACTGTGGAGTGGTGAGTCTTTTCTTGCCCATGGTGGATGGTGAATGCGAAAGTAATACTTGGGGGCTCCGCCGTCCTAATCATTTATAGCCAAAAGGTGGCCTTTTGGAAACTGAAAGGTCAAGTGCAGATTGGATTTTTTATGTTTCTTCCTGGGAAACCGCGCGGCGACGCGGGGAGTCCAGGAGGAACCTTGGTGGGCCCGACTTGAAGAATAAAGACAAGAAGCTGAGGGGTCACGTCAAGGTCTTTTCGTACTCTGAAGCAGAATCAATGCCATGGCTGGACTAAGAAAAAGGGATAAGGATGAGAATTGTTTACTATTTTCTCCGAACTCCCTGGATTGACGGTCCTCTTAAAGACCTGGTGTTGGCAAATTTATTTAAAGGAAAGGTTATTCCGATCACTCAATACGGTTGCTGTGGTTCCGAAGACTCGGTTCTCTCAGTTGCCCCGAAGACCTGTGTGTTCGGTTGTTCCGAAGACTAGCTTCGATGAACTGTTCCGATAACTCAAGGATTGAAGACAAGAATATCTGAAGTATGTGTGCTCAGTGAAGAACATATCCCTTGTCAGAAGTTCGCATGAAGACAGGATCTCTTCGTATCAAAGACGAATCAGCCAAGTGACATGTTCGGGGGCTTATGTCGTAACCCATATTTTCAGATATTCCCGAAGACTTAGTTTGGTATTTTCCGAAGACTTGTATCGCACGAAAGGAAACTTGTAGATAGACTCCGAATCTGTTACTACAGATCGGAAGTCTTGTAGAACAAGGCAAGGACTCCTAGAGGCGGTAACTAGGACTATAAATATACATGTAACCCTCCGATGAGAGGACATCGCAACATACAGCATACACGCCACCATATTCAACACGACATACACTGGACGTAGGGTTATTATCCTCCGGGAGGCCCGAACCAGTCTAAAAACTCTCTCTGTGCCCTAGATCGATACCTCGATTGATCGTTGTTCCCCGAACCAAATATTTGCCGTTCTCTCGATTATTCGAGCGACGACACCATGTATAAATGGGCCTGTCCTATTAGAAATAAAGCAAACTTCACTCTAAATTCGGAATGTTTCAGCCCATGGCTTGATGCTCCCGAAAAGGCAACTGCAACAACTTGTGAATATTACTTGTTTGAATAAATATTTTATTTTTTTTGCGAAAAGGGAATTTTATTAATATTGAAGCATATTACATCCCCTGATTACAGTAGCATCCCAATCAACACCAACACCATTGATGGGAGACAAGAAACCTTGAAAGAACCGCAAATTCCACCATCTAGGATCATCATCCCAGATGGATATGCCACGGACGAAACCTCCGATCTGAAAGAACACGGCCATCTCACCATCTACCACCATCATCCTCATCTCCGGCGGGGGAAAACTGAAACCCAACCCTTTCGCAAAAGAGGGGTAGACTGATATTCCACATGCAAGTATGAAGAACTCGCCGCCGTCGAGCCCGTAGCCGAGCTCACCGTCGCCTCCTTCACCATAATCGCAATAGGAAAACACAAATCCGAGCAACATCCAGATGAATGCCACCGGAAACCAAACTCTCACTAGCCCACAGCCATGGCCATGGAGAACCATGACGAGACAAAGGAGGGGCCAGAGTACCTTATTCTTCATCGATGATGGCGCCTCCGACTCGCCACCACCGCCGAGACGCATCCTCCTCCAGTGTTCCATGCCGATGAAATTGACGACGCCGTACGTCGTCGCCACCCTCTTCAGCCGAACCAATAGAGAAATCCTAACCCTAACAAACGCCGCGGCTGCCGCCAGGAGCGACCACCGCAGGAACACCTAACCTATCTAAACTGATGAGAGACCAAAACGGACACCGGGATGCCGGGCCTCCCTCCTCCGCCGACGGCGAGGCCGCCGGAGACGAGGGGCCGGCGTTTCTTCTTCTTCTAAGTCGCCGCCGCCGCCGCTTTTCTTTTCGCGTGGGCGTTCCGTCTGGAGTTTGCTTGGTTTTGTTTGAATAAATATTTATCCATGGAGCATTGTATTTGTTGCGGTACCATCTATTCATCTTTTTTTTACCATATATACATGTTAAGCAATAATATTGTTGTAACAGAGTTCTAAAAAAAGCATGAAACACACTAACGGAAAATAATAAATCGAGAAGACAAACAACTAATTTGTACATCCATATATAGTATATAAACCCCCACCTCCGGAGAGCTTATTTACGGGCGCTTATGAAGTTCCGGATTAACCTCGTGCCCGTAATAGGTAGATTCCAGGAACACCGGTAGCTGCTCCATTGGTTATCACTACGGGAAACCCCCAATTTGCCGTGTGCCTACGGGTTTGCTGAGAGCATTCCCTCGGGCACACGGCAAAATAAATCTTCGCCGAGTGCCGCACTCGGCAAAACCAAGGAACACGGCATATAGAAGTTTGCCGTGTGCCACGTGACCGGTGCACGGCAAAGGTCACTCTTTGCCGTGTGCCGCCCGGCGGACACACGGCAAACATTGACGCCGTTAGATTTTTTTGACGGCCGTTGAGCGAGGTGGGCCTGGGTACTCGGTAAATACGAACACACGGCAATATTTTTATGTTTTGCCGAGTGTGTCAGCTCGGCACTCGGCAACGAACCCTGTTTGCCGTGTGCGAGACGTCAGCACACGGCAAACGGCCCTCTTTGCCGAGTGTTCGTCCAGTTACACTCGGCAAATATTATTTCAATGAATTTTTTGGGCCACTAAATTAATTCAAATAAAAAAGTTTTGAACTGCAAAGTTGTATATTTCGACAACATCTACACTTCTTATTTTGGTATTTTTTCACTCGACGAAGCGCTAGTAAATTTGTTCAAAAATCTTATAGCTCCCGGATAGTTTTCCAAAACTCGAAGAAGGATATTTGGAATATGTGAACAACGCGACTATAATTATTTTTGAAAAAAAAGATCAAAATAAAAGTTGTAGATCTGCATAAGTTACACATCTTTGCTGTTGAACACTTTTTTATTTGAATTCAAATTGTCAACGGAAAAATTGTTTGAATTTCTCAAAATTGAAAATTTGAATTTTGGAAACAATTTCAGATGGAGAAATGCTAAAAATAAAAGTCATAGATCTCGAGAAGTTATGAAACTGTCATGTTGACAACGTTTTTATTTGAAATCAAATTGTCGATTTTTGAAATTTGACGTAAAGTACGTTTGAATTTCTCAATTTTTGAAATTTGAATTTTTTAAACAATCTCACAATCTTGGATGGCAAAATTATGAAAATAAAAGTTGTAGATCTCGAAAAGTTATGAAACTTTCATGTTGATAAATTGTTTGTTTGAAATCGTATTGTCGACGAAATAATTATCTAAAACTTAAAACTATGTGTTGTCAAAAAATAAAGAAAATCAAATCTTTGCCGTGTGCCACGTGGCGGGCACACGGCAAAGATTTGAGTTTGCCGTGCGCCGGATCGCGGGCACTCGGCAAACCTTTTTTCCCCTTATCCCCGCGCGGCCTCTCTCCTCTCTCCTCTCTCTCTCTCCTTCTCTTCTCTCTCACTCTTCTCTGCGCCGCCGCCGCCCAACGCCACCGTGCCGCCTCCACCGCCCCCGCGCGCCGCGCCCCCCGCCTCCGCGCGCCCCGCCCGCCCCGCCTCCGACCGCCCCGGCCGACGCCCGCCACCGTCGCCCGAGACGCCGCCCGCCCACGCCCGCCACCGTCGCCCGAGACGCCGCCACCTCGCCCGCCGGCCGGAGCGCCGAGCGCCCGCCCCTTCGCCGCCCCGGCCCCGGCCGCCGGCCTCGGCCGGGCCGCCGTCCCCGGCGGCCTCCGCCCGCTCTTCGCGCCGCCGCTCGCCGTCCCCGGCCGGCCTCCGCCTCGATGATCTCCCCTTCCGAGCCCCAGGATACCAGCTAGTAGGCCGCCAAGGTAACCCGTTGCTCCTCGTCTCTGGATCTGGATGCTTGTTGCTCGCGCCGTGGTTCGCGTTCTTGGTTGGTTTCCACTCTGCTCGTTGATTCGCCGGCGTAGGTGCTCTTGGGTGGCTGCGTGAGCGTGAGCATGAGCATGAGCATGAGCGTGGCTTTGGATGGTTTCGTAATCTGTACGTTCCATACAGGCACGCGCATCATCGTCTCGCCATTATCATATCGAATCAGTTCATAATTGCGTCCACAGATATAGCACGCATCGACATTAGGCTACCCTGTTGCTTCTGCTAAATGATCGATCGATGCTGGGCCAGGCCCCATGCTACTTTTGTTCGAAAGAAGAAACGGACACTGATCTAGTTAGCTTAGCCTGAAGTACGATACGGAGTCAGATACGAATATATAAAAACTGCTGTTTGCCCCATAATTAGTTTGCTTCCTGTAGACCAAGAATACTAGTGCTCTGTTAATTAGTTTGGATTGGAGGGACATAGCCTGCAGTGTAACTGTTGGTCGTTACTAACCATTCTTTAAGTCACAATCTGTTTCATTGAGTGCGACTTGAAGTCATCGACGGTAGAAGCACACACTCTGCACTTGAATTGCAGTTCAAAATCAGCATTCAAACTAAACTTGCTAGTAATGAAAGCAAACATATAAGCATTTGTTTATAAACTGCAGTATCATGATTCGTTCAGCCTTATCCTTGTATGTTCTAGAATACAGAGTTCCACTTGCACTTCTTCTTTCACTTCTTTCATCCTTACCTGCTAGTACACCTTTATATTCACCTTCTCTGTTTTCCAAGCCCAAGCATCAGCAGGTCAAGGTAGGCATCATCTCCTGTTTTGGTTCTTCAGTCCTGCAGTTAGAAATCGAAAATACCATCACTAGCTTGAGTGAGTGAGACCATAGGATCAATTAATCTTTTACCATAGATAGTACACCCTATATTTGTATGTCAAGAACCTAGGCTGCATGTACAGATTCTTATATTTCTCACTAGTCACTAGTATGCCTTTCAAACCCATCAAGATAGTAACTCTGTTCACCAACTGATAATTGAAAGTAAGACCCTGGAAATAAAGCATGCACATATTTAAATTAAAGATCGAGCCCACCACGCATAGTGTAATAGTATAATAGTATGTGTAGTAGTATTAGTTTATTGTCCGACATATTCGATTTTGTGTAGTACAATTTTGTGTTCTTCCATTTTCCTCCACGAGGATGATTAATGGATGTTATTAATAAATTGAATGTTCCGTTCTTTGCAGGAGAGGCTTGTGCACACCGTCCTCCACCGGTCACTTTGCAGCACAGCAAGGTGAGGCATAACCAACCCCTCTTTCCATTCATGTATGTAGGTCACGCGTAACCTAGTTTGGCGTCTCCCGTTCGAAAGAGATACAGTTGGAGATATGCAGATCTTTGCATATCTAAGACTGTATCTGTTTCGAATTGTCCACGTTTTTTGGACAGCCCGAGGATGCGTAGATGGGGTTAGTTTCCGTGGTCTACTCCGATTCGAGACAGAATTTCGGCAGCACCTCCCTGTTGTTCTCCGGATACACAATCTCCCTGCGGGGACGTGTATTTGGAGAACAGCGGGGAGGTGCTGTCGAAATTCTGTCTCGAACAGGAGTAGACCTTGGAAACTAACCGCATCTACGCATCCTCGGGTGGGATTAGGACCTATCTTCACCTATTAGACAGTTGGAACATCGTGTAGATCGATGTAAATGAATTAACTTTATATTACTCGTTGATATATATCTGTTAAAAGATGGAAGACCGTGAGTGGATGTACACGGGCCGCTTAAGTCGGACTGAGTTTACCGACGAATGGATTGAGAAGTCAGAAGCTTTCATGGAACTAGCATTTGCCAAGGCTAAAGGAGCGAGTGCCACTTGGTGTCCCTACAGCCGTTGTAACAACACGCGGCGAAAAACGAAGGATGTCATGGCTAAACATCTATGTCTGAATGGATTTACGCCAGGCTATACTCGGTGGTTGTACCATGGTGAAGCCGAACGTGTGAGAGACGACGTCGTGAGACAACGCGTCGATGATTATGATGCTGATGGTGGGGTAGAAGACATGTTACATGACTACCATGAAGCACATTTCAATGTGGATGAAGAACGTAGAGAGGAGGAGCCAGAGGAGACTGCAAAGGCGTATTACGACATGTTGTCTTCTTCACAGCGACCTCTTCACATGCATTCCAAGGTTTCTCAGCTGGATGCCATTGCACGTCTAATGGCCGTAAAGTCCCAGTTCAGCTTCAGTCGAAACGCCTTCGATGTTATGTTGACAGTTATTGGCACCTTGCTTCCGGAAGGTCACATTCTGCCAAAGAACATGTATGAGGCACAGAAACTCCTTCGTGCACTTAAGATGCCATATGAGCAGATACATGCGTGTTCAAAGGGATGCATCTTATTTAGGAAAGAACACGCGGAAGCAAAATACTGTCCAAAGTGTGGATCCTCTAGGTTCATGGAGGTAGACGCTGCTGATGGCCAAAAGAGGCAGCTCGCGGTCCCCGCGAAAATCCTACGGTACCTTCCGTTCATACCGAGGATCCAACGCCTTTACATGACCAAGGAATCCGCGAAACAGATGACATGGCACAAAGATGGAGTCCGATACAATCCCACTAAGCTTGTACATCCATCTGATGGTGAAGCCTGGAAACATTTTGATGAGATTCACGGCATAAAAGCTCTGGAGGCTCGTAATGTACGTGTGGCGTTGGCAACAGATGGGTTCAATCCTTATGGAATGGGAGCTGCCCCGTACAGTTGTTGGCCCGTTTTCGTTATACCCCTGAATCTCCCCCCCGGCGTCCTCTTTCAACGACAGAACATATTCTTGTCGCTGATAATTCCTGAAAACCCGGGGAATAATATGTCTGTGTACATGGAGCCTCTGATCGATGATTTGGTCCGTGCTTGGGAGGAAGGGGTATGGACATACGATTCATCTAGAAAGGAAAACTTCAGAATGTATGTTAATTACCACTACTCTCTGCATGACCTGCCGGCGTATGGGACATTCTGCGGCCATGGTGTTCACTCCAAGTTCCCATGCCCAGTATGCAAGACAATTGTGAGGTTCATTTGGTTGAAGAAGGGTGGCAAGTTTTCTTCATTCGACCAACACCGACAGTTCCTTCCTCCTGACCATCCATTCAGAAGAGACAAAAAGAATTTCACGAAAGGTGTCGCAGTGCCCCACCAAGCACGGCCGTTCATGACAGGTGCCGAGGTGCGTGCTCAGTTAGATGCTCTCGTGGTTGATGAACAAGAAGGTGGTTTTGTGGGATATGGTGAGCTACATGCCTTCACTCAGATCTGCGGCTTGTGGAGGCTTTCCTATATGGAAGACCTTCTTCTTCCACATAACATTGACCTAATGCACACTGAACATGGCATTGGTGTTCCTCTTTTCGCAACAATCATGGACATTCCTGATAAGACAAGGGACAACGTGAAGGCAAGAGTCGATCAAGCAGCTTTATGCGATAGACCTAAGCTAGACATGGCGCCTCCTAAATCCGGCAAGTCATGGAGGAAGCCTCCGGCCGATTTCGTCCTTACGAGGCCTCAAAGGAGGGAAGTACTAGAATGGTTCAAAACGTTAATGTTCCCTGATGGGTTTGCAGCGAATCTGAGTAGAGGGGTGAACTTAACAACTATGCGAATCAACGGGGCAAAGAGTCATGACTACCACATGTGGCTTGAGCGGCTTCTTCCAGTGATGGTTCGAGGCTATCTCCCTGATCATGTGTGGCTAGTGCTGGCCGAGTTAAGCTATTTCTTCCGCCAGCTTTGTGCCAAGGAGGTATCTAAGACCGTGATTGCAGACATGGAAAAAATGGCGCCTGTGTTGCTCTGTAAGTTGGAGAAGATATTTCCACCCGGCATGTTCACTCCGATGTTTCATATGATTTTGCACCTCCCGTATGAGGCACGAATGGGGGGGCCTGCGCAGAACCGTTGGTGCTATTCAATTGAGAGGTGTCAAAAGGTTCTTCGAACGAAATGCAAGAATAAATGCAAAATTGAAGCTTCCATTGCAGAGGCTTACGTTCTGGAGGAGGTGTCAAACTTCACATCAAAATACTATTCAGACAACCTTCCGAGCGTGCATTATCCAGCTCCTCGTTACAATGCTAGCGAAAACGAATCGAAACTCAGCCTTTTCCTAGGGCAACACGGAACTGCAAGTGAAGGGACCAACAAGACCTTGAAACATGAAGAGTGGCGCACTATCATGCTATATGTGTTGACCAACCTTTCCGAAGTGTTGCCGTACATACAGTAAGTTACTGTCCAATTTTTTTTTCCCTAGTATTCAATATTCTGCGTCCAACCAACTTGTTCCTTGTTGGTACAGGGAGTTTATTCATGAATTCTGGCGTGGATCAAGAGAACCAACCGCACAGGAAGTTGATATCCTTATTTCAAAGGGTGCGGGAAATGAAATGCCTGATTTCATTTCTTGGTTCAAACAAAAGGTATTTAGCATTTTTTCGTATCGCTTACAAGTTGCTCGTACGTGCGAATAATATAACTAACGATCCTGCTTGAACTTGCAGAGCCAAACTGATGCGTCTATGAGTGCCGATCTAAGACAAGTTGCCGAAGGCTGTGCCTATAGGGTTAGGTCATTTCGAAGCTATGACGTTAATGGGTACCGCTTTCACACAACAAGCTATGAGCAGAGTCGGCCCAATCGAAGAACCACTAATACCGGAGTTTTTACTCCGGGGGACGATGGGGTCGAGTATTACGGAAGAGTTGAAGAAATATGCGAACTCAAGTTTCATGGGTCCAAACCTCTTACTCCTGTCATATTCAAATGTCATTGGTTTGATCCTCAAGCAGTGAGACGGACCCCTAGTATTGGCCTAGTCGAAATTCGACAGTCATCAGTGTACCCAGGAGACGATGTATACATTGTGGCGCAACAGGCCACACAAGTTTATTATAGCTCATACCCGTGCCAAACCGACGACCGTATCAAGGGTTGGGATGTTGTGTACAAGGTAGCGCCACACGGCAAACTACCTGTCCCAAACAATGAAGATTACATTATAGTGCCAAACCCAGACGAGGAAGAGTTCTTTCAAGAACATGGGCAAGAAGAGGGTTTTCAGATAGACTTAACCGAAGAGATCGGAATGGAAGTGGAGAACGAAACGGTTAGTGACGACGATGTCGGAGATGAGGTTCATAATGTGAACGATTTGAAATTACTTGAGCGGTTACATTTAAACCTTGCGGACGAAGGTGACATTCCTCCTCCGGCGAATGTGCAAAATGATATCGACATGCCTGATAGTGATGATGAGGCGTATGATGAAGCTAATCCCGATTATGATGATTATTTCTGATACATGTATGGTCTATTTAAATTATTTTCATATTTTCAATAATATATATATATGTTACTTTCTAGTTATATATGTTTTATTTGTTTTGCATCTGTTTGGAAGTACTGATGGATTTCATCTTTTCAATTGCAGGTGATTGATCGAAGATGGTGGGCAGAGGTGGTGTGTTGAGGTCGGTGTCGTCGCTTTACAAGAGAGCGACTGGGAAGGGGAAGGGGTCTGATGAAGCTGAGGGGTCCGGGAAGGGACGAGGGAAGGGGCGAGGGAAGGGGCGAGGCAGAGGTGGAGGAGCTGGAGGCAGGGGTCGAGGAGGCAGGAGGGACCCGTCGCCTACACCTTCCGCGCACGAGGAAGAGGAGGAGCACCAGGAGGAGTCCGAGGAGGAGGAGCACCAGGGAGAGGAGGAGGAGGAGGAGTTACCTTCTGCTCACGGCTCTGAGGAGGAGGAGGACGAGGACGAGGAGGGAGAGGCAGGAGGGTCCGGTTCCGCTTCCGAGGACTTGCAGAGTGTGTGGTTGCGCGGTCCCTCACAGCTCCCGACTCGGCCGATTCCTCCTAACAGACGGCCGATGATTCGACCCATACCGCCTAGGTACGTAATTTTCTAATTTTTATCGCTAACTTCTCATTTCATATGTTCAAAATCACAATAACATCTCTTATTTTGTCTCATTCATTTGGGCAGGGGTTGGGAGGTGATCGAGGCAGGTGATCACAAGCGCATTCCCAATGGCATCCTGGGTCTTTTGTGCAGGCTACACTTCCCTGGCATGGTGCTTTACGCCGGCAAGCAGGTGCCGGCCTTGACGTGGGACCACTACAGAAACGCCACCGATCTCCCAGATCGTGACAACAGGGTTTTTCAGCACAAGGCGGAGAGGGTGATGGAAGAGCTGTGGGTAAGTCTTCGTTGCACTGCATTGGTCAATACATCGCATTCATTGGAGATTGTTCAAATAATGACAGTGTACATTGCGTCTTGATGCAGGATTTCTACAGATGCGAGCCTGGGCAGGAGGCGTTGGCGGTTCGTGTGACGAACAATGCATGTCGTAAACTCGTCAGAGACATGCATTACGAGTCGCGCGTCCAAGCCGTCATAACTTACTACGCTACTGTCCAAAAAATGAAGGTGGAAAAAAAGGAGGCACGAACCATTGAGCTTACCCGAGAGCAATACATGCTGGTAAACACGAATACCGAACTCTTATGAGATTAAGTACGCTTAATTTGATCTTCTCATATTTCTATACTTGATGACGTGCAGGTGCCTCCGTGGTGGTGCGCCTCCCATTTCACGGCCTGGTCCTATATTGTCAACAAATGGTGCGAGCCCCAGTGGCATGAGACACACAACGCTTGCCGGGAGCGGCGCTTGATGATGCCAGGGGCACCATACCATCAAGGCAACCTTACCCTTTCCCAGTACGCGGCTAGATAGGTACGTGAACTCAACTTCTTTATTTAAACACTTAATATTCTCCATAACTTCTAATCATCTTTCTATTTTCCTTGCAGTCGGCGGCACATGGTGGCCAGCCTTGCGGGCAGTTGAAGGCCTTTGCTCTGTCCCACAAGGGCAAGGCGACGGCCAACATCGACTACAACCCGGAGGACCCGCCCGAGGCGTACAGCAACGCTACCGTCCACAGCCGCCTCAGTGAGTACACCTCGGCGGCAAGGGAGGTCCATGGGCCAGAGTGGGATCCGATCACCGAGCCTCTTGATGGAGAGGTCGTGATGAGGGTGGGTGGAGGTAAGAAGCATGGCCGGTACTGGATTGGCGACAGCACAATCGACACGGCCTCTACTCCCACCCTCTCCGAGATCCGAGCAAGGAGCACGGGCTCAGCTCCGCCCATACGCCAACGGCCTAGCGCTACACAGATTCAGATTGAGCAAATGCAGGTAATCTTGGTTTAATTCGTTGTTCATTGATTTGTACATGGTATTGCCTTGCATTGTAATATTGGGATGGATGAAATATTGTAGGCCCAGATGGATGCGAAGTTGGAGCAAGAGCGGCAGAGGATGCAGGCCGAGATGGATGCGAAGCTGGAGGCAGAGCGGCAGAGGAATGACCAGCGGATGGCGCAGATGTTCCTTTACATGCAGACTCATGGTACGGTGCCACAGCCAGGGCAACTCCCTCCTCTACCACTACCTCCTCCTTACGGCGGTCCTCCTCCCTTCGGCGGTCCTCCTCCCTTCGGGGTTCCTCCTCCCTTCGGCGTTCCTCCTACTTTCGGGGGTACTTCTCCTGGCACTCCTTCTGCAGGCACTACGGTGAGTCACTTCAAATCTTTTGTACTTTAATTTCTTACCTTCAAGTATGATATAGTGAAGTAATTGAAGGGTTAGCTATGCTAGCTTGTAACCAATATTTTGTCACTTCTATTACATTTTAGCTTATATTGTAACCTACACATTTTAGCTTATATGCTTCTAACCTACACATTTTAGCTTATATGCTTCTAACCTACAATTTAAATACTTGTATTGCTTTGCTCGTGCAGAATCAATCGGCGGGATCCAACAATCCCTCTCCGCAGAGTGCTTGGTCGCCGTGGCCGCCTCGTCAATAAACCTGTAATAGTATTTCAACTTCTATAACTATGTGTCGTGATCGTGTGAGACTTTGTGATGACGGATGGTGGACTATGTGTTTGTGACCTATGTGATGTCTTTGTGATGACGGTTGATCGTGGACCTCTATGTGATGTGTTTGTGATGATGGTGGAGCTTTTATTGTGATATGTTGAGTTTGTGATGGTGATGTTGAGTTTGTGATGATGTGGGCTCAAATATGTGATATGTGATGATGATTTGGCTCATATATGTGATGTATGATGTTTTTTTGTGATTGTGGTCCAGGTTGTAGTCGAATTGAAATGTTTATTGCAATCTGGAATAATTTTTTGCCGAGTGTATTTAATGTTTGCCGAGTGCCAAGAACAGGCACTCGGCAAAGATGCCATTCTTTGCCGTGTGCCTGACGTGGCACACGGCAAAGAGTCCAGTCTTTGCCGAGTGCCCGGGCCCACGACACTCGGCAAATAGGCAAGTCTTTGCCGTGTGCCGGGGCCCACGGCACTCGGCAAAGTGGGATTGACGGCTGACGGACGTCAACCCCTTTTTTTTGCCGAGCGCCACGTGGGGCACACGGCAAAGGGTTTGCCGTGTGCCCGACAAAAGGCACTCGGCAAAGTACTGTTTGCCGGTACAGGTTTGCCGTGTGCCTTTTGCCGAGTGTTGCACACGGCAAACCCTTTGCCGTGTGCTTTCGGCGCTTTGCCGTGTGCCCTTGGCACACGGCAAACGTCCTGTTTCCCGTAGTGTATGCTCCTCACGGACGGTGGCGTGGAAGAGCGGCGCGTGGTCGGGGCCCTCGCGGCTGTGCTCGTACACCGGCAGCGCCCACCGCCGCTGCTGGCAGAGCTCCTGGAGACGCGCCTTGAACATTTTCAATTCCTCTCCGGCGGGCTGCTGGCCGGAGAATCGCAGGATCGAGTGGAGAATGCTGTGTGTGAGCGGACTGGCGGAGTTAGTAACTGACGCGTCTGGTCTTTTGTTGGCTGGCTTGTGACTTCCGGCTCCGGCTGGCACGATAACTGTGCTTAATTCTCTAGTGTCCAGTCGCACATGATGTAACACAAACCGGCGTACATGATTTAGTGTGTTTGCGGGTTTGGGCTTTTTCAGTAAGTAGTTTCATCTTCTTCCGGGCTTTTAGCAGAAGGTGGGGCGATGGCACGCAGGCTCGACAAAGGTGGCGAGTGCAGGGTGGAGTGGTCAGGAGCGCCGCTATAACCGCGGTTTCTGACCAGTTAGCATAGCCGAGGTTGGTGGACTCGTGGTTGGCAGGCAAGCGGGAGGCGAGGCAGCGCAACACGGTGTTTTCGTTGTTGAAAGAGAAGAGCAAGTGTTGCCGGAGGTTGAAGACGGTGTAGCAAGCGCGGCCGGAGGTTGAAGACGGTGTAGCAAGCGTCCAATTTAAAATTAACGGTTACCTTGAATATAGCATGTCTAAATATTTAATTATGGAACAATCAATTTACGGCGAGGGTGATGCTCGATCAATCAGCTGGCAAATTCGAATCCGCGAGGGTCATGCTCGACAATTTTTAGCCAAAATTCGGTGAAAACCACTGAATTTCATGGTCGTGGGCGCTATTTAATGTTACCAGCCGGTTTTGTTCAATAAATTATTTTTTACTTTGATTATTTGTCATAAAAATATCAAAAATTATCGATTTTGTCCAATACCACGTATACTAAAGTGGCAACAAAAAACACATTAATTATTTAGCAATATTAATTAGGCTTATGTACAGCAGAACTTAGCTAGCAATCTATATTAATTCGTGTAATCAGAAAATCCAGCTTAATTACAAAATGGCCAAGTATGCTGTAGTGTGTTATTTTTCCATTGCTAATAATATTATGAATTCTTGGTTGTAATCTGTTTGTCTTACAGAGTGCTTGTAACTTGAGGATGTACTCAACTACATATTAATATAATTCTTCTTCCGTCTCAAAATAAAAATAATAATAATAATTCAGAAATTTCCCATATATCTGTAGGAGATGAGTTAGGAGTCGGTACTTGTTCTTCAGCAGATCTGATAAGAAAAAAAAAAACTTGTTCTTGAGCACGGTGCTACTACCTAATTAAGTACTATCGATTTGGAAGACCCAACAAGATACGATTTCCTTGCAAAGATATGGTCATCATTAGTGCCAATATCAGCCAAGATTATATATTGAATATTGTACCCCTATATAACCCGGGTTAAGGAGGAACCACAAGAACACATTCAGAAGAACAACACTTCTCTCTCCATATATATATCAGATCACGTGATCCTTCCCGACGATGGCACTTGTCAAGAAGAGTGCTGTTGTCCTGCCGTTGGTAGTTCTAATGGCCATGGCCATGGCCATGATCGTGGTCTTCTCAGCTTGCGTTGCAGCAGGTAATATGCGTGTGTATATATACAGTAGTGTGTTTTTTTTTGGGTCTGCGTATGCGCCCCTAATAACATTACAATATATGATTGGGTGATGGACAGACCACTGCGAAGTGATCGGGCCGTGCAAGTGGGACGTGTGCTACAATTTCTGTGTGGCGAAGAATTACACGGGCAACTTTGAGACGTTCTGCTTGCCCAGTATTGCCGAGTGCCAGGATGATGACGATCGACCCAGAAACGGCAACGAGGGCCGCGACGATCGATTCTGGTCTTGTTGCTTATGCATAAATGGACCGAGGCATGAGCCCTTTTACTCTAAAAAAGCAAACCTCATCTGGATTCTTTCTTCAGAAATAATATTCATGCAAACAGTTTCAATCCGCTTATTGTTATCGCTGTTGATATCTTTTTTTTTTTGGCGAATGATCTCTGTTGAATATCTAATCTTTCTACTCATCATAACAGTCCACTACCAAAAAACGTATGTAAAATTTCGATTTAAAAAAAAACACTTATGTCAAACAAACAACATTAGCATCGAAGTCACACCCGCCGCCGAGCAGCTGCTCTGCCCGCGCTCGGCTAGCTAGGCGACGCCTATCCCCTTCTCTCGTAATTCGATTCTGCACACCATTGCTTAACTGAGCTTCTGAACAGGGCGACGACTGATGAAAGCAACGTATGTTCAGGACTGAGACCGGTTTTTTGCTTGCCGGTGTTTTGAAGCAATGCTTTGTCGATCGCCAGCGTTGTTTCAGTCTGACCGGTTTGTCTGTGCCGACTGACCAACGTCAGCGGCTTCTGAGCACTGCCACTGATGACTGATGAGGAGTGTCGGCGATCTCCCTCAATCCTGTGCATGCATTGACTTTCCGAGGGTACTTCGCTAATTCATTAGTCGAAGGGAAAAGGCAAGTCAATGAGAGGGAGTCGCCTCAAAAACAAATGGCTGCTGAGAGGGGTTTACGCTTGCATTTTTTGAAGCATAAAATGTAAGAGCGATGAACTGACCACGGATGGTGGCATCGGTTTATTTTGTCGGCCGCGGTATGTGGATTGTTTAATTCCGAGGGACCAGTTGTTATACATGCCCAGCGTCGGGTCAATGGGTCAATGCTTACTAGTAATGTGGTTCTGCCGCTATAAATAGTGCATACCAACTAGCAGATATATCACCAGAAACTCCGTAGACCCTGTGTACATAAAGATGAACCGCTTCACAGCTTCGGCGTGCTTCTCCTGGAGATCATCACCAGAAAGGCGGCCAAGTACCATGGAAATAAGAGCCTTCCAATAGACTTCGTGAAGTGCTGCAAGGTGGAGGGCAATGGAAGAAAGATGTACGACCAGGACATCTTGACTGATGATGATGATGATGCAAAATGTCATGGTTACATCTAGTGCCTGGACAGGAGGAAATTGGTGAGATCGCGGTGCGATGTCTCAAGGAAGACGACGACGAGAGAGCGACCATGGCAGAGGTTTTGAAGGAGCTTGAGCAGGTGAAGTCGACAACTTTCGGATGAGAACAATGCTCTGAGACAAGATGGAGCAATACATAGTATAAGATCGAAGCAAAGCAAGCATTCATCCATGGCCAGCTTGAACCAGTTACTTAATTTACAGTGGGAACTAGTCTTCAGCTTTCGTCCGTTATATCCATCATTATCTTTTGAGTTACTTTCTTTCCCTTCATGTAACATTTGTTTCAGAAACCTATTTATGTTGGGTACATGAACATTTGAGTTATTTTTCTTTCGCAAAAAAAAAAAAGAACTGCTATTTTTGTGAACAATAAAAACACAATCAGAAGAACAACACTTATCTCCATATATCACCACTCTTCCTCCCCAATGGCACTTGTCAAGAAATAAAGGTGCTAATATTCTGTCGTGTGCACTTCTCATGGCAATTGCCATTATCGTGGTCTTATCGTCTTGTGTGTGAAGAAGGCAATTCATGTATATACCTAGCTGTGTGGATTTGCGCCCTATAACACTACAAATCTGGGTGACAGACTACTGCGAAGTTATTGGGCCCTGCAACTGAGACGTTTGCTACGGTTTCTGTCTGGCAAACATTACACAGGTGACTTGGAGTTCCAGACATTCTGCTTGCCGAGTATGACGTGCGAAGACTACCACAGTTGCTGGCTGCTGCTGCCGAGTGCCACTGTGAACCCAGCCGCGCGCCGTTGCTAGCCCCGACGACGGAGGAAAGATCTGTTTCCAGGCCGGCCGGCGATAGCGACGACGATGGCCTTGATGATTGAGCAAGCAAACCTCATCTGGCCAAATCTCGAGCAAGCAAGATTGATAACTAAAATTCATGTAACGATGGGTTATTCTCTGTCAAATGGAGCGTCGCATGGTAAACAAATGGTTCGTGTGCTAGCTTGTAGTGCTCCATGAAAATGTATGCTGTTATGCAGATCTAAAGTTGTAACCAAATGGTAAACATATTTATTTGCTTTCTCACGGGAAGCATACCGGTATCAAATGGGCCGGGCCCATTGAGGTGAAGCTAAGTTTTACTAGTTAAAGCCCATCATCAGCTGTTATTCAGGCCCATCATCAGATCAGGTCATAGATTTTGCTCATAATGGAATTTTCTTTGATTTATTTTTGGTTAAAATTCTTTCTTGAATATAATACTACAACTTCATACGTAAAATGCCATAGGTTCACCAAACTTAAAATAAATTTAGAAAACTTTATTATGACGGACCTAAAACAATAAGTATATTGAAATAGAAATAGTACGACGCTTGCATCCGTAGAAAAAGAGAGAGGGTGAAAAGGATCGGAAGGCTATGATTATTTGAGTCACAG
The DNA here is from genome assembly GCA_012490785.1 of Eragrostis nindensis. Taxonomy (NCBI): domain Eukaryota; kingdom Viridiplantae; phylum Streptophyta; class Magnoliopsida; order Poales; family Poaceae; genus Eragrostis; species Eragrostis nindensis. Next base: position 91,577 of record JAAXCT010000284.1, read on the forward strand.
TAGGAAAATGTTATAGACCTAGGCTGGCCAATCATATCAGGTGGAACGCAACACGTCGGCTGAATCGGGGTAGTTATTACCACATCCGAGACCACATGCAGGCAACATCGAGATCATCAGCATCTCCACAGCAGCCTATGGTGTTTGGAATTTCTCAAAATTGGTTGTTTACCAGTGAAAAAGATTTCCTTCCTCGACAGCGACCTCTTGTGTTCGTTCATGAGCAACGGATCTAATCAACTTCGTCACATGGCCCCTCAAAAGTAACAATTGCATGGCACGGAGCTAGACTGATGGATCAGAGCGAAGGAACGATCGAAAGTTGCCAGATTGCTGATTGATCAGTTTACCTAAATTGTTCGATGGAATTGAGTGAGAGTAGCCGCCGGAGAGGCGCCGTGGACTTGATCGACTTGCACGCAGTACTGTGCAAATAAGGATTGTCGTCGCTCGAATAATCGAGAGAACGGCAAATATTTGGTTCGGGGAACAACGATCAATCGAGGAATCAATCTAGGGCACACAGAGAGTTTTTATACTGGTTCGGGCCTCCCGGAGGATAATAACCCTACGTCCAGTGTGTATCGCGTTGAATCTGGTGGTGTGTATGATGTATGATCTGATCCCCTCTCATCGGAGGGTTACATGTATATTTATAGTTCTGTTACCGCCTCTAGGAATCCTTGCCTTGTTCTACAAGACTTCCGATCTATAGTAACAGATTCGGAGTCTATCTACAAGTTTCCTTTCGTGCGATAAGTCTTAGGAAAATACCAAATTAAGTCTTCGGGAATATCTGAAAATCAGGGTTACGACATAAGCCCCCGAACATGTCACTTGACAGATTCATCTTCTCTTCGAGGGGATTATCATCTTTGCGTGAACTTCTGACAAGGGATATGTTCTTCAATAGACCCCTTATTCTTCAGATATTCTTCAGGAGATTCTTCAAGCTCGTGTACGATTTCACGAATTAATCCTTCAATAAACAGGCGTCAATATGTGTCTTCGAGAAATAATAGTCTTCATGAGAAAGTATTCGGAAGAAAGTCTTCGGGAGATAATATTCGGGAGATAATCTTCGGAGAGATAGTATTCGTAACAGAATCTTTGAGAGAAAGTCTTTGGAGAAATTGCCTTCTGTACCCGAGCTCTTCTTAACACTTGTGTCTTCAGCGGTATTGGGAGGTAAGGTCTTCTGATGAGAGTAAACCATATGCATCTTCAGAAATCCCGAACGCGCATAATCCCGATGTCTTCAAATATCTACAGCTTGAAAAATTGGCAAAGCCCCCAAGCTGATATCCTCTTGATAATATGAAACTGTAGCTTTCCGAAGTCTTGAAATTAATCCTCATACAAGCCATTTAACAGAACTTGAAGTTCTTGCTTGTCATTAATCCTCCTACAAACCATTTAACAGAACTCGAAGTTCTTGCTTGCAGTTAAATCAATAGAAAATGTGTTCATCATGATCCTTTGGCCAAGATGTGGCAGATTGGAGCCACTCCACTTCTGTAAGTTGTTGGCAAATCATGCTCGAAGTCTTCAGAAAATGTGAGATGAATCCCGAACTGATATTTCCTTTGATACAGTAACCTTCATGTCATTATAATATCCAAAACTTGGAGAATTCTGGCGAAGCCCCAAGCCGATCGTTCCATCGATGAGTAGCGAGGCAGCTGGGAGCTCTCGCGTATGTCATCGTCCTTCGATCATGCACTCGAGACATAAGCCTCAAACGCACATGCAAGCCGTGGTGTGGCAGCTTGGAGCCACTCCGCCTTGAACAAAATAGCCGCCGTCTTTGATATCGATTCTTGATGAATAAACCATGCTCGCGTCATGGTAGACGCCAGCAAGTATATGTAGAGCAGGCTTCGTCCTCAGCGAATAATATCAGTAGCCTCTGACAAGCGCCGACGTCTTCCGAGTAAGCATGTGCATGCAAGACACTTGCCTCAAGCAAACACACGAGAAAATATCACGCCATCATGTTGATAGTGTACATCTCCTTGTGGTTAATACTCCTTGACTTTAATACTTGATAGAAACCCAAAATATCCTCTCTTACTCCAATATAGTAGCGTAGGAACTTGCCAATCTTCTCTCGGACAATCTTCATCTTCCAGGTAAATGCGCACAAGTGAGACAACAGTCTCGAACGAGCACGCGCCAGTTTCTTGCATGATAATGCTAGCTTTCGGTGAATAAACACAAGGATAACCAGTGTCCCAATATGCTGAGAACATTACGGTGGCTTCTAGCTACCTCTATTAACATAACCTGATCTTCTGACAAAGAATCATATGTCTGAAGTTGGCACTTAGTGAATAACAAAACTTGACTGACAATACCAAAAATAATCCACGAGCCATCTTCAATAAGAAATATAGCAGCCGATGTATGAAATTTCCGCCTTCAATATATGAACTCCATAAAATGAGCATGTATGTATAGCCCCCTGCTTTTCTGTGTACAGTGATAACTGAATGCAGGAAAGTAATAAGTTTGCAAAATGCGCATTCTAGTAAATAAATAAATACCAGAGATGCCATCTAATTATGTTCCTTGATAGGAAGTTCAATATATGTAGAACTAACTCATTGACGCTTAACTTTGCTTATAGCAAGTTACGTTTGAGATTAGCCACAAGATTGGGGGTTGTCGATGACTCTTTTCCTTGATAGGAAATCTGATTAGCTGTATAACATTTTACTTTGCACTTGGCAAGTTATGTTTCAAGCTAAATAATGTAGAGTGTTGATCTTGCAACGTAGTTTGAAGTTGGCACTTATAACTCGATGGCTAAGGCTCTTACTTCAGACACTCGGGGAGACTTACGAAACTTATGAACCATTGGCGGCTATCATGTAGCACCATATGACATAAGACTTGCAGTCTGTTGGATGGTTGATCGTGCAACCGGCCTAGGAAGAGCCACTTATTAACCTCATGGGCTAAGGGTCCCTCGCTAGAACGTCATGGAGGTCAATTAACTTATGAACCACAATGTGGCTAAGCCTTATGACCAATCTTGCCTGAAGAGGTTGTTCGTGCCGATGCCTTATAACCCTCATGTGGCTAAGACATCAGCCAAACTAGTAGACCGACCTGGGTCAGCCTTTTCCATGTTGAATGGAAAATGGAAGTTGATATAACTGAAAAGTCAATAATCCGTAGAACAATAATCAATGTCAATGATCTGAGTAGTCTGATCAATAAATATATAGAGCCAATATGATGACCAATGATAAATATCCGATGGCCAGTGGGATGACCAAATATGAACTTGAATTCCAGAGATGAATATCTCAATTATCAATAAGATTCCGGATGAATATCCCAATAATCAATGAAATTCCGGTTGAAAATCCCAATGATCAATAAATTCCGGTTGAAAATCCTGATGACTCCGGATGAATGTCCAAATTTATCACTGAAATTCCGGTTGAAGATTCCAATAATAAATTCCAGAGATGAATATCCCAATAATCAATAAGATTCCGGATGAATGTCCTAATAGATTTTGGATGTTGATTCCGTTGATAAATAAATTGTCGGGATGAATATCCAGAATATCAATAAAGTGTCCGGAGACAAATATTCTGCTTAGATGATCAGCTAGAGAATATAGATAGAGGAATCTCTATTTACTGATAGCGAGCAAGAATATATGTTCTGTAATAAAGAAAAGCTTTCTGCTATGCGATGTGCTTGATCATGCAGCTAACATGAGTGCATATTTAATAATTACTTGAAAGCACGTGCAGAAAATATGAATATAAGGCTGCTCAAAACTTTCTACTTATGATTGCTGAAATACGCATGTAGAGAAAAAGCAGACGTAATATAGAACAAAATAATAAAAGAGAACGATTTATTTGGCTTATCTGAGAGCCAAGTTGCTCGAAGAGTTGTTCTGGATGCCTTGATGATCGGCTTGGGATCTTCGGGATTATTGAATAGCCCCCGAGCGTAGTTTCTGGAATTGACGATCCGGTACCGACGACATGGTGTCCGTCTTCGGGACACCCGATGACTTCGGCTGGTCGACATCTCTCCATCGCCCAGTCAGGACTGCGTGAAACTGTCAATGAAATCGCCAGTTGAGCGGCAAATTCCACGCCAATAATCTCGAAGATGTCCGGTACATGCATAACAGGTAACAAGATCGAATCTTTGATTAACATGATGTTAAACTAAATAAGGGACGGACATTGTCAAAATAATGCATATCCGTCTTTGCTTAATAAATAAATCGGCATGTTATGCAATATGGAAGATAAAATTAATAAAGAATAAATCTTCCCTGTATTGTAGGAGGCCTTCGGAATCGGTTTAAGAATGTTCGCATGCTTGGGGAACAGCTGAGCGATCATATCACTGGACGCCTGATGGCGGCCGGGACTCCCGATGACGCACCAGCATGCAGATAGCAGGATAGAGTTTGGGAGGTTACGTGCTTGCGCCGCCTTCAAGTGATTGTAGTTGGATATGACGATCAGGAAGTGGTCCGAAGACTAGTAGTCTTCGGGACAAGTATGCCTCATCTCGCGTCATATTCCAGCATCCATCCTTGTATGCCAAAAAGGTTTACTTGGTGAGCTCAAGTACTAATTGACATATATGAACGAATAAAGAAAACAAAAATAAAACAGGAAGGAAACTTCCTGGAGATCATGTTGATCGGGCTCCGAAGAACTCATGTTCGGTGTTTTTTCCCATATCAATGACTTCTTTCCGCACAGGAACTTGCAATCAGCCGATCTTTGTTCGTTGTCGTCGGCTTGGTCTCCGGGACGGAAACGAACTCAACTTCTTGTGGCGACTTGACCCGTGAGATCAGGCCCACCGTGATTGAGGTCGACGTAGCGCATCAAAGGTACGTGCTGACTGCTGAGCCATCGAATCCGCGACTCGATCTCCATGCATGCGTCTTCAGCACACGAGGCGTAGCTCGGTGCGTCCCATGCAAAAAGAATCATCACGGATGGTAATTAGAAGGACAATTAATCAACTTATTACCCCAAGGCAATAAAATAATCGGAAATTAAAGGAACAAGAGGGAATCTTCTCTGTTGATGCACGTGCATGCCTGCATGGAAGGTCTTCAGATCCCTGCTACTTGACGATGTTATCTCGATCTCTCGCGGCAATCGTGCGGGATCGTCAAGAAATCGTCGCTATCGACAACAGCCGACCTTGACGAGGCCGTCTTCTTGTCGTTAGCCTTCACGCAAGGTAATCTCGACTTGAAGCCAGATTCCCCAGCGATCTTCGCGATCAAACTCGATGCCACCGCTTGACAACGTAGGGTACTCATCTGGTACGAACGCCCCAGCATGCGCCGGTTACTTGCTTGAAATTTCTGATGCTCTAGACAGATCCTCAGCGCTGCGCTCGGTTTTTGGAAGGATAACTACCTGGTTGTGAGGTAAGAAGTTGGAATATTTTTTGGGATCAATTGCCCCGAATAATTAACAATGTTCGATAGCGAGCGCTGAGGATCTGATGCTCTAGACAGATCCTCAGCGCTGCGCCCCAAGCCTCTGTCGTCGCTCGAATAATCGAGAGAACGGCAGATATTTGGTTCGGGGAACAACGATCAATCAAGGAATCAATCTAGGGCACACAGAGAGTTTTTATACTGGTTCGGGCCTCCCGGAGGATAATAACCCTACGTCCAGTGTTTGTCGTGTTGAATAGGGTGGTGTGTATGATCTACAATGCAACATCCTCTCATCGGAGGGTTACATGTATATTTATAGTCCTTGTTACCGCCTCTAGGAGTCCTTGCCTTGTTCTACAAGACTTCCGATCTGCAGTAACAGATTCGGAGTCTATCTACAAGTTCCCTTTCGTGCGATACAAGTCTTCGAAAAATACCAAACTAAGTCTCCGGGAATATCTGAAAATATGCGTTACGACATAAGCCCCCGAACATGTCACTTGGCTGATTCGTCTTTGATACGAAGAGATCTTCATCTTCATGCGAACTTCTGACAAGGGATATGTTCTTCACTGAGCACACCTACTTCAGATATTCTCGTCTTCAATCCTTGAGTCATCGGAATAGTTCACCGAACCTAGTCTTCGGAACAACCGTACGCACAGGTCTTCGGAACAACTGGCTGAACCGAGCCTTCGGAATAACTGTCTGAACCAGGTCTTCGGAATAACTGAACAAATCGGGTCTTCGGAATAACTAGGCCGAACGATCGGAATACCTTCCTCCAAGTAGCCTTGTCAACACCAGGTCTTTAAGAGAACCGTCAATCCAGAGAGCCTAGAAGAAATATTAATCAATTCCCATCCTTATCTCTTTCTCTTGGTCCAGCCATGGCATTGACTCCGCTTCAGAGTTGAAAAGACTTTGACACGACCCTTCAATTCTTGTCCTTATTCTCCAAACCAGGCCCACCAGGGTATCCTCTGGATTCACCGCGTCGCCACACGGTTCCCCAGAAAGAAACATAAAAAATCCACTTTGCACTTGACCTTTCGGTTTCCAAAGGGCCACCTTTTGGCTATAAATGATTAAGACGGCGGAGCCCCTAAGTATAACTTTCGCATCCACCATTCATCATGAGCAAGAAAAGAACCACCACCTCATGATTCATGAAGTGGCTCGACGACGAGCTCGCCGGCGGGTCGGGATCTTCCTCCGCGCATCCCGCTGGCGCTCCACCGCCGGTAACTGCTGTCCCTCCTCCGCTCTCCGCGAAAGATTACGGGCTTCCTCCTCCAAGTCCTCCTCCAGATCCATCTCAGGTCCTAGACCTAGAGGCGGACACGGCGGGAGATGAAGAGTTCGCGCGCCGCCTCCACGTCGCCCTGAACAAGGGGCCACGCGGGATTCCGGCGAACGCCAAACCCATCCTCCTCAGCGACTCCGACGACGACGACGACGATGACGACGACGACAACAGCAACGACGATGAGCCGAGCAAAAAGAAAGCCATGGTCCTGTACAATCCTGGCTGGGCTCCATGGACATAAGTGAACGCAAAGTAAAGGCTCTGTGTTCTATTCATATATAGCACTAGTACAAAAAAGACCTTTAGTGGCGGGTCTTTTAGGCCTGTAGTGGCGGACAAAACGTCTGCCATTACATTTCCACCACTGCTAGCTCGAAAGAGCAGTGGCGGACGTTGTGCCCGTCATTGCTATGTAAAACAGTGGCGGGCGTGCTGACGTCAGTGCCCGCCACTGTAGACGATATGAACAGTGAAAGGCAGTTTGACGTCATCTCCGCCCGCCACTACAAAGGTGTTTTCAGAATATAAAAAAAAGCCCCCACTCCCTGCTGTCTCTGCTCTGCACGTCCCCTGCCTTTTGTGTAGCTACACAGCAACAAGCAGCAGAGAGTAGAGGAGACAACAAAGAGTAGATGAGACAAACGGAGGCTCAAACAAATTAAAAACACAGGACTTCAATGTTACAAGCACTATACAAATCATCGAACTGTATAAGAAGTTGAGAACACTCATATTAGTCTAGCACCAGCAATTCAGATTACATTTAATCGAGCATTCCAGGATGCAAGGCAACAACTGTAGATCCTTTTTACAATCTAAGCTTACCTCCCATGTCCAGTTCCTAACTTCTAAGCATCAAAACTTGTTGCTGTATACCAGATCCTGTGCACAAGAAATGGTGAGTTAAGTGTGGAAAAGATGCTAACTGCAACTGAAGTAGATCAAACATGGACAAACTGTTCCTGACTTTCTCTAACTACACCATTGTAAGCTTCTCGATCGAATGAGTATACATGGACAAAGCACGATCAGCTATCACCGTCAAGAGCAGCTATGACTGAATGTGTGTGTGGCCGCGTAAATGAGCAGCTTGTATCTGTTCGGATCCTCTAACTGCAACTGCAGCAGATCAAACGCAGCAGACAAGGTGCAAAAGTACGAGACACAGCTGACATACCTCCTCCTCCGGGTCGAGGTTGCAACAGCAGACAAGGCACAAAAGCCGATGAAGAAGAAGGCCGCCATGACCTCCACCAGGAGCACGACCCCTGGCCTCCGCCCCCGCAAATCCCGCCATCGCACCTGCCGATTGCTGCCCGGAACCGCGCCCGTCGGATCCCGCCTGGATCCTACCGCCACACCCGCCGGATGCCGCCCGGAGCCACCCCGCCCGCCGGATGCCGCCGTGGATCTCGCTCGCCCTACAGCGCCGCCGCCGTGGATCTCGCCCGCCCTACAGCACCCTCGCCACGCCCGCTGCCCAGATCTGCAAAGATGAGAGAGGAGTGAGGGAAAGAGGGAGGGAAGGAGAGAGAGGGAAGAAGGGGGAGAGAGGTACTTGCGCCAGATCCAAGCCCGCGCCATACTGCGCCGTCGCGGGATCCTCGCCCGTGCTGCCATGCGTCCGCCGGATCCTCGCCCGCGCTGCCATGCAGTGGTGAAGAGAAGGGAGACGCCGCGCTAGCCTGCCAGCGCTCCACCGGGCTGGCGTCGTCCTCCACGCCGATGCATGGCCGCGCCGTCCGCCATAACGCACCGCGATGCAGGCCGCTCCATCCGCCCCGATGAGCTGCCGCGTAGGCCGGGCCTTCCGCCCCGATGCACCGCCGTGCTGGCCGCGCCCTCGGCCCCAACGCGCTGGCCGCCTGGCCGTGGATCTAACGAGAAGAGGGAAATGTGGGAGAGGTGGGGGCTGCGGCGTGGATACAGAGAGGAATCGGGAGGGCCGGAGAGAGAGGAAGAAGAGGATACAGGCGGCAGCTGTTGTGTGTGAGGGAACTGGAAAGAGAAATAAAGGAAACCTTAAGTGCTTGTTTATATATAGAAACTTACAGGTTGGATTGAGATGGGCTGAATTGGGCTGAATTCTTTGCAGTGTCGGGCTGCTGACGTCAGCGTCCGCCACTAGTGTTTTTTTTCATAGTGACGGACCGTGATGACATCATTTTATCCGTCACTATTGTTTCCTTTTCCAATGACGGACGGCAATAACGTCACTTTGTCCGCCACTAGTGTTTCTTTTCCAGTGACGGACGACGATGACATCATTTTGTCCGCCACTGATATGTGCTTCAGTTTCTGTAGCTACGCTGATGTCACCGTGTCCGCCACTGCTAGCTGCTACAGTAACCGGCGTCGGGCTAGCAGTGACGGATCCTTGTGCGTCCGCCACTACTGTAAAATTTGAAGTGTCATATTAGGCCCTTTTTATACTTGTGTAGCGCTAATCATATTTATGGACCCTCGGTGCTGCAGTCATGCAATGCGACAACCGAAGAACCAGATGAACAAAAAAGTGGACTCCTTAAAAGATTCACGCGTAGATCAGTAGCAATTCATCAAGGCGACTGACTTTTCTTCCAGTATGTGCATATAAAGCGGTCTTCCTAGGAATTCTTTAGTCAGCTTGTGGTATGTAAACTAAAAGGCAACTCATTTCAGGCAGCAGGCAGTTTGAGTAGCTATAAAGCCTCTTTTTTGTTGCCAAACTTGGAGTCCCTAGTTGAATGTTCTTTATTCACAAGAAATTGTTAGGTAAGATGTCCGTCACTTCCGAGATAATTCAGATCAGCGTCAATGGTGTTCCATGAAATATCCACCTTGTTTTCTATAGTGGTCTGCATATTTCCATATAGCAAGCTCTTGATCCTTGCTAGATGCTATAGCACAGTACAACAAATTGATTTACTTTACTACATAGAGTGCAAATACATACAATAATTATCATCTTGATGCGCTTCAAGAGAGCTGAATGCTCGACATATGACGAGGGACCGGAACATGATGCGAGCAATCAATCACACAGACAAGACTTCCAGGTTTTATTGTAGCCAATGGCATTTTATATCACTATTTTTTTTTTTGCGATTACACAGTACAACTCAGACACTCACAACGCACGCACGCGCACCCCTATGAACACACATACGCAAACCCTGCTCTATAAGCATCTTCGAAGACTGCCGGCAAATCCTCGAGATTGATGAAGTCACCACTGGCGCGTCGCTATCGATGGCCACGTCGTCTACCGCTAAAAGCACAACGCCGTTAAATCTTACAAAATTCGCTCTCACACGGGGAGTCGAAGGACATGTTGTAACCACTTGGCTACTGGCTCTTTCGTAAATGATAATTTACTAATTATATATCGTATGAAGTCCATTTGCATGTTATATATATTTACATCACATGATTATTTTATCTTAGGAAGATCACGGGCAATCCGCAAGAAGTCATGATTCAAAAGCTATACAAGCTTTCTTCTAACGTACATTTAAGGGCTTGTTTGTTTCAGCTTTTCAGCTATCCAGCTTGTCAGCTGGAAACAGCAAACTTCTGATCTGGCTTTTGGAAAGCTAAAAAACTGACTTCTGATGAAATGAACTAAAAACTAAAAAGCTTGCTGAGAGCTGCTTTTCTGACTTTTGGCATGCTGAGAAGCTTAATATATATTACAAAAGTCAACATTAAAAATCTAACAGCCAGCTTTTCATCTACTCAAACAGCCAGCTTTTCCAAAAGCTCAAAAGCAACAGCCTAAACAAACAGACCCTAATACTATTCTCATCACATAACCAATATTTTTTTCTTGAATAAGAGAGAACTTGTTTTCCAAAGAAAGCCCTTCATCCTTCCAAAATGGTATAGTACACTGTAAGTTAATTTACTTTAATACACGGCAAAAGAGCTGAACGCTCGACGAACGACAAGGGAACACGATTAAATCTTTGAAGGATCAAGCGCTTTCTTTTTTTCGCAAGATGGGAATAATCATAGCACACAGGCGGGGCTTTTGGGTTTTATTGTAGCCAGTAGCATTTTACGTCACGATCATCTTGAAATGATAATTTAATAAGTATATATATACAGTACGTACGGAGTTCATTTGCTTGCATAGATGTTCATGACATGATTAGAATGAAATCATGATTCCAAACCTATCCATGTTCTCTTCTAACTGTTCATACTATTCTCATCATATAATAGATATGGGGTCTCTACTTGACATGATGCAACAAGAACCGATGAGAAGACTCATAATAAAATGAGTTGTGCTTTCTATGCTTTCCTAAAAAATAAAAGCTACGAATCTCAAAGCATACAAACTCACTTTCCGTCATTACTCTGTTAGGGCAAGTACAAAGGTGTTGTCTCATAGTCCGTCTCATAATCTTCAGACAGTTTCATCAGACCATTTATACTATAGGTGATTGTTTTAGTTGCCTCGTAGTAATTGCATATTTCCTTAATTTGTCGGTGAGCAAAGAAATATTTATGAGTTGCATGACAACTATAATAGTGTGTAAGCCGTCTCATAGTCCTAAATTTAGCGCATGAGGTGGCTGCTTTGCGAAACAACCACCTCTTTCTCTCACCACCCCCTCTCTCTTCCACCTCATCAAAAATTCTATATAAAGTTGCATGAGATGGGCTATGAGACTGCTTACGTGTAGCATTGTATCTGCCCTTAATAATCGACGTTAATTGAGGACCCAGATCCGGATCGTAAATTCCATGTGGGCCTCAACCGTCCATCTCCCTCGTTCGTCTCGCCTCCCTTCCCCATGCTGCCATGCCTGGCTCCCTGCTGCTGCCGCACGCATTCCGGCAGCCACGGCAAATCTCAGGCATCAAACGGGTTGACCTGTTCCTTATGTTGTTGATCGTTCGAGCTAGTCTCGTCGTCGGCATGCCCAAATCCCATGGTTCAAGGCGTCGGCTAGTGGCTTCGGGTGTCTCCTCTCACTCTTGCCAAAGCTAACGTTCGTCGAATCCATCATCAGCCTTTGCGACACGATGATGATTAGGGCTGGACTACCGAGCCGGCTTGGCTCGGGTCGGTCCAGCTCGTTAGGATAACGAGGTGGCTCGGCTCGGCTCGGGTCGGTCCAGCTCGTTAGGATAACGAGCTGGCTCGGCTCGGCTCGTTATCTTAACGAGCTGCAATGCTAGCTCGGCTCGGCTCGATACGAGCTCGAGCGTTAAGCTCGCCGCCGCTCGCCTCCAGCACCCCCACCGCGACCTGGAGAAGAAGACGACCACCACACTGTCGGATACATCTTCACGCCTGTGAGCATGACGGCGCACCGGGCAGGGAGGCAGAGGTCCACGTCGCAGAGGTCGTCACGGCCAGGAGGGAGGGGGCCGGTGTCTGGTGATGTGGAGGAACGCCGGAGGGGAAGCTGGCGCCACAGCGCAAGGGGACGGGGGAGGGGTGGCACCATAGCGCGAGGTAGAGGAGGGCGGCACCGCCCAGCTCGAGCCACTGGCCACCGCTCGTCGCGTCGCCTATCTGTGGCTTAGATCTTGACTTGGTACCCTTCCGCCATCACCATCATCATGGGGAGAGTGGTGAGGACAAAGAGCTCGTGCTCGCCATCAGTTTTAGTGTTGATGGTTGCAGCGTCGGTGATGGAGGGAAAGGGATAGGCGAGTGCTGCGACGGGGAAAGAAGGCACCAGCTACCTCGCGGAGCTCCTCTGGGCAAGCTCGTAAGTGGGCGGCGAGGGAGCAGGGCGGCGGACGGAGCGAGGTAGGCAGCGCGGCCAGGCGAGTGGATGGAGCGAGGCAGGTGGCGTGGTGGGGACTGGGGAGGAGACGAGGTGCGGTGACAGCGCGACTCGGAAAAGTGATAAGGTGTGGAGAGGAAGGAGTGGTGTTGTGCCTTGCTTCCGTCGATGGGCTCATTTAGCTCACGGGGCAGGAGGGACCGAGAGGTGCTGAGCCTGACGAGACTTGCTGAAAAGGTGAACGAGCTAGAAACTTGGATCGGCTTGTTTGAAAAGGTGAACGAGCCGAGCCGAGCCAGTCGCGAGCGGAGCCGAGCTAACGAGCCACGAGCTTTTTGTCCAGCCCTAATGATGATAAATGGATGACGAATTCAACTAGCACCTGGTTGATATAGTGGCCAATACGATGGATGAGAGATACAACACTCGGAAGTAGTGGGTAGACAAAAGTGACGCAGTTGGCAGTTTGTGCACCATCTAAGGCCTCTCTTTTGTTGCACATGCAACATTCCTCTAGAAGGACTCCATAACATCTTTTGTTACACAAGAATAAGGACAAGGATGATTTTTAAAGCCATACTTGAAAGTTAATTAACTTTTGATATGAATCATTAGGTGAGACGTAGATGTCGCTTCAGATATGTTGACTAAAATAAGTTCGTATATGGCATTGCACGAAACCTATCTTCATTGTAAGGACGTGGTATGTGAATTTAACAATAATTTTTTCAAATTATTTTGCTAGTAAAATGAGTAATAATCTAAACTAATAAAGCACGAGTTGCCTGCGTTTAGTTGGCTCACCTAAATCTTATGTACCCAGCCTCTAATCCACCCTTTGATCGCCCCTCCACTTCTACCTCCACCATCGGATTTAAAGCGAGGTGGGGCCATTACAAGGAATGTAACACCTCGTTACACGATTACAACAGAGAAAGTCTAACATTTGGGGCTCAAATTAATTCTTTTCTCACCGGCCACCTTCCTACCCGCCCGCAACACCCACCACGAGTGAAGCCACCAAAATCCTATCTTTCCTATTGCGCATGCTTCTGTCATATTTATTTCTTTCCTTGTTTAAAGAACTTGAAATACAATTAGTGCCGGCACAATTTCTTTCCTTGTTTACGCGAATTTTGAATATAATTAGCTAAATCACGTTGGGCCATGGTTATTTCCTTCCTTGTTACAATTAAGAATTTTATTCCAATTACTGCCGGTACAACAGAATTATTAGAAAGTTTCTTTCGCATAGCAGTCATGTTTGGCCATGATTATTTGTTTCCTTTTCCACAGGAAGTCTTTCAATTTTACTGCCCGGCACAAAATAATTATTTGGAAGGTTATGAGAGGAGAGTCACGTTGAGGAAGTTGTGGAGCAGGTTGTTGCCGTCCTCAACCAGGCAATCGTTGATCAGGCAATCGTCGCCGTCGTCGTCCAGGCAATCACGCAGGTAATATCCATGCCCTTTGCATATCGGGTTGTGCGCCGTACCTTATTCCCTACCCTTCCTTGGATACTATTGGACGCTTGGCGGCGTCCTGTGATCCTCGGTTTGTCTGAGTTCGATCTAGGCAGCGCCGGGGGTGGTGTATATTCTACAGTTTGTTGTTTGGGTTCGAGTGCACGAATTTGTTGTTTCACTAGAGTAGTTTAATTCTTCTCTATTTTTGTTCTGCCGCTTTTGCAATCAGATTGTGTTTCTTTCAAAATCAATCAGAAGAATTAGATGGATCAATTTTTGCTTGTATACATCTTTGTTAAATTACATGTTCTCATATTTTTGTCAGTTTAAAATAAAGAGGGGCCAATATCCAACCATCTATTTTGTTGATTTTTGCTATTTGAACTATATATTTAATTATATATTAATTTTTGTTTATCATAATATCATAAAACTATTTTAAAATATATTTTTGTTATTCGTGATATCATAAGAACAAGTCACGATATATGACGCATGGAATATTATGTGAATGTTCCGGTTTTCTGCAATATGTTGAACGACCTTTAGCTATGTTTGCTTCAACAATATATTATACCATCTTATAATTGTTTGGATAGAAACAATAAATAACATCATATTATTAATGTTTTTGTACAAAGCCATGATGTTTTGGGCTGAACAATATATTGAAGCTGTGTTTCATGCCCGTGACGTCGCGTGGAACAATATTTTGCCGTGCGTGTCGCACGGGGTTAGTAACTAGTTACTTTAGTAGTTTAGTACGAATATATAAAATAATTGCGATGTAAATGCGTGTTACAAGATGTTGACATCTTGGACGGATCAAGGGCTTTATTTTATCGCAAGATGGGGTCAATCAAGGTTCCAAAGTAGCACACGGGAAAGAATTTTTTGTTTTAGTGTACCCAACGGTATTTATGTCAATCTCAACTTGAAACAATAGTTGAGTAATTCTATACTGTATATATGGAGTCCATTTGCTTGTCATATATACGTTCATCACATGATGGTTTCATCTCAGAAAAGATCACTGGCAATCCGCAACAAGTTATTAGGATTCCAAAGTTATATACATGTTTTCTTCCAACAGTTAATTAATATTATTATCATCCTCTAACAGATATTTATCTATCAATAAGAGGGAGCTTTATTGATCACTAAACAAAACTGTTTTCCAAAGAAAGCCCTTGATCTTTCCAAGATTGTATAGTATAGTGCAAATTAATTCACTTTGGTACGCCGTACTGTAGTAATACATACAATAACTACTAGTCATGTTAATGCACACGAAAAGAGCTGAACTCTCTACTGGCGATGAGGGTAACATGATTAAATCTTATTAAATCTTCCAAGTGTCAAGTGCTTTTATTTTTCACAAGATGGGAGCAATCATAGCACACGAACATGACGCCTGCATTTTTTATTGTAGCCAGGGTGGCATTACATCACGGTCATGACGTCTTCTTCTTCTTTCCATTTTTTTTTTTTGGCAAATAACGCCACTTCTTGTTTAAATATGGCCACTTGCGATTGAAACGAGTTGGAACGCTGCCATCCATTTAGGATCAAGATTAAAAAGTGATCTCTTCAGAATTTGCAGCATTACTTTATGACACTAGTAATCAAGGAGACTGACTTTATTTGTCAGCGGGCGCAAGTCAACATCTGCCTTTCTAGAAGTTACTCAGTTAGAAATTAAAATGTGTACACTGTTAATAGCAACTCATACTGCATAAAATGGTCCCGTGTAATGAGGTTTGCGGCAACTCCTTGTTTTAATCTTCTTTTTCATCTTTCTTTTTTTTCTTTTTCTTTTTGGCAAATAGCGCTACTCCTTGTTTAAATACGGCCGCTTGCGATTGCAAATGGGTTGGAATGCTGCCATCCATTAAGGATCAAGATTAAAAAGGGTAATCATAGCAGCCTTACTTTTATAACACTTGTAATCAAGGAGACTGACTTTCTTCCCAAGGCGCAATTGTCATCAACAGCTTCCTCTGCATAATCATAGCACGAAGCTTCATAGCAACAGATAGGCGTATGCAGAGACGGCTGGTGGGGCGCCTATATATAAGCCTTCATGGCCAGTCCAGTGTTCAACTCTTTTGATGCGCATTAAGCTCATAATTACTGTATGTATACTATACTAGTAAAGCAAATTATATTTTACTTTACTATACCATATCGTGGAAACTTAAATGTGAGAGACACGATGATGATAAATGGTTAACGAATTCAACCAGCACCTGGTTGATGGTGGCCAATACGACGGATGAGAGATGCAACCCATGGAAGTAGCGGGTAGACAAAAGTAACGCAGTTGGTAGTTTGTTCGCCAGCTAAGGCCTCTCTTTTGTTGCACATGCAACGTTCCTCTAGAAGGACTCCACAATAATTTTTTGTTACACAAGAATAAGGACAAGGATGATTTTCAAAGCCATACTTGAAAGAACTTTTGATATGAATCATAAGGTGAGACGTAGATGTCGCTTCAGATATGTTGACTAATATTTGTTCGTATATGGCGCCATTGCATGAAACCTACCTTAATTGTGAAGTGTTATGTGAATTAATTTAACATATTTTTTGTCAAAATATTTTTCTAGTAAAATGAGTAATAATTACTTTAGTAGTGCAGTTCAAATATATAAAATGATTGTGCCATGTAAATGCGTGTTACAAGAGGGGAACGAGCGGTAGCTCGTGCGGCAAGGCTCCCGGTTGGTGAGCCGCCGGTCGTGGGTTCGAGCGTTGCTCGCCCACGATTCCCACCGCGGCACTGTAGCTGGGCGCGGCACTGTAGCACGCACAGTGCACTGCACTGTAGCTGGGCGCAGTACTGTAGCACGCACAGTGCAAAAAAAAATCCCCTCGCCTTCCCCGGTCAAAGCACATGGTAAAGACTCGCGCCGGAGCTCACAACGGCCAGCTGAGTCCCTGTGTAGGATCGGGGAGGGGGTTCGGGGGTTTTCTCGGCCTGCGTGAGATGTTGTTCTTCTTAGCAAATGCCGTCGGGGGCGGTCTTCCCCCGGCAGGTCGAGTTTTTTTTATTTTATCGCAATTTGGGATCAATCAAGATTCCAAAGTAGCACACAGGAAAGACTTTCATGTTTTAGTGTACCCAATGGCATTTATGTTAATCTCAACTTGACACAATAATTGAGTAATTTTATACTGTATGGAGCCCATTTGCTTGTCATATATATGTTCAACACATGATGCATGGTTTCATCTCAGAAAAGATCACTGGCAATCCGCGAGAAGTTCTGATTCCAAAGTTATATAAGTGTTTTTTTCCAACAGTTAATTAATATTGTTACCATCATCGTGTAATAGATATTTATCTATCAATAAGAGGGAGCTTTATTGACCACTAAACAAAACTGTTTTCCAAAGAAAGCTCTTGATCTTTCCAAGATTGTATAGTATAGTGCAAATTAATTCACTTTAGTACGCGGTACTGTAGTACAGATACATACAATAACTAGTCGTGTTAATGCACACGAAAAGAGCCGAACGCTCTACTGACGATGAGGGTAACATGATTAAAATCTTCCAAGTATCGAGTGCTTTTATTTTCACAAGATGGGAGCAATCATAGCACACAAACATGACGCCTGCATTTTTATTGTAGCCTGCCAGTGTGGCATTACATCACGGTCATGACGTCATGTTGAAACGTCAATTCATTAATTAATTATACACCTATGGGGTCCATTTGCTTGTTATATATGTTCGTCACATGATGGTTCCATCTTAGAAATAAGATCACGAACAATCTGCAATATGCCATTAGCTTCAATAAATCCCAGAAGTCTTGTCCGCGCTAGTTGGTAATATCCCCATCACTATGGGAGACCCCCAACCCCCCCCCCCCCCACCCCCACCTTTGCCGTGTGCCTAGGGCACACGGCAAAGGGCTAGATGCACTCAGCAAAGCTTTTGCCGAGTGTCGGCAAAGAGCACACGACAAACAGGCGCCGGCAAACAGAACTTTGCCGAGTGCCTGAGTTTGCCGAGTGCCCGTGTGGCACTCGGCAAAAAAAAAAAAAGTTGACGGCTTGAAACCAACGGCATCATGCCCGACAACCACATCCAATTTCAAATGCATTTCAACTACCATCCAATTCAAATTGCACAAACGTGCCATATCTAATTCCAAATGCATTTCATATATAGCTACCATCCAATTCAAATTGCAGTTCATAACGTGCCCGGCATTTTGGATGTGCTCACCAATGAGATCGACGACGAGCGGGTGCGGCGGCGGCCGGGTGGCTGCGGCGGGCTGGTGGTGGGCTTCAGGCCGGCGGTGGGAAGGCGGTGGGCCTCGGGGAGGGGGCCGGTGGTCGACGCGGTGGGCGTCAGGGAGGGGGGCCGTCGGAGGCGGCAGCCGGGTGGGGGCCGGCGGTCGGGCGGTGGCCAGCAAGGGCGGGGCCGGGCATGTGGGGGTGGCCGGCCGGGAATCGCGGCCGCGACCAGCAGGGGGGGGCGGGGCGAGCGACGGCGACGGCCGCGCTGGCGCCGTCGGGCGGCGCCGGGCGACAGGCGGCGCAGTGGAGGGAGCTTCCGGGGTCGACGGGCGGCGTGGTGGAAATGGGGACCTTGCGGGCGGGCCAGGCGGCGGGCGTCGGCGGAGGAGGGGGCCGGGCATCGCGATGGAGGGCGGGCGTCGGCGGAGGGAAGGGCCGCCGGGTGTCGCGGTGGAGGGCGGGGCGGTGGTGGGCGGCGCGGTGGGGGACGGCGGCCCGGGGCGGCGCGGTGGGGGACGGCGGCCCGGGGTGGCGCGATGGGGGAAGGCGGCGCGGGGCGTGGTGGGCGGCGTGCGGGGCGCGATGGGGGAGCGGGCCGAGCGTGATGCGAAATGAGGAAGAAGAATGAGAGAGAAGAAGGGTGGAAACGGCTAAGTCTTTGCCGGGTTTGCCGAGTGCCCTCGATCTGGCACTCGGCAAACAACAAACTTTGCCGAGCGCTAGACATGTGGCACTCGGCAAACATTTTCTTTTTTTTCTCTTTTTACAATACACAGTTTTCTGTTTTAAATAATTTTTTAGTAGACAATATGATTTCAAATAAAAAAGTTGTCAAAATAAAGGTTTCATAACTTCTCGAGATCTACAACTTTTGTTGTCACAAATTCGCCATCCGATATTGTTTAAAAAATTCAAATTTCAAAATTTGATAAATTCAAATGTACTTTACGTTGACAATTTGATTTCAAGTGAAAAAGTTGTCAACATGAAAGTTTCATAACTTCTCGAGATCTACAACATTTATTTTCAGTATTTCTCCATTGCAGATTGTTCCGAAATTCAAAATTTCAAATTTTAGAAATTCAAACAATTTTTTCGCTGACAATTTGAATTCAAATTGAAAAGTGTTCAACAGCAAAGTTATGTAACTTATGCAGGTCTACAACTTTTATTTTGGTCTTTTTTTTCAAAATAATTGTAGACACGTTGTCTACATATTACAAATATCCCTCTTCGTGTTTCAGGAAACTATCTCGGAGCTCTAGGATTTGTGAACAAATTTACTAGCGATTTGTCCAATGAAAAAATACCAAAATAAGAAGTGTAGATGTTGACAAAATATATAACTTTGTAGTTTAAAACTTTTTTATTTGAATTAATTTAGAGGGCTAAAAATTCATTGAAATAATCTTTGCCGAGTGTAATGGTGCAAACACTCGGCAAAGGAGCCTCTTTGCCGAGTGTTGGCACTCGGCAAAGAGGCAACTTTGCCGAGTGCCACGCTGGGACACTCGGAAAAAAATAAAAATTTTGCCGAGTGTCCTGTTTGTGCCGAGTACCCAGGCCACCTTGTCCAACGGACGTCCAAAATTTTTAACGAGCGTCAAAGTTTGCCGAGAGGGTTTTTTTGCCGAGTGCTAGCCGCCACTTTTGCCGAGTGCGAGCCACGTGGCACTCGGCAAAAATTACCCTTTGCCGAGTGCCTATGATTTGCCGAGTGGGGCACTCGGCAAAGACCCTATTTGCCGAGTGCCCGAAAAAAGGCTCTCGGCAAACCCTCTTGCACTCGGGAAATTGAGGGTTTCCCGTAGTGCATGCATCTTGCAATTTTTTTTTTTATCTTGTGAAGGTTTAATCGTGTTCTCTCATTGTATGTCCGTCGGGCGCTCATCTCTTTTGATGCGCATTAAGATGACAATTATTGTAACTATCATCTGTGTGCTATACTCTTAATAAAGTAAATTATTCTTACTATCCTATATACCATCGTGGAAGACGCAAGGTCTTTCTTTGGAAACTATTTTGGTGAAATTTGCAGACCATTGTGGAAAAAACAATATGGATTTTGTTAAATACCATTTATTTGAGTTGATCATCTCTGAAACGACATCGACGTCTCACCTTGTCATTCATATAGAAAGCTTCTATGATTCCAAGTACTTGTTTATGTAATTATTATCCTTGGTCCCATGTACCGAGGTTTGTGGCTACTCCTTGTTTTAAACACCCTTCTTATTTTATTTTTTTTGGGAATAACGCTAGCTACTCCTTTTTTAAAGATGGTCACTTGCGATTGAGAAAGGATTAAGAATAAAAAGTGTTCACTTGAGAATTAACTTGCAGGGTTACTTTTTTCAAGTATATAATACTGTTAATCAAGGAGACTGACTTCCATTGTCAATGAAGGCGCAAAAGTCATCGACGGCTGGCTCTGTATATAGCACATTAATTAGCAAGGTACTGAACTAGAAACGTAGAATATTAGCACGAAGCAGACAGCATTTACCGCAACGGCATGCGGGCGCACTCTTTATCGCACGGTTTGGGATTCTTTACGATGTGTGCAAGTCAGGCATGCGTTCGGGATGCTGGCTGCCTGGCGCGCGCTCTCTCTCTCTCCTGCTTTTGGAGTTACACGCGCGCGCTCTCTCTCTCTCTCTTTCTTTCCCATCTCTCTGACACACACTAGCAAGATGTTTTTGCAGTTGCATGATCTCTCACCACAACTCTTTATCTATTTTTTGACGTCATCTTGCCACATCTTTTTTTTCTCTCCAGTACAATAAATTTGTGTTATTCTTCAAAATTTTTTCTTCCTACATGTCAAATTTCTCTGCTTTTCACAATGAAAATACAATAAAAATATACAGAATGTCAAATCACCCCTAAAGTACATCGATTTTTAGTATACAATAAAAATATATTGTAATTTAATCTAGTACAATAAACTTTAATGTATTGTAATCTATTCTAGTACAATAAAAATTGTAGAAAAATAATAAGTTGAAATTAGACTTATTTAATCCACCTAAATTAGCACACATATGTAAAAAGGTTTTGTAATTAGACTTATTTAATACACCTAAATAGCAATATTATTTTGATGTGACCTTTAGGCCTAAAAACACGAACACCCCCTTACTCTCTTTGGAACACTTCTCTCTAAAAGTTCTTCCCACAATAAAACTACAATAAAAATTATCACCATTTTTGTCCACATATCTGGGACTCTAGTAGTACAATATGATTTTTTTTGTTCTTCTCACATGTCAAATACAATAAAACGTGTACCATACTATTAAAGTATTATACTACTATCAACTTTGTTCCATATATCAAAATACCATATTATCGAAGAACTATACTATCGAAGTACAATACTATTAAAATGCTATAATATCAATTTTATTCCACATGTCGGAGTACAATACAATACTATACCATATCGATTTTCATCCACAAATCGGAATACACTATTATATCATATCGATTTTGTTCTTCTCACTTGTCAAAAATATTGTACTCCCAACAATGAAAATACAACAAAAATGCACTATCCATTTTGTTTCTAGCATGTTAATGTAATTTTCAAAATGAATCTTGATTCTTAGTACAACAAAAATACGGAGTATCATATAAAAAGAGGCCGTAATCTGATATTAGTTGCTTGATTTGTTTTTTAAACGTCTTTGCCGTAATCCGATAGTTTAATTCGATACTGTAGTACAAAGTTGCTATTGAATTTCTAGAACAATTAAAAATGCACTATTGACCAAAAAATATACTATTTACAATACAATGAAAAATGTACTGTAAATTTTTGAAGAATATTGATGTTCGTGCAATAAATTTTTCTACTGAAAAAATGGATTATCGATTTTCAGTACAATGAAAAATGTACTATGTTGTACTCCCTCCGTTCAGAAATATAGTATATATCTAGTTTTGTACTAGTTTTTTTCCTAAGTCAAATTTTTTTAACTTTGAACTAATAATATCTAGAAAACCGTAAAAATTGACAATATAAAAATGGTATACTAGATTCATCATGTAATGAACTTCCATAATATAGAACTATTTTACTTGGAAATAATATATATTTTTTGATATTGTTGGTCAAAGTTCAAAAAAATTGACTTAGGACAAAACTAGATATACACTATATTTCTGGACGGAGGGAGTAGTACAAGAAAAAATGCTAATTCGCGAAAAGAATGTAGATTAGCATTGCAGAAAAATGTACTATCAATTTTATTCTACATATCTTAGCATTCTGGCGAAATAAACAAAACTGATAGTACAGTACTTCGAAAGATATTATTTAAATATATATTTCAGTGCATATATGAGAATATATTTTTTTTGTATTTTTATTAATAATTGTGAGAAGTACAAAAATCCTGTTTACAGTCTGATCTTTTTGAGCAAGACGAAAGGGTAGGAGACGAGAATATGGGCACCTCGATGCGTGTGTGTCTGTGTGTCAGAGAGAGATGAGAGAGAGAGAGAGAGAGAGAGATGTGAGTGTGTCAGGTGAAGCGCTCAGCCGCTCAGGCAAGGGACGTGGACAACTCTGACGACAACCGTTGATCACGAGGAAGCTGTACCGTTCGATAAGGAATGCCACCGTATATGGTTGCGGAGATGCATTATCGTAGCACGAAGCTTCATAGCAACTGATTATATAGGAGGTGTATGCAGACGGTTGGTGGGGGACGCCTATATATGCGCCATGCGTTTGGGTTCAGTGATCAGAGAGCCCTAGCTAGCTTATTACTGCTATAGCTGTAGCTCCATCCATCTTGTTCACAAATATCAGAGCATGAAACACCAGCAGCAGGAAGCAATGCCACAAGCTGTGCTGTGGCTTTTCCTGCTTAGTTCCGCCCTACTAGTACTGAATACGCCGTCCCATCTAGCGGCAGCCGCCGTCTCGAGAAAGCCAGGGTGCCCTGACAGGTGTGGGGACGTAGAGATTCCATACCCATTCGGCATTGGCGACGGCTGTGTCGCTGATCCGGAGTTGGCCGGCTTCAACCTAACCTGCGACCATAGCTTTAGTCCTCCAAAGCCATTCTCAGGAGACTTTGAAGTCTTGAACATCTCAGTGGAGTCCGCCGAGGTGCGCGTCGTCAGCCCGGTGTCGCACATCTGCTACAACTCGTCCAACACCATTGAATCCAACCAGAGCTGGTCTATCCAACTCGCCAGCTCGTTTCTTATCTCAGAGAAGAGCAACACGTTTACGGCCATCGGCTGCAGTACGATTGCTTATCTTGCAGGCAGGGATGACTGGAGCTTCTTCACCGGCTGCATCTCCACATGCGCGAGCTTGGACGATACGGCTGACGGCGAGTGCGCGGGGGTGGGATGCTGCCAGATGGGCATCCCCGCCAACCTTCACTCCATAATAGTCGACTGGGGCAACACCACCGGTGACAGCAATCCTGCGTGGAACTACAGCCCCTGCAGTTACGCCTTCGTGGCCGAGAAAGACGGGTACGTAAACCCACCCATGGCTTCTTGTCCGTCGACAGTACTGTCCATGTCTTCGCTAATTAAGACTTTGTTATTGATAGATTGATAAATAGACAGATAGAGCACTATCAACTTGTTGTTAACGATCGACAAGTATTATTGCAATCCAGTTTCAGTTCTAAAGTAAACCTGATTACTTAACAGACCTAAGCCTCATCTATTATATATATATAATTGACCACGAAAATAAGCCTTCACGTTCGCTCTCAAGACCTAGAAATTACCACGTTAATTCTAAAATGCTAGAAAAATTCCCATGTTAATCTGAGAAAATAAGAAGAGAAAATTACCCACCACTGCCATTATGAAACAATTAGTCAAAAAACCCCTAAAAATATTTATAAAATAGATAAATTTGGAATAAAAAATAGCCAAAAAAACCCCTCACACCTATTTTTAAATTACCCACCATGCCATTATGAGTAAAAAAATAGCTAAACTCGGAATAAAAAAATAACAAAAAAAATATCCTTCACACCATTTCTAAATTACCCTCATGCCCTTAAATTCCCCAAAAAACTAAATTTGAATTATAAAAATAGCTAAAAATATCTCTAATTCTTATTTTTAATTTACCAACCATACCATTATGAGCAAATACTAAATTTTGGAATAATAAAAATATCCAATAAACACTTAATCCTGATTTCTAAATGCATCGTTATAAAAATGCACCGTGATATATGTCTAGCTAGAATGACACATTATTTTATTTTTAGCATGACATATTTTCTTTGAAAAATTTATTTGTAGCACGACACATTCATTTTTCCTACCATGAGATATGTTAGTTGTTTAGCATCCCACGTTTGAACCAACTCACTTCTAAAATAAAATTAAATATATTGTTAGATAAATGATGACTCATCTCACTTGAAGGACGGTGAGAAATTCTACAATCTATTTTCTATCATTTTGTAAATATAGATTATAAAATAGGTAATAACAATAAACTATGTTAAACTTCCACAATGATATAAAAATATTTTTAAATAGTATAGTATGGTTGCCCGCGCATTTGCGCGGCTAGACTTACTATACTATGTAAATATTTATATATTATTATAGAAGTTTATTATTATTATTATTATACTCTATATTTATAAAATAGTAGAAAATAGATTAGAGATTTTCTCATCGTCTCTCAAAGTGTGAGATGAGTCATTATCTTAGATTGTGCCTTATCTAACAATGTATTTAATTTTATTTTAGAAGTGATGTCGGTTCAAACATGACATACTAAACAACTAACATATGTCATGGGAGGAAAAAGAATGTGTCGTGCTACAAATAAATCTTTTGAAGAAAATATGTCATACTAAAAATAAGAAAATGTTACATGCTAGTTAGACATATCACGGTGTGTATTTAGAAATCAAGATTAACTGTTTATTGAATATTTTATTATTCCAAAATTTAGCTATTTTGGGCTCATAACTGTATGGTGGGTAAATTAAAAATAAGAATTAGAGATATTTTTGTATTTTTTTAATAATCTGAATTTAATTTTTTGGACT
Source organism: Eragrostis nindensis (assembly GCA_012490785.1). Lineage (NCBI taxonomy): Eukaryota > Viridiplantae > Streptophyta > Magnoliopsida > Poales > Poaceae > Eragrostis > Eragrostis nindensis. The sequence goes on from JAAXCT010000284.1 coordinate 116,844, forward strand.
TATAATGGCATGGAGGGTAATTTAGAAATAGGTGCGAAAAAGGGTATTTTTGGTTATTTTTTATTACTATACTATTTAACTATTTTTTTATTCTTGTAGAATTTAACCTACTTTATTGTTATTATTTATTTTATACTCTATATTTATAAAATAACAGAAAATGGATTAGAGATTTTCTCATCGTCTCTCAATTTGAGTGTAAGATGAGTCATCATTTATCTTGGATTGTGTCTTATCTAACAATGTGTTTGATGAGATAAAAAAACAATGTATTTGATTTTATTTTAGAAGTCAGGTCGGTTCAAACGTGCCATGCTAAACAACTAACATATGTCATTGTGGGAAAAAGAATGTGTCGTGCTACAAATAAATCTTTTGAAGAAAATATGTCATGCTGAAAATAAGAAATGTCACATGCTAGCTAGACATATCACGGTGTAGTTTTATAACGGTGTATTTAGAAATCAGGATGAAGTGTTTATTGGATATTTTTATTATTCCAAAATTTAGCTATTTTAGGCTCATAACGGTACGTGGGTAAAGTAAAAATAAGAATCAGGGGTATTTTTAGATTTTTTAATAATCAAAATTTAGTTTTTTTGGACTTATAATGGCATGGAAGTTAATTTAGAAATAGTATGAAGGGTATTTTTTATTTTTTTTTATTATTCAGAATTTAGCTATTTTTGATTCATAATGGCATGATGGGTAATTTAAAAATATGTGTGAAGGGTATATTAGAGTCAAGCGCAGCTACTTTAATTAGCCCTTGTCACTTAACCCCATATTTTGTGGTTATAATGTTTCATAGAACCGCATTTGATAAAAACAAATTTCGATCTCATACATGCGGAGTCGACTTAGCCTGGCCGTTTTCTCGATCAGAAACACTATGGTTAAGCGACACAAGCCAAAACACATGGGGCTTAAAGACCACAAGACCTGGAGTTTTGCGAATTTACTACGTATAAGTGTCCTTATACTTCCATCAAACAACGCTTCTTAGAATTAGTAATCATCCCCGTTCCGTTCCTATATATTATCAGGTACCATTTCCAACCAGAAGACCTAAGAAACAAGAGCTTTATTACCAACCCAATCGGTGCAACTCTCCCGTTGGTGCTTGACTGGGCCATCAAGAGTGACCCGCCATGCTACGTGGGCAGTGGGACATCGGCAACTTATGCCTGTGCCAGCAAGAACAGCGAATGTGTCAGAGCCACACAAGGGAATGGGAACCTATGCACCTGTTCCGACGGGTACCAAGGCAATCCCTACGTCGTCGACGGATGCAAAGGTTAGTTTTTTTTGTTTTTTGTTTCCCTCCATTCGTTTGTCTGTTTGCATATCATCACTTGAGCCAAATTATTTGTGACGACTTGAAAATTGATGCAAGCAAATGGTGAACGAAATAAGGGTTTTGGCCTTTTTGTTGACTTTCCTGCAACTAAAGTTCGGAAGAAGTCCATTTTAGTATCCATGTTGTTCACTTAACCCTTCAAACTAATTTTTAGTTTGATTTACTCCCCCGAACTATCTAGATCGGTTCAATTCACACCCTAGCTAGTGATTTTTCTTTTTTGTTTCTCTTTGTATGGGTTATATTTGAAGCTCAAATTTTGTAGAATGGTATAGGACATCATACTCTATGCTAGAAAAAATGTTCCGGTTTTTTTTTATAAATGTTTTGTTGCATTATTCTATCTCACATGTCGAATTTGTATTGCACATTTTCCACATACAAAAATCATTTTTCTAACATAAGGTATGTATTAGCCTATAATCTCACAAAAGTTTACGCTGAACATGATGTGTGTCTACAGATATAAAAAAGAAAAATTTCGTAAGGGAGTGAATTGAACCAATCTAAATAGTTTGAGGGAGTAAAATAGACCAAAAATTAGTTTAAGGTGTTAACTGAACTACATGAAACTTGAAGGTAGTAAAATGGACTTCTTCCCCTCTTCTAATTATCGTCCATGCCACTTATAAGTTCATTCTTCATTTCTTCTTGTTTGCAGACAATAACGAGTGTGATATCGGAGTATATGATTGTGGCAGTCATAGCAAATGCCGTAACAAAGCTGGTGGTTACGACTGCAAATGCAAAACGTTTTACACCGGAGACGGTAAAAGTGTCAGGGGATGCCGGCTCATAGTTCCAGTATACGCACAAGTGATACTAGGTGAGCATTCATCGACGGACACGTATCGATCCAGTCTTTCACATCTAAATTATCTGAAAATAATATCTGCTAAATCAAAACGTAAAATATTTAAGTTTTGCTGGAAGTATCGTATTCCTTTTTTTTCCTTTGCGAATTAATTTCATGCTCGACCATAAGCTCCAAAATTGTAAATCCTTCAATTGCTGTCTGTGAAAGTAATTGCAAGCAAATAAATCGAGAATATATACAAACGCAACCAATCTATAAATAAACGCTTGCTCCCTGTGTGTCTTTGCAGCAACATTGGTTGCCATGGTTCTTCTGGCAGTGCTGCTTAAGGAGCACAAGCGGAGACTGCGAAATAGCTTCTTCGACAAAAACGGCGGTAAACTATTGAAGGGAGCAGGCATCACCATCTACAAAGAAGAAGAGTTGAAGATGATAACAAAGAAGTACAGCAAGCGCATCGGAGGAGGCAATTTCGGCAAAGTCTTCTTGGGAACCATCGAAGGCGACCAACAGGTCGCGGTTAAATGCGCCATTGTAGAGGATAGTAGCAAAATCCGGGAAGGGGGTGAGTTCGTCGACGAGATCATGTTCCAGTTCCAGATGAGGCACCCCAACATGGTCCGCCTCGTCGGATGCTGCCTCGAGACGGACGTCCCCAAGCTCGTCTTTGAGTTCATCCCCCACGGCAGCCTCGCTGATGTGCTCCATGGTGATGCTGGCAAGCGGCGCCCACTCTCTCTGCTGCAGCGCCTTGACATTGCCATTGGCTCCTCGGAAGCTCTTAGGTACATGCACTACTCACATACAGGAGGCCACCACAAACGGATCCATGGGGACATCAAGTCAGCTAACATCCTCCTCGATGAAAACTTCTCTCCCAAGGTCTCCGACTTTGGTTCATCGAAGGTTATGTCGACAGCCAGCCGGTACGTCAGGTTTGTAGCCAGTGACATAAACTACGTTGACCCGGTGTACATGAAGACATACCGTTTCACGGAGAAAAGTGACGTCTACAGCTTTGGCGTCGTGCTCCTGGAGATCATCACCAGGAAGCCAGCCAAGTACGACGGGGATAACAGCCTTCCCATAGACTTCATCAAGACATGCAAGGTGGAGGGCAATGGAAGGAAGATGTACGATGAAGAAATCTTGACTAATAGTGATGCAAAATCTCATGTTTACATGGAGTGCATGGACAGGATCGCTGAGCTCGCTGTGCGATGTCTCAAGGAGGACGATGATGAGAGACCAAACATGGAAGAGGTTTTAGAGGAGCTTACGCGGGTGAAGTTAAGAGCTTCCGGATGAACTCATGTATTCTTTGACGCAAGTTAGAGCAACATACGTAACATAAGCAAGAATCCATGGTCATCAGTTTGAGCCAGCTACTTAATTTACAGTGGGAGTCTTCAGTTTCCATCCATCTTTTGCTTTCAAGTTAAGATTTGTTTCAGTTTTTTTTTATGTTGGATATATATGTGAACTGTTATATTTGCAAGCTAGCTACGTTTCTAGGTTTGTGTTGTCTAGTGCTCCCTCCGTTTTAGTTCTCGCATCATAGTATGAACATGATCAGAGGGAGTACTATCTAGCATCTCTTGAGTTAACTGTCATACAAAAAAAAATCCTGATACAGCTGGTAAAATTCAGTTATTGCCATCTTTCTCTGCACACAACAAACGAGCACGAATCAAATTTCACGTCTTAATTATTCATGCGAAACGCGACATTTAATGTGCACAACTGCATTTAGAGCTGGCCAAAACTACGCGTTAGGTCTCATTTTTTCCCCAGGTAACGGCGCGTTTGCTCCTGGCAATGCTGTGTCCGTTATGGTAAGTAGGAAAAAAAAAAAAGGCGACGCCTCTTGAAGGTGGTCCCAGGGAATTATTCACCCAAATCCCTTTCTACGCGCATCTAAAAATGGCATCCGATTTCCTTCTAAAAATGAAGAAATTTAACAATTATATAAAGATCAGGCGTGATTGGTGCATACATACCTTATGCATATTGTACCCCGAGCCTATATAACCTGACGCCAAGGAGGAATGATAAGAACAACATTCATAATTAAGCATAACGCCTTTCACCTTAATTATCATCCACGTACGTACGTCCTTCCCAATGGAACTTGTTAGGAAGGTTGCTGGTGTTCTGTCGTTGGCATTTCTCATGGCCACGGTCACGATGGTGCTCTTCTCGTATTACGCTGCAGCAGGTAATACAATGAATTCATATCTATACACTATACACACTAGTTTTTTTTTTCTTTAATGTGAACCACACACACTGGTTTTGTTATGTACTTCCTCCGATCGGTTAATATGTTGTCGTTCGGACAAAGAAACCTATATCATTTTGCACCGTATTTTTGGTCTAAAATTAAGGGCATGATTTTCTGACCGGAGGTAGTATAGTCTTAATTTGTAGAGTTGGTTCTTGTGCCTTTACAAGTGTTTGGGTGCCATACAGATTACTGCCAGGTGATCGGGCCGTGCAATTGGGGCGATTGCTACGCTTTCTGCCTGCAGATGAATTACACGGGCGACTTCGAGACCTTCTGCTTGCCGAGCTTTTCGGCCAACGGCCACGAGAGCTGCTGCTGCCGAGTCCCAGGATGAATCCATCAGCCTCCGTTAATGCCGCCACCGACGAAGAAATGGTCCCATTTCTCGGCCAGTCGGCGGCAGTGACGACGATATAATACGGCCACGATCGAGCAAGCAAACTCTGCCTTCGGATCGATTCGCACTGTCCAGGAATAAAACTCATGTAACGATGTGCATGTTCTCTCCTTCGTACGCAGTGATGCATGATAAGGAAATGGTAGGTGCTTGTATTTCTCCGTTAATTAAGATGTGTGATGTTAATTAGCAAGAGTAGTTCATCACAGCCAGCAAAATCCGGTGCCAAATCTTTACAGAGACATGTCTAAATGCGCTGGCCCAATAGAAGCATGACGACAGTATTATCCTCGCCGAATACGGCCCCACGAAATTTAAAACGTTTCAGCCCATGGCACGATTCCTGAAAAAGGAAACGCAACAAATTGGGAAAATAGCATCGTATTTATGACTTCCTTGAATATAAAGAGTATATTTAATTTCTTCTATAAGGAAATAAGCATTGCATTTATTGCATTTTATTCATTTCAATATACGGAAGTTACCATACATGTTAAGCAATCGAACTGTATTGAAAAAGGGCAGGAAATAATAATAAAAAAACTCGACCTGCCGGGGGTAAGACCGCCCCCGACGGCATTTTGCTAAGGAGGAGAGCCTCTCACGCAGGCCGAGAAAACCCCCGAACCCCCTCCCCATTCATACACAGGGACTCAGCTGGCCGTTGTGAGCTGCGGCGCGAGTCTTAACCATGTGCTTTGAACTGGGGAGGACGAGGGGATTTTTTTCCACCTCACTGCCAGCAGTGAACAGTAACTCGCGTTACTATTCACTGCTACAGTGTCCCGTGAGGCACCCGGGTGAGCACCGCTCGAACCCGGGTGGGCGCGCGCGTGGCCTTACGGCTGGCGCAGCTAGCCAACTGAGCTGGGCTCAGTTCTCCAGGAAATAATAATAATTGAGGACTTTTGCACGCTAGAGCATATATACTACCAATTTCTGTTGGAGTTGGGCAGGGATGCAGATGGAAAAGACTCACTATAAGACGAACAATCTTTTCCAACAGCTTTCTTACAAGTGACTAACGGTTTATAGTTGATAACTCACTAAAAATGTAGGAAATAAAACTGTAGGAAATAAGTTTGTAATGATATTGTTGATAACTCACTAAAAATGTATGGAAAGAAATAATTTATAACTGAAAAACTTTCAGCCACTCCAGAAAAAAAACTAAAGAGCATTAAACTGTCACTGGGGATGAAAACGGTGGGAAACGATCAAAAAAATATCTTAAATCTCTTTCACTCGTATATATATTTTTATCTCGAGTCAGAATCGCAACAGTAATAATGAAATGGTTATGACATCGAAAATAACGAAAACATCGAAAACAAAGTAATCTAAGCGAAAACATATCAATATTGGTCAAATATTGATAGTTCACATTGGACAAACGCGATGCCGGTAAGGCGACCAAATTATGTGACAGAGAACGAGGAGACAAACAAGCGCCCTGCCCTGCAGCCCGACGGCATCTTGTCTTGCCCTTGCCTGGGCCACCAAGCCACCTGCCTGACGCTAGGATCCACGCAGACGCACCGATCGCACATGCGCTCGCGATTGGAGTGGCGCTTGTCATCAGTTATGGGATTCCCCTTCGGGTAACCGATACCCACTCGGGGTCGGCTACGGGATACCTTTTGATTTTTGAATAAGACGAGCGGTCAAACGTAATTCAAAAGGTAAGCGGCGTCAATAATTTAAAAACAGAAGGAGTATGTTTTGACATGTGTCTCTGGTAATGTAGATATATCTTATCTTACTGAAGAACTACGGTGGCAAAAAATGAAGCTCAACTAGAATATAGCCTCTCCGAAGGATATCCCAGATAGCTCCGGGCACCAGTAATGATAGTTGGGCGAGATTAAAGGAACATACAATCAGCAAACGAGGGCGCATGATTCAACAGTTTGACAGGATGGTAAGACATGACACAAATGTTCACGCATGGTGTGCTAGTTTGCTAAATACTTTCTAAAATTTTGCTAAATACTTTCCATAAAAGGATAAAGTCCTTTTATGAGCTTTTAGAACGCATCAGAATGTAAAAATTTATTCTGCAAAAGGATAAAATTTGCAAAATTTTAGAAAGGAAAAAGTCTATTTTACTCCCCCGAACAATTCAGTGTGTCCGTTTCACACTCTAAACAAAATGATGGCTCACTTTACTCCTTTAAACATTTCCGTTTGATGCAGGATACACCTTATGTAACATCCCAAATTTCAAATCAAAATTAAAATGGAATAAAAATCACTCAAAATTTAAATTTTTGTCTAAACCTTATCTTGCCATGAATTTTCAAAATAAAATTAACTAAATAATTCGAACTTGGTAGAATATGAAAATTTTGAAATATAAAACTTGTTCTCAAGTGTTTGCTCTCATATAAAGATCACTAAAATTTGAACTTTTCAGTTTACAACAAAATAAAATAATTATATGTCAAACCTTTGCAAATTCACATCAAATTCAAAATCTTGATTTTAAATGTGAATAAATATTCATTTTTGGATTTACTTGTTTTATTTGAAGTGTTTCTTTTGTATTAGTTGAAGCCTTCTCAGTTTTTCAAATACCCTTTTCAAATCCAAATCTTGCATTTGTATTTGACTTCATCTAAACCTCCAGAAATGTTTAAAACATTTCTCTTCTCTGGGCCATCTTCCTTCCTTCTCCTAACCAGCCCAGCCCACTTCCTTTCCCCTTCTTCTTTTCTTTTCCTTTCTCCCGCCGCGGGCCGCCTCTCTCTCTTTTTCCCTTTCTCCTCCCGGCCCAACTCGGCCCACTTCGGCCTGGCCGGCCCGTGCCGCGTCGTCTTCCACCTCCAGCTCACCGCCACCGACGTGCCGACCGTCGCCCTCCAGCTCAGCTGCCACCTCGGACCTTCGCGCGCCGTCGCCTCTTTTCTCTCTCCCCGTCCCTTTCTTCGGCGCTGTAGCCACTCCTCCTTGACGTCACCGAGCTACAGTATTGCGGGCGCCGCATTTTGACGAGTTGCCGCCGCAATCTTGACCGGACCGGATAAGGATTGCCGCTGCCGCCGTAGATAAGGTCATCTGACCTTATCCCTCCGCCGCGACGCCTCTCTCCTCCGCCTATTTAAGCTACCCCGTCCCTCTCTGCGCCGCCCTCTCCTGGAAACCCTAACCCTAACCTTCTCTTCCTCTTCAACGCCGGCCGCCGCGTCGATCCTCATCGCCGAGGCCGCTCCGAGCTCGATGAGCTACTGGTAAGCACCCTGGGCCTTCCCTCTCCTTTTCCCGGCTGCCCGTTCCTTCTCTCCTCGTCCGAGCCAAGCTTCCACCGTGCGCCGCCCATCGCCGTCGCGTCACCTCGACGCCGGTCACCTTCCCGACCGCGTCTGGCTCGCCTGAGGCGCGCAACACCTTCCTCGCAGCCGCGCGCATCCCACCGACCGCTCGCACTCGCTCAAGCATGCGCGCGCACGCATGCCCTTCGCGAGCCGCCGCCGCCGTCATCTCCGGCAAGCTCGCGCCGCCACTCTAGTCGCCCCCGTCGTCGACATGTAGCACCACCGGATCCGCCATCCCTCGCTGGTGCCCGGCATCATGCTCTCGTCGACTCTCCGCCAACCCAGCCGCCGCCGGCGAGCTTTCCGGCGAGCTGCCGCCGCGCCTGGCCCTGTTCCAGCGACCCCGGTCCACCGTGGACCGGTGGACCACAGTCCCTGTGCGGTCCACGACCCTTGTGGACCCAGTCCACCACTTTTTCAATACGAAAATAAATCCAAAAATTCTAGAAAATCCTCGGCCTCTGTACTTTTACAGATACACCCCTCTAGTTTGTTCTATTTCTGTTTAGGTCCTGTCTTTTTACAGAAACACCCCTATACTTTTCTGTAATTACCTTTTAGTCCCTACCTTTTACATCAAGGCCCCTCAACTTTTCCATAATTACAGATAGGTCCCTAGAACTTTTCTGTTCTTACAAACAAGCCCCTAGAATCTTTGAACGCCTATATCTTTTCCATCATAGCTCCGTTTTGAGCGATTCTTGCGCTCACGCGTTCATAGAAACGCGTAGTACCTTTTGGTTTTGTCCTTGAAGCCCTGCATCAGGTCTACAAGTCATCAATACCCTAAGTTCCTCTCTTGCCCGACAAATCCCATCTCGATAAATCATTCGCCGCTAATCCCGCATAACACAAATATTCTTTCACTTAATAGTGTTGAACCTAACCCCTCTTGTTGAACTATTCCACCTCTTCTTGTCGTACCGTCCCACCTCAAGTATAGTAACCTCTTTTCATCACGACCTAGCTTTAACCCTAGCCTAGCTCAGTTATCACTTAATCAAAACCTAATCCCATGTTGTCCTCGCCGTTTATCTAGTCTATTGATTTATTCACCCCTTTTATTTGGCGTCAGTTATTTGAGAATTTTATTGGTATTTCATTCGCTGTTATTTGAGGTTATTCTTTATTTATTACTTTGTAAATGCATGCCATGGCTTCAGCATGTAGCTTTGCACCATCATGCACTAATTCCTATGCATTTGCACATCCTCTTTTCGAACCACCCATGTTCTATAATAGAAATAACTTAAGTTTTATATAATAGTTATGCACGCAATCACCATCACTACAGCATATGCATCTCATCATACTCACTCTAAGGTTTTAGTAAATAAAGTTTCATGCCAAACCCTGCACCTTTGTTTCTTTTAAGAGAACTTAGATAATTAATAGTTTGTCTAGGTGAATATGGCCCTTATAAGGCCATGAATATAACTGTAATAAATAATCTTTCATAAATAAATGTGCATTGCATAAACATAGCTATTTTGTTGGAGTTTATCGAATCTTTTTGGAGTTAATTGGATCTTGTTGGTTCTTTTTGATCTTTATTTCTTTTGCAGTAGTTGTTTATACGTAATGTTTTCATGCGCTAGCTTACACGAAATTCGAGGAAGAGCCAGAAGAATTCAAGGAAGATCCAATCATCAAGGACGAGCCGAAGAATCCAAGCCCAAGGACAAGACGGACGATACAAGCTTTGAGGAAGGACTCGGAGACATCAACTTTGACGGAAGAGCTTGAAGATCCAGAATTGAAAGATTAGGATAGCGTTCTTCAGGCAAGCTCTACTTCTCCTTGATCATGATTGAACCTACTGTTTTCGCAATGCACCTATATAGCCTATTCTCGTACTATGCATTACTTGTTATTTTACTACTTGTGTAGCTATGGTCCTACTTGCTTATTGATATTGATGTCTGTTACTTAGGCGTTAATATCAGAATCCTTGTTCACCCTTGTTCACCTGTCACCTTGATAACCTTAGGATAGTTCCATCATTTCTATGATGGCACGTTCACCTTGCTACTAGATTGCTTAGGACCCCTCGCAATGTTTCTACATTGCCACACCTTACTCATATATATACTTTTACAAATGTGTGAAATGAGTTTGGTGGTGTGCGTGATACTTAGGGTTGGGAGTAGCACAACCGTGTTAGGTGATGATGATGGAGACAGTGATGGGATGGTTGGATTGCGGGCAAGGCCATTAGTAAGTGATTGATGGCGTGATGGATTGTGTGATAGTCCCCTAGTGCGGGAGATATGGTGCTTGCCCGGCCACATAAGGACCGGTTCATTCAACCTTTAACAAGATGATTCTCGTACAACCACGGAACCTGTATGGGAAGGACTTACCCTACCTTCTTGGTGCCTACCACTTTGATCCACCTGGAGGGCAGTAGCGCAAACGAGCAACCAGGAGAAGACTCCGGAGTTTGTATTGCTTAGGAGATCTGGCCTGTGATCCGCACATCAATGTGCAGTGGGTCTGCATGATGACTATTGTAGTCTCATGAGAAGCACCTGGGTTGGTTCGTAGGTGGCATTGTGTGTGGTACTCGGAGAAGATGGATTGAGCGTTATGTTACTCTCCGTACAAGAGTGCATAGCCCGTGGGAAAAGATGTACAACCTCTGCAGAGTGTAAAATTCATCCGGATGGACGTTGTCACGGCATATGACACATCTTTGTTGAGCTTCGATATGATTAGCCACCTCTCATTCCTTGAAGTGTGAGTGAGCAGTAGTCTGCTTGTGTTTTGGAAGTGATGGCAAGAGTGCCGGGTCGGTATGACCATTGAGGTCAGAAGGCCCAACTAAAACTTGGGAACTGGCGGGAATGCCTCATACTCCCTCAGGGCCAACCAACTAAAATATTGACAATTACTTCTCTGTTTTATCTAAGTTTTCCTTCACATGCTTTAGGGAACTTTGCATAAAACTTGCTTGCTGCAAATGAACCATACAGCCTATTCCTTGTTAAGACCAAAATGCATGTATATATACCCTTGTGTAGTGTAGGGCTTGCTGAGTACCTTATGTACTCACGTGTTTGCAATTGTTGGTTTAGTAGGAGAAGGCTTCGTAGAGAACGACGACGATTGGGTTTTCGGTTCTGCTTCTCAAGTTTGCTTGTGGCGTTGGGCCATGGTTTCCGCTGTCTGCTTCACCTCTAGTGGGTCGGATGTACTTGGATAGTTTGAATCCTTGTCGTACCGCCACTAAGGGTTTTATGTCAGGTATCTTACTTATTTATCTATTCGAAGTATGCTTTTGATTATCATATCTGTGTTCTTGTGCGTATCAGCTACTGATCCAGGGGCTGATACAGGATGCACAGTAGATTCCAGAAATGGGGTCTGACACCTTATTGAGGTTTTTTTTTTTGTTTCTCTGCCTACAGGTGGAATTTGAGCTCAAATTTGGCATGATGACAACTCTCATGACAACCTATGTTAAAATAATTTATGTCATATTTTTTTGATAACATTTACATAGTTAATTGCATAACCTATATATGCATACAAATGATATCAGAAAAATAATTAAAAAATATTTTAACATAGGTTATTGTGGGGACTATCAACATGCGAAATTTGAACTTCAAATTCCACTTGTAGGCCGATAAACAAAAAAGACAAACTTCAATAAGGTGTATATCGCACCGATTGAAATTGTTTGGGGGAGTAAAGTGAGCCATCATTTTGTTTAGGGTATGAAACGGACAAACTGAATTGTTTAGGAGAGTAAAATATACTTTTCCTTTTAGAAAGTATTTAGCAAGCTATGAGCTGACTTTATCCTTTTATGGAAAGTATTTAGCAAAATTGTTGGGTCTTTTGAACGTGTGATCGGAAATGGGCGGCTAAAGTGGCCTGTCGAAGATCAAACCAATGTTCACAATTCGTAATTAAAGAGGTGACTCTCGCCTGAGCAAAGGATATATGTCAGTGAGAGACGTGGTGGCATGAGCAAAAACGCAAAGAGCTGCCCTATTACTGAATATCTGCAGTTAATGATCAGCATCATCCATGGGACAAAACATAAAAGAAAAGAGCAGCATCTGTCAGTGCCATCATCTGTTTCAAACATTCAGTACCTTCTATTTAATCCTTTTTCCCGTTTTTTCTGCGCATAACGATTTCTGAGTATAAACTGCGAAGTTAAAAATGAGTCGTCGTACCGTGCATGACATGGCGAGTTGATTGTTCAATCGTGATGGTCAGTGTGCGGGAACAGCAGGTCAGTCGCCTCCCTTGCCCTTCTAGACGAGAGGTCTGGACGCGCGTGATCATGTGCCATCAAGCCTGGAATAGTATCATCAGTCGCCACAACACGACGATTGAAGAAAAAAGACAGAGCTGGTGTGCATATTTAATTCGCATCTTCAGCGAAGGTTGCAGTTGGAAAGGTGCGCGCGGAGCTAGAACCGACCGTTGCAAACGCATCAACTGGACCCTTGGCCCTTGCTAGAAGCTTGAACGTTGCCGTCGCGGGCGTATGTGTCGGAAGACTTTGACTTCTGACTTGGAACTGAGTACATTAGGCGTCCACTGAGTGCTACCAGACAATTGCCAAGTCTTTCTTCATTCCTCGCCACTACTATACCTTACCAGCTGCATGTGGAGGTATCAATTGGCCGGCTGGCCTCAGAAATTGAGGACTTTTACAGCCCCCATACTAGGTAGTAGTATTATTTGAAGAATACTAGCTAGCTCTAATTTATATGAGGGACAGTAAAAATCCACAAGAAATTAAATTCCCATAGGCGCCAGATCTAGACTAATTTGATGGATTTTCATCGTTAGCATTTTGGGAATCAAACCGTATATATATATGACGGATGTATAGACAAACCCTTTCTTAAATCCCAAAATCCCATGGATAATCATAGCTCGTGTGGCGCGGGACTTACTTACCTTGTGTGTCCCTCCGCGTCGTGTGCGGGCAAGGCAAGGCGACCAAGTGCACGGTCATCTCAAGTTAGGAACGTATGGTGGCCGTAAATTTGATCAAGGAAAATTAATATCGACATCTACCTTCCTACGGAGTTTTGCATGTAGCTGCATGCTCATAAATACATAGCAACGTCGAGATAAACAGGCATGCTGCAATGGCCGCTTCAAGCAACTCTGTTGTGCTGGTACTCTTGGCCACCGTGCTGTCAGCCCTATCATCCCTAGGGGCCCCTACTTCCTCACCAAGCCCGAGTCCAAGCAACCACACCGAACTTGCCGCTCTGCTGAATTTCAAGGGCCGGCTCTCCGATCCTTCCCGGGTGCTTGCCCGCAACTGGACGACCAATGTGTCTTTCTGTCACTGGGTTGGCGTCTCATGCAGCCGCCGCCGGCAGCGAGTCACGGCTTTGTATTTGCCAGACGTGCCCCTTCGGGGAGAGCTCAGTCCACACCTCGGTAACCTCTCTTTCCTCTCCATGCTCAACCTCAAAAACACCGGCCTTACTGGTTCCATCCCTGCTAATCTTGGTAGGTTACATCATCTTAGGTATCTGAGTCTCTTTGGAAATGATCTCACAGGCGCCATTCCTGGTACCATCGGAAACCTGTCACGGCTCGAGTATCTTTACCTAGGTAACAACAGCCTCTCGAAGCAGATTCCAACAGAGATGCTCCAGAATCTAGGCAGGCTACAGAACATTTCTCTTAAAAACAATAATTTGATCGGCCGTATACCTCCTAACCTATTCAACAACACGCCTTCCCTGAGGCTTATCAACCTTATAAACAACAGCCTATCTGGCCCCATACCCCACTGTGTGGGTTCCCTACCCCTGCTAAAGCACTTGATCCTGGAACTCAATCAGCTCTCAGGCGAAGTACCCACGACCATCTACAACATGTCTCGGTTGCAATATCTCTCCCTAGAGTAAATAATTTAACTGGGTCCATTACGAGTAATCAAACGTTTAGTCTTCCGATGCTAAAGTTCCTTTCTGTTGGTTGGAACAACTTTGTTGGTCGGATTCCGTATGGGCTTGCGGCATGCCAGTACCTGCAAACTATCTCTTTGACTACCAATTCATTTGCCGATGTGGTCCCAACATGGTTAGCTCAGCTGCCACATCTCACTTATCTTTCCTTGGGCGCAAATCACCTTGTTGGATGTATCCCCAATGTTGTGAGCAACCTTACCCGTCTTACTCTACTAGACATCTCTTTCTGTAAACTTACAGGACACATTCCGATAGAACTAGGAGATATGGGTGAGCTCTCGTATCTGCATCTAGGAACTAATGAGCTAACAGGTCCAATACCGAATTCTATCGGAAATTTATCAAAGTTGTACTTCCTTGGTCTGGGAGATAATCAATTGTATGGTTCTGTACCATCAACAATTGGCAATATCCCAGCTCTAAATGTGCTTAGTCTAGAGTATAATAATCTCAAGGGGAATATGGACTTCTTGTCCTCCCTTTCCAAATGCAGACAGCTCCAATTTTTGGTCATACGTCATAATTCTTTTACTGGGAGGCTCCCTCAGTATGTGGGGAACCTCTCCACAAAGTTACTTTGGTTTAATGCAGATCATAACACTCTAACAGGTGAGCTTCCATCAACACTCTCAAACTTAAGCAGTCTTAATACGGCTTCTCTTTCGAATAACCTACTCAACAGGGGCAATCCCAGAATCACTCACGCAGCTGCATAATCTGGCATCTCTTAATATCTGCAACAATAAAATGTCAGGCCCTATCCCGACACAAATTGGTATGGTCAAGGGCCTACAAAGGTTGTATCTTTATGGAAACAAATTCTTTGGCCCTATACCCGACAGCATTGGCAATCTGAGCAGCATAGAGTAGTTATGGTTTTGCAATAACAATTTAAATTCCATGGTACCAGCAAGCATGTTCCACCTTGATAAACTTATCAATCTAGATATTTCTCACAATTTCCTCACTGGTCCTCTTCAAGCTGATGTAAGTGGGCTAAAACAAGCGTATTGTATTGACTTGTCTTTCAACTGTTTTCTTGGAAGCATCCCAGAAACTTTTGGAGAACTTGTGATGCTAACAACCCTAAATCTGTCGTACAACTCATTCGAGAACTCGATACCAGATTCCTTTCAAAAGCTTACGAGCTTAGAATATCTGGACCTCTCGTCCAACAATCTTTCTGGTAGCATTCCAAAGTTCCTTGCCAGTTTCACTGACTTGAGAAACCTGAATCTCTCCTTCAATAGACTATAAGGCAAGATACCCGAGGGAGGTGTTTTCACCAACATCTCCTTGCTATCAGTGATTGGTAATGCTGGTCTATGTGGTGCCCCACGTCTAGGATTTCCACCATGCATTCAGAACTCTAACTCCTCAGATAATAGACACCTTCTGAAACTTATTCTTCCTACTGTCATCATAGCAATCAGCTTCATTATTCTTTGCGTTTATCTTAACAATCGTAAGGAAACATAAGAAAATGGGATATGCTGAAGCTTCTGTCATTGATCCGGGTAATGCCACAAGTCATACATTAGTCCCTTATCATGAGCTTGTTCGTGCCACTGGCAATTTTAGCGAAAACAACCTTTTGGGAACTGGGAGCTTCGGAAAGGTTTTCAAGGGCCAACTAAGCACAGGTTTAGTGGTCGCGATAAAGTCCTAAATATGCAAAAAGAACAGGCCACTAGAACATTTGATGCCGAGTGTCATGTGCTCCACATAGCTCGGCACCGGAACCTGATAAGGATCCTAAACACCTGCTCCAACGCGAACTTCGGAGCATTGGTGTTGCCGTACATGCCCAATGGTAGCTTAGAAATGCTCCTACACTCTGAAGGCAGAAGGCATTTGGGGTTGCTCAAGAGGCTGGATATCATGCTGGATGTGTCGATGGCAATGGAGTATCTGCATCATGAGCATTACTAGGTGGTCCTGCACTGTGACTTGAACCCAGCAATGTACTCTTTGACGTGGACATGACGGCACACGTGTCTGACTTCAGCATTGCAAAATTGCTATTGGGCAATGACAATTCCACGATGACTTCAAGCATGCCTGGAACACTTGGGTACATGGCACCAGGTACTAGCACTTTGTACTCTTGCTTAATCTTGTAGGAGTACATGCTAAACAATCTTATGGTATATATCATCCAATAATTGTGTCAATCAATCGTGCTTAATTTTCTTCTTCTGAATTTTCATAATCAGAGTACGGATCGTTTGGAAAGGCGTCACGCAAGAGTGATGTTTTTAGCTATGGAATCATGCTCCTTGAAGTTTTCACTGGAAAGCGACCTACGGATCCAATGTTTGTGGGTGAAATGAGCATTAGGCAGTGGGTTTATCAAGCATTTCCGACCGAGCTTACCTCTGTCTAGATGAGCAGCTACTGCAAGATTCTTCTTCTTCGATCTTCAAACTGAATAACATCCTTGCGCCAGTATTTGAGCTGGGGTTGCTCTGCTCGAGCGACTCACCTGATCGAAGGATGTCAATAAGAGACGTGGTGGTGGCACTGAAGAAGATAAAAAAGAATTACGGCCAATCAACAAAGCAGCATGCTGCCCGGTGATTCGTTCGTGCATGTATATTGCGTTCTGTTCACTTCTGCAGTTAAAAAAGAACATCAGGTTATCAGCCATCAGTTGTATGAACTTTTAGCACCTTCTGCTTAATGTTTCGCTGTTTGTGTACTGTGGTGATTTTCAGACGCATACTGTAATGTTTGAAATGAGTTCATGCACTTTTGACATGGCAAGAGAGTTGATTCTTCTGTTGCTATTCACTTCACCTAGTATGCCTGTGCTACCAGAATGTGCTGCTAGCTTGTCAGTCTCCTCTGTCGACAACAATTCACTACATCTTGTGCAATTAACTTCAGAGGCGCGATAGAAAGCAGAGAGATTTCCGACAGAGCTTCCCTCCCTCCTGGATGACCAGCTCCTGCAAGATGCTTCTTCCACAAGCGACTTGAACTATTTTCTTCCTCCGATACTTGAGCTGGGATTGGTCTGCCCAAGCGATTTGCCTGACCTATAAGGATGTCAATGTGCGTGCTGTGACTATCAAACTGTGGCACTGAAGAAGATCAAAACGGGTCTCTTCTATACCAAACCGGCATCGGCAACACAACAGCGCAGAGAGAGCTGCGCGGTGATTAAGCAAGAATTACCCTTCTGTATATGAGGACCTGTTCTGTTGGCCTGTATTTCCCATCGTTTCGGTCTGAACATGTACCGTTCATGTGTGTGGAATATGTTCATATGCTGTGAAATGAATGATTCAGTTTTCGTTTCAGAACAATCCACACAATGATCGCCTATCGGCGTGTTAACAAGGTCGCACGTAAGTACAAACACAGAAACCAGCGTTCCTCAACGATTGAGTACCAAGAGACTGTTGCAACAATCAGTCTCTGCTGGATGAGATTTTACACTTCACAAAGCAGAGGAGCATCACTGAAGAACAAGCGCGGAGAGACCAGGTAGGCCGCCGAGGTTGCCTAGAGACAGATGCCGCTAGCTCCATCACCGGAACTTGGGTAGAGATGGTGGGTGTCCTTGGCGCTTACACAGCCCGCCGACGCCGAGGCGTCGCCGACGGTCTGTTCGTCTTCCTCTTCTCAATGCGTGGCCTCTGCACAACATGTGTTCGATGTTTTGCCTACGACGAGCACTGCACTGTTGAGGATTACCAACTTGCTCTCAACACAAATGCGGGTCGCCTTTGTCAGCGGGTAAATCAAGCATATCCATCCGAGGTTACCTCTGTTCTCGACAATGACATCCAGCAAGATGCTACTCCTTCGATGATTGAAGAAGATAGAGCTGGTGCAGTTGTGCGGAGGCGGAGCTCTTCGTTGGAGCACATGGCGCGCGTGAACTGGAGCAGGAATTAGGGCCTGACCGGAGCTTTTCGTTCCCGGTCACGGCGGAAGCCGACGGCGGCGGGAGGGACGACGAGCCAATACAAACCAAGCCAGGGATCTGTACATAAAACTTTAGACACAAAATGGGGGCTACATGCAAAGCTACAGGGGTTTGTTTGCAAATATTGGTCGCGATCCAAATCAGGGGTCCTTTTGCAAATATTCTTCCTAGCTCGGCGACCCCGCGTCCGGCGGCGGCGATGACCTCCTGCTGCCGGTGACCTCTTCGCGGCCCTCCACCACGCGTTCCGAGCAATCCTCTGCCACAACCACCTACCTAGTCGGTATTTTCTGCGGCCTCCCAGTGCGCCACCGCCAAGCGCCGCGCGGGGCGGGTGCTGCCGGCTCCGCTCCTCGTCGTCTCGCACGCAAGCCCGGCGATTCCTCTTGCAAGGTACTCACATCACATCCCTCCACTAACTCAAGCTTGCACGCGTCATCCTCGCGGTCTCGTCTCGACAGGTGCTTCGCCTTCGCAGCATGTGTGCTTTGCTATTGCTAGTGGCGGCCAGCGCACCACGTGCTCGACGCTTTGCCTTGAAGGACGTAGTCACCGGAGATTTGTTAGTGGATTTCCCTAAAACACAAGCTCTGGTGTTCTTAAGTCGCACGGAATTTGATCGAATTGAGCCGTCCGTGTCATAAGTCTGTTTGTTTTTAGCTGTAGTTTCGTTTGTGCAGTGGCGGATCCAGGATTAAAATTCACCTATGGCGGACCTATCACTGCTACTTCATATCAAAAACGGACTAACAAAGATATACACCAAATAACCATATGATATGACTATAAAATATGATATAGATGATGAAAGTACAATGGAATTCTTAAAACTTAAAAGAGAAAAAAAGACGCCAAGCATAATTGTAGAGTAGATTTTATAAATCCCCTTGTTTTATAGGACTTGTCTCGCAAACCACAGTTTTTTTTTGTGTCTATTAACGTCAGGTTTTATGATCATATTTTTCTACAAACCATATGTCTACAAAAAACAGACATGAACTAGAAACATAGCGCGGCGTTGCCGCGCTTCTTGGTTCTCCAGCCTGTTGGATAGCCTCTGTTTGACCCTTCCTCGATGAGATCATGGTTTTAAAGTAGCTTGCAATGCCATTACGGATGAAATTGCAATTTAAGTGTGCACAAAAACGTGTGTCGTTGCTATTTTTGTTATATTAGCCAAAAAGAATAGCAATAATCTATTTTAGTATTGTTAATACTTCAATACAGAATACATATTCTATTTGAAAATACTACTCCCATTTGTCCAGATCTGTAATGGTAGCTAGCAATATGGATCAAACTTCATTATGTTTTATTTAAGAAAAGTTTCTTCAAACCATACATGATCAATTTATTCGTCAAATTTAATGCCAAGAATTAATCAAACGTATGTTTCTGTGCAGGAAAAAAAGATATCATGAGAACAATGTAAGCAATACAAGGGCTGATAAGTCAGTAACAGGGCACATTATTACAAATTTGTATCTCCAAACCAAGTTAAATGGCTGAGGCTGAAGAGCTGCCTTAAAAATGGCATGATTATTCTTAGATTGTCTGCAAACCACTATTCCTCAAGCTAGCTATCATGTTTACAGCTAGTTTTGGGGTTCTATGCTGTGGAATATCTGAATTGATTTACAAATCCATTTGAGCGCCGCTGCTTCGTTTCAGTTGGCCCAAAACCGGTTATGGCCCGTCTTTACACAGTGATACAGCTAAATGTTGCAAAAGAGCAAGGTTGTGTTTCGGTTAGAAAATAAACTCATTAGAAACAAAGCTATTGCACGAACTGCAAAGTATATCTAGAGATATTTGTGTGCAGTAGTCTGAAGCAAACTCCCATTAGGCATTTCAATAAACCTATCGAGCAGAAGCCATTGGAGGGTGAGTAGAGCAGAGCAAGGAACTGGAACTTACATTTTGGTGTTGTAATATTTTGTTTTTTGGAGGATATGTTAACACAAATTAGTATGGAGTTACATTGGCATTTCGTCGAACAGTTCAAAGGCATGGAGTAAATAGACAACGCTGTACATGACTGATATGCTTACCTGGGAAAATATTGTTTCCTAATGATGCAGCGGGGTACACTTGGGAGAAGATAGCTGCAGAAGGGTAGATTTGGCTTCGTTGTGATTTGGGGAAAGAGAAGAGTGCTATTTCGATTAGAGATTGAGCTCTGTCTTGATCAATCTGAAAATAAATGAGCAGGACGTAGGTAGTTGAGAGAGAGACCATTGCTTGTTCTGTCCATAGGAAGAAGAGAGAGACATGATAACGGGGGATTGGGTGGTGCTGTGGTAGAGAAGAACAGGGATTGATTCGAACCAATAGAGGAGAGATTAGATAGGGAGGGGAGGGGCACCTGGGTAGCCCGTAGCTGTAGAGCCGTGGAAGGCCAGTGGCGCGAGGCTATGGAGGCGACTGCACATGAATCATTGGCGACGGCAACTGCCGATGGACGGTACGAGTGAGAGGGCGGACGAGAGGCAGTAGAAGGAAGGCGGCGACCATTGCACTGGCCGTTGCGGATGAACAGGTGCGCGGCCAGATCCGCCGCAGCCATCGTCGAGGATCCTGAGCCATTGCATATGAGGACCTGCCTGAGGGAGCTGCAATGCAAGGGCCATTGGCGTTTGCTGAATTGATTCCGGCGCGACGTCGCCTCCCGCAGCAGGCGGCATGAGTTCCGATTGAGAGAGATGAGTGGCTTGGACTGTGAGAGGACCTCGTTGCATGAATTTTATTTTCTAGAATGACCTAGATGTGAAATGTGCAAGTCAGGGTCAGGGTGGAGGTGGAGGGACCAGATAGCAACAAATCTTATTCGATGATTCAATAAGGGTCTAGATGTAAACATAATAATAGCAAATCTGGCGGTGCATGTTATTTTACAAAAGGATCCGACGGCTGACAAGCAGTAAGTGACGTGGCATGGCTATTTTGCATGGAAACGCACGCGTTTTAGAAGAACAGAGATAGGATATCCCAAATTTGAGTAACTTTCAAAAAACCACACAACAGAACCTTTTAAAAAAAAAAGTTTACTCAAAAGATGGTACAAGAGCAAATTGATTCTTTGATTTTTTATCATTAAGTAATTCTTTGATCTGTGGTTGAAATTTGTACTAAGTAAACATATATTCTGTAGCTGAAATTTGTATCACTCATTCTAGTGCACAACAATTAGTACTTTGCTCCCATTCTGCGGGTACAAAAGGAACTTGCACTGGGCACACTCTAGACTGGTTGCCAGCCCGTTCTAGCAGATCGGCTTAATTTGATCGCTTGAGTATACACATCGATATCACATCAATCTGCCGAGAGCTAGAGACCGGACGCCAATTGATGGGAAACACGGCAGCCATACACTAATTTTCCTCGCCACCCGAGCCTAATTTCCAGTCTGGAATTAAGTAGGAAGAGGTGCTTTCGTTTGCCTCCATTTCGCAGCGACGCAGCAGGCAGGTAGCAGTAGGTTACTTCCAGGCTATAGCAGTCGATAGTTTTGGCGGTGGCCAGGTATGGCGAGCGCCACAGCTTGCCATACTGGTAGATCCGCCACTGCGTTTGTGTTCGCATTGTTTGAGTGCATGCCCGAAAATGACTTCAATATTTTGCAGATGTGCTAGCGCATGTCTGTCTGGCACCTAATTATTTTCAATCCTATACTCTTAGCAAAAAAAAAAAAAACGGTTTTGAATTTCGCAATATATCCAGACAATTTGTTCAACAAGCTTCTACTCATCTCATCTGTACAGTGGCAACAGCAACCTGTCATAACAGATTCCATGGGCGCCATGGCAATGCTTTTATTCTGTAACAGGCAAGCCAATCATCTCGGTGCCCTGTTCCCGCATTCATCTTCAACATTCCTGAATTGCGTGACAAACAGCTAACGCCGGACAAGCTACAGCAGCACATGTATCTTGTTTTCCCCCCATCACTATCAGTATTGTCGTCAGTCAACCATCATATAGCAATGATTTTCTCCTTCCTTCTAGATGAATTGTCATCCGGTCAAGGCAAATGGCGACCAAAGCAAACAGTCATCAAGTTAGAAACGTAAGTCTAACACTAATTGAGGAAAATTTAGATGGACAGCTACCGCCTTTCTACGCAATCTTGCTAGCTGTATGCCCATGAATTTATAGCAACGAGGCATTCGTGGTTCTCCATCGCACTGTCGAGATAAGCATGCGCGCTCTAATGGCCTCTGTAGGCAACTCTGTTGCGCTAATACTCTCCACAGTCTTGCTGTCAGCCCAATTCCCAGGTGTCCCCTCTTCCTCTCCAAGCTCGAGTCCAAGCAACGGTAATGGCAGGCACACCGACCTTGCCGCTCTGCTGGCATTCAAAAGCCAGCTCTCCGATCCTCTCCGAGTGCTTGCTAGCAACTGGACGACCAATGTGTCTTTCTGTCACTGGGTTGGCGTCTCATGCAGCGGCCGCCGGCAGCGTGTCACAGCTTTGTATTTGCCAGGCATGCCCCTCCAAGGAGAGCTCAGTCCACACCTCGGTAACCTCTCTTTCCTCTCCCTGCTCAACCTCACAGGGACTGGCCTCACCGGCACCATCCCTGCTGATCTTGGTCGGTTAAGTCGACTTAAGGTTCTAAGTCTCTTCGAAAATGGCCTCACAGGTGCCATTCCTGGCACCATCGGAAACCTGTCACGGCTCGAGCATCTTCACCTTGGTAACAACAGCCTCTCGAAGCAAATTCCAACAGAGATGCTCCAAAATCTGGGCAGTCTTCAGAACATTTCTCTTAAAAACAATGATTTGAGCGGCCATATACCTCCAAATCTATTCAACAACACGCCTTCTCTGAGGTACATCCACCTTGGAAACAACAGCCTATCTGGCCCAATACCATACAGTCTGGGTTCCCTACCCCTGCTAGAGTACTTGAACTTGTCAGTCAATCAATTTTCCGGCGAACTACCCACAACTGTCTACAACATGTCTCGGTTGCAATATTTCTCCCTCTATGATAATAATTTAACTGGGTCGATTCCTAGCAATCAAACTTTTAGTCTTCCAATGCTAAAGTGGATTTCTCTTGATTCGAACAGCTTCGTTGGTCGAATTCCGTATGGGCTTGCGGCGTGCCAATACCTGCAAATTCTCTCTTTATCTTCCAATTCATTTACCGATGTCGTGCCAACATGGTTAGCCCAGCTACCACATCTCACTTATCTTTCCTTGGAAGAAAATCACCTTGTTGGATCTATCCCCACTGTTCTGAGCAACCTGACCCGCCTGACTATTCTAGGTCTCTCCTTATGTAACCTTACAGGACACATTCCGACGGAACTCGGAGCGATGGATGAACTATCTTTTCTGCAACTAGGACACAATCAGCTCACAGGTCCAATACCGAGTTCTATTGGAAATTTATCTAAGCTGCATTTCCTTGTTCTAGAATACAATCAATTATCTGGTTCTGTTCCAGCAACACTTGGCAATATCCCAACTTTAAATTTTCTTCTTCTGGGATGGAATAATTTAGATGGAAATCTTGACTTCCTGTCTTCCATTTCCAACTGCAGAAAACTGCTGGCCCTTGACATGTATACTAATTCTTTCACTGGGGTTATCCCAGACCATGTGGGAAACATGTCAACCAAATTATACTGGTTTAGTGCAGGTTATAACAAGTTAACAGGCAGGGTTCCATCAACGTTGTCAAACTTAAGCAGTCTTTATTGGATTAATCTTTCTAACAACCTACTCATGGGAACCATCCCAGAATCTGTCACTGTGATGCAAAATCTAGTATTCTTTGATGTCTCTAGCAATGAGGTTTCAGGCCACATCCCAGCACAAATTGGTATGTTGAGAAGCCTACAACACCTGCTTCTCCAACATAACAAATTCTTAGGCTCCATTCCAGATAGCATTGGCAATCTTAGTTGGCTAGAATATATTGACTTGTCCCATAATCAGTTCAGTTCAACAATGCCTACAAGCGTTTTCAACCTCAATAAACTAATCCAGATCAATGTTTCTTATAATTCCTTTACTGGCGCACTACCGATAGATGTTACTAGGCTAAAACAAATTTATAAAATGGACTTTTCGTCCAATTTTTTCCTTGGAAGCATTCCAGAATCATTTGGGCAAATTAGGATGCTGATCTACCTAAATCTATCACACAACTCATTTGAAGGATCGATCCCGGACTCCTTGCAAAAGCTGACTAGCTTAGAGTCATTAGACCTCTCCTACAACAATCTCTCTGGTACCATTCCCAAGTTCCTTGCCAGTTTCACCGACTTGACAACCTTGAATCTCTCCTTCAATAGACTACAAGGCAAGATACCAGAGGGAGGTGTTTTCACAAACATCACCTTGCCATCATTGATTGATAATGCTGGTCTGTGTGGTGCTCCACGTCTAGGATTCCCGCCATGCGTTCAGAAGTCTAACCCCTTAGATCATAGACACTTTCTAAAATTTATCGTTCCTTCTGTCACCATAGCAGTTGGTTCTATTGTTCTTTGGGTTTACCTAACAATCATGAGGAAACATAAGAACAAGGGAGAGGTTGAAGCTTCTGTCACTAATTCAGGTGATGTTGCAAGCCATATGCTAGTCCCTTATCATGAGCTTGTTTGTGCCACTGATAACTTTAGCGAAAACAATCTTTTGGGAACTGGGAGCTTCGGAAAAGTGTTTAAAGGCCAACTGACCACTGGTTTAGTGGTCGCGATAAAAGTTCTAGACATGCGGAAAAAACAGGCCATTAGAACATATGATGATGAGTGTCGTGTGCTCCACATAGCTAGGGACCGAAACCTGATAAGGATGCTGAAAACCTGCTCCAATCCAGAATCCAGAGCACTGGTGCTCCCGTACATGCCCAATGGCAACTTGGATATGCTGCTGCCCTCTCAAGGCAGAAGCCACTTGGGGTTCCTCAAGAGGCTGGATATCATGCTGGATGTGTCGATGGCATTGGAGTATTTGCATCATGAGCATCACGAGGTGGTCCTGCACTGTGACTTGAAACCCAGCAATGTACTCTTTGATGAGGATATGACGGCGCACGTGGCTGATTTCGGCATCGCAAAGATGCTGTTGGGCAATGACAACTCCCTGATCACTTCAAGCATGCCGGGAACACTGGGATACATGGCACCAGGTACTATCACTTTGTACACTTGCCAGCTAGATAATGTACATGCTAAACTATTAGATGGTATATGTTGTGGTCAACAATTATGCTTAATTTTTATCTTCTGAATTCCCGTGAGCAGAGTACGGTTCTCTTGGAAAGGCATCGCGCAAGAGTGATGTGTTCAGCTACGGAATCATGCTCCTTGAAGTCTTCACTGGAAAGCGACCCACAGATCCAATGTTTGTGGGTGAAATGAGCATTAGGCAGTGGGTTTATGAAGCATTTCCGACCGAGCTTACCTCTGTTCTAGATGAGCAGCTACTGCAAGATTCTTTTTTTTTTTCGATGAAAGGGATTATCCCCTAGTTTCCATTACCGAAACCAAGTCTCATGTCTGGCATGTCTCGCACATTAACCGGCCCCTCAAGTAGCATTATAGGCACACGGGGAATCAGCGGATTTGCTGTCCCAGTTACAGGCAGAGCATCACGCCCTGTTGCGCTCCCGCTCACGTTCAGCTCTACGGTCTCTAGTTGGCCATGATCGTTCCTTCCACCCGTCCACAGCTCCACCGGGTATTGTAAACGTTGCAGTTCTTCCGACTTCCTTGTAATTGCTCCCAAAGCTTTGTCCAGATCGTCCAGCAGTTCTTCCTTGCAGTTCTTCCTCCATGTCCTCAGCGTCTCCCCGGTCCTTCTCCATACTTCCTTCATCCCAGTCCATCTCTTCCCCTGAAAACATATAGCATTGCGTAAGGTCCAAATGTTCCACAAAATTGCAGCAGTAACAATGTTCATGACAGAATATTTCTTATTACTGATCCACCATCTAGCAATAGATTCATAGTCTGCTCCCAGGTCCTTGTTGAAAAGATCAGAAATATAACTCCACAACTGGCCAGCAACAATGCACTTAAAAAACAGATGATCTATACTTTCAGGTTCAGAACAGAACAAACAAGTTTTGTCAGAAATGCTCTTTCTTTTAGCTAGATTGTCTCTGGTCAGCGTTTTGTTTTTAGACATTAACCACAGGAAAATTTGAATTCTCACTGGGATCTTAAGGTCCCATATAGAAGGCACAAAAATCGACTGAATTCCTCTGAAATTTATGATAGAGTACAAGGTTTGAGAGCTATAGAGCCCATTGGAGTTGTACTTCCAAATCACCTTATCAGTCTCTCCAGTAAAGACTATTGATTCTGCTATAGCAACTAACTCAAGCCATTTATTGTAAACCCTTTCACTCACAGTTCGTCTAAACGACAGCATCAGATTATTACCATCCCACACCTGCGCTACTATTTTATTGTGATCGTTACAGATCACATAGAGGTCCCAATATTGTATAGAGAGACTAGAATTCCCAAACCATTGATCCTCCCAGAAGCGCACTTGTCTACCATCTCCTATGTGCCACTTATAGCCCATTTTTGCTGCCTGCATCGCCCACATAACACCCTTCCAGAAAGGTGATCCAGTGTTTGTTGGGCAGCAGAAAATATTAGGAGAAGAGGTGTTGTACTTATGATCTACTATTTTCCTCCAAAGCTTATCACTATCTAAATGATACCTCTTAATCCAAGAGGCTAAGAGGCAAATGTTCATGTCCCTGATATCAGAAATGCCTAAACCTCCAAATTCCTTCTTCTGGGTCACCAAACTCCATTTACCCAAATGGTACTTGTGCTTACCATTTGTGTTGTCCCAGAAGAAATGGGCCAGCTGAGAATTAATCATCTCTACTGCCCATTTAGGTAAGCAAGTAAATAGGGATACTAGAAAGGCATGCTTTCAAAAGCACTAATCTCCCTCCATAAGAGAGTAGTTTCCCTTTCCAGCCTGCAATCCTTTTCATCAACTTATCTATTGTAGGTTGCAGATCTTCCTTTCTAAGTTTGCTAAAGTGCAGAGGTACACCTAGATATTTCATAGGGAACTCACTTTTCTTGCAGCAAAAAATATGGGCATAAGCCCCAGAATCTTCCTCACCCATATTTATGGTAAGCAAGTCACTCTTATGAAAGTTAATTTTCATCCCAGAAATTTGTTCATAACAGCTCAGGATCCATTTAAGGTTCCTTGCATATTCTAAATTACTTTCTAAGAAGAGAACTGTATCATCTGCATATTGTAGACTAATTACACCCTCAGGGGTGAAATTAGTAAGTAAACCTTTGATTAAACCGGCTTGGGCTGCTTTGGCTAACATTTTAGTGAAAACATCAGCCACTAGATTGAACAGCAAAGGGGATAAAGGGTCCCCTTGTCTTAGCCCCTTACCAGTTTCAAAGTAACTACTATTGACATCATTCACTCTAATGCACAGCTTACCACTTCTAACTATGCTTCTGATCCAATTTCTCCATTT
Organism: Eragrostis nindensis; assembly: GCA_012490785.1. Taxonomy (NCBI): domain Eukaryota; kingdom Viridiplantae; phylum Streptophyta; class Magnoliopsida; order Poales; family Poaceae; genus Eragrostis; species Eragrostis nindensis. Next base: position 144,409 of record JAAXCT010000284.1, read on the forward strand.
AGCAGAGAAACCTCTTAAGAAGAGTACTTTATCTAAGAAGTCCCAACTCACTCTGTCATATGCTTTTTCACTCTGTCATATACTGCAAGATTCTTCTTCTTCGATCTTCAAACTGAATAACATCCTTGCGCCAGTATTTGAGCTGGGTTTGCTCTGCTCGAGTGATTCACCTGACCAAAGGATGTCAATGAGAGAGGTGGTGGTGGCACTGAAGAAGATCAAAAGGAATTACGGCCAATCAACAACGCAGCATGCTGCCCGGTGATTCATTTGTACATGTACTATATTGCATTCTGTTCACTTCTGCAGTTAAAGAAGAACATCAGCCATCAGCTGTATAAACTTTTAGTACCTTCTACTTAATGGTTTCACCATTTGCGTATTTGTTACATCGTTTGCGTACTGTGAAGATTTTCATATGCATACTGTACTGTTTGAAATGAGTTCGTGCACTTTTGACATGGCAATAGAGTTGATTCTTCTGCTAGCAGCTGTAGCTAATGGCTTCACGGTGTCGTGTCAGTGTGCAATTAACTTCAGAGGCGCGATCAAAAGCAGAGAGATCATCGGACAGTTCGCTGAGTCGTGTGCTGCACAAGCCAGGGCGAAGCTTCCATGACCACCTAGACCCGTGAGCTCGAGCTCAAGTCAGTTCTGCTGGATTAAAGCTTAAAGATTAGCCGGGAGCTTGGCGATTCCGGCAGGAAGGACGGCGGTGGGGGCCGGGCAGGACTGCCTCTGCGAGAGGTTGCAATGTATAGGAGCCAGGGATACAATCCCGATCTGACCGTTGGAACCGGAGGTCACCGGTTTTTCCGGTTTTCGCGAAAAACCGGAAAACAAGTCAAAGAGATTCAGAATCCAAAATTTGAATATAAAATTTGCAAACCGACAGGTAAACCGGACCAACTCCGTCGGTAAACTGGCCGAAATTTCCGGAAAACCGGAGCGAAAAACGAAAACCGATGCGGTCCGCTTTTTCTCGGTTCGCCGGTTTTTTATTTTAAAAATCATAAAAAATTTAAAATTTGAAAAAAATGAAACAAAAAATATGTAAAAAAATAGATGCAATTTGCAGCGCAGTGGTGCAACAATAACACGAAAATTTGATCGTTTGATTGGTCAAAAAATTCAAAGAAGTTTGTTAGTTCAATTTTTTCTTCCTTTTTCAACACAGAAATCTTGCTTATTTTTTTGACCTATCAAACGATCGGATTTTCGTGTTCTTGTTCTATCATTGTGTTACAAATTTCATCTAGTTTTTTTACATATTTTAGTTCAAATTTTTTCAAATTTTTTAAAAAATTTAAATTTTGAATTCGAAAACCGGACTACCGGGTAAACCGGACGGGACCGGTTTTTCTGATTTTCGTGAAAACCGGTCTAGTTTACCGCGGTTTTGTAAACCTTGATGGGAGCCAAAAGGCCGCGTGAGATCGAACAGTCACATGCTCTGAGAAGGCGAGGAGTGATGATCTTCTGCCGGGCTGAGCCTTCCTGGCCACGAAGGAAGGCGACGTCGGGCGGCCGGACGAGCAGCCAAGGCAAACCAATCCAAGCACCTATTTGTAAATATTTGGATCGATCAATAGTCACGATTCAAACTGGGGTCTATATGAAAAAAACCAGGGTTCAGTTTGTAAATATATGAATCGTGGTTATTAACCACGATCCAAATTAGGGTTAATTTTGCAAACATTCTTGGCCGGCGACCTCTCGCTTCCGACGAGGTCCTCCTACCACCGGCGACGTCCGCGAGCCCCTCCGCCATGCGTTCCAAGCAACCCTCTGTCAAATACACGCGATATATCTCTCCCTTCGGCCTCGCAGCACGCCTGCCCGTTCTGGCTGCGAGTGAGCGGCAAGCAAGCAAGCCCGGCGAGGCCGTGCGGCCGGCTCCAGTCCTCGTCGTATCGCAAGCCCGGCGATTCCTCCTGTTAGGTACTCGTTCTTCCTCTGTTTGCTTTCTAGTCTCTGCTGATTTCCTGCACTCTGTGTGCTGGCCGGGGACGGGGGTCGGCGGCTGCGCCCCATGTGTTCGACGCTTTGCCTGCTAGGAACGCCAAGTATGCACCTGTAGTTTGTTAGTGGGCTTTGCCCCCAAACAAGCGCTGGCATTCTTGGATTTCTTAAAAAAATTTCAATCGAGAAATTTGTACCAGCTGCTTCACCTGTGCGCATGAATGCCTGGATATGACTTCCCAGTTTATGGCAGCTCTGTTCACTAAAAAGGACTTCCTAGAATCCTAGTATACACTTGAAGCACACCCCTGTTCTATAGCCCCCAGTTTTATTCATCTCTGTTCTATACGCCAATAGTAGTATCTGAATGCCTGATGTACTTTCCCACAGCATACTTCTTCTCGTATGGTGGTCCTGTGGCTGCCTTGTGCTCGATGCTCTGTGTATGAGCTTAGTTATCATCGGGAACACTTTACTGTACACTGATATGCAACCTGCAGAAATGAAAATCACATGTTGCAACTTGCCTAGAAAGCCAAGGCCCCTTCTTCAATGTTGGAAATACGTGTTTGGATTTGGATCGTATCTGAAGCTCCAGCACCCACATCAATGTCCCATTCATTGGGCAAAAGCGACTAATGAACAACTTGCTTGTATAATGAAGAGCAAAGTTCGGTCCCTTAAATTAATGCACCAACGCTTACCAGTTACCTGAGACAACCGCCACTTGGTTTGGACTTTAGAGGATAGGGGAGGATTAGTTCTGGCAGAAGATAATTGGAGACTGCACTGGGCCAGGCGGGGACGATCAAACCTCTGGTACAGAAAATAATTGACCAATTCACGTTGAAAGCGATTTAGCTATGCACAGGTTGAACTGTTACAATCAACCTTTGCACCGAGCATGGCCATACTTGTTGATAGGCTGTGGAACTTCAAGGAAATTGATTTAGACAGGTACTTGTATCCACATAAAGAATGACGGTTGCTTGCTGCCTATACATGTGTATCCACCCACAGAACACACATTGCATATGGATGTTGCTCGCTCAAGAGATTAACATGGGCACTCCAATTAATGGCCGCTGCATGCAACTCGGTTGTGCCAGTACTCGTGGCTATCTCGTTGACAAACCCTATTGTTATCAGCAGCTTGCCAGATCTAGACTAATTTAGTGGATTTTCAGCGTTAGCAATTTGGGAATGAAACCACATGTATATTTGACAGATATATAGACAAACCCTTTCCTAATCCCAAAATCACATGGATGATCTGAGCTCGTGTGGCGGGTAGTGCTTGGTCTATCAGGACTCAAATGTCGCCAACACCAGACTTAAGTTACTACTGTAGTAGTACCTTGTGTGGCCCGCCTTGTCGTGCGGGCAAGGCAAGGCGACCAAGTGCATGGTCATCTCAAGTTAGGAAGGTATGGTTGCCGTCAATTTGATCAAGGAAAATTAATATCGACATCTACCTTCCTAGGGAGGTTTGCAAGTAGCTGCATGCTCATATATACATAGCAACGTCGAGATAAACAGGCGCGCACCAATGGCCGCTGCAAGCAACTCGGTTGCGCTAGTACTCTTGGCGATCGTGCTGTCAGCCCTATCCCCAGGGGCCCCTGCTTCCTCACCAAGCCCCAGTCCAAGCAACGGTAATGGCAGCCACACCGACCTTGAGGTTCTGCTGGCTTTCAAAGCCCAGCTTTCCGATCCTTTCCGGAAGCTTGCCAGCAACTGGACGACCAATGTTTCTTTCTGTCACTGGGTCGGCGTCTCATGCAGCCCCCGCCGGCAGCGTGTCACGGCTTTGTATTTGCCGGACGTGCCCCTCCGAGGTGAGATCAGCCCACACCTCGGTAACCTCTCTTTCCTCTCCCTGCTCAACCTCACAAATACTGGCCTTACTGGCTCCATCCCTGCCGATCTTGGTAGGATAAGTCGGCTTAGGTATTTGAGTCTTTTTGGAAATGGCCTCACAGGCGCCATTCCTGCCACGTTAGGAAATCTCTCACGGCTCGAGTTTCTTATCCTAGGTAACAACAGCCTCTCCAACCAGATTCCAACAGGGCTGCTCCAGAATCTAGGCAATCTTCAGAAAATTGGTCTTGGAAATAACGGTTTGAGCGGCCATATACCGCCATATCTGTTCAATAACACGCCTTTTATGAGAACCATCTACCTTGCAAACAACAACCTATTTGGCCCAATACCACACGGTGTGGGCTCCCTGCAGATGCTTAAGTACTTGTACGTACCATACAATCAGCTCTCCGGTGCAGTTCCCATGAGCATATACAACATGTCTCTCCTTCAGGTCATGTCACTCGAACATAACAATCTTACTGGGCCATTTCCTAGCAATCAAAATTTCAGCCTACCAGTGCTGGAGGAGTTGTACTTGTATCATAACAACTTTGCTGGTCGGATTCCGCAAGAGCTTTCTGCATGCCAGTGCCTGCACACTCTCTCGTTGGGCGCCAACTATTTTGTCGATGTTGTACCAGCATGGTTAGCCCAACTGCCACACCTCACAGATATATACTTAGATCAAAATCACCTAGATGGATCTATTCCCGCTGTTCTCAGCAACCTTACCCAACTTACTACACTAGACCTATATCACTGTAACCTGATAGGACACATTCCGACAGGACTAGGACAGATGCGTGAACTCTCGTACCTATATCTCGGAACGAATCTGCTAACTGGTCCAATACCGAATTCCATCGGAAATTTATCTAAGCTATCTGTGCTATCTCTGGCATACAATCAATTGTCTGGCTCTGTACCAGCATGGTTAGCCCAACTGCCACTCCTCACTGAACTTTACCTGGACACAAATCCTCTCACTGGATCTATCCCCACTGTTATCGGCAACCTCACCCGTCTTACTATACTAGACCTCTCTTTTTGTAACCTGACAGGTCACATACCTACAGAACTAGGACTTTTGCGAGAACTCTCGTACCTGCATCTAGGAACTAATCAGCTAACAAGTGTAATTCCAAGTTCTATCGGGAACTCTTCTAAACTGTCTTTCCTAAATATGCAAGTAAATCAATTGTCTGGCTCTGTGCCATCAACACTTGGCAACATCCCAACTCTAAACCTGCTTAAGCTAGATAACAATAATCTCAAGGGGAATATGGACTTCTTGTCCTCCCTTTCCAACTGTGGACAACTCCAGTTTCTTACCTTATCTTATAACTCTTTTACTGGGGGGCTCCCTGAGTACGTGGGAAATCTCTCCGCGCAATTACTTTGGTTTCATGCAGATCACAATGCTCTAACAGGTGACCTTCCATCGACACTCTCAAACTTAAGTAGTCTTGACTCGATTTATCTTTTCGACAACCTACTTACAGGGGCAATTCCAGAGTCAGTCACACAGATGCATAATCTTGTGTATCTTCATATCGCCAACAATGAAATGTCAGGACCTCTCCCGACACAAATTGGCATGGTCAAGAGCCTACAAAGGTTTTATCTCAATGGAAACAAATTTTCTGGCCCGATTCCTGATAGCATTGGCAATTTGAGCAGCCTAGAGTACATCTGGTTTTTCGATAACATGTTAAATTCAACGTTACCAGCAAGCTTGTTCCGCCTTGATAAACTTATCGGACTATACATTTTTAACAATTCCTTCACTGGTCCTTTACCGGCTGATGTTAGTGGGCTAAAGCGAGCGAGTTATATTGACCTTTCTGCTAATTGTTTTCTTGGAAGCATACCAGAAACATTTGGAGAAATTGGGATGCTAACAGTCCTAAATCTGTCGTACAACTCATTGGAGGGCTCAATCCCTGATTCATTTCAAGCTCTTACTAGCTTAGAATATTTGGACCTCTCCTCCAACAATCTCTCTGGTACCATTCCAAAGTTCCTTGCCAATTTCACTGGATTGAGAACCCTGAATCTCTCCTTCAATAGACTGGAAGGCAAGATACCCGAGGGAGGTGTTTTCACCAACGACTCATTGGTGTCAATGATTGGTAATGCTGGTCTATGTGGCGATCCACGTCTAGGATTTGCGCCATGCATTCAGAAGTCCGAGTCCTCAGATAATAGGCACTTTCTAAAGTTTATTCTTCCTGCTGTCATCATAGCAATTGGTTCTATTGTTCTTTGCATTTACCTAACAATCAGAAGAAAACATAAGAACAAAGGAGACGTTGAAGCTTCTTTCATTGATCAAAGTAATGCCATGAGCCATACGTTAGTCCCTTATCATGAGCTCGTCTGTGCCACTGATAATTTCAATGAAAACAACATGTTGGGGGCTGGGAGCATTGGAAAAGTTTTTAAGGGAAAACTGAGCACTGGCGTAATGGTCGCGATAAAAGTCCTAGATACGCAGACAGAACAGGGCATTAGAACATTTGATGCCGAGTGCCGTGTGCTCCACATGGCTCGGCACCGAAATCTGATAAGGATACTAAACAACTGCTCCAACAAGGACTTCAGAGCACTAGTGCTCCCATACATGCCCAATGGTAGCTTGGATATGCTACTGCACTCTCAAGGTAAAAGCCGCTTGGGCGTCTTCAAGAGGCTGGACATCATGCTAGAAGTGTCATTGGCAATGGAATATCTGCATCACGAGCATTACGAGGTGGTTATACACTGTGACCTGAAGCCCAGTAATGTACTCTTTGATAAGGACATGACGGTACATGTCTCTGACTTTGGCATTGCAAAGTTACTATTGGGGGATAACAACTCAATTACCACTGCAAGCATGCCTGGAACAATTGGATACATGGCACCAGGTACAGCACTTTTTACTCTTGCTGAATGTTGTACACGCTAAACAATTGTCTGTTATCACCAATTAGTTGTTGTGAATCAATTATGCTTAATTTTTTTCTTCTGAATTTTCATAAGCAGAGTACGGATCATTTGGAAAGGCATCGCGCAAGAGTGACGTGTTCAGCTATGGAATCATGCTCCTTGAAGTCTTCACCGGCAAGCGACCGACAGATACTATGTTCGGCGGCGAAATGACCATTAGGAAGTGGGTGTATCAAGCGTTTCCGACTGAGCTTACCTCTGTTCTTGATGACCAGCTACGGCACGAGGCTACTTCTTCAACCTCTAACCTGAATGACTTCCTTCCGCCAATATTTGAAATTGGTTTGCTCTGCTCGAGCGACTCACCGAATCAAAGGATGTCAATGAGAGATGTTGTGGTGGCACTGAAAAAGATCAAAAGGAATTACGGCCAGTCAACAATGCAGCACGCTGCCCGTTGATTCATTCTTACCGGTATATTGCTTTCCGTTCACTTCTGCCATTAAAGAAGAACATCGTCCATCAGTTGTATAAACTTATAGTACCTTCTACTTAATGGTTTCACTGTTTCCATACTGTGATGATTTCCAGATGTATACTGTAACGTTTGAAATGAGTTCGTGCACTTTTGACATGGCAAGAGTTGATTCTTCTGGTAGCGGCTGTAGCTATTGACTTCATCAAGTGTCCCTGTGCTATCAGTACCAACAATGCTCTGCTAGCTTGTCAGTGACTTCTGTGGACAACAATTCTTTGTATCGTGTGCAACTAACTTCAGAGGCGCGATCAAAAGCAGAGAGATCATCGGACAGTTCACTGAGTCGTGTGCTGCACAAGCCAGGGCGAAGCTTCCATGACCACCTAGACCCCTGAGCTCGAGCTCAAGTCAGTTCTGCTGGATTAAGGATAAGCCGGGAGCTTGGCGATTCCGGCAGGAATGACGGTGGTGGTAGCGGCCGGGCAAGATGCCGCCTCTGCGAGAGGTTGCAATGAGATCTAACAGTCACCTGCTCCGAGGAGTGATGGTCTTCTGCCAATGCAAACCAATCCAAAGACGTATTTGTAAATATTTGGATCGCGATAGTCGCGATCCAAACTAGGTGTCTATATGAAAAACATGAGGGTTCAATTTGTGAATACATGATCGTGGTTATTAACCGCGATCCAAAATAGGGTCCATTTTGCAAGCATTCCTGGCCGGCGACCTCTCGCTTCCGGCGAGGTCCTCCTACCACCGGCGACGTCCGTGAGCCCCTCAGCCATGCGTTCCGAGCAACCCTCTGTAAAATCCACGCGTCTCCCTTCGGCCTCGCAGCGTGCCTGCCCGCTCTGGCTGCGCGTGAGTGCAAGCAAGCAAGCCCGGCGCGGCCGTGCGGCGGGCTCCAATCCTCGTTGTCTCGCACGCCTGGCAATTCCTCACGTCAGGTACTCATTCGTCCTCTACTTTTCCGTATTGTTTTCTGTAGTCTCCGTTGATGCTCTGCACTATGCGTGATGGCCGGGCTGGGCCGGTTGCCGGCGGCTGCGCACCATGTGCTCGACGCTTTGCCTACTACTAGGAGCGTGCTTTGATTGAACAAAATTTTGTCAAATCGAGCCATTTGTCTCGTACTCATTCATCTACGCGGCTACTAGCAGCTTCACTTGTGCGAGTGAATGCCTAAGGGCGAATACTCCGATTTATGGAGTATCAAACACTGTGCAAAGCACATGTCTGTCGTATTGTATTCCTCAATTTTATCCATTTCTGTTCTATACGCCTAGAATAGTGTCAGAATGTCCCGATGTACCCTTTCACAACATCCATCTTCTCACATGGTTGGTGGCCTGTGGCTGTCATATGTGTTTGATACTCCGCCCATGATAGTTATCATCGGAGCATCTACTTATGCACTAACAATCTGCTGAAATGCTACCATAAATTAAAAGCACATGTTCCAACTTCCATAGATATTAAAATTTTTCCAGTTTCAATGATTCAATCTGATCGTATCTGAAGGTATCCGGTGGCCACATCAGTGTCCCATTCATTGGGCAGAATGTCAAACATGCTGCTAGTGTGCAAGACGTTCAACAAAAATTGATGTCAACAGGTACCTATTGCCCACATAATGAATGACATTGCTTTCTGCCTATACATGTATATCCATCCACCCACAGAACACGCACTGCTTATGCTTATGTTTGTCTCTCACTCAGAGATTAACATCATAACATGGGTCCTCCAATGGCCGCTGCATGCAACTCGGTGGTGCTGGTACACTTGGCTATCTTCATGTCAGCCCTAGTAGCAGCTGGTGCCTCTTCTTCGCCGGACCATGCCAACGGCAGCTACGCCGACCTCACTGCACTGCTAGCTTTCAAAGGCCAGCTCTCCGATCCTCTAGGATCCTTGCCAGAAACTGGACAACAAATGTGTCCTTCTGTCACTGGGTCGGCGTCTCATGCAGCAGCAGCGGGCAGCGCGTCACGGCTTTGTATTTATCAGATGCACCCCTCAAAGGAGAGCTCAGCTCACATATCGGTAAACTCTCTTTCCTCTCCCTGCTCAACCTCACAAACACCGGTCTTGCCGGCAACGTCCCTGCCAGTCTTGGTTCGATGCGTCGGTTTAGGTTTCTTCTTCTAGGTGAAAATCAGTTGTCAGGCACCATTCCTGGCACCATAGGGAACCTCACAAGCCTCCATACTCTTGACCTGAGTTACAACATCCTCTCGGGGCAGATCCCACCAGAGCTGCTACAGAACCTACACAACCTTGAGCAAATTTCTCTGTTACATAATGAATTGAGTGGGTACATACCACCATATCTATTCAATAACACTCCTTCGCTAAGGATAATCAAGTTAGGGAATAATAGCCTCTCTCGTTCGATACCACAAGGTGTGGGCTTCCTGCCAATGCTTGAGTATTTGAACCTGGGATATAATCAGTTCTCTGGCACGGTACCTTCGTCAATCTTAAACATGTCTAGGCTGCAAGTCATGGCACTCACGCATAACAATCTGACTGGGCCTATTCCAGACAACCGAAGTTTCAGCCTTCCACAGATGTGGTGGATTTCTCTCTATCAGAACAACTTTGAGGGCCGGATTCCACTAGGGCTTGCATCATGCCAAAACTTGCAAAGCATATCTTTGGCTATCAATTCTTTCATCGATGTTGTGCCAACATGGTTAGCTCGACTGTCATACCTGAGCCATCTTTCCTTGGGGCTAAATCACCTTGTGGGCTCTATTCCAGCCGTTCTTAGCAATCTCACGAATCTTCAATTACTAGACCTCTCTTACAACAACCTGACAGGTGACATTCCAACAGAATTAGGTCTTATGAAAAATCTCTCATATCTACATCTCACATCCAATCAACTGACAGGTACGATTCCATATAATCTCGGAAATTTGTCTCAATTGTCTTTTTTAGATTTGCAAGTCAACCGATTGTCTGGCTCAGTACCAGCAGAACTGGGCATCCCCTCTTTGACTAGGCTCGACCTGTCAATAAATAACTTAGAGGGGAAATTTGACTTTTTGTCGTCCCTTTCTAGTTGTCCATACCTCTGGTTCATTGGCATCCAAGGCAATTCTTTCACTGGGGGCCTTCCTAATAATGATGGGAAACCTCTCTGACAAATTAAATATATTTTCCGCGGGTGAAACAAGATAACAGGTGAGCTTCCATCAACATTTTCAAACATAAGCAGCCTCGAGACGATCCGACTCCATAATAACCTATTCACAGGGGCCATCCCAGAATCTATCATTATGATGCAGAATCTAGCAAGGTTCGACGTGTCTGGAAATAAAATTTCAGGTCCCATACCAAAACAAATTGGTATGCTCAGGAGCTTACAAAAGCTGTATCTCCATGGAAACAAAATAGTTGGCTCTATTCCCGTTAGCATTGGCAATTTTTCCTTGATAGAATACATCTGGCTGTCCGATAACCAATTAAATTCAACGATACCCGCTAGCTTAGTCCACCTTGACAAGCTTATCCAATTAAATCTGTCCCACAATTCCTTTGCTGGTGCACTACCAAGTGATGTTGGTTGGCTGAAACAAGCAGATACAGTTGACTTTTCTTCCAACCTATTTCTTGGAAGTATCCCAGAATCATTTGGACTGCTTAAAATGCTGACCTACCTAAATCTATCACACAACTCATTTGAGGGCTCGATTCCTGAATCATTGCAGGACCTGGGTAGCATTGTATCATTGTACCTGTCGTCCAACAATCTGACCGGTATCATTCCCAACTTCCTTGCCAATTTCACCTATTTGACAATCTTGAATCTCTCTTTCAATAAGCTGGAGGCAAGATACCAGAGGGAGGTGTTTTCTCAAACATCACGTTGGAGTCTTTGTTTGGGAATGTTGCGCTATGTGGTGCTCTCCGTCTAGGATTTCCACAGTGTCTTCAGAAGTCTCACTCAAACTAATAGACGCATTCTGAAGTTTCTCATCCCCGCTATCACTATAGCATCTGCTATTATTCTTTGTGTTTTCCTTATGATCAGGATGAGACTCAAGAACAAGGGAGAGGTCCAAGCTTCAGACGTCAGTCCGACTGCTGTCATGAGCACTAGGTTAGTCTCCTACCGTGAGCTGGTCCGTGCCACTGATAATTTTAGTGACTACAACCTATTGGGCACTGGGAACTTTGGAAAAGTTTTCAAAGGTCAACTGAGCACCGGTTTGTTGGTTGCAATAAAAGTTCTAGACATGCAGTTGAAACAGATTAGAAGCTTTGCTACAGAGTGCCGCATGCTTCGCATGGCTAGGCACCGGAACTTGATAAGGGTATTGAACAGCTGCTCCAACCTGGAATTCAGAGCACTTGTGCTCCAGTACATGCCCTGTGGCAACTTGGAGATGCTCCTGCACTCTGAAGGAAGGAACCACTTGGGGTTTCTCAAGAGGCTCAATATCATGCTGGATGTGTCGATGGCAATGGACTATCTACACCACGAGCTTCATGAGCTCGTATTGCACCGCGACTTGAAGCCTAGCAATGTGCTGTTCGATGAAAACATGACGGCACACGTAGCAGACTTTGGCATTGCAAAGTTGCTATTGGGTGATGACAACTACATGATTACTGCAAGCATGCCTGGAACACTTGGGTACATGGCACCAGGTACTAACTTGTGTAGTATTGCTAAATTCAGTTATCATTAAACCACTGTTTGATATATATCATCGATTAGTTTCGCCAATCAATCATGCTTAATTTTTATCTTCTGAATTCTTGTGAGCAGAGTACGGATCTCTTGGAAAGGCGTCACGCAAGAGCGACGTGTTCAGCTATGGAATCATGCTCCTTGAAGTGTTCACTGGAAAGTGACCCACGAATCCTATGTTTGTGGGTGAAATGAGCATTAGGCAGTGGGTTTATCAAGCATTTCCGACTGAGCTTAGCTCTGTTCTAGATGAGCAGCTGCAGCAAGATGCTGCTTCTTCAATCATCGACCTGAATGATTTCCTTCCAGCAGTATTTGAGCTGGGTTTGTTCTGCTCGAGTAATTCGCCTGACCAAAGGATGTCAATGAGAGACGTGGTGGTGGCATTGAAGAAGATCAGAAAGAATTACACCAATTCGACAATGCAGCATGCTGCCCAGTGATTCATTTGTAGCTGTATATTGTGTTCTGCTAGCTTCTGCCTTCAAATAAGAGCATCAGCCATTAGTTGTACAGCTGTTTGTGTATGTACTGTGATGATTTCGAGATGCGTACTTTGTAGTAAGGTTTTAAATGAATCCTTGTACTTTTGACATTGCAAGCGAGTTTATGTTTCTGCTAGCAGCTGTCGCTAATGGCTGCATCATGTGTGTCTCTGTGATACCAGAATGCTCTGCTAACATGTCAGTCTCCAATGTTCAGTTGGCACTGGACAACAAACCAAATCACCGTGTCGTGTTGAAATAACATCCGTGACGAAAAAACCGAAGAGATTTCATCCAAAATTTCACTTAGTCGTGAGCTCCAGCGCACAGCAGCTCTCTCCGGTGAGTGGGGTGCTTTGGCGACTTTGGTAGGAAGGACGGTGACGGCGACCTTGGTAGGAAGGACGGTGACGGCGACCTTTCAGGACTGCCGCTGAGAGAGGAGGACGCGGGGAGGTTGCAGATCGAAGGCCGCGCGAGCTCGACAGGGCGCCAAATGGCGGGGCTCCGAGGAGTGTTCCCCGACGAGGCGACGGCGGGAGGGCGGACTGCCAATGCAAACGAAGACAGGGACCTATTGGTAAATACTTAATGCACTTTTTCAAATAACCCCCTCATTTGGATCGCGATCAATAGTCGCGATCCAATCTGGGGGGCTATATGGAAATTACGGGGTTCTTTTTGTAAATATTTTGGATCGCGATTAAGAATAGGGTCCATTTGGCGAACATGCCTGGGCGCCTGGCCGGAGACCTCTCGCTTCCGGCGAGGTCCTCCTGCCAGCGGCGACGTCCGTCAGCCCCTGCACCATGCGTTCCGAGCAATTCTCTGTCGAATTCACGCGCCCCGTCTCTTCCTCAGGCCTCGCAGCGTGCCAGCCAGTTGTGGCTGCGCGTGAACACAAGAAAGCAAGTCCGGCGATGCTGTGCAGCCGTCTCCATTCCTCGTCGTCTCGCAACCCGGCGATTCCTCCTGTTAGGTACTCGTTCATCATCCCCTGTGTCTCCTTATGTTTGCTGTTATTCCCCGTTGATGCCCTGCACAAAATTCGATGTGTGCTGCCCGGGGGTCGGTTGCCGGCGGCTGCGCGCCATGTGCTCGACGCTTTGCCTACTAGGAACACCAATTTGCACAGGCAGTTTGTTAGTGGACATTCCCTCAAATCAGTGCGCTGGAATTCTTGCATTAGATCGCATAGAATTTTGTCGAATCGAGCCATTTGTATCGTACTTGGGAATTTGGCTTCAGGGCGGCTATAACGCCCGGCGGCCATAGTTCCGCTCTAAAAACATAACTGGCAATTGGATCACATGCAACTAGAAATTAAAAGCACGTGTAGCAACTTGCATAGAAGGCATGGCGGCTTCGTCAATGTTGAAAATTGTCTGGTAGGTACCTGGAGCTATCTCCAGCGGCCACATCAATGCCCCGTTCATTGGACACAAGTGACCAATTGAACAACTTGCATGCACAGGGAAGAGCTAATGAGTCCTCAAGTGGATCCTGTAAATGAATGCTCCATTCCCCTTATTTTCATTTCCTTGAGAACACATTCCATCATTTCATTTCGTCCTGAATTTTCCAAGATTCCCACGAAAATTCATGTAAAACTCAAATTTACCTTTTTTCTCTGACCTTCAGCACTCTGAATTCCCAGCGGGCCTAATAGCAACAAACTGGACCGTTTGACGTGGTGTGGCCAGGAGCACTGGAGCAGGAACAGGGTAGCTGCTTGTCCGGCGTTGTTTGGACCTTGCAAGACGTAGATTTCTGACATGACTCCTACCTGAAACGTACATGTATGCACAAGTAGAACAAAAAATTTTCATTCCTCAGCACAGGTCACTGTGCTTGACTTTTGCCTATGGTCACTGGCAACCGCCTTCAACATCATCCTCGTCAACCTGACAGCTCGGTCTGGCACCGAACCAAGGCAAGCGATGAAGTGTATATTGATCCAACACTTGCAAAATAATTACGGAAAGATATTATAGATGGCTACCATCCCAGGTTGCTAACTAGCTGCCTATAAATATGCAACACACACTCTTGGTATTTGTATGTATCTGACTGATGAAGTAAACAATAGTCGTGCCCCAATGGCCACAGCAAGCAACTCGTTGACGCTGGTGCCATTAGCCATCTCTCTGTCATTCCTAGTAACTGGTGCAGCTTCTTCTTCGTCTCCGAGCCCGAGTCCGATCAACGTCAACGGCAGTGACATCGACCTTGACGCGTTGTTGGCTTTCAAATGCCAGCTCTCCGATCCCCTCGGCATCCTTGCTAGCAGCTGGACAGCCAATGTGTCTTTCTGTCGCTGGGTTGGCATCTCATGCAGCTCCCGACGACACCGCGTCACGGTGCTGTCGTTGCCTGATGTGCCTCTTCAAGGAGAACTCAGCCCCCACCTCGGTAACCTTTCTTTCCTTAACAAGCTCAATCTCACAAACACAGGCCTCACTGGCACAATCCCTTCCGAGCTTGGTAGGATGCGTCGGCTTATGTATCTTAATCTCTTTGGAAATGGCCTCTCTGGCTCCATTCCCTAGTGCCATAGGAAATCTCTCACAGCTCGAGTTTCTTAACCTAGGTAGAAACAGCCTCACGCAGGAGATCCCACCGGGGCTGCTCCAGTATATGGATAGCCTTCAGATATTTTCTCTTGAAAACAATGGTTTGAGCGGCCACATACCACAATTTCTGTTCAATAACACAAATTCTCTAACGCAACTTAGCCTTGCAAACAACAGCCTATCTGGTCCAATAACACATGGTGTGGCCTCTCTTTCACATGCTGGAGGCCTTGTTCCTGCATAACAATCAGCTATCTGGCACAGTACCCCCAACAATCTACAACATGTCTCGGCTGCAGGTCATGGCACTTGGAAACAACAATCTAAATGGGACAATTCCAAACAATCAAAGTTTCAATCTTCCGGCATTGCAGAAATTGTACCTCTATCGGAACAACTTTATGGGTTCCATTCCATTAGGGCTCGCTGCGTGCCAACACCTCCAAATTCTCGCTCTTTATAAGAATTCTTTTGCCAGTTTCGTACCAACATGGCTGGCTCAGCTGCCACACCTCACCATACTTTCCATAGGGGCAATCCCCTTGTTGGTTCTGTACCAGTTGTTCTGAGCAGTCTCACTAGTCTTACTTGGTTAGACCTCAGTTTTTGTAACCTGACAGGCCAAATACCAACGGAAATAGGCCTGATACAGAAACTCTCGGTTCTGCTTCTTGGAGTCAATTTGTTAACAGGTTCAATTCCGACTTCTCTTGGAAATTTATCTGACTTATCTTTTCTAGATCTACGAGTTAATCCACTGTCTGGCTCCGTACCAGCTGAACTTGGTAACCTCCAAGCTTTGAACTGGCTTGATCTATCAGGGGATAATTTTTTTTTTTTTTTGACTGTCAACGGGGGGGAGAGGATCCCCACCTGATTTCCATTAATCATAATGGTTGGCCATAAAACGGCCCGTTACAATGTTTGATTTGGGTACAAGAGGTTATCCATTTTGTTACGATTCTACATAATTGAACTGAACAAATGGCACCAGGATTCAGAGGGGGGTCTTGACTTCTTCTCCTCCCTTTCTAATTGTAAAAACCTGCAGATCCTTCACATACAAGGTAATTCTTTATCTGGAGGGGTCCCTGACTACGTGGGAAACCTGTCGACACAATTACTTGAGTTGGTAGCAAATCACAACAATTTAACAGGTGGGCTTCCATCCACATTGTCAAACTTGAGTAACTTAAACTGGATTGGTTTTTCTAACAACCTACTCACAGGGACAATCCCCGAATCTATCACAGTGATGAAAAATCTGGTTTTGCTTGATTTCTCCAGCAATGCCATTTCAGGTCTTATCCCGTCACAACTTAGTAATCTCAGGAGCTTGCAAAGATTTTATCTCTTCATAAACAAATTATCTGGCTCTATACCCAACAGCATTGGCAACCTTACCAGGTTAGAATACATCTCGTTGTCCAATAATCAGTTGAATTCAACAATACCTTCTAGCTTGTTCCACCTTGACAAACTTATTGGCCTAGATTTTTCTCAGAATTCCCTTAGTGGTGCTCTACCAAATGATATCAGTGGGTTGAAACAAGTGAATTATATTGACTTATCTTCCAATTTTTTGGTTGGAAGCATTCCAGAATCTTTTGGACAAACTCTGATGCTCGCATTCCTAAATCTGTCACATAACTCATTTGAAGATTCAATCCCGGACTCGTTTCAAGAGCTGACAAGCTTAGAGTCATTAGACCTCTCCTACAACAATCTCTCTGGTACCATTCCCAAGTTCCTTGCCAGTTTTGCTGACTTGACAACCTTGAACCTCTCCTTCAATAGGCTGGAAGGCAATATACCAGAGGGAGGGGTTTTCTCAAACATCACATTGCCATTATTGATTGGTAACGCTGGTCTGTGCGGTGCTCTACATCTAGGATTTCCGTCATGCATGAACTCTCACTCTTCAAATAGACATTTTCTAAAATTTTTATTTCCTGCTGTTGTCATGGCATTTGGTTCCATTGTTCTTTGCATTTACCTAACAATCAAAAGGAAACTTAAGAACAAGAGAGACGTCCAAGCATCTTTTACTGATCCAGACGATGTCTTGGGACATCGGTTAATCTCCTACCGTGAGCTTGTTCTTGCCACTGATCATTTCAGCGAAAATAACCTGTTGGGGTCTGGAGGTTTTGGGAAAGTTTTTAAGGGCCAACTGAGCACTGGTCTTGTGGTGGCAATAAAAGTTCTAGATATGCAGCTAGAACAGGCCACTATGAGCTTTGATTCCGAGTGTCATGTGCTTCATATGGCTCGGCACCGGAACCTGATAAAGATACTAAACACCTGTTCCAACCCTGACTTCAGAGCACTGGTTCTCCCGTACATGCCTAACGGCAGTTTAGAGATGCTCCTGCACTCTGGTGGAGGTAGAAGCCAATTGGGGTTCCTCAAGAGGCTGGACATCATGCTAGACGTTTCGATGGCAATGGAATATCTGCACCATGAGCATTATGAGGTTGTCTTACACTGTGACCTGAAGCCTAGCAATGTACTCTTTGATAAGGACATGACGGCACATGTGGCTGACTTCGGCATCGCAAAGTTGCTATTAGGCAATGACAACTCATTGATTACAGCAAGCATGCCTGGAACACTTGGATATATGGCACCAGGTACTTGAACATGTGCTCTTGCTGAATCTAATTGTTGTCGAATCATAATTGATATAATAGATTAGTTACGTTTGATCAACCTTTTTTTTCTGAATTTCTTTTGCAGAGTATGGATCTCTTGGTAAGGCTTCGCGGAAGAGCGACGTGTTCAGCTACGGAATCATGCTCCTTGAGGTTTTCACTGGAAAGCGACCCACTGACCCTATGTTCATCGCAGATCTGAGCCTCAGGCAGTGGGTTCATCGATCATTTCCATCGGAGCTCAACCATATTATGGACGATCAGCTTGTGCAAGATGCTTCTTCCGGCAACATGAACGAATTTATTCCACCACTGGGTTTGATCTGCTCAAGAGACTTACCAGACCAAAGGACGTCCATGAGCGATGTGGTGGTAAGGCTGAAGAAGATGAAAGAAGAGTATGCTAAATCGACATCAGTAGCAAGGCAGAGTGCTGCCCAGTGATTACCTTGTACTGTTCTACTCGTTCAGTAGCTAGAGCAGCAACATATTTACAGCTTTTTACTTCTGCCTCGTTGGCCTGTGCCTGGCATGATTCTCGGCATATATAAACTTTCAAGCGCAGGATAAGTTTGTGCGCTGCGAAATGAAGAGCTGATTTTTTCTGTAGCTGTCTGATTGATTCATGTAAACTAACGACAAATGCAAAGAAAATGCTAAAACTGGGCTGCGTGTTACCTTTTCCTCCTAGCGCCAGCTATAGTGGCCCAATAGGTCCTAATTAGCGGGGGCCCAGTGAAGCCCGTTGTACAAAATTTGTCCACGCTCCAGAAAATGATAACTGCATTTTATTTGCTGTCATCGTCGACTATAACAAAGCAGTTTCCCTCAACAAAACAAATAAAACTATAAAGAAGCAGTTGCAGAGGCTAAATAATCTGGGCATGATTGAACCTCGAATTTCAAGTATAGTTCTTTTTCTCAAACCACGTGCATACAACCAATGGAACTATGACGGCGTTTGCAGTTAATTAGTGCAGCAAAATATTGTTCAGGTTGAATCCATTTCACTTTTTTTTTCTTTTAAAAAAATAATTTATGTACATTGTTTTAGGGAATCCAACTATAATTCTTAACAAATGGAAAATAAAATTTCGAAATTTGTTTGGACGTTATTGATTAGGTTTTGCAGATTGTTGGGGAAAAAATGTTCCAGACCAGAGCAAATATAATGAAATACTAATAAAAGGAGAAAATAAATGACTACTAGCAAAATTGACTTACTCTGCACCTACATTGATTCATGGAAATCTGGATACATCTGATTGATTCTTCTAAAGGTACCTTAATTTATTAGCGGCCAAAATTGTCTGCACAAAAAAGGAGCAGGTAGCAAAAGACATCCAAAGATATATCAAAATATTTGGATGGAAGGTCAAGGTATCAAGTTAAACGACTTGTATATAAATCCCGGCCCGAAGCAGGAGCATCGTACACCAACAGCACATCCAGACAAATACAAGAACACTACAAGAGGTTGCCATGGCACTTGATGGCAAGAAGGGCACTGCTACTGCTACTGGTGCAGTGCTTTTGGCTGTTCTCCTGGCCATGGCCATGGTCTCGTCTTGTCATGCAGCAGGTAACGCCATGTCCTACTATATATGATACTAGGCAAACTACTATGTTAAAATGACACTAGCTAACAGTGGTGGGTGTATGTATACTTGGATGACAGACTACTGCCAAGCTATCGTCCCGTGCAACGCCGAGACGTGCTCAAACTACTGCATGAAGAATAACTACAAGAACTTCCAGACGTTTTGCATCCCGGGTCGATACTACCAAAGCTGCTGCTGCCGAGTGCCGGGTGCATGAATTGATGAACGCTGCCGGAGATAGGTAGGTAGCTAGCCTGTGTAACATGATGATACCATGCATGATACACATAGGATTAGTTATCCATGGAGGTCTGGAACGTACGTTGTGGTAGGCAGAAATATGAATGCATATCTCACAAAAAAATGCTTTTTCTGTCTAATTTATCAGAATCCGTCGTCATAAGGAAAGCGGTATAGAAGCCAAGCGAGCTCAGCTCGGGTGGCTGCCTGCTCTCTCTTTTAGGCAGTCGACCCGGGTTCGATCCCCGCCGAGTGCACCAAGGCTGCCTGGTCGTTTTTCTGGCTCACCTCCTTGCACATGGGCTGTGGCTCCTGGGCTGCCTTATGTGCGCGCCGGTGAGGCTCGGCCTAGTAGGGTTCGGTGAACCTTTTCTTCTTAATGAAATATCAGAGGGACGTCGGACCTCTGACCTCATTTTTTTTTTTACATACGTAGCTTGATCGATCCCCGCCAAACATACATCCGATGACCGATCGATCCCCGCCAGGAAATCCTCCTCGGGGTTCATGGCATGGAGTCTATGCCGGTGACCGATCGACCTGAGTAGCTAGCTTCCTCGCCGAACGTACGTTACGATGGACTTGCCGTCATGGAACTTGGTCGTCTTCACCAGGATTACGTTACGCTCATCGACGGGGACGATCGAGGAAGAAAATAAACTCGTAGCTAATCGGATTATACCTTCTAAAAAAACTCGTAGCACCACGGCCATTCTCGTACGATAAGACGCCCAACGGTTCCCTCAAAAAAAAAAAAAAGACGGCCAACGAAAAATTCGTTTTGATTGCTTCAATACATCAAGGAAATCTCCTTTATTGGCAGTCAAAATTGACTCCGATAAAAGTAGCAGGTAGTAAATGACATCCATTTATACGGGGTAAGGTATCTAAATATTTGGGTGGAAGGTTAAGGTATCAAATCAAAGGACCTCTATATAACAACCCGAGCCAGAGGAGGAACGTACAACAATCAACACCACATCGTCCTGCTCCAAAGGCAGAGAACACTAGAGCTTTCTTCCCCTCATCACTTGGTCGATCGCCATGGCACTTGTCAACAAGCAGGGCACTTCTACCGGAGTTCTGCTCTTGGCGGCTCTCGTGGCCATGGCCATTGTCTGCACATCTTGTCACGCAGCAGGTAATTAACTCTATCATACATGCGTGCATGCATGACTCTTGTTTACGATTTGTACGTATCTTATTAGACTTGTCCATCAACATCAGTGAAATATATACATGCATGATGTGACAGTGACGCTAACAACAGTGATGATGCATTTTGATATGGTTGGATGACAGCCGTCTGCCAATCGGTCGTCCCATGCGACGGCGTGACCTGCTTCGAATACTGCCAGAAGAACAACTTCAAGAACTTCCAGCCAATCTGCTATCCGATTGGGCAGGGCAATAAGTACTACCCCACATGCTGCTGCCATTCGCGGGGTGCATGATCGCCGTCGCCGCCAGAGATAGATAGATAGCTTTCTGTCCGGTTAGGTTTGTTCGGAACTAATAATAATCTGTGTAATGTGATGATACAAAGGATTAGTTATTCATGAAGCCGCTAACATGAAGGGTCTCTCTTTGCTGTCTAATTCGCCCAGATACGCTCCCTCAGACCGCAGTGTGCCTTAGCCATTCGATTTTTGCCCGCACGAATCTCAAAACGTCTTATCAAATGATTCCCGTCGCTGTGGGCTACCTATAAGATTGGGCCATTAGATTACCAACAATTAAGAATATCTCAGCCCATATATAAACTTAACACTCAATTGAATAGCAACAAGTACTCCCTCCGTCCCAGTTTACTTAGCATCCTAGCCTCATCCAGTTTTTCCAAAATAATTAGCATTCTCACTTCCCGATGCACCTCTCCCTTTTCTCAATACACCTCTATCTCTATCTCTCTCCTCGTTTTCTGCGCATCTACCTTTACTAACTTTTCTTAATCTCCGTACTGATAGCTAAAACGTCACTTATTTTGGGACGGAGGGAGTAGCTCATTGGAGGACGGAGGACCTGCCCTACCATGGGCCCAACTCGAGTTTGGTTTGCATGCTTCATTTTTTCCCCTCATAATATATAAAGAAAGAGTGTCATCATATAACAGAGTTTATTAATTCAGTTGCCAAAATTGACTCTCAAAAGGAGGAATAAACTGTTACTCCTACGCTAACACATTTGTTTTCAAGGAAACAGATTTTGTTGCGTGCTTCACTGCATCAATTCTCCTTTATTGGCAGCCAAAAATGACTCCCAAAAAGTAGCAGGTAGTAAATGACATCCATATATAGGGGTAAGGTATCTTAATATTTGGATGGAAGTTAAGGTATCTAAAAAAAAGTACCTGTATATAATAACCTGCCGGGCCAGAGGAGGAACAACAAACAACAACACAACATCATCCTGCTCCAAAGACTGAGAGCACGAGAGGTTTCTTCCCCCACATCACTTCGCCATGGCACTTGGCAAGCAGGGCACTTCTACCGGAGTTGTGCTCTTGACGGCTCTCGTGGCCATGGCCATGGTCTTCACATCTTGCGATGCTGTCTATTTAGGTAACCGTATCATACACATGCATGCTTTGTATTTACCCAGTCGTATTAGCTTTGTCCACCGATCAACAGTGAGATACACATGACGTAACAATTAGTAATACGCTATATAACAAGAGTGATGGACGCATGTGACAGGCAAATGCCATGGCCCCAACCGAGTGCTCGTCTCGTGCACCTCCCTGCTCTGCTCCTACGAATTCTGCCAGAAGTTACACTTGAAGAATTTCCAGCCGATCTGCCATGAGCAGGAGCAGGGTAATCCGTTCACCATATGCTGCTGCGAACCGAAGGGTGCATGATGAAGGACGGCAGTTCGGCCGCCGCCGCCGCCGGAGATATATAGATAGCTTTCTATCCGTTTCGATTTGTTTTGGAACTAATAATCTGTGTAACGTGATCTATTGATACAAATCAATGGAGGTGCTGATCGACGTGAAGGTCTCTCTTGCATGCGGTCTTTGTCTGGAACATTGATTGTACGCAGTCATGGCTGCTCCAAGACGAAACCGGGGCATTGTCAGCGCTCGCTCCCAGTTAATTAATCCATCAGTGAGTGCTGCTCTCGACCGACACGGCATGCCACGGACGACGACGAGATGGAGTTGGTCGTTTTCTTCTTCTCAATAAAAATAACCGCCTAGCACCTCTTAGGTTGGATTTCTTCTTCTTCTTCTCCAGAAAAAAAAAAGCATCGATGAAGATATTTTAAAAGTAATGACCCTATATCATAATGCGTACGTTTAATGAGTTTAGCAGGATATGCCGAACCATTACAATATTGCTTACGCTGCTGAGATAAGGCATGCATGGGTCTGCTCCTTCGAACAATATCACTTGTGCAACACGGTACTGACTCTGCTTCCACATTGCAGCGAAGAGATGCGAAAACATTCAATGTACAAGATAGCGTAAACTGAAAATAAAATTTCATATGAAGAGGACATTAATTGCCTCTATCTATCTATATAAGTACTATACCTCCTGCAGTGCAAAGGAAACGAGGCTGCCATCGCCAACAACCTAAAAGGACTGACTACACAGTGACTAGCTACTGTAGGAGATTACTACAGTACTACTGCTCTCGCCCAGCTAGCCCAACAATGGTGGCGAAGACGTGGAGCTCGATGGCTGCTGCTGCTGTGTTCGTTGTGCTTGTGGTCATGTCCGGCATCCTCTCATCGACCTACGCAGGCACGTTCTAGCTAGTACTCTGCTGCACAGCAGTTTTCCAAAAATTGGTTCGATCACCAGCAATGTAATGCAGTAACGTGTGTGATTTGTACGTACGCAGAGGACAAAGAGGAGTGTGAGGACGTGGCAGGGACGTGCGATCTCATCAACAAGTGCCTCACGGGATGCAGGGAGAGAGCCAAATCCAAGGGCAGCCTAAAGTACACGGGCAAGTGCAAGCACAACCTCACGCCTGAGCAGTGCTGCTGCACGGTCCACAGCGGGTGAGGAATTTCGTGCGTAGTAGTAGTGCGTGCAGGTCCGATCGATGATGATGAATGAATAAATAAAATAAATGAAAATGTAGTAGTACTCCTACTTGATTCGGTGTCTATCTTGTGTTCAATTAATTGTGATGGTTTGGATTCGGCAGCGGAAATCGCGAAGCAGGATCATCCAGGTCCTCGGACGGCCAGTCAGAATCGAAAGCTTTCGATTCCATGCTCAGCCTGGGCGCGAATATGGATGGAGGTCGCCACTGCCAACGACGAATGAACAGGGCGTTCGACAGCTAGCATCAAGGGCCTCGAGCAGACAGAGTGACCTCATGCCAGGAGCGAGACAGATCAGTCGTGAAGCTCACGGATGATCGATCTCATGGCGTGGCGCACCGCATCGATCCGGCCTACGGCGAGCACCGGGAAGATGGCTCAAAACCATCCGATCGGGCACGTGCGGTCCAGATTCGAGGCCGTACGTTACGTGCGTGACGGAGGCGAGCGCGCTGCGTGCTCTAAGAGACTAAGACGATACAGTTACTGAGCGGCGGAACGAACTCGATCGAGGATGCCGGCCTCCGCATGCAGCTTCCGAGCTCTCCATCAGTCCAAGCAAGGGAGGGCACTCCGGAACGCCATGAGACCTGGCGGCATGGACGACCTCGACCTCCCACGATCCGAAATGGAGGCCCAGCTAGCGTGCGCGCGCTCCGAATCCTTCCTTGCCTGCCATGCCAAGGCGTACACGGATATCGTCATCACCCAACTCAAGTGATTCATGGAGATGGGGCAGCAGTGGAATCTCTATATAATATCGGATGAAGAGCACAACAGGCCGGTGTTGTGTTACCCCAACCGGGAAGAGCACGACCCTGCTCCCCAGCTACGTACGCAGCGCTCCTCCTCTCTCGACAAGCTCTCAAGTGGAGTAATGCACAACCATATATAAGCATCCCCATTCCCCTCATTTTTCAAGCCATCACCATATACGAGCGAGCTTATCTTGTTTTGAACTACATCATACAAGTCTCCTCCTGACCATCTCGATCGAAACCATTTTTCGGTTCACTTCAATCAACACCACCGGGCCGGCCCAATCTCTTCAAAATAAGGTATGGTGACCGGACCCCAATTCTATCTAGGTACAGATCAAAAATATAATACTGCAACTCTCGAGTCTACCCAAATTACAGATACATGCATCAACACTTCAAATATGCGTGCCGACACGGTAGCAAAGTAAAGCCTCATTAATAGGTTGTTGGAGCCCCAGTATGGGCTAACGGTAATAAGTTGTGAAATATTCACATCAAGGGCCTCTATAATAACTGAAAATCAACTGATTGCATTAGGGGAGAAAAAAAAAGGTGACACATGTCAAGATGTAGCGAAGTTTGCATAGAATTCACGGCAAGATATATAGCAGGCACACTATAATGATACACAATTGTGCCCATTCCACAATATCTAAAACTTCGTCGCCATGCAGTATCTTGTCATCCAAAAATCATCAATTGTTTACAAGCTTATAAGAAACAAATACAACATGGCCCATTCGCTACAAATTTAAGTGATACAAACCCACTATCAAATCACCATTCCGTACACATAAAAATGAGGCCAATGTCTCGGGAATAACAACCCAATGGGGGGAAACACAAAAGATAATGGAAAATTTTTCAAAAGGAAAAAGAAAGAAGAAACATGCATATACACTGAACAAGAAAATCTGCACAAGTATAATGTCTTCTAATTAAGCTTGTCGATGAACTTGGAATAAATGTCCATATTCCGGAAACGTTTCTGTGATTCTCTCAACTAGGCTATCTGGTAACGTTTGGGCCTGCAGAGCAGGCTGGTACTGCATGAGAGAAAGAACTGCCTGCTGTATGTCCACTTCATCCAGGGAACCTGCATTGGAGCCGAGAGCCAAATGGTCATAAAACTGCCTCACTTTCTACGCAAAGATCAGACTGAGATAAAATTCTCAAGATGTTTACCCAGTTCAATGTCTTGGGTTTCTTCATCAATGTCTCCTTCCTCGACAATCTCGATTGACTCACCCGCTGCTGCCAGTGCATACCTTTCAAGGAATTCCTCCTCCGTCTCTTCTCGAACATCATCATCGTCCGAATCCTAATTGCATCATGTTTTTTTTAAGTAATCCACTTAAGCAGCAAGTGAAAAGAGTGAAAGCATACCTCATCGTCATCTTCTGTGTCTTCATCCCCATCATCGTCATCATCATCAAGATCTTCAGCCCCATCATCGTCGTCATTGTCACCGTCCTCTTCAACTTCCTTCAGATGAATGCAAGACTCCATCAATGATGTATAGCAATCTTGCAACACTTTGGTGCCACCCATGGAAAGGGCCAAGAGTCGCTCGATCACTTTTGCTAAAGTTAGCACTGCATGATGTAAACAAACAGAAACATGACGGGATATTTTCGTGAGACGACGGAAGATTAAAATTACAGTGATTAGTATATAGCTGCTTACCAGCTAACTTGATCTCAGATGCAGAAGACAGGCCAGGACTAAACGAGGTACTTGAGACTTGTGCCAATGCAGATGTCCAGATTGCATAACCATTACCATCATAGTTGTTCAAGACTTGTTCAATGGCATCTGGATAGCAAATATAGCATGATGAGATTGCCAACACTAGCGGTTTCCATATCCCAGCAGGGCTGTCAGAAACAGACTCGAAACGGGAAAATGTTGCTTTCGCAAAGGATACAGCTAGAGCCTTCCTTGCATCTTCTGTTCCAAGAGAGAAATTTGGAGCGTGCAGAAGTGTATGGATGCACGAGCATGCCCTCCATGTTGCAGATGGGTAAGCTGCAATGGCCCTGGTCACAAAATTGGAAACCCGACCGATCACTGAACTTTGCGAATCATTTTCAGATAGAGAAGGAAGCATCTTCAGGAAGAAACCAGTGAAATCAAAGCCTTCGTGAAAATTGACGGCTTCTTTTATTGTGTTGAAAACTCCTTGATCCTCCATCTCCTCCCAGGAGTCCCAATCGGCAATAGTGTCAGCCCATACAGCTACTAGATCAAAGACCTTCATACTGGCAGCTTCTTCCACACAAGTCACAGATCTCATGATAAACTCAAGTAACACGGAAGCATCATTTACACATGATGGAGGTGGCAATGCAGAAGAAAAATTCAACTCCTGAAGTGAATATAAACAACAGTCAAGAAAATTTAATTCTATAAATAGTTGAATACCTCATGGCAACAGCAAATTTAACATACCGTGCCTTCAATAGGCAACAACCAAGCTTTTTGTAACACTGATGAAAATGTTTGAGAAATAGCAGACTGGCCCGACTGCCAGACCCTCTTTTCATGTTTCTTGTTTTCATCTGGCGCTGAGCTCTCCCATGCTTGGGCCATCGCTACCAGAGCAGCAAAACCCTGTTCAACAACCTAAAATAACACACATATTCAATAGTGCAGTTTGGATATCTATCCCTAAGAACCAATTACACTAGGAGCATCGGGATATAATTCAACCACGTGGGTGAAGACATAGCATCAACTGAGTAAAGAAATGTTAAAAGGTTCAAACTCAAACTTGAACATTTAAATATGCAATGAACTCATGCTTTGAAATCAGATATCAGAATTGGATGATAAGATTGAATAATAGACATTCTTTTATTATAATCCTAATTTTGATAATGTTGAAGGAAACTTTCCAAAATTATCGAAAAGACAATTTGAATATGCAAATAATTTAATTGGGACCCTTTTGCTCTAAGTTTTAACCGGGACACTTGTTTATGGTTTATTTTGTAGAATTAGTGCCACCCCAGCGGTCATGCAATCGCCAGAGTGGCAAAACCACCTTCAAAACCACTTTAGGGGGATAATTTAGACGGTATTGAGACGGACCTCCATATTTCAGGGGGTTAAGTAGATTTTTCTTAAAAAAAAAATTACTCAACAGTTGCCTGGGCCCGGGGGGTGGGGGGGGGGGGGGGGGGGGGGGGGGGGGGGGTGGAGGTGATGCTATACAGTCTTAAAAACTGTATTAAAAGAAGTCCACAGGATACAGCTTCAGTTTCTGTGAGTATATACAGAACAAGTTGCATCCAGAGAAATCATATTTTTCCCGAAGTCAAGCAATTGTACTATCTGATTATGAAACTTACAACTGATTATACAACTACATACAA
Source organism: Eragrostis nindensis (assembly GCA_012490785.1). NCBI lineage: Eukaryota > Viridiplantae > Streptophyta > Magnoliopsida > Poales > Poaceae > Eragrostis > Eragrostis nindensis. The sequence goes on from JAAXCT010000284.1 coordinate 172,105, forward strand.
TCAACGAAGGCTTGTTTGCACACAGCATCAAAATACTGGCCACAAAGAAGATAGATTCACCATTACCTGAGGCCACGGTTCTGGGGCTGGGGGCACGAGTTTCATAATGATACTGGCAATGTTAAACACGATTTCAGGAATATGAGGCAAAACTTTTTCTTGGCCACCCTCAACTATGGTGCCCAGAAGCTTAAACAAAAGAGCAGACTTGTTTTCATCTCCAGTGCTTATTCTTTTCACAACCGTACGCAGAAGGACAAGCCAGTCAGGTGGAGCATAACCGTTCTGCAAGTTGCAGAGAGATTATTATCTCAGCGCGTATTTCCATGGGAAAAGTAGACTACATTGATAGTACCGCATTGACTCTTTCTTACCTCGATGAGTTCCGCGACAGCACCAGAAGCAGAGGCACAAACTGGATAACAAGTTAAGTCCTCCACATCTTCCATGGTCAATGCCTTCATTAAGCAATGATAAATATTTGCATTCATGGCCTGTAGGTTGGCAAAAAGTAACAAAATCAAACACCTAATGTACAGGAATATACATATTACATGAAGCCTTTGCATGTCCCATGGCATGATGATTACAAAAACAAGGAAAAAAAATATGACCTCTGGAAGGCACAATGCAAGCTGTCCAATAACCCAGTTAGATGTAGAAATCAAATATGGGCTGCAGGGATCTAAAGAATACAGTGGAAGAATTCGATTCCTAATTAAAGTAACTGTCAAATCTTTCTTCTCAGTCAGAAACTGCAAAATGGATACTGAAATGAATCAGAACTTATCCTGAATAAATTCGGAAAATAGGACAAAGTCTGACTTCTGAGGGGTGTATTTTGAATATCTTACATCTTGAAGGCCTCCATATGCCATTAAAACACCAAAATAACTGATATGAATGACAGCAAAATCAACTATTCAGTAAATTGAGATTAGTGAAGCAAATATAAAGAGATAGGCCTAGACGTATGCCATAATTTCTTTTATCATAAAAAAAGCAATTATTATAGGCTTACTTCTGGACTGTCATTGATGATGCATCTTCACCACGAGAAGGTATAGGAAATTTTGACAGGAATGGAATGACAAGTAACTCTCCCATGGAGCTCCTTTCTGATTTTCCTTTACTTTTGTCACCTTTCTTGCGCTTGGAAGCTGCAGATGCAACTGGTGGACCCTGACACACGAAAATTATGTTTGTAAGTGAATTCAAGATCTTCACATGTCATGTTTGAGTTCAAGAAGCTATCTGGTTCAATGAGAAATAGAAAAATGTTTGTGGACTTTTGATGCTTGCACATGCAGTCATTAAAATGCATTTGACAGTAGATACTTGCATAGTAGCATGATGTTAGAGACAGAAATGCAACAAAGCAGAGAGGTAAAGGTACCCTTATTCCTAAAAAAATTGAACGTTAAACGATGTAGTATTTATTACAAGGATTACATAAGGGGAAGTCAGGGACAGCGAGGTAGAAAACTAAGTGTGTTTAATGCACTACAAGGAAAGGAATCACAACCTTCGACAGGGCTATAACACCAAGTAAATTGATTGCACTTTTCCTGGCTGTGAATAAATCCTCAGTCCATCCTGAAATGTCATCCTGCAAAAAAAATATTAGCCTATAGCATGAACACGACATATTAGTACTATTGAATCATGTACTTACAAGTTCAGAAGGAAGATTCTTTTGCATATACTCATCAGTATCCTCCTCCCACTCTGCTATATCCTATATACATATAACAGTTGGAGCAAAAGAAGCACATAGGATATACTTTATTTAGCAACAAAGGATAGGGAGCTGACCCTCTCATTCAATGCTAATGCTGGAAAAATTGCAGAATCTAGAAGTGAAGAAAAATGCGGTGAAACAAGTCGCCACCCCTGCAAACAAGAGAGCAGATGGCCATCAGCATCAAACATATGGAGTTAGATGTGAGTTTGAATTGTTTCGTGTAAACTCTTACCGGTCCTGTCTCCAAAACACGAGAAATCACATCAAATGCTAATGAACGAATTCGGTTGGGCAGAGAGTCTAGTTTCTGCAATCATTCGGCTATGTCAAAATCGAATCAAATAATAACTAAAAATGTTATAGAAATCACCATCACAACATACACTTAAATTGATGCTTTGTTTTGATATTTTGATTGCGCAATTGACAATATGAGGCATCTGGCTGAGAACATGGGATGGTAAGCATGTTAGAAAAGGAGAAAAGTAACTAAGTAAATAGTAGGAAAATATGTTAGAAAAGGAGAACAGTAAATACTACAGTACATACTCATCAGGTAAGCATGTTAGAAAAGGAGAAAAGTAACTAAGTAAATAGTAGGAAAATATGTTAGAAAAGGAGAACAGTAAATACTACAGTACATACTCATCAGCATGTTTCCTGTGACGAGTCACAAGCGTGCAGCATATAATGAGACATCTCTTTGCAATCTTAAGCCTCATTGTGGCTCCATCTTCAGGCGGACTGTTAAAATTCAGTGAATCTAGTATACGGAACATGTCTTTGCAGAAGGAAGGCAGAATCTGCTTTATCCTAGATGGCATGTATGATCTCACCTGTAGGAGTACGGAAGTTAGATACCCATGACAGAAAGTTAACACTTAGTAGGGAGGTAATGATGCTGTCGACCCACTCTAGTTCATTTAAACTATAAATCTAAGAAAAATAAATAGATAAATAGCAATTAGTTGAAAGTGCATTTTGGGTTGGATGGAGCAGGTTCAGGTCAACCCACTTCTCATCAACGTAGCATACCTGCTACTGCTCAACAGGCATGCATGGACAACGAGCTTTAGCACAACAACAGTGTAAATATACAGAGCAGTGAGGCATTTAGAAACAAGAAAGAACACACATAATATGGGCTATGGTGTTCCTATTTTTCATACATAAACAAGCATGAAAGATAACTAACAATTGGCACAACCCCTGTCATGTATTTACATTCTTAGATATTGATGACTGGTAACCTGAAATACATTTATTTTTTGCTTTTGTTATATTGTCCGTTTAGCTTATGGAAATTTTGAACTGTCTTAATACATAAGGAATAAGAAACGAAAACAGCACTTACAGTTAAATACATGCATTTGCATGTGATAAGTAAGAGCTGCTCATATTCCAATTTTATCCCGTCAGGAGACAACAAAACCTATTGCAGAAACCATAAATCTTTCTTAGAAAAATCTCATATGTGATTAATACATTTATATAAAATTGGATCGCATCAATACACCTTGTCAGTAAAGTGATGGAATGTCACTTGCAATGGTACAAGAATCTCGGCTGCAATTTGCTCCAACTGTTGTGGAACAGGCTCCTTTGCGACTTGTGGGTTCAAGAAATACTGCACGATAGCACAAATTAGGAAAACGAATATCGACCATTAAAGCATTAGGTGTGGAATCTGTAGCATTAATTAATTAATTTAGCTACAAGCCAACAATAGGTTTAACAGAAATCCAAACAGAACTATCATGCGGCGCCACGCATATGATACAGACAGTAATATAAGAAAGAATTTGTATCTGTACCAAATGCAAAGGCCACAATTACAGATGTCAAATTCATAGGTTCATACTTCTGGAGAGAAGACTGAGAGTGAAGCAGATTGTTTTCGCAAGCATGTCAGAAGCACATCATGAATATGCACATCAGTCAATGAGATATACCTGGAAGGGCCTAACAACGGCTTGAAGTACTTTGAGGGCATTAATGGTGTTCCACTCGGGGTGCTGTCCTTGAACAACTATATCGCTGTTCTGTAGCACTAGCTTCAACTGTGGGATAAGTTCAGGCCACAGATTATCCTTGACAAAATCCCTTTCAACAACTTGGCGGAACTGTAGCAAAAATGAAAGGAACATAAGTAATGAGACATCTAATAGCAGGGCTACTGAGTTCAACAAGTTGATCAGGGCTACATACAACTTCAATAAGCACTCGAAGGATTGCAGGCTCCACTCGAAGCAAAGCCTGCGCAAGTTGATCGCGGAAGTCCTTGTAAACAGCAGATGACGACAGGCTGACTTCCAAATTGCGCCGCGTGTAATTCTTCAAGTACGTAGCTGCAGCAACCCTTATCCCTTGATCACCATCCCCTTTAACACAAACAAAAATAGTCAGAATACAATCGACAAACAGTGAGATTGAAACGAAGATTTTGCTTCTCCGGAACAGGAAAATAAATATTATCTGTCAAACATCTGCTTCTCGGAGAAAAGAAAAACACCAAAGGAAATTAAATCATGGGTCAGTTAAATCATGTTCATTAATCCTATTCCTATCTTCGCCTAAGTATACACAAATAGTGATTGCTAATAACAAGTATCCTTTTTTATAGGGAATTAAAGGAGGATTATGATTTATGGGTGCCAATTTAGCATATATGCTCCAAACACTCCGAGCTGCTGGGTGCCGTACAAACTATCCTATAGGAAAAGTAAATCTAATTTTTTTCGCCATGGAATTATAGCAGCGGGAGGAGAATAGTGCCGCCGCTCTCCTGGTGGGCACGAGGTTTCGCAGAATCGCACGCGGCTACACCTGGTGGCAGCGCAGAGCTACGATTTCCAGCTAACAGCAGGATTGTGGAAGCAAGGGGAGCGCACCTGCGGCGACGGCGAGGATGGCCAGGGGAAAGCGCGGGTCGGCGGCGACCCTGTCGAGCCCGGCGGCGGCGGCGTCCACTGCCGCCTTGTCGGGGCTGAGGGTGGCGGCGAGGAGCCGCCGGAGTTCGTCGCCGGCAGCCATGGCGGCGGCGGGGGTCTCGACCTCCATCAAGCCTAAACCCTAGCCTTTTTTTCCCCCTGTTTTGACCTGACGAGCTCGAGCGCAGAAGAAAGTCGAGGGAAGGCAACGGGATTTTACGCGGGAGGGAGAGCGCGCGCGGGAAAGCATCCAAAATGTTGCTGCCGAAACAAATATAGCAGCAGAGAAGACTCCCCATTTGGTGAGATTTCGCGCAAACTGTCTCTGAATTCTGCGCGAAATTCTGCCGAAACAAGGAGCGAAGGAAATCGTGGCGAGCACAAATCGATGAGCTGGGCCAGAACGGGATGCTGTGCCCAGACCGTGAGTTCTTTGGGCCCAGTAATTCTGGCCAGTCCCAGAATTTAGCCACAACACAATAACTTGCGTAATTGCAAGCAAGGCCAATAAATCTAGCCTGCAGCAGAAACGGAGCCCAACACTAAACTGGAAATGGCTTAAGAACCAACCAGAATCTTTTTCTTTTTCTTTGAAACGAAACCAACCAGAATCTGATGATGTGATCGACCGTCGGCCGCGTGTTTATTTGGTTTGGTTGGGTTTAGATTGCGTGTGTGGCTTGAAAACAGAGAGAGAGGTGCCATCCTAACAAACTAACACCAACCAACAACCCCTGCTGGTGTCACAGCTAATGAATTCATTCAGCAAGCCTCAGCTGTCACCAAACACCAACCTCCATCGTATCAGCTCCTCCCTTGCTTCACTTGCAAATCACCTTACCACTAACAACAATCCCAAACCTTGAGCATGCACTAGTTAGTAGTTTTTTATTATAGCACAAAAAGAAGAAAAATGAGACCAGTGCGACGCCTCGCCCTACCCACGCGTGACACAGGCAAATGGGACCCGAGGACGACGACGGGCGTGACTCCCGATGCGAGGTAGTAGTCTTTTGTGCTTTCATCGCGCCCATGTTTTCAGACAATTGATAGTCACCGATCGTGGGTGTCAAACGATCTTAACAATGTTGTTATTGCGATTGTAGTACTACCTGTCCATCCGGTCAAACGCAACTTAATGCTGTGGTTTGCTTGTGTCTGGTATTTCAAAGATATACTCGTACATAGACCAACGTAAACATTCAGCCTATTCGGCAGGCTGCGCTGCAGCTGCGGCTGCAGAAGAAATAACTGCGAACACTGTAGCAGCTGCTGAGAACACTGTAGCGGCTGCTGAAGAAATAACTGAAACCCTATAGCTGCTGCAAAGCATCCAGGCGAACGCAGCCATTGTGCTGCTACACACTCTACGCAGGTGGATTCCGCTGGTTTTGTCTCGATTGTCCATCACAAAATTCATCAAAAAAATATTTTCTGATATATTTTCTTGTTACTTTCGGGAAAACTAGCATTTTGTTTCCATTTCCCATGCATTTGCTACGAGCATTCACCATGAGATTGTGCTTAGTTTAATGTCCCTTTCTGTGCTCGTAGATCCCAACTAATCTCTATGCTTATATAGTCAAAGCCATCCTCCCGTCTGACTGACTGACTACGCGCCCACGCCCACCACTGCCTTTCCACTTTGCAGTCCACCTGCTGAACCCTCCTCGCTCCCATGGCGCGCAAGAAGATCCGGGAGTACGACTCCAAGCGCCTCCTCAGGGAGAACCTCAAGCGCCTCGCCGGCATCGACCTCCAAATCCTCTCCGCCCAGGTGCGTCGCCTCGGTTTGTCTCCTCTCTCCCCCGCCTCCTGATCTGCATCGCCTGATCTCTGGGTGGATCTCCGAGTTCTTGGTGTGGGCGCGTGCTATCCTGAGTTCATGGAAGAGTGTAATTAACCGCTTTTGGTGAGCGGCTGATGGATGAGGGACCGGCATTTGTGAACTTGAACTAGTTTATCACCCACTTTTTTTTTAAAAAAAAACAAACGGTGTTCCGTTCTTTAGAATTTCTTTGGGCTCAGTCGACTTAAATGGGAGAAAATTTGGTTCAGTGTATTAGGATGGGGATCTGACTGAAATCATGAGAACTTGGATGCAGCAATCTACCGGAGTTTGATAGCTCCATTAGTTTTTTCATTTTGGGTTTAGGTATTTTTGAGTAGTAATTCGTCAAGGTGCGATCTTCATCATAAGTATGAGAAAATGGCAGCTGTATTCTAGTCAGATCTGGTATTTGTTTGTTTGTGTGATTTGCTTGTCCAGGTCCGTGTAAAGTATTGATTCCTGGATCTGTGGGATGGTGACATTGATGCTCGGCTTATTGTCTCCCAGTAGTGATTGAAGTACTTTTTATAATAGACATAAAGGTCATATTAAAAATGACTGGTTCGAGCTATATGAATTGAACTTTGGTTGATTTGAGTAGTGCTAGTACTTCTGATTGGGCATGGTATCATGTTCGCTGATAGTTCACATGATTACGCTGACTGAGTCAGCTACTTGCTTCTTGACAGATTACACAGTCAACAGACTTTGCCGAGCTTCTGAACCAGCAGCCATGGCTGTCAACCACGAAGCTTGTCGTGAAGCCCGATATGCTGTTCGGAAAGCGTGGCAAGAGTGGCCTGGTGGCACTCAACCTAGACTTTGATCAGGTCAAGGAGTTTGTCAAGGAGCGGCTGGGAGTCGAGGTAGTTCAGTTGCATTTTTTTTTCTTTTCCTCAAGGAAACACCTGCCGTCCATGGGCTTGATGAACTGAGTTTTTTCTGATCTTTCAATTGGTCCTTCTCAGGTTGAGATGGGTGGCTGCAAGGCTCCGATTACGACCTTCATTGTTGAGCCATTCGTGCCTCATGATCAAGAGTACTACCTTTCTATTGTGTCAGAGAGGTTGGGCAGCACCATCAGCTTCTCCGAGTGTGGAGGGATTGAGATCGAGGAGAACTGGGACAAGGTTAAGACAATCTTTCTTCCCACGGAGAAGCCAATGACCCCTGATGCATGTGCTCCCTTGATTGCCACCCTTCCACTTGAGGTACTTATGATTTAACATTATTTGCCTCCTTAATTCTACACAGTTTGTCTCTCCTTTCTTATGTTCGTTATTAATGTTCTCCCTTATTGGACATTAGGCTCGCGGAAAAATCGGTGATTTCATCAAAGCAGTTTTCACTGTCTTCCAAGGTACCATAAACTTGGGTAAAATTCACTTGCCCATTTCAGGATAGATACAAGTTGTTATCGTTGCGATGACCAGTCTTGTTTATAAGAATCTGCTCCTTTTGCAGACTTGGATTTCTCATTTCTTGAGATGAACCCATTTACCATGGTGAATGGAGAGCCATATCCTCTGGATATGAGAGGAGAATTAGATGACACGGCAGCTTTCAAGAACTTCAAGAAGTGAGTCTCATGCTTCCCAGGGACATGGTTCTTTGTGGTTGTTGCGTTAAATGTTACTGACCGTTCGTTAATTGTATAGGTGGGGGAATATCGAATTCCCTCTACCATTTGGGAGAGTACTCAGTGCTACAGAAAGTTTTATCCATGAACTAGATGAGAAGGTATATCTTGTTTACGCTTTTGATATTTCTCTCACAAATATTTTATTTTTTTAAAATGGAAAATACGGCAAGGGAGACCCCACCCCTAGTGATAACACAAATATTTTATTGAGCAGTAATGTGATGTCATCCTCTCTATTTCAGACAAGCGCCTCCCTGAAGTTCACAGTTTTGAACCCAAAAGGACGCATCTGGACAATGGTTGCTGGTGGTGGTGCCAGTGTCATATATGCTGACACAGTAAGCATTAATTTCCTTATTTTAAATTTACATTTGAAAACTTTTCTAGTTTGTGCATGTTAAGAGGTTCGCATTAATTGCACTGCCATATGAAACAATTTTTTCTCCTTGTGTTCAAGGTTGGAGATTTGGGATATGCTTCGGAGCTAGGAAACTATGCAGAGTATAGTGGTGCTCCTAAAGAGGAGGAGGTTCTGCACTATGCTAGAGTAGTACTTGATGTAAGCAATATACTGCTCTTTTACTCGATCTTAGGATAGTCCCTTTTTAGACCAAATTGAGGATTATCTGTTAACAGTAACATTTAATGCAGTGTGCCACTGCTGATCCTGATGGTCGTAAGAGAGCCCTTCTCATTGGAGGCGGCATAGCTAACTTCACTGATGTTGCAGCCACATTCAATGGCATCATCCGGGCCTTAAGGGAGAAGGTACATGCTGGTGTTCTGTTTCCTTGTCACCACTTATATCTATCTTTATTGCTACTTCACCCTAAAATTTACCTTCAGGAATCCAAGTTAAAGGCTTCAAGGATGCACATATATGTCCGTCGAGGTGGTCCAAATTACCAATCGGGACTGGCTAAAATGCGTAAGCTCGGTGCAGAACTCGGCATTCCAATTGAGGTACTGACCTAGTAACCTTCTAAGCATCCTACACCTCACCATGTGCACTGTCCTTTGTCATCGAAACATTTTAGCTCAGGAAGTAGTTGTCAAAGAGAATGTTCGTCTGTTTGTTGTTGGTAGTTGTGAATCACTGTCAAGTACAGGTGCTCATATATGAGTTGATTGGTTTTGAACAATCCGCTGCAGGTTTATGGGCCAGAAGCGACAATGACTGGAATCTGCAAGCAAGCAATTGAATGCATCATGGCTGCAGCGTAAAGTGGAACAAAATTCTGGGTAGTTTGGGATCTGGAACAAACAATTAAACATGTAACAGACATTACAGCATAAATGAGTTTGTTGCACTGGTAGACACCCCAAGATGGTTGGTTTCTTGTTATTTTTGTTTCTTCACACATGTAGTTGTAAGCTGCTGTTTGGATGAAGCCTCCATAGATTATTGTTACAAAGAAACACTACTGTGATGCAAAGAAGTAAATGTGTTGTCTTTTCATTTTTGGTACACTGATTGATTGGCAATGAAATGCAACAGCCCTTTCACACAGATTATTGTTACAAAGAAATTACTATTTTGATGCAAAGAAATGGAGGTGCTCATTTTTAATTTTTGGTAGACCGATTGAGTGGCAATACAATGTGATGAAGACATGGTTGTTCCGACCTTTCGATGAGAGTGGGGAATCGAGAAGCTGACGTCCACAGAAGCGAGATCCGGATAAAACTATCTGGGACGCCGTGGTGCTCCCGTGGCTGCTCCGTTGTTTGATTGTGGATATTGTGACCTGCGCTGCCGGCATGGATTAATCAATCGGATCTTCCCAACCTCTGTCCTTGGAACTGATGAGAGTGTCTAAAATGGATGAGCAGGGTCTGAAAATCCTGGGTGGGTTGCCAAAGCTCCGTCACCTTGATCTGAGATTGAGTTCCGGGGTAACAATAACCATTCATCCTGCTGATTGCTGCTTCCAGAAGTTGAGGACACTAGCTTTGAGTCGATCGGCGGTGTGGTTTGTGCTCAACGAAGACTTGGGTGTTTCCTTTACTCTCTGGAACAGGTGGAATGCTCCGGCCTTTGGTTCTGAAACGAGGGACAAGGGCAGAGTAGCACCGCCGGCCATTTTGCCAGACCTCGAAGTGCTTCAATTTGAGATCTACTTGCAGGACATAATTCGTGACAGTGGCAGTTGTGACAATCTCGGCCTGGAGACTGGAGTGCCTCCCTTCGCTTCACAAAGTCGGAGTAACTTTATGGTGTGACGGTGCCGTGGCTGCTGAGGTGGAGAAAGAGAAGGCCGCACTGACGCACGCAATTCGAATCCATCCCAACCGCCCCACGCTCGAAATAGTCCATGTGAACATGGGCTTCTTTGGCCAGCTTCTTCGAAAGGCGTATGGACTGTAGCTACAGTATATAAGAAGGGAATAGACCCTAAAAACAGCTTTTTCAGACTCCTCTGTTATTATATTCGTGAACAGGGACGAAAACGAGTATAAATGCAACCACAATGTGTGGTAAAGTAGTCAATCCGTGAAGGACCGAGAAGGCGACCAGAGGAGGGGTGAATGGGAGCCGATAAAAATTATTGCAAAGAATTCGGCCTATGTCCCAACCCGTCTCAAGATTGATCATCAAGGTCACACACACACATGAAGAGTGATGTGCTGACCCTAAGAATGATCAAGGATGACGTAGTAACACTTGCGAAAGCAAATCAAGCGAAATCGAACTCCATGAGACGATCTGAAAGTTCGAGTACAGAAACCCCCCACCGGATAGTCCGGTACCTAGTAGGATACTCCGGTATCGGATACTCCGGTAGAACGTCAGATACTCCGGTCGGATACCGTACCGAGTACAAAAACCCTCATCGGATAGTCTGGCAACGTGTCGGATACTCCGGTCGAGTATCAGGTCCGGATACTCCGGGTCGAGTATCAGGTCCGGACACTTCGGTTATGTGCCGGATACTCCGGTCGGGTACCAGGTCCGGATACTCCGGTACTCGGTCAGATACTCCGGTAGGATGAACAGCAAGAACACAAACGCGCGACCGGTTGTTCCAAAATCCGAAACCCAATCAAACGACCTCCAAAAATCACCAAACTTGAGCTCTAGGAGCGTGACAAGATGGTGAACCTCATCCAATTGGATCCATACCAAAAACCTAACCAAATCCCCTCGAATTTCAGATCACGTGGAAGAACAAGGGTTTGACTAAACTTGGACGAAATCCACAAATTCGAGGTGCTCGTGGGGAGATCTTGTGCAAGATCAATCAGGGCATGTTCCCACGTGTCCTAGCTCCGAATCCATCTAAGAAAACTGACCCAAAACGCAGCCAAAAAGTAGATCGAAAAATCACCCAAAAATAGCTCCGAAAATAAGAAAAAAGATAAATTCAGGAATTAGATGGGGAGGAAGAACAAGAGTATGAGATTGATTCAAACAAACTTCATTCCATTGATTCAATCACGAAATCTATAGGGACAAGGCTAGGGCGCCGAACTTCATTCCATTGATTCAATCACGAAATCCATAGGCACAAGGCTAGGACGCCGCCCACTTCCTCCCTCTCTTGTTAAAAGATGAAGATACAAGCTCTCACCTTGTTCCCTTTTATCTCATCTCTCTCTAGCTCATCCCTAGCTAGTCCTATCCTCTAGATCCAAAATGAAAAGTCCAAGAGTCCTCATGTTGGCAGCCAACTCCACCAACATATATGGGCTTTTCTCTTTCCTAACATACCCCTAAGGTATTACACACTCCCACCTACCACTAGGGGCAAAATCGTCCAACTCTTTTCCTTCGCCCGTCATCGGGCCCTTCACAACTTTGCTTCGCCTCGACGTAACCTTCGCGATGGTGCCACGTACACCACCATGCGCCGCCGCCGGTTTTGAGGCCCAAACCGGGAAACCGTCCGCCCACCGGTTTTGAGGCATAAACCGGGAAACCACCTCGATGTCGACGCGTGTCACCTCGTCCCGCGAACCTTGCCGTCAAGTCTTCTCATCCCAGCCCGTCAGGACCATTCACTTGACTCGGCCTCCCGTTCGCCTCTTGACTTGGTCAACCCGCCGTCTTCATCACTTCCACGGTTTTGAGGCCAAACCGCGAAACCCTCCGTGCTTCTTGTCCGCCACGTGTACGGTGTGGATCACCCTTGACCTCGCCCGGCCTCTCGATCGCCCGGACCCAAGCCTCCCGCTTGTTCCTCCCGATCCTCTCGCCGTTGACCATCAAGTTGACTCTATTGACCTACACATCATTAGACAAGCAAACACATTTCTCCATCTCCTCCATTCTTTCCATCACCTTCACCAACTCCGGTTAGCCATAAACATAATCAATATACATGCTCATGCAACCCTCAAAATCCCGCAATTCAAATCCAAACCTCAAGTTCAACTCAAACTCGTTCGTTGTCAATTACTCATCACATTATGAACCATGGCACATCTCAACATAGTTCCTCAATAAGAAATAAAAAAAAGTTACTATTGACTGCATGAAACATTGTATAACTAGTCTATCATAAGTCAATAGCAAAAGTAGTAGCGGAACTAGGATTCAGTGACTGGGCATTCAAGCTTCAAGGACGCCATGAAAACAAATTGAATCACAATATGAACCTCCATATTGAAATTTGATGCGTCTTGCTAGCCTTTCCTCCCAAAAAAAAAAATCTAATGTCTTAGTTTCTTCTTTTCTATTGATAATATATTCATACTACTGTTCAACAAAAAAAAAAACAGAACCAGTTGGCATTTCGTTTAGCACTAAAGGAGCTTATGTGATGTGACTTTCGCAGTTCTAGCAAACACTGTAACACATCTCAATGTTTACTAATCTTCATTTGCGTAGGTCAAATATTTTGTTAAGCTAGTGCTTTTCTTTTGTTTAGTAGTACCTCCATTCAATGTAAAAATCACAGTGATTATTATTATGCGCGTTGTAGGTGCATGTGGCAGGTTAGGCAGATATTCGCCATTTTTTACTAAAGTTTATTTCCTGGGACCTGCCACCAACCTCCACCTAGAGTTTTCTTGATACGTTTCCCACTAAAGAATAAATGACTGTAACTTTTAAAAGGAAAAAAAAAGAAACTAAGGCTTTGTAGACAATAACTGGAACCTAAACTCGTGATACCATGTAATAGCAGTATGTAATTAATATGCTGCCATTGTGGATTTGTAATGAGCCTCACCTGCAGTTTATATGGAGTGCATAGTGACTTGGAGGAGCAATCCTAGAGATAAGATGGAAACATACCAGCAACTAACCATATGCTACCATAACAGTAGGATCATTGCCGTACACTTTAAACGTTTGACAATATTTCTACTAATACAAAAATGCTGACGTGACATTGAATTCATAGTAAATGCTGCTGACCTATGAGTGAATTTATAGCAAATGCTGCTGACCTGTGAGTGAATTTATAGCAAGTGCTTTATTGAGTTATATGCTAATCCTAAATCATGCAACCAATGTTTCGTCACTCAGGAGTGTATAGAATTTACGTAAAAAAATCTAAAACTTTTTTTAGAGGTAACATCTAGAAAGTAACCACCAAGAGTTTTTAAATGATAGTGTCTGATGATTCGGCTCGAGTAATTATGTCAAAGGATTGGTCGCTAATGCTAGTGATGTCTACGCGCATTTGCCACCGATTTACGATTCCGAACTGTCAATTCGATCAATGAGCTCCAGCAAAGCGTACTCCTTTTGAAGTTGCACCTCACTTTTGGCAGCGCTTTATTCCTGGCAGGCCAGTATAGTGTGCTCGACACCTCACTTTTGACGCGTTTCTTCGAGGGTGCTTTGCGTGTCCGTTCGACTCTGCGACCATCCCATGTCCTGAACGACTGAGCAAAGCTCCTTCAGTCAAGTCCTAAAGCACCAGCCCAACCTTGATGGCCGTCTACAGCAGCCGCCGGCGCTGACCCTCTCCACCGTTGGGCCGCTGCAACACATGCATCGGGAAGAGGATCTGAGGAAGCCTCCGCTGCAACACATGCATCGGGAAGAGGATCTGAGGAAGCCTAGGTGAGCAGAAACATTTTGATTTGGAAGATGTTGAATTCAGTTTCCATGAGTTGAACAGAACAGAATCGAACCCAATTTATCAGGAACAATTTTAGTGTCGATCTATTGAATTTGTCGCTTTTCATAATTTAAGACACGGTTGGATCTGAAATGAAACTATATTTTTAGTGCGAGCAGATAGCTAGAGGAGGTACCAATTGAGAGCTGGCGAGCATGAATCTCGTCACAGGGGCGCTGGGCAGCGTCATCCCCAAGCTCGGCGAACTGCTCAAGGAGGAGTACAACCTGCAGACGGGCCTCAGGAAGAAGATCACGTGTCTCTCCCGGGATCTGGAGAGCATGCACGCGGCCCTCCAGACGGTGGCGGAGGTGCCGCCGGAGCAGCTCGACAAGCAGGTCAAGCTCTGGGCGAGCGACGTCAGGGAGATGTCCTACGACGTGGAGGATGTCATCGACACCTACCTTGTGCGCGTCGATGGCCGGGAGGCCCGTGACCCCAACAGGTTGAAGCGTGCCGCCAAGAAGATCGGCAAGCTGTTCGGCAAGAGCAAGGCTCGCCATCAGATTGCTGACATGATCAAAACCATCAACGAGCAAGCCAAGGAGCTGGCAGAGAGGCGTGACAGGTATAAGGTCGATGAGGTCGTGGCTAGGCGTGTCCCAAGTTCAACTGTTGACCCTCGCCTTGAGGCAATATACAAAGAAGTGAGAAAGCTCGTTGGCATTGAAAAGCCAAGCGAGGAGCTCATATCCAAGCTGTCTCTCCAAAGGGAAGAGTCAAAAAAGAAGATGAAGACAGTCTCAGTTGTCGGAGTTGGAGGATTGGGCAAGACCACTCTTGTCAAAGCAGTGTTTGACAATCTCAAACTAGATTTTGAGTGCACGGCTTTTGTTTCAGTTGGCCAGAATCCTGACTTGAAGAAAGTCTTTAGAGACATTCTTATAGGTCTTGACAAGAACAAATACACAGATTCCAAGTTTACAGTATTGGATGAAAAACAGCTCATTGATGAGCTCCGAGAGTACCTCGGAGGAAAGAGGTACGCATCAGCCATGCATTAAGTTATATTCCACCGATGCGTACAGTTTTGATTAGAGCAGTTTTACGGTCCAAATGACCATTAGTTTTCACAAACTAATGGCCATTAGTGTAATCATTACTAATGGCCATTAATAGTGGGTTTCTAATGTTAGATCTAAACCGTCGGATCAAACTAATGGTCATTAGTTTATGGAAACTAATGGTCATTATTTTGGACCATAAAACTGCTCAAGAGAAATTGAGAAACATGAAAAAAAAAATACAAGCTCGCATATGTATGGTAGCAATGGTATCCATCATATAACATGAAGTTGTGTGGAGTAGCTGTAGAAACGGCAAATATTACTAATTACATCATAGTTCAATTGCTGCGGCTGCACTGTAGAACAATCATAACTTAATCAATTGACCATCAAAACAATTTAATCTCTTTCATTATATATTGAGCCACAAATTCTTTTAGTTCTTCAGATACGTCGTAAACTGAACTAGCTGTAGCTTAGCAATATTTGTTGTTCGTACACCACTACACTTATTTCACACTACTTCGTGTCATATGCAGACCTCCAACTGCAAACATATGTGATCATTTATTTTAATTTGTACCTGTTTCTATTTCACTGAAACAGTTAAATCACTTTCGTTTTGAATTCGGCTAAAACTATAAGAGTACTTCTTTAAAAGTGGTGGGAGATGCGACGAGCCCTTAACTGATAATTAGCCGCTGATTACCATCTGATCGGTCAGAAGAAATCGGAATAATTAAGCAAGCTATCTAATTTGCATTAGCACTAACTCAGAGGCATATCTAATTTTTTTTTTTTAAGATGCTCCAGCTAGTGTTACTAACTCTTTCACTGTAATCTTGTAGGTATTTCATCGTGATTGACGACGTATGGAAGACCGAGACTTGGAAAACAATCAAATGGGCTTTCGTTGGGAATAACAATGGAAGTAGACTGATTACAACTACTCGAATCTCCAGTGTTGCTGATCAAGCTGACGAGGTTTACAGGCTACAACCACTTCCGTTTGAAAAATCTAGAAAGTTATTTTACACAAGGATATTTGGTGCTGAAGTCAAATGCCCTGATGGTCAGTTGGATGAGTTATCTAACATAATTCTGAACAAGTGTGACGGTGTACCATTGGCTATCATAACAATGGCTAGTTTGTTGTTGGGTAAATCTAGGGGGCAGTGGATTGAGGTGTGCAACTCTATTGGTTTTCGTGATACTGTGCAGATATTGTCCCTCAGCTACTATGACCTGCCCCCACGTCTCAAGACTTGCTTATTGTATCTAAGTGCATTTCCAGAAGATTACACAATTCGAAAGAACAGTTTGATATGGATGTGGGTAGCTGAAGGTTTTGTTCGAAAGGAAGAGAGAACTGGAATTTTTGAGGTTGGAGAGGGATATTTCAATGAACTCATAAATAGAAGCTTGATCACGGCCGTAGAATGTGATAAGAAAGTCACTGGTTGCCGTGTTCATGATATGGTGCTTGATCTTCTTCAGCAAATTTCTCAGGAAGAGAATTTCATGACAATCCCAGATAATGATGGCAAAATGACCATACCACCCAGTGGCAGAGTACGCAGGTTAGCCCACCAAAACAGAGCAGTGGAGCCAACTCATCATGATCGTCATATGGACCTGTTGGGTCATTTGAAGTCACTTATTGCATGTATCTGTGATTATGAGGTGCTCTCGCTTCCAAGATTCAAACTCTTGCGTGTTCTAGCTTTGGAACGTTGCAAAGCTAGGGAAGGTTTAATCCATCTTGAGCATCTTGAGAGTTTACCTCATCTGAGGTACCTCGGGCTAATGCGCACGAGTATTCAGGAGCTCCCAGAAGGAATTGGAGCTCTGAAGTTGCTGCAGACACTGGATATAAGCTCCACTCGAATCAATGAATTACCATCGAGCATTGGCCAGCTAACACAGTTGATCTGTCTACGTGCTGGATCTGCGAAGGTTGGCAATGGAGTAATCGAGAATCTGACATCCCTTGAGAACCTGCAGATATGTATTTTTAATAGAAAAACAGCGGGGCAGCTTGAGAGGGAGTTGGGCAACCTGCGTGAACTCAGGGAGCTCGAAACGACTTTATTAGATAAGACAAAAGCCACCAAGCATCAATCAGATTTAGTAGATTCTCTCGGCAAGCTCCATAAGATACAGAACCTAGTTCTGGGAGGTTACTTTGGTGTCACCGACGCAGATCAAGACCTGTGGGACACATTGGTTCTCCCGCGAACTCTCCAACATCTGACTATAAAACCTATAAGTTTCAATACGCTGCCTTCATCATGCATTAAACCCTCAGCTCTTCCCAATCTCTCCCACTTGATCTTGTCCGTGAAATATATGGATGAGGAAGCTCTGGAAATCCTGGGCGGGTTACCAGAGCTCCGTGACCTATGCCTGTGGACGGATTCCACGGTGACACTAAGGACTCGTCCGGCCGTTTTCCAGAAGTTGAGGTCCTTGGTGTTGCCTAGTTCAATGGTCCAGTTTGTGCCGAATGAGGGCTCTAGTGTTTCATTTACTATTGGGAATGGACAGCATGATGTGGCAGCTGGCACTGGAACGAGGGAAGATGCACCGACTGTCATGCCAAACCTCGAAATGCTTGAATTTTGTGTCTACGTGCACGAGTTACTAATTCGCAACAACGGTAGCTGTGCCAATCTCGGCCCGGAGTGCCTCCATTCGCTTCAGAAAGTCACAGTACGCGTAGCAAATGACATGCCCTGGGCTGATCATGTGGAGAAAGTGGAGGCTGCACTAAGGCGAGCAATTGAAGTTCATCCCAACCAGCCCGCAATCAAAGTCCGTCGCAACCGGCCGAAGCTCAAATTCAGGTACTACGTCATACGCCTCTTGTGCTCTGCTTTTAGTGGATTCGTCGTCGTTGTGACTTGCATCGAGCCTTAACTGATCCCTCGATTTCTTCTTCCTAAAATCCCAATTCTAGTGTACAACCACAACCAGAACCTGATGAAAGAGATGCTGACGACAACGAATTGGCAAGCCACTTCGCGGCGGGGATCCCGACCTTTTCCCTGGGCGCCCGGGTTTCCACGGCTGCACGCCTCCGCCGTCGCGGCACCTCCTCCTCTCTTGTACCCGGCGTGAGTCGCGACGACGCCTCCTCAGCAGCATCCCCTACTCTAGAGACGAGGTGAGTCAGCTCCTCCTCCATCTTCATCCTCCACTAATAAGGCTCCGTTGCCCGGCTGGCGGCGCTCATGGCCTACGTACGCTGCAGCCGCAGGGAACAGATCGTTCCCGATCTCGAGCCCTGCAAGCAGTTCACCGTCGATTTGCATTCAGCTCTGTTTCTGTTCTCTGGATATCAGTCCATGTGGCTCCATAGTTCCCAGCGTCGATTTGCCAACACTACTTGTTACAATCTGCCACCTACGATGTGTTAATAACCCTCAAGTTCTGCGCTAGTTAGTAAATATTGTGCTATGCGTGTGGGAATGGGCTGCATCCATTTTGCTCATCAGTGCCTAGTGCACAGTAATGAAGTGATCTCTCATGATCGATCATTCCTTTCTCTTGCAGATTCAGATTAGCCTGCTCCTTGACTGGAGATTCTGATGCAACCATCGCAAAAAAAAGGAGATTCTGATGCAAGTTGATTTCTGCTAGCTTGTGGAATGATGCCTGAAGCGCGTCATCATGGACGCGTCACACGATCCATGACTGTCTAAGCCTAGCTTTCTGAACCTGTCCGCACCATCAGTGTTTCAGTCAATTGCTCGAAAAAGAAAAAAAAAAAAGAAATCAGTGTTTCAGTCAGTTTACTGCTGCTTCGAGATTGTAATACTGTTCTTGCCGAACTGTAGCTGGCTTGTTAGTTTCCTCATTTCTCTGTGTGTTTAGCACGTGGTACCGTGCATGAAAGTTTGGAACGTATATCAATGCTTGTGTATTGCTCACGTCATGAGGTTTGGAACATATAAGAATGTTGTGCTACATTTCAATTCATGGACTTGTGCAAGTGTGTTGCTCATCATGTGATTCTTTTTTTTTTTGAGCCTCTCATACTTAACTGGTACAGCTGTAGCATCTGTTCGTATGCGCACGCACACACTCACACCAACACACACTCCATGCACACGTTCAGACCTACAACTACACTGTTTGGAGGAATGTTTGGCACGTTTCCTTTTAGCGCTTCAAGTGCATACGTATTATTCGTGTATGTTAGGAACAATACATACAATTGATACATACGGACTCTGTTCCTCAATGCAGACAGAGTAAATTGTGTGCAGGGTCAAACGGTACCGACTCTAATAGTTGGGGTCCAGGTGGACGATCGACTGGATGCTGTTGCCAAATACGTACTCAAGTAAATGTGGTTTTCTTCAGAGAACATCTGATCGTGAAAAACAAAATGAACAACGATGTGGAAGCCAGCTAAATGGCCTACATATGAAACGAAACTGATATGGGTGATTAGAGAGGAGAGTCAGGACGATGCAGCGCCCTCCCAAAACTGCTCAAACACCAAGCCGACCACAATCACGATTAAGCAAGACGACGCGGCAACCTTCAGCGCCTTCCCAAAACTGCTCAAACACCGCGTCAAACATTGCCGGCTTCGACGTGATCACGTTGGGGCGTTTGGCGAAGAGCTCATGCGTCTCGACGATGATGATGACCGTTGGTGCAGTGTAGGTGGGCTTACATTTGTCCGGAGAAATGGGCCTATAATTACTTTTTGTACGTACTGAGTGGAGTGACCATGATGATTCGCGGCCCAATCATCTTGCATTCACGGCCCAATCACCTGCGCGCTAGACAGTGGGCGGCTTGAACGTGAGCCGGATTAACAGCGACGACACAAAGACTCCTACGTACGTACGTCGAGCTCACGTATACGCGTACGGTGCGGAACGAAATCATCTGCCGTTGCTAGTGAAACGGCACGGCTGTGCCGTCGTTTTGATCTGGCCCCCTGTTTTCAGATTTAACGATCTAGATTTGTCCTTGTAGAACTGCAGTCCGTGTGCCTATTTTTGCAGGCCTTCTCTGGCCCATGTTGGGCCCAATGGAGAGCCCCACCGTTCCTCCCGACCCCTATCGAGCATCGAAGTCATCTTCTCCGCAGAGCTCTGTCTCACCACGCCAGGAAACAACGACCGATCGTTTCAACTCCTAACCCTATGAATTTTGCCACTGATAGCTGCGTTTAGGCCTCTAAAACTCTCTCCGGTTTAATTTCCCCTTGTTTTCTTCGTCCAATTCGATGCTCAAGGCACTTGGAAGCAGGCACCATCAGTATGGGCACCATGGCGGGCGCTCAGGACGAGGGCACAAATCAACAGCCGCCAATGAGCACCAACGACGAGGAGAGGAGCAGTGCAAGCAGCGGGAGAGATCTTGTGATAGCCATGGACTAGTCGGCAAGAACTAAGCTTCATGTGTTTCATATATCTCTCCATGGGGGCACGAGCTTATCCCCTGTTGCAACAAAGGAGAGATTATCTCCGTATTGCAATTTTTAATGGGCGTAATTAACGGCCTCTGGGCTACTAACAATCCGAGAGAGTTCAAGTATATCATCGGTGAAACGGCACGCTGTGCCGTTTGACTAGCGACAGCAGAGGATTTCGTTCCCGTCGTGTCAGTTGCTTTCCTTTCCGATGTTTTATCGATCAGAGTCCGGTAGTGTCATTTGGTTGCTGAATGAGTGAGAGTATTCAACATCCCTTCTGTCAGTTGTGCCAGCCGCACGGACGAGGAAATTGGAAATTGCGTGCTACTATTTGCGATCGGTGCAGGCTTTATTTGCGATCGATGCTCTCGGTCTCATTTCCTGCAAGCTTTCGAGCATTTTCATGGTACGGTGCTTTGCTTTGCTAGTGCATATCGCTAGGCATTGTAGACTCATCACGCATTGCTCTAGGTCTCCTCCCCGCAAGCTTCCGAGCACTTCCATGGTACGGCGCTTTACTTTCCTAGTAGCACCACGACGGTCTGTCCCTTCGGCACGGTGCTGCCCTGTCCTGTGTGCATTGTTCGCAGTATCCCTCCTCCCGGGCATCTTTCATTTCCATCAAGCTTCCGTGAACTTTCATCTCTGGTATGTCGTCTCCTCCATGCATGGAGCCACCAGCCACGAATTGCTTGCCGCTCCATGAAGCTGCACACTTTGAAATTTGAACGTAGGATCATTTGACGCAGACGGTTACAGGGCATTAGGAGCTTCAGGGTACCTCACATGCGTGGACCCTTAGAGCATCTCCAGCAATGGACTTCAAAACAAGGCCCTTACTTTCGTTTTCCAGGCTGGCATGCAAAAATAAAGGCCTAAAATCTAGCTTCAACTCCAGCAGTAAACTAACTTAAGACCCTATTTTGTGTGAGACCTAGTAAAAAAATAGTGGGACCTATGAATGAGAGGGAGGATTGGAGGACCCTAGGAATGGGGGTTTGGAGATGGAGTTTGAGAGGCATGCAAAATGAGAGCCCAAGTAGGGTCTTTGCTGGAGTTGATTTTTTTGACTCAAACTCGTAAATAATAGAGTAGGGGCTCAACTAAGGGCCTTGCTCGAGATGCTCTTAGGTGCAGGCAGTGGTCTACTGTCGTCACAATGGCTTGCGTTTTGTTCATTTGTTGGCGAGGCAGAGGCTCAAGCCAGTAGAAGTGGTGGGCAGTAACACATGGTCGTGTTCCTTGGGCCAGTAACACATGGTCGTGTTCCTTGGGCAGTTGGGCCAAGCCAGTATAAGTGGTGGGCAGTAACAGCAACCTGCGCTGCGGGGACGGCGAGTCGGTGCCAATAGCTAGCCTCCAACGACTTGACTTGGGACGACAGAGTGAAGTAACGGCAGGGCCAGACCCAGAGATGACTTACTGTTTTGAATCAGTCAGCATCTTCTTAGTCGTGGCTGAAAAAATGGTGAAGTAACCTCTTCACGAGAGCCAGACTCCCAGACAATACATATCCTTTTGAGGTAGTAGTAGTTTTCAATCGAATAATTTGACTGTTAATATGCGTTTCGTGGCACTGAAGGGCAGATTAGTCTCATTTCTATGTGAAAATTTCTGAAGATTATCGCACACGTTTTCTAAACTAGATAGGTGAACGGAGAGGACTGAGCCACCGCTTGCTGATTGAGTAGATGATTAACATGTCTGTTACTTGATTTTTGCTTCATGTGTCCAACGTTTTACTTTAGATGTTACTACTTGATTATGTTACTGCTTGATTATGCTGATGGTGGCCGTGAAGAGTATGGCTACCGTGTGCCGTTTCTGGTGATGGATCTGATGGTCATTTCTTTGTCAAGAGAAGAAAATTTTGTCATCTTGCTAGATGATGTGCAGCAGACGTCCACTGGAAGTCCCTATCTCTTGCTTCAGCTGAAGTCCCTCATGCTTTCATCTTGCTTCATGCGTTTCGAAGACCCTGTTGTTAGGATTTGGACCCAAAGGCCCAATCCTAATCCGACCCTAACCTCTATTAGTTGCCTTGATCGGGAGGCAAACTCAGCCTAGTATTGGGCCCGGCCTCACGCCTACAACACTATATAATCAGAGGAAACCCATGTTTTCCCTAATCCACGTGTTAATCACGAGTTAAACTATCAAGGTTAACCCTAACCCTGATCAAGGCTTGGAAGCTCGGTGCCCTGGTTCTACATCGACATCAAGCTGTTCTTCTACCTCTACAACCTCTACTGCATCATCCAAGATCAATCACCGCCATGGATGATGCTGCCTCAGGTAATGAGCCTCAGTTTCATCAGATCTAAGTAATTAGTCAAGTGCTAGGTGTGATCTATCCTAGACTAGTGATCCTATGCTTCTAAGTGTTGTTAGCAATGACAAATTAACCAAACACTTGTCTGTCAGGGAAGGCCGGGAAGCAGAGTACTCTGCATCTTTGGACAGCATGAGTGTCGGATACCTATTTTCTAGGTACCCTATACGGTATACACGCGGAATAATGAGGTACGGGAGCCGCCCGAGACCCAAAGGCCTTGTGTATAGCTAAGAGATGGAAAGCTGGGCCCCTGGAGTAGCCCAGTCGGGCGGAAGGCGCAAACAACGGCCTTTGGCCCACAGAGCCTCCGTTCCTCACGGCCTGTTAAGGGACCGGGCGCACGTGGCTAAACGAGCGCTGCCCCCCACCCTGGACCGCGATTGGTCCAGCGTTAGAGGAGCCCGCTTTTGACGTGGCAACGAACCCGACTCCCCGCGGTAGGAGTCGGGCGCCGCGGAGTCGAGCGACGCCTCCGACCGAACTCCGGCCAGCCGCCGTCCGCCGCCCATGTACCCCGGTGGTAGTCGGGATCGGCGGAGGGACACGACCCGAAGCGAACCCGACCACCGCGGCCGGAAAGCAAGCTCGGCAGCGGCATGGAAGCGTTGGTCAAACCCAAGTGTACGGCCAGCCAGATTTGGACAAGAAGACGCTCCATATCCACTCCTGGGCGGTGCGAAGGTACACTATGCCTGACGTACGGCCGCGTGGGGGCGTCGCATCCGGATCAGGCGAGGAACGGGGAATGCATGCACCAAGTACGCTACATAGTAGCAACAGCGCGCGAAATGACCGTCGCCCAACTCCACAGGTATCAACAGCACACCAACAGTGATCAACAGTGCGGATCAGGGGATGGGCGCTCCACAGCGCCCAGACAAGACCCGGATGACATCATCGCACCACCGGGCGCGGAGATTGCGGCGGAAGACACCGGAGCCAGCGAGGACGGCCCGACTCCGCCTCCGTCGCCCTCTCGCTTATCTTTCTTTTCTTTTCTTTTCTTTTTCTTCTTTCCTCCATCTGTACCGTTCTTCTTTGTTGTATAAAAGGGAGAATTGGGCCCAGGAGGGGGGGAGAGACTTCTTTTGGGCTGACACAACAGCTCATTTCTCACACTAGCGAACACACTCACACGCAACGCAGAGACAGAGACTTGGGAGCGAATCCCTCTCTCGCCACGGCTTGTAACCCCTACTACGAGCAACACGAGCGAAACCTCAAACTGGACGTAGGGCTTCTTTTGCCTGAACCAGTATAACCCACTGTGTCAAACGCAATCCATCTGATCGCCGTCGAACCGCGCACAAATCTACTCGTCGGCCGGTTACCAAACACCGACAGTTGGCGCGCCAGGTAGGGGACCTTAGCGCGTTCGACGACGACCACATCGCCAGCTGATGGCTTCGTGGCCGCCAGCATCTCGCGGTCGTCTCCCGCTTCGTGGGAGCGTCCGCGGAAGGGACCGGAGGCGCTCCGCCGCGCCTTCTTCCCGGTTCTACACCCCAGTCACGGTTCCGTACCGTGTCTTCCGCTTTGGTGACGTGGACTTCTTGACGGACCACGCCGAGCTGTAGCGGATGCGCAGCAGTGCCGGCGCGGAGCCGCTGCGCGTTTTCACTTCGGATGTCTACCTCTCGCGTGGACCGGGGGCCCGGGCACTCCCCGTGCGCATCGAGGCGTACCTCGGTGCGAACCCCCGGCCGGATGAATGCCGGCGTATCTTTTACGCGCTGGCACTCCTCAACAACTGCCTTGTTGAGGGACCACCACTCCCGCCTGGCTACGAGGCCTGGGAGCGTCGAGCCTCCCTGCCGCCGCGGCTACGGGAGTCCATGGAGGCGTTGGAGCACGAGCTCGCGTGCCGCTTCCCGCCAAGCCGGACTGGACCTCCCGGTCCCGCCATTGGCGCTTCCTCATCTGTGGGCGCGGAGCCCGCCGATACCCAGGACCGCGACTCTGTCGAGGACCTCCTCGCTGAGTGCTTCGACGCGCTCACGTTCGACCCGTCCCGCGAGTGTCTCATGGCCGAAATTCGGGACGAGGATATTGCCGACCCCAGCAACGGGGAAGGTGATGACGGGAACGAGCCATCCGGCGATGGAGGCACGGACCCGCGCCCAGTGCCCGTGGTAGGGGGCGCTACACCCCCTCCACAAGACCTGCCAGCACTGGAGCAGCTGCTCGCGCGGCGGCGGGAGCTCGCCGACATGGAGTGCGGCATTGAGCGGGAGCGTCAGCTCCTGGAGCAAGCAATTGCCCAGCGGCGTACCCCTGCGGGGCGCGCCCGCACCATGGCACGCGATGTACAGCACCGCATCGTGCATGACATCGCGGGCACCCCGCTTCAACTCCCGCGAGCCAGCCAAAACCTGGCGGCGGCAGCAGCCCTCGCGCGAGATCTTCCGCAGCCCGTGACTCCGGAGGACGAGCGGAAGCGCAAAGAGCTGCTGCGCCTGCTCGAGGTAGCGGCGGAGCAGCAGGCCGAGAGCTCGCTGTCCCGGCAGCGCGCTCTGGGCGCCCTGCAGCGCTCCGTCGACCGCCGCGACGACAAGGAGGTGTCTGTAGCGCAGCCGACGCGCGGATCGGGCGGGCGCAACATGCCTCCCATCAAGGAGCGCGTGGGACCAGTGCGGGATGCGCGCATACTCCTCGAAGCGCGCAGGCGTGACCAGGCCCGTGGCGCTCGGCGCGAAGCCGAGATGCGTGGCTACCACCCTCGACGAGGTGGACGCTACGACCCGGAGGAGGACCGGAGCCCGAGCCCTCCGCCTCCGGGGCCACGCGCCTTTGGACGTCACATTCGGTGCGCACCATTCCCGCAGCGGTATCGCGCGCCGACCAGCATAACCAAGTACTCGGGTGACTCGAACCCGACTATTTGGTTGGGTGATTACCGACTCTCCTGTCTGGCGGGCGGCGCTGACAGCGACGAGTTCATCATCCGCAACCTCCCGCTCTACCTCGCCGACCCAACGCGGGCATGGCTTGAGCACCTCCCGGAAGGGATCATCCAGAGCTGGGAGGATTTAGAGGACGTCTTCATCGGCAACTTCCAGGGGACGTACGAGCGTCCCGGGAACCCGTGGGACCTCCGGAACTGCCGCCAGAACCCCGACGAGACCCTGCGCGACTACATCCGGCGGTTCTCGAAGCAGTGCAACGCGCTGCCCAACATCGCCGACGCCGACGTCGTCAGCGCGTTCCTCGCCGGGACGTCCAACAAGACCCTGGTGCACGAGCTGGGGCGCAGCAGCCCACGCACAACCAAGGACCTCCTCGACATCGCCACCAACTTCGCGTCCGGCGAGGACGCGGTGGGGGCGATCTTCACCAAGACTCCGGCCAAGCTCAAGGCCAAGGCCAAGAGGGAGGAGTCAACGGGAGGGGCCGGCCCCTCCAGCCAGCCCAAGAAGAAGAAGAAGAAGAAGGGCAACGTCGCGCGACAGGAGGCATCTCTTGTCGCCGCGGCGGAGCGCAAGCAAAAGCGCGCGCCTGCGGAGGGCGCGTCCAACCACTTCGAGAAGAAGCTCGAGGAGCCCTGTCCCAACCATGCGTACCCCGTCAAGCACGCCCTCAAGGACTGCGGGCTGCTCCGCAAGTTTCTTGCCGGCAGCTCCAAGAAGGCGGAGCGCGACGGCCCGCCGCCCAAGGGCGACGATGATGCCAAGGGTGGGGATGACGAAGCCTTCCCCCATCCTGATGGCTGCCTCATGATCTTTGGGGGACCGGATGCCCGCGCGCCGCGAAGGCAGCAGAAGCTCGTCCGTCGCGAGGTCTACGCCGCGGAGCCGGCCGTCCCCACTTTTCTGAAGTGGTCCGACTCCGCGGTCACGTTCGACCGTTCCGACCACCCGGAGCATGTGCCTCGGCCGGGGCGCTACCCGCTTGTTGTCGACCCCATCATCGGCAAGAAGCGGCTCTCCAAGGTCCTCATGGACGGAGGCAGCGGCCTCAACATCCTCTACGGAGAGACTCTCGACGCCATGGGGATCAGTCGGGATCGCGTCCGACCGACTCGGGCGCCATTCCACGGGATCGTCCCCGGCAAGCACGTGGTGCCGCTCGGGCAGATCGATCTGCCCGTGACCTTCGGCACCGCCGCCAACTACCGCACCGAGACGCTGACTTTCGAGGTGGTGGACTTCCCTGGGGCGTACCACGCTGTTCTCGGGCGGCCATGTTACGCGAAGTTCATGGCCGTCCCCAACTACACCTACCTCAAGCTGAAGATGCCGGGACCCAAGGGGGTCATCACGGTGAGCACGTCCATCCAGCGCGCCTACGAGTGCGACCGCAAGGCCTGCGAGGTCGCGGAAGCACTCCTGCACAAGGACGAGCTCCCGGCTGCCGCTGCGGCGGCGGAGGAGGCCGGGCCCGACTACAAGAGCACGACCGGGTCGTTCGACCCGACCGAGGACATCAAGGAGATCCCGCTCAACCCGGCCGACCCCGACAGCAAGACCGTGCGCATCGGCACCGCGCTTTCCGACAAATAGGAAAGCGCGCTCGTCGACTTCCTCCGAGCCAACCAGGACATATTCGCGTGGAAGCCCTCGGACATGCCGGGCATCCCGAGGAACGTCGCCGAGCACTCCCTGTGTATCAAACCAGGCTCTCGCCCGGTGAGACAACACATGCGCCGCTACGACAAGGAGAAACACAAGGCCATCGGTGAGGAGTTATCGAAACTCTTAGCTGCTGGGTTTATCAAAGAGGTGTACCACCCCGAGTGGTTATCCAATCCTGTACTTGTGAAAAAGAAGAATGGGAAATGGCGGATGTGTGTTGACTATACGAATCTCAATAAGGCGTGCCCAAAGGATCCGTTTCCTTTGCCGCGTATTGACCAAATCGTAGACTCGACCGCTGGGTGCGAAACCCTCTGCTTCCTCGACGCGTACTCTGGTTATCACCAGATCCCGTTGAAAGAGTCCGACCAGCTCGCGACCGCGTTCATCACCCCGTATGGCGTATATTGTTACGTAACGATGCCTTTCGGGTTGAAAAACGCCGGGGCAACATTCCAGCGGTGCATGATCAAATGTTTCGGCGATCTCATCGGTCGGATCGTCGAAGCATACGTGGACGACATCGTGGTGAAGTCCAAGAAGACCGACGACCTCGTCGCCGACCTCGATCGAGCTTTTCAGAAGCTGAGGGCGTGCGGCATAAAGCTGAACCCGGAGAAGTGCGTCTTCGGAGTTCCGAAAGGTATGCTACTTGGGTTTTGCGTCTCGGAACGCGGCATCGAAGCCAATCCCGAGAAGATTGAGGCCATCGCAAAGATGGGCCCCATTCAGAACCTGAAAGGCGTACAGCGTGTGATGGGATGTCTCGCGGCTCTCAGTCGGTTCATCTCCCGACTCGGGGAGAGGGGTCTGCCCCTGTACCGATTGCTCAAGAAGTCGGAACACTTCGTTTGGAGCCCCGAGGCCCAAACCGCGCTTGATCGGCTCAAGACGGTGCTATCGAACGCACCCGTCCTGACAGCCCCTGCAGAGCGCGAGCCTCTCCTCTTGTACATCGCCGCAACCACTCAGGTGGTCAGCTCGGCGCTGGTGGTCGAGAGGAGCGAGCCCGGACATGCTCTGAAAGTCCAGCGACCGGTATACTTTGTCAGCGAGGTTTTGTCCGACACCAAGACCCGCTGGACTCAGCTGCAGAAGCTGTTGTACGCGGTCGTCATAACCAAAAGGAAGCTACGTCACTACTTTGACGCGCATCCGATCACTGTGGTCACCTCCTTCCCTCTCGGCGAGGCGTTGAGGAGCAAAGAGGCCACGAACAAGGCCGCGAAGTGGGCCCTCGAGCTCATGGGACAAGAGCTCGAATTCGCCCCTCGCACCGCGATCAAGTCGCAGGTGCTTGCGGACTTCGCTGCCGAGTGGACCGAGATCCAGCTGCCACCTGCGCCCGTCGAGCAAGAGTGTTGGAACATGTTTTTCGACGGCTCGCTGACAAAAAGAGGCGCCGGAAGCGGTTTTGTTCTCGTCTCGCCACTCGGGTCCCGACTGCGCTACGCGGTCCGACTCAACTTTCTTGCGTCCCATAACGTGGCTGAATACGAGGCACTCGTCAACGGGATGAAGGCGGCGATCGAGCTTGGTGTCAAAAGGCTGGAGGTCTTCGGCGACTCCCAGCTTATCGCCGATCAGGTGACGAGCCAGTCGAATTGCTCGAACCCGAAGATGGTGGCGTACTGCGCTGAGGTGCGGCGACTTCAAGAAAAGTTCGAAGGCTTCCAGGTCAGTCACGTACTTCGCCGCTACAACGAAGAGGCGGACGGCCTCGCGAAGATGGCCTCCAACCGGGACCCCGTCCCTGTCGGCGTCTTCTCCCACGACCAGCAGAAGCCGTCGGTGCGTGAGGCGCCATCCACACCCATGACGGACACTTCAACAACCCAACCAGACGGCGTCGACTTCTCGGCAATAGAAGGTACACGCCCTCCTCTCGGAGAAGACTCGGGTCGAGCCGTTCTTGCCATCCCGACAGCTAACGAAGCGGTCGGGGACTCGAGTCCGACTGCCAACGAGGCGGTCGGGGGCTCGGGGGGTGTGCCCGACCCGGTGTCCGACTGGAGGACCCCATTCCTCGACTGCCTACTCCGAGAACAGCTCCCCGCCGACCAGACAGAGGCAAGACGCCTCGCGCGTCGGGCTAAGTCATTCGTCATAGTCGGCGGCGAGCTCTACAAAAAGAGCCACTCGGAAGTGCTTCAACGCTGCATCCCCATCGAATGGGGAAAAGAGTTACTGTCCGACATCCACGCTGGCGAGTGCGGTCACCACGCGGCCCCTAGAAGTCTAGTCGGAAAGGCGTTCCGGCATGGCTTTTACTGGCCCACGGCCGTGTCCGACGCCACCGAGGTAGTACGCACCTGCGAAGGGTGCCAATACTACGCTCGGAGGACCCACATGCCGGCGCAAGCCCTTCAAACCATACCCATCACTTGGCCCTTCGCCGTGTGGGGATTGGATTTGGTCGGGCCCCTGAAGAAGGCGCCCGGGGGTTACACGCATTTGCTAGTGGCCGTCGACAAATTCTCCAAGTGGATCGAGGCACGACCCCTCGTGAAGATCCGGTCAGCAGAAGCCGTTCGATTCTTCACCGACATCATCCATCGCTTCGGAGTGCCGAACTCCATCATCACCGACAATGGGACTCAGTTCACCGGCAACGAGTTCCTCGAATTCTGCGACGACTACAACATCCGAGTCGACTGGGCATCAGTCGCGCACCCACAGGCCAATGGTCAGGTCAAGAGAGCAAACGGAATGATCCTGCAAGGGCTCAAACCGAGAATTTTCAACAAATTGAAAGTTCACGCTGGCCGGTGGGTGCGAGAGTTACCTGCGGTGTTATGGAGCTTGCGCACCACACCGAGTCGGGCGACTGGACAAACGCCGTTCTTCATGCTTTACGGAGCAGAGGCGGTGCTCCCGATCGACATCGAGTACGGCGCTCCTCGGGTTCGCGCTTTCAACGAGGAGGCTAACAGGAGTTTTCTCGAGGACGCCCTCGACCAAATCGATGAGGATCGAGAAGTCGCTTTGATGAGGTCCGCCAAGTACCAACAAACCATGCGCCGCTACCACGGACGACGAGTTCGCGGCCGCGCGTTCAAGGAAGGAGACATGGTTCTCCGACTGGTGCAGAGCAACAAGGATCGACACAAGCTGTCACCGCCGTGGGAGGGACCGTTCATCATCGCCGAGGTGCTGCGTCCCGGAACGTACAAGCTCATGGACTCGGAAGGCCAACTCGTCGCCAACGCTTGGAACATTGAGCAGCTACGTCGCTTCTATCCTTAGCTCTGTAAATTCGTTTGTTGTCTTTCTGCCGATGCATCAACATCAAACGAACGCGGTGGTTTCTTTACACACCTCTCGGGCAGCCGCCTGGGTGCACTCCCCTCGGAGACTACACCCGGCGGGTGTGGCTTTGTGCCGCGTTGATTTTGTATGCGCCAGGAGCGATGCTCTTAAGAGAAACAACGCAATTCGACTAAGAGCGGGCCTCCGCGAACGCAAAACCGACGTCCTAAAACTCGAAGTGTGACGAATTGCAACGAAAATCGTGAGCCCCGGATAATTGGCTTAAGGCTCGGCCAGTTCGATCAAGGGCACCCGACGCCCCAGCGGATAGGGTCGGCCCGAGCGGCTGGTCGGAATTGAGTCAATCTTCCGAGATCACAAGTATTCGAGGTGAATCGCCACACGAAAAGAGTTAAACGAACGAAAATCTTGCGAAAAGCGAAACGAAAATTCATATAAACAAACGGGCGCGCATGCCCACATCGTTGTTTACAAAATAAGGCCCACACGGGCCCGACTCCGACTATCACCGCCTAACCTACTGATTTTCACCCCCGCCACGGCGCGAGGGGATCATGTCCAGGTTGTCATCGGCAAGAAGGCGCGCAAAGGGAATCACCTCTTCCTCGATCCGCTCTAAGTCGGCCTCACTACAGGAAGGCTCGTAACCTCTCGCCAGCACGTCGATCTTGTAGTGGTCACCGTAGTGACTCCTCGACACGGCAAAGGCGATCTGGACTCCGGTCCGAAGGCACTCCTCCTCCTGTATGCGGAAGTAGGCGGGGAGCCCGGCGACCTGCGGGATCACAGATGTGGCGTCTGGCGGACGCGGCACACCGATCTCGTTGCAAGCAATCTCCATGGCCTGCCGCAGCAGGTCAAGATCCGCCAGCGCCGCCTGCGATTGCACCTGGAGCTCCTGTGCGTCTGGCCAAAACAACGGGGTCACTCGCTCGGTCTAAAAACAACAAAAGCCGACACGGCGGGATGATCAAAGAACAGGTAAATTAACTTACCCTTCAGCTCCTTCTGTGTCTTCTGGAGCTCACCGGTCACGTTGGTCAACGACGACTGGGCGGCGACCTTGAGCTCCCTCTCCCTGCTCAGCGCTGTCTCGGCAGCCGCCGCCTTCTTCTCGGCGGCCTCAGCGCGCTGAGTGGCCTCCAACAGCGCCTTGTCGGCGGTGGTCCGGAGTCCACGCTCCTTCAGCAGCTCCTGCTCCTGGGCCTGCACTTGCTTTTCCGCCGTCTCGGCGCGCTCGACCATGCCGCGCAGCGCCGACTCCGCGTCCGCGGCCCTCTTCTTCGCATCCTCCGCCGCTTTCGTCGCGGCCTCGGCGGCCTCGGCTCGGCGGCGGATGGGCTCGGAGACACGCAGCGCGCGCGCCAGCTCTTCGCCTCGCGCGACGTATTCCTTCAGCTGGTGCCGGATGAGGTTCGACTTAAGCTTGCTGTTTGCAAGCAAAGTCTGCGGAAAGCAGGAAAAAACCGTAAGGCAAAAAAGGCAAGTACGACGAACTCCCAAAACAAAAAAGATAAAGGGTGGAAAATTCTCCCACTCACGTCAATGGGAACCCGCGCGTTCTTCATCAGCTCCTTCGCGGCGTCGACCTCCGCCGTGACCGACGTCTTGATTGTCTCCAGCCTGCTGAAGGTGTGGGAGAGCTCTTGGGCCATGTACGCCCAGGCATTCGCCTCCGCTGAGTCCTTCACAGGGACCGGACCTTCT
Organism: Eragrostis nindensis; assembly: GCA_012490785.1. NCBI lineage: Eukaryota > Viridiplantae > Streptophyta > Magnoliopsida > Poales > Poaceae > Eragrostis > Eragrostis nindensis. Next base: position 204,653 of record JAAXCT010000284.1, read on the forward strand.
GGCGTGTTCACCAGTACATCCGGCCCCCAGCCGGACCGCGCCAGACGTTGGATCAGCGGCACACCGGCGGCGGCCGCGTCCCACCGCGGATCACCGGCCGCAGTCCCCGGCTGCGAGGCGGCTCCTTGACGAGTCCCCGCAACGTTACCGGCGTCACCGGCCCTCGACGATGACGGGCCTGACGCCGGGCGGACCTCGGCGGTCCGACCCCCTGCGCCTGCGACACCTTGTGCACGCGGTGGGGCAGTACCAGGCCGTGGCTCGCCAGCCCGACCCTCGGAGTCGGGGGCTGCACTCGCGACGGGTGCGGAACTTTGTCGCGTCGCCGCGCCGTCGACCCTCGGCGTGTCGCGCTCCCGCACCGTCTCCTCCGACGCTGCAGTGACTTCCGGTTGCCTCCGCGCGGTGTCATCCTGCCGCGGAGCGGAGCCCTCCTGACTCTGACTCTGCTCGGCGGCGAGGCGCAGCGCCTTGTGAGGGGCCAACTGGGTCCCGTCCCATTTCGGGGCGGGGCTGCAAGGATGCACGTCGCGATTCAGAAGAAGGGCGAACAAAGACAAATCAAGCGACTGCGAAAGACACGATAAAGCAAACTCACATGTCGGACCGCTTGCGCTTCCGCGCGGGCTTCGTCGGCCGGCGACCCGAGCCTTGTCCGGCGGCCGCACGAACTGTTGTGTCAGGAGTGGGCACCTCGCCACCCCGCGCCTCCACATCGGGGATCGGATGAGGCACGCCGGGTCCCTCGGGCGGGATCGTCTCCCGCGCGACCCCGGATTCGGTCGTCCCCGCGCCGGTCTCGGGGGCGGGCCGGCGACGCGGAAGCCGTCCCGGCAACGGAAGAAGTCCCGGCCGGAGCGGCGACGGCAACAAGGACCTCGAGGCTCCCCGCCGCCGCCGTCGACGTCGCGGCGACCGTGACCACCTCACCGAGACCGCTCGACGGGGGCCCCTGGCCCTCGCCGGCGACACCGCCGGCCGGAACCGGCTGCGCGCCGTCGTCGTCTGGGATGACGTCGTCAATCCACGCGTCGTCGTGGTGACCACCGTCGCCGGCCTCTTCGCTGCTGTGGTCGAGCGCCGAGTCCGTGTCGAACTCAGACTCGGTGTCGACCGCTTCGCCGCCCCGGCGACGACGCGCCCGGTCTCTCCTCCTCGCCTCGTAGGCGTCCTTCCGGGCCTTGCGGCGATCCTTTCGCCGCTTCGTCCTCTCCCCATGGGCACGGTTCGCCGCCCGACGGTCCGCGTCCTCGGGTACGGGCGCTGTCGAGCGCCGAACGGCTAACCCCGGCTGCACACGAAGGCAAGATGTAAGAATGCTGCAGTCATTCATCTGAAACAATGCCAATCAATCAAGAAAGCGTGGGGAAGAAACTCACAAAGCGGATCGCGTCGGCGTGCGGCAGCGCGGCGGGGTGGCCCGCGACGGGCCACTCGAACTCGTTGTCGACGAAGTGCAGGGCGGACTTGCCGGCCGCCTCCGACAGCCGCGCCCCGATCTCGCGGTGGCTCAGCGGCTCGTCAATCACCATCGCCGTCCCTCGGAGGTCGGCGCCCGGTGTCATCTCCCACATGGGGAGCGCGCGGCGCATCAGCGGCAGCACGCGGATGCTGTGGAAGTGGCCGGTGATGCCGACCATCGACACCCCCCGGTCACGCAGCACCGCCACGGCGTCGAGGAGGGGTTGGATCGCTGCAATCTCCCTCGCTCCGAGACCCCAGTGCCAGCAATCGGGGGGCCCGGACAACCGGGCGTTGGTGAACTTGGGCAGCGGGCCGGTGCGCTCGTTCTTCAAGTAGAACCACCGGTTATGCCACCCGGAGTTGGAGGAAGTATGCACCCACGTGATGTAGCCCGACGCCCGCTCCACGCGGAGACGCAAGCTCGCGGAGCCCATGAGCGGGACTCGCCCGCCGACGGGCTGGAGCGACGCCCTGAAGAAGTACCTCCACAGATCGAAGTTGGGGGGAATGCCGAGGTAGGCCTCGCACAGCGTGATGAAGCCGGCGATGTGCCCGATCGAGTTGGGATTGAGGTGCTGAACCTCGATCCCGTAGTAGCTCAGAAGTCCGCGGAAGAAGGGGTGCGCCGGCACCCCGAGCCCGCGGGAGTGGAAGTGGAAGAACGAGACGATGTAGTCGTCCGGCGGCGAAGGCGACCGCTCCGACGGCACCATCCACTCCACCGCATCGGAGAGCGGGCGAAGGAGACCCTTCGCAACCAGCCCGCGTAGCAGTTCCGGCGTCACCACCGACTCCGGCCACTCGTCCCCCTCTTCCGCCATCGGATTCAACGGGATGAGGGAGCGCGGACGACGCCGGGACCGAATCGACTGACGGCGGTTGCGGAGCGGACGGCGAATGGTGGCGATTGGGGCGAAGAATGGCGCGGAGCGAAAGGAATCGAAGCGATCGCAAAAGGAGAAGAAAGGCGAACAGTAACGGGCGATGGAGTATGCGAGAAGACTCCCCCGGATAGGTATGGCCTATTTATATGCGCCGAACCGGCGCTGTGCCGTTTCCCGCCTTAAATCTCGCGTCCCTTCGTTTTCCTCCGCCCTAACGTGTGCAGGTGGAGATAACGCACGCCTCGTCGCCGCGTTTTCGTCCAAACGCCGCGCCTCTAGATCCGCGCCGGCGAAGCGACGCGACGCCTCGCGTCCGACGCCTCATGGGCCCAATCGGTAGGGAAGCCGGTTTGGGCTCCCAGGTAAAGCGGCTAGGAGCTGTACACGCTCCGACGGCCCATTCCCGGCCCAAGAGTTCGTAGGCCGGCCCAGCGTTGGGTTCGACGGCCGCTCTGGGTCAAAACGAGAGTGAGGGGTAATCAAAGGGGGGCACCAGCGGCCAGTACCCAAGTGCGCGGAGCATATGGGCCCCTGTCGAATACGTCCGAGTCCGAGGACGAAATAAGCCCATGGTTGGCTCATCGAGAGCTGGCAGCGAGCCGCCGAGACCGGTCGAACGGATTCGGAGACTAAATGGGACAATCTCCCGGATCATATGACACTGACCCCCGCTGGTCTCAACCGGGTCCCCGCTAAGGGCAAACCGGGGTGTCACTCGAACGAGCCCGTTTGCAACTCAAATGGCACCGCCCATCGAACCATCGAGGAATGGCGCGGACGGCCCCGATCCTCCATCCTCCCGACAGGATGCGGAAGGATAAACGAACAAAGTCGAAACCGTCTTCGGCCGGACCCCCGAAACGATCGGGGGCTCGAAGGCATGCATTCGCACAAGAGACCAACAACGTGGTCGCAACACAAACTAAAACGGGTCTCGCGAAATAAGCCTCTTTATTCCATGGTTTTCTTTATACAAAGTCGATCGAAAGATCGTTAAACAAGAAAAGAAGTTACATTAGTCCCATGAATCCATGGATTGGCCACAAATGGCCGGATAAAGAGGCCTAAGGGCCCCGCTGGCACCACCCGCAGCAAAAACTCCTATGAGTGGGCGGAACCAGCATGACGGCGCCAGGGACTCCCCCTCGAGGGTGGCGGTGCTCAAACCAAGGCCACGTAATCCTCGCAGGAGCGACTCCTGGGACGCCGAGGGCTGACGAGAGCCCGTTTAATCCTCGCGGGAATGACTCCGAGTTCGGTGGGCCACGCCAAAGCAGGACGAAAACTTGCGATGGCGCCGGCGAGCACCAGTCGAACGTCGACGGCCGGCTTGAGTCGTTTGCCTCGAGTCATCGTCTCCTCCCTCGTCGGAGGAGAGAATGATGACCTCAGGCTCCTCCGACTCGGGCGTCGAGCTCCCGGCTACCGGATCTGGAGGCACCACCGCGAGCGGAACCGCTTCGACCACCGGAATCAGATCTTGGCAAGTGCTTGGAGGTGGAGGAGGCAAAGGACGCAAAGCTAGTATAGGGGGCACGAGGCCCTCTCCTTCTCTTTCCTTCGAGTCTCTCTTGCGCGAGTGAGATTTCTTATGCTTAGGCATGGTGAGTTCGAAGAAACCCGGCTCAAGATGCGGGCCTATTTATAGGCGCACCGCCCGGTCTAGCATGGACCGGGTGCATAAGGGGGGCGGCCGCGGAAGCCGAGGAGCACTGCCCAGCCGCATCGACGCCACGTGGACAATCCCCCCACACGCCGCGACAAGCGAAGGAAGGATGGAATCCCACCACAGTCGGCCCGTGGGCTGCAGGCTTCGGCGGCCGCGCCCTCTGAGCAAGGGCAGGGAGAAGTCCATCGGGCACCGGTTGGCCCGCAGGATAAGCGCACTCCCCCCTCGGACAGAAGAAGGGGCCCGGGGGGCTCGGTCATCGTGGCTACGGGAAGACGACACAGCTCGCTGCCGCGTTACGCAGTGAAAGCCTGAGAAAAGCCTGGAAGCTAGTCTCCTACTAGCTCCCAGCCTCGGGGGCTACACCCGGCGGGTGCGCTCGCGCGCACCCGCCGGCGAACTGAATGGCCACGTCAGGCAGCCGTACCAGTCCCGACGACAGCACGGCGCTCTCGCCAGGACTCGGGGGCTACTGTCGGATACCTATTTTCTAGGTACCCTATACGGTATACACGCGGAATAATGAGGTACGGGAGCCGCCCGAGACCCAAAGGCCTTGTGTATAGCTAAGAGATGGAAAGCTGGGCCCCTGGAGTAGCCCAGTCGGGCGGAAGGCGCAAACAACGGCCTTTGGCCCACAGAGCCTCCGTTCCTCACGGCCTGTTAAGGGACCGGGCGCACGTGGCTAAACGAGCGCCGCCCCCCACCCTGGACCGCGATTGGTCCAGCGTTAGAGGAGCCCGCTTTTGACGTGGCAACGAACCCGACTCCCCGCGGTAGGAGTCGGGCGCCGCGGAGTCGAGCGACGCCTCCGACCGAACTCCGGCCAGCCGCCGTCCGCCGCCCATGTACCCCGGTGGTAGTCGGGATCGGCGGAGGGACACGACCCGAAGCGAACCCGACCACCGCGGCCGGAAAGCAAGCTCGGCAGCGGCATGGAAGCGTTGGTCAAACCCAAGTGTACGGCCAGCCAGATTTGGACAAGAAGACGCTCCATATCCACTCCTGGGCGGTGCGAAGGTACACTATGCCTGACGTACGGCCGCGTGGGGGCGTCGCATCCGGATCAGGCGAGGAACGGGGAATGCATGCACCAAGTACGCTACACAGTAGCAACAGCGCGCGAAATGACCGTCGCCCAACTCCACAGGTATCAACAGCACACCAACAGTGATCAACAGTGCGGATCACGGGATGGGCGCTCCACAGCGCCCAGACAAGACCCGGATGACATCATCGCACCACCGGGCGCGGAGATTGCGGCGGAAGACACCGGAGCCAGCGAGGACGGCCCGACTCCGCCTCCGTCGCCCTCTCGCTTATCTTTCTTTTCTTTTCTTTTCTTTTTCTTCTTTCCTCCATCTGTACCGTTCTTCCTTGTTGTATAAAAGGGAGAATTGGGCCCAGGAGGGGGGGAGAGACTTCTTTTGGGCTGACACAACAGCTCATTTCTCACACTAGCGAACACACTCACACGCAACGCAGAGACAGAGACTTGGGAGCGAATCCCTCTCTCGCCACGGCTTGTAACCCCTACTAGGAGCAACACGAGCGAAACCTCAAACTGGACGTAGGGCTTCTTTTGCCTGAACCAGTATAACCCACTGTGTCAAACGCAATCCATCTGATCGCCGTCGAACCGCGCACAAATCTACTCGTCGGCCGGTTACCAAACACCGACAATGAGCGTGCGCTCAGCTGAAGTCCCTCTCTCTGCCTTGGATTCTGCTGCTGGTTACGCAAGCGTTGATCCGACGCGGTGCGAGTTTTTGCGTGTATTGGTTCTAGAAGTATATTCTGATTTCTGAAGCATCTTGGAAGCTTACTACTAACTCACTCGAGGTACCCAGGACTCAGTAGTACACATATCGCTGCGGCGTTCCTGAAGAAGTCGGCATCAAGCTTCAGTGTCTTTAGATTCTGAACTTGAGCGGGCAGAGGCGGCGAGCTGCAGCCGGATATACATCGCGGTAGGTAGGAAACAGATATTAGACGACGTGTGGTGCGCAAGCGTTAATCAGGGTTATTCCGTGTTGCTCAAGTGTCTTCTGCAGATTTCAAGAGATTCCTCACTAACTCCCGTCCTTTCGCAAGATCAATCTTGGCCTCCTCTATCAGGGTGCCTGATGACGTAGTACAGTTGTTGCTTCGCTGGGCACGAGCTTTGATCAGGGCCTTCTTCTAGCCTGGGGGGACTTGGCCAGTATCTCCTAGCACGCACTTCAGTTTCGCTTTGTTGGTGCTTCAGTTTCTAACCAGTTGCTGGCTTGTTAGTTTCATGGTCATTTGGTTGTAGTACACATTACGCGCAAGCAAATCAGAGGAGGTGTGTATATGTTTTTCTCCTGATGTTTTTCCTATTCTGACAAAAGATCAAGGAGGTCTAGGCATCCAAAATCAATGTTTACACAGTAAGTGGTTGTTCAAGATGATCAATGAGGATGGTATACGGCAAACGCTCCTGCAAAGGAAATATATCAAGGATAAAACAGTAGCACACATGTACAAAAGAAACCTGGTGACTCATATTTTTGGTCGGGCTTAATGAAGGTTAAAGAAAAGTTTCTTAATATTGGTAGTTTTCAACTAAATAACAGGGACAACATCAGGTTTCGGGAGGATAAGTGACTGGGTAACTTCACCTTTAGTCAACAATATCCATCTATGTATAACATTGCAAGGAAGAAGCACGTCTCTATAGCAATAGTTTTTAGTGTTGTACCTTTAAATATCTCTTTCCGACGTGGCTTGATAGGGAATAATTTAATTCTTTGGCATAATCTAGTTGCCAGAATTGTTCATGTTAGATTGAATGGGATGGGTGACGTTTTTAGATGGGATTAACATAAGAGTGGTATCTTCTCAGTTCATTCTATGTATAGTGTTTTCATTTGTAATGACAATGTGAGACAAAATAGGACCTTGTGGAAGGATAAAGTACACCTCAAAATCAAAATTTTTATGTGGTACTTGCATAGAGGAGTAGTTTGCATAGAGGAGTAGTGCTTAGAGCACCCGCAGTGTAGAAAAAATGCGAACCGTGTGCTCTCCTAATCGAACGGTACACATAGTGGGAACCGAACCGTATGTGTGAGAAGAAGAAAGCTAACTCCAAAGAGCAGTCAAACCGAGCAGCAAAGCCGAATTAAAATATCAATTTCTGGCACATGGCTGTTGGCTTCTGCGGTCGAGCAGAGCAGCTGCAGCCGTAGGAAAGAGAGAATTTCTTTTTTTTTTTTTTACCCGGCAGGTGGAGCCCACATACACTACAGGGATCGCACCGTAGGAAATCAAACCGTACCGTCTGCATTCGGTTCAGCGCAACGCTACGGCTGCTCTTACAAAAGACAATCTTGCTAGGCGTAATTAGCATGGGAGTAAAAAATGTGCTTTTTGTTCACATAATAAAACTATCCAATGCATCTTTTCTTTAATTGTTATTTGTAAAATTCCTTTAGAGGGCGGTACAATATTCTTTTGATTTACCTACACCTACTAGTGTTGATCACTTGTTTAATGATTGGCTACTACAGTTTGACACTAAATCAAAAGCTATATTGTTATGTGGAGTTTCTGCTTTATGGTTAAGTAGAAACGATATTGACAAAGCTCCAATAAAAACATAAATATAGGTAATCTTCACAGGCACACATTGGTAACATAACCGTCCATGACGACTTGACGAGAAGACACAAGCAAAAGAACAGCAGTCTCTAGCCGAGGACCGTGCTTTAATACAGAAGACCGAGGCGTACATGCCAGTAGTAGATCAAAACACCAGCGGCAGCCCCTCGACGTGTTCCTATTCGATTCATAGTGATTCAATAAAAAAAAAAAAACTCTGCCCCTTGCGTCGTGCTCCCCTTCCATCCATTCTGATGGATACAAAAAAGAAAAAAAATCCTTTGTGGTGATCTCTTATGGAATTCTTTCTGGTGACCTTTTATGGTTTATATTTTTAGATTACATAGTACAACTCAGACACTTACAATACACGCACATTTATTATTATGAACGTATATACACAAACCGTACCCTATGAGCATCTTCGAAGATTAAACCGGCAAATCCTCGAGATTGACGAAGTCACCACTAGCGCCTTGTTGTCGCCGGCTACGTCGTCTAAACCTCTGAAAGCACAACGTTGTTAAATCTTAGAAAATTCGCTCCCATCAAGACTCGATCCCAGGACCTTAGGTGCTACCGAGGCTCTTATAACCACTTGGCTACAGACCCTTTCGCGACCTTTCATGATTTCAATGACGACTTACGTCTTCATATAACAGACTAATCAACAAGACACATCCGAGATTGGCATGAAGGGGAGCAGATAAAGGTGAAGAAGAAACATCTAGCCGTTGCCACATCCATTAATGTGGCCTGCATCCAGCCAAGTTATTCTAATAAAATCAAATAAGCTTAGTGGTTACAAAAGTCTCAGTAGCATATCAGGTCTTAGGTTTGACTTCTAGTGGGAGCGAATTTTCTAAGATTTAACGGCGTTGTGCTTACAGCGGTAGGCGATGTGACAGTCGACAGCGAAGCGTCAGTGTTGACTTCGTCAATTTGGAGGATTTACTGGATCAATCTTCGAAAATGCTAATAAGGATAGAGTTTACATATGTGCGTTTATAAGGGTTAGCGTACGTGCGTTGTGAGTTTCTAAGTTGTACTACTTAATAAAAAAACAATTCTGCCTTGCGATGGTAGATATAGTGCTAACGCTGCACCTAGCCTTGCAGCACACAAAGTTGATCTGATAAAAGGCAGGAACTTAGGGACAAAGAAGAGTCAAAGGAGAAGGAAGCAACGCAGCATGCATGCATGTAGCCATTTGACTCATGACCTTTGGGAAATTAGGACTTCAGTAAATCAACTTAATATTTGATCAAGAAATACAGCTGTCATGTTTTTTCTTAAGGACCAAAATCTTTGGCCACAATAAGGTAATCGAAAAAAAGAAAAATTACCCACCACTGTCATTATGAAAAAAAGAAAAATAGCTCAAAATACCCTTCACATGTCTTATTAATTACCCACCACCACTGTCAATTATGTAAATATTACTCTATATTACTTTTCTATTTTCCACCATTACCCTTAGTAGCAATGCATCCTAATTATGATTTTATATTTCTGTTATCTTTTCTTTTTCCATGCAGGTGAGAGATGTGATGTGAGACAAAATATGTACAAATTATTATAAGTTTATAAATTGCATAATATTGTCGTTACAAAAACAATCAACTAAGATAACAATAAATGATCGATGAGATTTTCAATATAGCCTAATAGCAATACTAGCCGCGCAAAGGTGCGGGCCGTCATACTAGATATTAAAAAAATATATATATGTGCATATGTTTCCTAGTTCGTTTCAGATGATCTGATCCTGAAGTGCAGAAAGCACACATTATGCTTATTATGAGGCTCGGCTACAGGCTACACGGACTAAAGAGCTATGCTTATGAGGAGTGGAGGAAGGCTGCCATTGACGTCCATGGAGCTCCATCTGGATTAGTGGCTTAGGGTAGTACATCCTGAAGCAGTAGGTGCGTCACTCCTGCACTGACGACACCATGGCTGTGCAAAGTGCAAACGGGGGTCTCACCTGCCCAAGTGCCCAACCATGCATCAACGCTCGCCTACTTCGAGGCGGCGATGACCAACGGCTACACGAACGTATACATGGTTGCTGAAGGGCGAAGGTGGATCAGGATTTGGCGATCGATCACCTGCTCTAGACAATTCGGCAGGGTACTAAATATTCAACGACTGACCACTGCAACATGGATCTGAGAGGTAGGAGAGCTTCAAAGCTATTTCTTCATACGTAAACATCATGGATCCGACAACCTATCACGTATAGAGACCGGCGCTACGAGCCAAGCAGCATTTGGCATTGGCGTGCCGTGCCGGTTGACATTAATTAGGGCGACTCTGAAGCCAAGCCTGTTGTCTCTAGCTAGCTTCATATATACTACCTTCATCCTAAAATATAAGTATTTATTGACTTCTGAAGATCACGTTTACCCATTTATTTTATTCAAAAAATTATAAAAATATTATTTATTTTGTTATAATTTGTTTTATCATTAGATATACTTTAAGCATGACTTATTTGTTTTATATTTTAGTAAAAAAATTGAATAAGACGAACGGTCAAACATGATCAGCTTGTTCGGCTGGCTGCATTGCAGCAGCTGCGATTCAGCAGCTACAGTGTTTCTTCAGCAGCCGCTACACTGTTCGCAGTTATTTCTTCATTAGTCGCTACAGTAAAACGGCTGCGATTCAGCCTGCCGAACAGGGCCGATGTTCAGAAGTCAACAAATACTTACATTTTGGGACGGAGAGGGTATATCCATAAAGCATCACTATATCTCAACGCGTGTCCGGTAGCTCGCATGAAGATGCCGCGTTCATCCATATGCAACCACATGTCTGTTTCATCGTCCTAGTTGCAGTGGCTGTCGTTGTGCAACTCTGAAATTGCGACGGCTCTGGACCTCTGGTCAAGTTGCATCCACACGATCCTTATCTTTGTGGGCCGATGCATGCACACGGGATTATGACTAGTCAACAACGAACAAGGGCCAGGGCTTGTAGTTTAGGGTGCGTTCGTTTCATTTTAGAGGGTGCTGTAGCAGTCACATCAAAGATGTCGGCACGATTTATGTGTACTAAACAAAGTCAAATTACAAAACTAAGTCCAGGACCCCCATCTATTTCGCGAGAACGCAATGAGGGTAATTAAGCGGTGATTAGACGATGGTTACTGTAGCATCACTGTGTCAAAACATTGATTAATTAGGCTCGTTAGATTCGTCTCGAAAAATAACGCCCGTCTGCAGAAAGGTTTTGCAATTAAATTTTATTTAGTACCCCTAAATAGTAAGATTCTTTTTACTTTAGAGGGGTATAAAGTTTAGAGGGCACTTTAGAGGGTGAACCGAACGGGGCCTTAGCATCTGACCTTGCGCAGAACATTCCTCCACCTAATTAACCAGTGGAACCTTGTGATTATTATGTACTCACCATGTGCATTGCTACTATCATTGAAATTACTACAAATATAACCACACAAATCATATATATCGATGCTACAAAATCGACGGATATACTATTTGGTATGTCCTCAAGTAAATTTTGGTCTAATTCTTTTTTTTTCCTCTAGGTACATCAGTACAAGTCACGTTTGAGGGTAAACTTTTGTGAGATTATGGTTAAGACATAACGTATGTTAGAAAAATGTTTAATGATTTTTTGGTAACTTTTTTGTATATTGGAAGGTGTAGAATACAAAATTGACATGTGAGATAGAATAATTAAATAAACACTTAACCCCCCTAAACTAAATTTTGGTCTAATTCCTTTCTTTTCTCTAGGTACATGTCACGTTTGAGGGTAAACTTTTGTGAGATTATGGTTAAAACATAAGTATGTTAGAAAAATGTTTAATGATTTTTTTGCAACTTTTTTGTATATTGGAAGGTGTAGAATACAAAATTGACATGTGAGATAGAATAATTAAATAAAGTATTTCTGAAAAATTTTGGATGATTTTATAGCATAGAGTATGATGACATAGAATAATTAAATAAAGTATTTCTGAAAAATTTTGGATGATTTTTATAGCATAGAGTATGATGTCATGTACCATCCTACAAAATTTGAACTTCAAACAGGACTCGTACAAAGAGAAACCAAAATGAAAATTTCACTAAGGGCTGAGTTGAACCAATCTAGATAGTTCGAGGGTGTAAAAATGACCAAAATTGAGTTTAGAGGGTTAAGTGAACAACTCATATAGTTGGAGGTAGGAAAATGGACATCTTCCTATTATTAATTAAAGATAAAAGTATTATACATGAAAATTGGAAAACAACAAAAGGAAAAACACGAAAGGAAAAAAACTAAGCCGAGGTGTCTACCCATTATTTTCTCACTAGCTCTAGCACTATGGATAACTATGCTCAGCTCACGAATGAATTTGTCTCTGCAGTTCTGAGTTGTTGGATTAATGTTATTGAATACCCAATCATTATGTGTCATCGATATGCACCAACATATCAAGATTATGATATTTTTATTATGCCTGAGCTGAGAATTATATCACACAATTTACAATTATTTTCTAGGGCTGTTAGCGCCTTAGCGGAATCCTTAATTAGGTATATATTGTGTACGTTCCCTTACCCACTTGGTATCCTTGTGCAATACTTTATCGCACCACCAGTGGTAATAGCGTATATGTCAACCACACAGTGCTACAGGAATGTTCATATTGTTTCTGACGTGTCATCTCACTGTAAACAAACATGTTGCCCAGCTAACAATTACGCTCATTCCAACATCAAGTAACACTTGTATAAACCAGTTCTATTGGATGGCCACATGCATGCATCACCACACGGAATCTTGACCTGCTCTTGGGCAGAAACCGCGTTCCTTCCGGAACCCTGTTTATGCATAATAACAGGTTTCCTTGCAAACGCAGCCTTGCAAACGCAGCCAACCCACTTCTCCATTCAGCAAACTGGTCGTCCCCCTAACGCAACGCCTTTCTCCCACCTCCCGTCACAGCAGGCGCTGCTCTCTACTGTGCTGCTAGAGCCGGTGCATTCCGCTGCAGCGACGTCAGCATTGCCGCAACCAGGCACAAGGGAGAGGAGCTGGTTGGCTCAAAACAAAGGTGAGCTGAAATGTGATTTATTGAGACAGAAACATTTGGCCAGACCAGTTTTCTCTAGAAAAGTTGAATAAGAATCAATTGACTTGAAATCATTCTTTTGGATCTGTAATGAACTGAGACTTGTCCATTTCTTCTTCTGTGTTTCAGTTTGATTCGTTATTGGGTTGACGAAGAAGCAAGAAACGAAGGGAAGGGAGCATGTTGACCACAAAGGCGTAGGCAGCAAGTAAGCTGACGGGGTCGCGGTGCTATTCATCTTGAGACCATGGCTCTCGTGACGGGGGTCTTGGGCAGCGTTATCCCCAAGCTCGCCCTGCTGCTCAAGGAGGAGAACGACCTGCAGAAGGGCGTGAGGGAGGAGATTAGGTGCCTCTCACGAGATTAGGCGTAGGCAGCAAGCAAGCAGACGAGAAGCGCGTGGAGCTAATTGAGAGCTTGCGAATAGCTACAGGCTTTTCATCTTGACTGCTCCCGACTCCCGAGCGCGCGGGCATGGATCTCGTTGCAGGGCCGCTGGAACGCGTCGTCGTCAAGCTCGGCAAACTGCTCAAGGAGGAGTACGACCTGCAGAAGGGCGTGAGGAAGAAGATCACGTGTCTCTCACGGGATCTGGAAAGCATGCACGCGGCCCTCCGCAAGGTCGGCGACGTACCTCCGGAGCAGCTTGACGAGCAGGTCAAGCTCTGGGCGCGCGACGTCCGGGAGCTTTCCTACGACGTGGAGGACGTCCTCGACAATTTCCTGGTGCGCGTCGATGGACGGGTGGCCCGTAACCCCAACAGGTTCAAGCGTGCCGCCAAGAAGATCGGCAAGCTGTTCAGCAAGAGCAAGGCTCGCCATCAGATTGCTGACATGATCAAAACCATCAACGAGCAAGCCAAGGAGCTGGCAGAGAGGCGTGACAGGTATAAGGTCGACGAGATCGTGGCTAAGCGTGCCCCAAGTTCGACTGTTGACCCTCGCCTTGCGGCTATGTACACACAAGTGAGAGATCTCGTCGGCATTGAAGAGCCAAGCAAGGAGCTCATATCCAAGCTGTCTCTCCAAGGAGACAGCGTCTCAAAAAAGAAGATGAAGACGGTCTCGGTTGTCGGAGTTGGAGGGTTGGGCAAGACCACACTTGTCAAAGCAGTGTATGACAAGCTTAAAGTAGATTTTGAGTGCACAGCTTTTGTTTCAGTCGGCCAGAACCCTGACTTGAAGAAAGTCTTCAGACAAATTCTTATAGGTCTTAACAAGGACAAATATGCAGATTTGAAATTTACGGTATGGGATGAAAAACTGCTCATTGATGAGCTCCGAGAGTACCTGGAAGCCAAGAGGTATTCATCAGCCATGCATCCAATTATTTTTACTACAGTTTTCTTTTGATTAAAGTTGTGTTAGTTAGTCCTACGTACAATGCAGCCGCAGCAATTGAACTAGCTATGATGTACGTAGTACTAGTCAGTAATATTTTTTGTTGTTTCTAAAGCTAGTACTAATTTTCGTTTCTACAGCTACTCCACACAACTTCATGTTATATGACGCATACCATTGCAACCATACATATATGCGCTAGCTTGTATTTTTATTTTTTTCAAGTTTATCACTTTCGCTTTTGATCATCAAAACAATGTTATCTCTTTCAATATATATATATTGAGCTAACAAATTGTTTTAGTTCTTCAGATACGACATAAATTGAACTATGCTGTTTCTTGGCAATATTTGTTGTTTGTACACCACAACGCTTATTTCACACTATTTCGTGTCAGATGCTCCAGATAGTTTTACTGACTCTTGCACCCTGATCTTGGTAGGTACTTCATCGTGATTGACGACGTATGGAAGACCGAGACTTGGAATACAATAAAATGGGCTTTCGTTGATAATAACAATGGAAATAGACTCATCACAACTACTCGTATTTCCGATGTTGCTGCTCAAGCCGACGAGGTTTACAGGCTACAACCACTTCCATTTGAAAAATCAAGAAAGTTATTTTACACAAGGATATTTGGTGGTGAAGGCACATCCTTTGATAATCAGTTGCATGAGCTATCTGACAAAATTCTGAAGAAGTGTGATGGTATCCCCTAATTGGCTATCATCACAATGGCTAGTTTGTTGTTCGGAAAATCAAGGGGGCAGTGGATTGAGGTGTGCAACTCTATTGGTTTTCATGATACTATACAGATATTGTCTCTTAGCTACTATGACCTGCCCCCTCATCTGAAGACTTGCTTATTGTATCTAAGTGTGTTTCCAGAAGATTACGAAATTGACAAGGGATGTTTGATATGGAAGTGGGTAGCCGAAGGTTTTGTTCAAAAAGAAGAAAGAACTGGATTTTTCAAGGTTGGAGAGGGATATTTCAATGAACTCATTAATAGAAGCTTGATCATGGCCGTAGAACAGGTCAACTTTGTCACTGGTTGCCGTGTTCATGATATGGTGCTTGACCTTCTTCAGCAAATTTCTCAGGAAGAGAAGTTCGCGACAATCCTGGATAAGGATGGCGCAATGACCATACCATCCAGTGGCAGAGTCCGCAGGTTAGCCCACCAAAGCAGAGCAGTGGAGCCAACACATGATGATGGTCATATGGACCTGGTGGTTCATTTGAAGTCATTTATTGCCTGCAATTGTGATTATAAGGTGGTGTCTCTTCCAAGATTCAAACTCTTACGTGTGCTAGCTTTGGAGAATTGCAAAGCTATGGAGGGTTCTTCTATCCATCTTGAGCATCTTGAGAGCCTACTTCATCTGAGGTACATCGGGCTAAGAGGTACGCAAATTCAGGAACTCCCAGAAGGAATTGGAGCTCTGAAGTTGCTGCAGACACTGGAAGTAGGGCGTACTGCAATCAAAGAATTACCATCGAGCATTGGCCAGCTAACACAGTTGATCAGTCTACATGTTGGGAGAGTGAGGCTGCCAAACGGAATCGAGAATCTGGCATCCTTGGAGGATCTGCGAATATATTTTTTTGAAGGCATGGCAGGGCAATCTGAGAGGGAACTGGGCAACCTGAGTGAACTCAGGGTGCTCGATGTACATTTCCTTGACAGAGAGGGATCCGTGCAATCAGATTTTATAGAGTCTCTTGGCAAGCTCCATAAGATCCAGGATCTAGTTCTTTCAGGTTCTTTCAGGGACAGTGATCAAGACCTTTGGGGCGCATTGGTTCTCCCACGAACTCTCCAATATTTTGTAGTATATATGGATATATTCCATGAGCTGCCTTCACCATGCTTTAATCCCTCAGCTCTTCCCAATCTCTGCCACTTGGACCTGTGGGTGGAATATGTGGACGAGGAAGCTCTGAAAATCCTGGGCGGGTTGCCAGAGCTCCGTTACCTATTGCTGAGGACGAGATCGTCCATGGTGACACTAACTATTCATGGCTGCTTCTTCCAGAAGTTGAGGTCCTTCTTGTTGCCTTATTCAATGATCCAGTTTGTGCCGAATGAGGGCTCTAGCGTTTCATTTACTGCTGAGAATGGACAGCGTGATGTGGCAGCTGGTACTGAAACGAGGGAAGATGCACCGGCTGTTATGCCAAACCTTGAAATGCTTCAATTTGAGGTCAACTTGGGTGAAGTAATGGATGAAAACGGGAGCTGTGATTGTCTCGGCCTGGAGGGCCTCCATTCGCTTCGGAAAGTCAAAGTTGATTTCAAGTGTTACGATGCCTTTTCTGATGACGTGGAGAGGGAGGAGGCTGCGTTGAGGCGAGCAATTGAAGTTCATCCCAACCGACCCACGCTCCAAATTAAATTATGGGGTGAACCTACGATTAGGATGCCCGCAACCAAAGTCCGTCGCAACCGGCCTATGCTCAAATTTAGGTACGTCGATACGTCCCTCCTGCTCTCCTTACTTTGTGATTTCCATCCAGCCTTTACTGATCCCTCAATTTCTTCTTCCTGAATTCCCAATTCTAGTGCAGGGATGAGGGCATCCCTCTCTTTTTTCAAGAGGATTCGCGATATGTCAAGCGCTGGTAATTGGATCCCGACCTTTTCCCTGGGCGCAGCAGGAGCTGGGCCGCAGGGTTCCACAGATGCACGCCTCCGCAGGTCGAGAATGCACCGCCGTCCCGGCGCCTCCCCCTCTCTTGTCCCCAGCGTGAGTCACGAGGACGCCTCCTCAGAAGCGTCCCCTCCTCTAGAGGAAAGGTGAGTCACCTCCTCGACCTCCTTCATCCTCATCTAAGGCTCGGCTCTGGCGGCGCTCATGGCGTACGCAGGGAACAGGTCGTTCCCGATCTCGAGCCCTGCACGTCGAGCAAACGGGTTCCCCATGGCTAGACTCTTGAAGGCATTGAGGATGCCTCAGAGTGATCCTCATATAGCGGCATTGTTTGCTTGTGTTGCTTCGTTCTTTTTGTTTCTTCTTCTCTAGCTTGGTGATGACCATGGCTCGTGCCTGACATTTTGCTGGGTTAGACTATGTAATATTAGGATGTAGTATTTCTATATTCTACTTTAATGAATGACAGTCCTCCTGCCTTATTCCAACAACAAAAAAAAAAAAAGGTTCCCCATGGCAACCGCGCTTTGCGTGGGTGGCAATTTTTGTTCCCCAAATAGGATGGCTTGGTTGAAAGATTGCCTCGCTAGCTCATTTAGCTAACGGAATCAGACATAGAATTGGAATGGAAATCGGTTGTTGTGTTACTACGGTCTTCTGAACTGAATTAGTCGAGTATCAGCTTGCAACTTTAATTTTCTTCTTGGGCTTTCAGAGCCGATTGAACCCACCCATTATTCTATTCCTGCATGCATATGTACCTACTATCTCTCTTTCAATGGCCTGGTCTCTTCTGCATTCCTGGCGCGTTAAACTCTAGTTCTGGCTCCTCCAGTTGTCTCATCTAATGCCTAGATAGACAATAAATCCTTGTTACTAATGCCTAGATAGACAATAAATCCTTGTTAAGTAGTGCTTCGACCTGTACCACGATGGACTCTGTTTCTGGGTAGCAGCATTCAGCTCTGTTTCTGCTCTCTGGATATCAATCGTTGTGGCACCATATATAGTTCCGGGTGTTGATTTGCATACCATCTGTCACCTAGATGTGTTAATCCTTCGGTTCTGCTCTAGGAAATAGGCAATATGCTAATACATCAATCGTGGCAATAGTTGGTAATTGTTGTGCTGTGCTTGTGGGCATGGGATGCATCCATTTTGCTCATCAATGCCTAGTGCACAGTTATAATAAAGTGATATCTGATGACCGATAATTCCTTTCTCTCGCAGATTCAAATCGGCTTGCTCCTTGGCCGGAGATTCTGATTCAAGTTGATTTCTGCTAGCTGCCGGACTGATGGCTGAAGCGTGTAGCTTCCATCAGGGTCATCACACCATCGATGACAGAAGGAGGACCAAAGCATGCAAGCCACGGAACTGTAAAAGTGCAGCAGCTATTATTGACAGCAGTACGCCTACGGATTCAAGCCTTTGGCTCCACTCACCCGCCTCGCTATAAGCTTGATGGATGGAGGAGAAAACATGAAGAAGCAAGGGAGGTCTAGCCGGCCTCCTCGTGTTCTAAACAGTTAGGGCGCGTTCGTTACACCTCCTTCTAAACTTTAGACCTGTCACATCAAAGAGAATCTTACTATTTAAACATATTTTTATTAATTTAATGACAAAACCTATGTCACGACCCTCCTCTAAATCGCGAGACGAATCTAATGAGCCTAATTAATCTATATTTTGCTACAGTGATGCTACAGTAACTACCTCCTAATCACTTAATTACTCTCATTAGATTCGTCTCGCGAATTCGAGCGGAGTCCTGAAATTAGTTTTGTAATTAAACTTTATTTGTAAATAGAATATTCGTTGCAAAAACCCTTTAAAGTTTAGACCTCATGCAACGAACACACTCGGCCCTGTTCGTTTCCTCCCTTCTAAATTTTAGACCCATCACATCAAAAAGAATCTTTATATTTAAAAATATTTGATTAGTTTAATGACAAAACCTTTTTCATATATAAGTGCTCTTTTCGAGACGAATCTAATAAGCCTAATTAATCTATATTTTGCTACAGTGATGCTACAGTAACTATCTTCTAATCGCCACCTAATTACTCTCGTTAGATTCGTCACGTGAATTAGATGAGGGCTTCTGAAGTTAGTTTTATAATTTAACTTTGTTTAGTGCATATAAATAATAAAATTCTCTTTGATGTGACCTTTCTAAAATTTAGAGGGGTGGAAACGAACGCCCCCTAAGAGTTGTACAACCCTCTCCAGATTAGGAGCTCTAGCGTTTCATTGACAGTTGGGAATGGACAGCATGATGTGGTAGCTGGCACTGAAACGAGGGAAGATGCACCATCTGTCATGCCAAACCTCGAAATGCTCGAATTTCAGGTCTATATGAAGAAATTAACGAATGAAAACCATAGTTGTGCCAGCCTCGGCCTGGAGTGCCTCCCTTCACTTCAGAAAGTCAAAGTAGGCTTCATCGATTTTCTGATGACGTGGAGAAAGAGGAGTCTGCACTGAGGCGAGCAATTGAAGTTCATCCCAACCGGCCCACGGCCGATGTGTACACCATTGGTCAACCTGTGTTTCAAAGGAGGCGCGCAATTAAAGTCCGCCGCAACCGGCCCACGCTCAAATCTAGGACTTAATTGTTTCTTCCTAAGGCTACTTTTAATGGGAGCTTCATTCTCATTAATTAACATGCCATTGCCAGCTCAGTCTTCGAAGATGCTCATAGGAGTAGGGTTTGCGTACGTGTGTTTATAAGGGTGAGTGTGCGTGCGTTGTGAGTGTCTGAGTTGTACTGTGTAATCTCAAAAAAAAACTATTTTAGATGATGTGGCAAAGAATTAATAAGGAAAGAGAAGAGAGTGGTTTCATCTAGATGAAACCATATGTACACTGTTTCCAACACAGCTTTTGTTTTGCATGTGTTTCTAGGAAACAACAAAAATAAAATCTTGCATTGTAAGAGGTGTTTCATTATTCAAACAAAATGCTTTGTTGCTTATATGGCAGCTTTGAAAACAACAAAGTGAAATTCACCATTAGGACTAGCCTAAATTCCCAATTCTAGTGTACAACCACAACCGGAATCTGCTGATGAAAGAGATGAAGACAACGAGTTGGCAAGCCACTTGGCGGCCTTTTCCCTGGGCGCAGCAGGGCCTCAGGGTTCCACGGCAGCGAGAATCCACAGCCGTCATGGCGCCTCCTCCTCCTCCTCCTCTCTTATCCCTAGACCCTAGTGTGAGTCGCGACGACGCGTCCTCAGAAGCATCCGCTTCTCTGGTGAAAAGGTGAGTCAGCATATAGACAATAAATCCTTGTCACGTAGTGCTTCTACCAGTACCACGAGGGCTCTGTTCTCGTGTTGCATGTTGTTGTGGCTCCATAGTTCCCGGATTTGATTTCCATGCATCACTTGTTACCTACGTCGTGTTTAATTCTGCGCTATGAAATATTGCATTCACTAAGACAGTGGCAATAGATACTAAATATTTTGCTGCGCGTGGGAATCGAGATTTTGCTCATCAATTCCTAGTGCACAATAATTAAGAGATTTCTTAATTCCTTTCTGTTGCAGATTCAAATTGGCTTGCTCCTTGACCGGAGATTCTGATGCAAGTTGATTTCTGCTAGCTGGTGGACTGATGGCTGAAGCGTATTGCTTCCATCAGGGTCATCCATCCTGGACGCGTCACACGACCGATGGCTATCTGCTGCGTTCAACGTAGCTTTCTGAACCTGTCCCACGCCATCAGTGTTCCCATTCAGTTTACTGCTGCTTCCAGATTGTAATACTCCAATATTGCTCTTGCCGAACTGTTAGTTTCTTCATTTCTCTCTGTGTGTAGCACGTCGTACGTGCAAGGAAGTTTGGAACATCTATGAATGCTTGTGTGCGTCGGTCACATCATGAGGTTTGGAACATTTAAGAATGTTGTGCTACATTTCAATTCATGGACTTGTGTAAGTGTGTTGCTCATCATGTGATCCTTGTTTGGAGGAATGTTTGGCACGTTCTTTCCTTTTACCGCTTCAAGTACATGCATATTATTCGTTTATGCTAGCAACAGTAATGCATTGCAATTTATATGAACTCTGTTCCTCAATGCAGATCAAATTGTGTGATATTACCCACGGTAAAACTAAAAGTGGTGGTCCACTTGGACGATCGACCGACCGGATGCTGTTGTCAAATACGTACTCAAATAAATGTGGTTGTCTTCAGAGAAAACATCTGAGTGAGAAACAAAATGAACAGCAATGCGGAAGCCAGCTAAATGACCTGCATATGAAATGAAACTGGTATGGGAGAGTCAGGACGATGCAGCGGCCTCCCCGAAACTGCTCAAACACCAAGGCGACCACAATCACAAGCAAGACGACGCCCTCGATCGGAGGCGGCGCTGAAGGTTGCCGCGGCAAACAACGTCGGCTTCGACGACGTGATCACGTTTGGGCGTTTGGCGAAGAGCCCATGCGTCTCAACGATGACGACGACCGGTGATGCAGTGTAGGTGGGCCTCACAACAAAGCCTATCCGACTGAGAAGACAATGATACAGTCGTTGGGTTTACATTTGTCCAAACAAATGGGCCTATTATTACCTTTCGTACCGTACTGAGTGGTGGTTACATATCACAATTTTTTTTTTGAGAAAAGTCTAATTTGCCTCCCTCAACTATTATGGGTAGCTGTGCTAAAAAAAAACTATTAGAGGTAGCGTAATTTTCACCCTTAACTATAAAACCGGGTATCCACAGTCCCTTCAATTGTATGGGTGGGTGCAAATCGACTCCTCGGGCGGTTTTGAGAGCGGATTTGTCCTACGTGGCACAGTGGGGCCCATATGTCAGTGCCACGTCATTTTTTTCTTTTCTTTTTTCCCTCTCTTCTTCTCTCTCCCCGACGCCACACCTTTCCTCGCGCGTCGCCACCCCTCCCCGCGCCGCCTCGCCCGGCAGTCTCTCCCCGCGCCGGCAGTCTCTCGGCCGGCTGGGCCGGGGGCCAGCACGCGCACGCGCACAACGCGCCCGCCACAGCGTCGGCGGCGGCCGCCTCCCCACCGTGCAGGCACACGCCGTCGTCAGCGACGCTCGATCTCCTCATCCTGCTGCTCGTGGTCCTGCCGCTCGCCTTCCTGGTCGCCTCCTCGCTCGCGCACGTCTCCCGCTCGCTCGCCCCGCTGCTCTACTCCCCACCCGTCGAGGCCGCGCTCGCCTCCGCCGCCGCAGCGCTCCCCTCTGCCACCGCGGCGCTCCCCTACCTCGTCGCGTCTACCGTGATCGCGGCCGCTGCGCTCCTCTCCTGCCTCCGCCTCCCGCGCCGCAGGTGCCGCAACCCGCGCTGCCGGGGCCTGTGGAAGGCGCTCGAGTTCGACGTCCAGCTGCAGACCAAGGGGGTCGTGCGCACCGGTGCCGAGAGCACCATCGGAGGCGCTGACGCAGCCATGTGGCGCGAGATCGAGGCGCTGCCGTGGAAGGGTGGTCAGGGAGGGAACAACCCTGACTACGAGTGCCTCCGCGCCGAGCTCCACCGGATGGCGCCGCCCAACGGCCGCGCCGGACGACGTGCTGCCGACGGCACGGCGCTGCGGGCGGGATGGGTAGAGCGGCGCGAGGAGGGGCAGCGGCGCGTGGTTGGTGGTGGAGGCGGCGGTGCGCGAGGAAGAAAGACGGCGTGTCGTTGGGGAGAAAGAGGAGAAGAGCGGAAAAAAAAAAGAAAAGAAAAAGAAAAATAGCGTGGCACCTGACATGTGGGTCCTACTGTGCCACGTAGGACAAAATCGCTCTCAATACCGCCCGAGGAGTCGATTTGCACCCACCCATACAATTGAGAGACTTTGGATACCCGGTTTTATAGTTGAGGGTGAACATTGCGCTACCCGCAATAGTTGAGGGAGGCAAATTAGACTTGTCTCTTTTTTGTTCTTTTGGTCATCGACAGTGTCAAAGATTTGCCGGTACGTACCCTGGATGATCGACAAGTACGCCATGTGAACCCCAAAATGTAAAACACGAATAAATGTTTGCATGGATCGAGGATTTGCAAGAGATTCTCGAGATAAAAAATTCGGAAAAAAAAAAGGTCTCTAGCTATATGACCAACGACGACGACGACTCCATGAAGCCACTAGCCACGCACGCCACCATCGATGAATTACTTGCCGCTCCATGGAGACGGAAGGTGCACACTAGAAATTTGAACGTTAGGATCATTTGACGTTACGGGGCATTACGAGCTTTAGGGTACCCCACATGCATGGACCATTAGGTGCAGTGCTCTACTAATTAATCTCGTCACAGTTTGTTCATTTGTTGGCGAGGCAGGTGCTTAATGATTCAACGTCAAGCACCTCGATCGTGAAACACATGGTCGTGCTCCTTGCCTTGGGCCCGTTGGCCGTGATGACTGATGGATGATTCATTGGACAGACACGATGCTAGTATAGTAGGACCGCAGGACTTGACTTGCTAGCTGCAGCATGCAGTACGTCCATGTGACTACACTAGTGCTGTGGACGTACTACTGCCTGATGGATGATCCAATTTACACATGGTGACGGATAACAGTTCACTAAATAAATCCCACAACATATAGTAGCTAGTTTTATAAGTGCGTACGTGCGAGCACTGATTAACACATGCCCATAGAGTAGTTTCCTTTTCTTTTTAGATTTGCAAAGGCTTCATAACCGATTTCAGCATATTAACCGTAACAAGTCATCACCTAAAATTTATATTGGCAAACCACGACAACAGTACATGGGGATAATTAATAGAGATAGGGAAACACACACACACAAACAACAAAGAGTACAACTCCCTCAGTAAGCCAAGCCTCACAGCCATGGCAGTAGCTAGAGAAGGGAGTCAGATCGACAAAGGTACCCTTAATTATGGGCTTATTCAAACAGACAGATCTACTGCGAACCACGTCGGGCAACAACAAGCATTTGCTCGATACGTAATGGTACGTATCAATTTGATTTAGACCGTGTAAGTGCCGATTGAGTCAAGATATACGCCACAACGGCCATGAAAGCCCACGACAGTGCCATAGCTGGAGAAGGGAGTGCCATTATTCTGCTCACGCCCGAAAGGTCCATATGTAGTGATGTTGGTGACAAACTTAAGTGAACGAACCACAATCTTGTTCTCGTATTCACCTGTTGTCCCTGACACTTCCTTTACAAACTCAGAGGGGCCAAGACAGATCTACATGCCAGACGAATGACCAAAAAAAAAAAAGAATATTAGTTATCACGACATGATTGTATAATGCCTTCCAGAATATATATAAATTTTTAAATTTCTCGCTACATAATGGAAGCAAATTGTCAAGGTCTTTTGGCACATAAATATTATTCGTAATAAGGGAAAGACCATTTTACTACCCTCAACTATTACTCTCCTTTTTTTGTATCTCCTTATGTTCAAATTTTATAGGTGACAACATGTAAAATACATTAATATTTTTCTGGACTATCTTTATGGGTCCATCGCAGTAGATAATATAATAG
Source organism: Eragrostis nindensis (assembly GCA_012490785.1). NCBI lineage: Eukaryota > Viridiplantae > Streptophyta > Magnoliopsida > Poales > Poaceae > Eragrostis > Eragrostis nindensis. The sequence goes on from JAAXCT010000284.1 coordinate 228,877, forward strand.
TTTAATAGTTGACATATCATAATTCACGACAACTATTGTATGGAATTTTTTTTAAAATGAGATTACCCGCCCTCATCCGAGACGGGGGAGTAAGGCATTTTTCTAACATAGAGTATATATTGTAATATCTATCTTGAGTCGAAATTTTAAGTTAAAACACAATTTGTATGTGGAGAAACAGAAAAAAGAGAGGATAAAAATCACTACAGGATAAAATGACAGGAGAGAAATAGTTCACGCCGGTGAGTAAATGATCTGAAATATTGATTAGAGGGTTAAGTGGATAAACGGAAATAGTTCCCTCTAGCTAGCTTGATAATGTACTGAAAAAGGTGAGAATATTCTACTCACAGTTTTCTCTTGACCTCCAAAACCACCCCACGGACCGGCGTTGCGCCTCTGGCCAGCTTCGTCGATGTACGAAAATGCTAGCGAGTCGATGACCCAGCCGCTGCAAATGGTGATGCTTTCCAAACGCCGGGGCACCCCGATGACGTCCCTGGGTGAACCTCCGCATCCACCCCACGGTCCATTCGTGGTCGGCTTACTCTGCGTGTAAGTGCCGATCGAGTTGAGATAGTCGCCGCAATGGCCATGGAAGCCCACGACAGTGCCACAGCTGGAGAAGGGAGTGCCATTGTTCTGCTCACGGCCGAACGGTCCATACGTGCAGATGTTGGTCACAAACTTAAGCGACCGAACCACAACGTACCGGTTGTTCCTGACACTTCCTTTATAAACTCCGCGGGGCCAAGACAGATCTCATGCAGGGCGCAAGAACAGATCGAAAGAAAATAGAACCAATGTTGGTTACTTATAGCTAGTGATCGTCGCATGATTGTATAGATTATTCCTGATATATATATATATAGTAATGTACACCATGCATGTAATGAAAGAGAAAAAGGTTATACATACACACTCACCGTTTTGACGTTGTTGCCTCCGAAACCACCCCACGGACCTGCGGTGTGCCTCTGGCCATCTTGGCTGATGTACGAGAACTCGAGCGAGTCGATGACCCAGCCGCTGCGAATGGTAATGCTTTCCAAACGCTGGGGCACCGCGGTCACATCCTTGGCTGCACCTACGTTTGCACCCCATGGCCCATTCCGGTGGGTCGGGCGGGAGTTGCTGCAAAGGCAGTTGTTGGCCATGGCAATTAAGCTTCAGCGAGCAAGCTAGTGGCACGAATTAAGGCAGGAGTTATTAGCTAACTCAGACGCTCAGCGATCGATGTGCCTGGTGCTCGATGTGTGAGAGGAGCGGAGCTTATATAGAGCTAGCGGGAGGACCGAGCCCGAGGAACTAGTACGTACGTACTGCTGGTGGGAGTCCCACGATGCGAGTTGCAAGTGTACGTAGATGATTTATTTCAGCTTTTTCAAATTTCTAGATTCTGGATTTTGCAATCACAAAGAACTAGGATTTGAGTTTGGACTCCACAATCTATCCCTTCACATTTTATTTACAACCCATCAATTAATCCATACAAGGCCAGTTTTGCCTAGGTACCTTACGTACGGAGGCCAAGAATTATTCACTACAGTAATAAACAAAAAAAGAAAGCAAGGAAGTCTCGCTGGCAAAATTTAAGTTGATGAGTTATATACATATTCGATTGTGCGTACGTAAGTCATACTGGACGATGGATCCAGACGACGTTCTAAAAATGAATTAATAATGAAGTTGGCACTGCTGAAGCATCCAAACACGAAGATTTTTTTTTTAAAAAAAAAGGACCGAGAAGAATGAGTTATCTCATGATCAAAATGGAGGCACGGCGCTCGTGAAGATGCCTTGGCCCTCATCAGGCACATTAATGCTGTAGATCTTCATTCACAGCACCCACTGGTACCCAAGTCAAGTCTTTGGAGGCTAGCCATTGGCGCCATTTCACCCTGCTACTCGCAGTGATCGTCATCACACGGATCGCACTACCCAAGTCAAGTCTTTGGAGGCGCCCATTCGCCAGCTCGATCCCCGCATTGATCGTCGCTTTGATGGCATGCATGCCTGCTGCAGCCATCTTGGATCTATCTATGCTTGAGATAGGAGTACCTACGTACGGCATAGATAACGACGTCATCACTAGTGCATCACCATGTTGGTCATGGCTACCTACGTCATTCATAGTACGTCCGTCCATCAATTCCTCCCGCTGGGCGACAAGCATGCATCGTCCTCTCTCTTGTGGATCATCGATCGTTGCCAGCTGGTGAAGCAAGAACACCACAATCTTCTATCCCATGAAAGCGGCTCATAAATTAGTCGTCGACATTTCAAAACAACATGCTAAATGTATTACACAGTCCGTTCCTTGATGATTGTCATTTTAGCATTTTCAAGTTTTATCAAAATAATTAGTATTTTCACTTTTCAAATGTATCTTTTCTTGAGATATCTCTCTACCATCCTCGTTCCTTATGCATCTATGTTTTCCACATTCCCTTGATTCCCGTGTCTGTAGTTAAAACGTCAAGTAAATTAGGACGCAGAGAGTAGTATAGAATTTGTCCTCGCGGAATTTGCTCACAGTCTTCTTGTTTCGCTGTTTCGACTTCTCCACTGCTTGATTTGGATAGTGCCTGCTTTGATCAATGGGCTCGCTTGTCTATGTTTTCTTTTGTTTTGTCCCACCAATGAGTCGGTCTGTTTATTTATATTCTTCTCTTTTTTTTGTAATTGCTAAAATATGTTATTTCAGTGATTTTTTAGGAACCTGATACTTTATTATTCATCTCGAGAGTATGAGACACATTGCTGACCCTTCCTTCATGCACGAACTCTACCATTTCCAAGTTTGACCACACACAGATTATCACACGCCAGACTGAATTTCCGTAGCAGCACATCAGCAACCAATGCCATGCCTTCCCTCATTGCCAACACCTCCATCGTTTCGGCTTAATACGTTCATCCCTTCGACCACAACAGCCGAGGAACCCAGAAACAAATCGGAAGTGCCGAGTGCAATTGCTGCAGTTGAGGCTTTCCATTATTCTTGGAAATAGCTACATCAACATAAATTTTCATGAAACCAGTTGGGAGGAGCCTACCAACAGCTGATGTATCACCTGTTGGCCTGAGGATCCCGGCTCCATCTTCTTCTCTGACATTTCAGTGAATTTCTAGCAATGGTGCGTTAAATCACTATGCCTTCTTAGGCTTTCGATTTGCTTCTGGCCTAGTTCTTGCATTAAATCAGTCGCACATTTTTGTACTTCTCTTTTGAAACAAGACAGATTCTCGCATGCATATTTTCCTATGGTCGGTTTGCGGAATGGGTTCTTATGGCTCCTTCCTAAGCTAGACAACGGACAAGAGAAAGGGAACCTTGCGTCAGTCATAGATGTTTTAATTCCATGGCCACGCATCTTGCAGGGGGGATTCGAACCCCCTGTTGGTGCTTTCTAGGTGCACATTTTATATGACAAATATGGTGTTTCTAATACCTTATTAAGTCATTATTGCTAACAATTAACCCCCATTATCATATATATGCGTAGTTTCTGTGTATTCGGAAGATTTACAGGAAACAGGTGAGAATTAAGAGACTACGAGTAAAGAGCTGCTGGAGGCCCGAAGAACGAGGAAATTGGAGACCGTGCCGATCGGCACGTCCTGTGTGCCGATCGGCACAACGGAGGTCGGGCCCGAACTTGAAGCCCACTCGGAGAATATGGAGCCCAGAAGAAATATCAGAGTCGGAGTCGGTGAAATCCAGCCCACAACCGAAAGAGACTATAAAGAGAAGATCTTGGTCACGAAGGAAAGGGGGCGGCAAGGAGACAGACACACATACGGAGATTTTGACCTAGGTTGAAGGTTGTGGCGGCGAAGACGGCGATCACCGATCATCACCACCAAAAAGGAAGACTGTGCCGACCGGCACACTGCCGTGCCGATCGGCACCTGTGGGACCACGCCGAATTCCCGCGTCCTACTGTACCCATGTTCATGTGTTGCAGTATGATGCGTGAGTAGATCTCATATTCTCTCCGTGGCGAGGGAAATCTGGTTATGTAACTCTCACACTTAAGATACTCTTTTGATACGTTCAGTCTATGTGATGCTTCGAATTCGTATCTGATCCATACGTGTTTATCACATAGTGCAAGAAACCAGTGGGGAACTATTAACCCTCATCGTGACAGGATCGGGGCGAACGAAACCACCATGTCTTGTAGAATACTAAACCTATCAATTGACCTATAACCTGAGTTGCATGCCAGTACCCCGAACCATAGGAGAGAATCCTTTAATAACCTTGATACAACCGCAGGCCCTTTCATCTCTAGCTGTTAATCATCCTTTCTCACACACATCTTTTGCTATATTGATTTAGTAGTTTAAATAATAGTTTAAGTCCCGCTTGTTCTCTGTGGATCGATATTAAACCTTGGAATACTCTAAGGGAAAAAGTGCTACAACTGTACACCGTCCTCTTGCGGTATATAAGTGGGTGCGTACGAACGACCAACAAGCACGTTTTCTGGCGCCGTTGCCGGGGAACAAGCCAGTTCTTTTACTATTTATTTATTCTACTAACCTCTAATCCTCTCTTTTCTAGTTTGTTTTTGTGTTTTCTTTCTGTGTTTTTAGGATGGGTACTCCTGAACCGGCTCATACTGTTAGGGAGCATTCACTACCGTCTCCGGGATTGCTGATTCCACAAACTTCCGATGAGAAAGTCACTGCTTCGTCATACGTTCTCAACCCGACCATCATCAAAATGGTCGAGAACAGCAAATTCTCTGGGACGAAGGACGAGAACCCGTACACACATCTGCAAGATCTAGAAGTTCTCTGTCAAACCTTCAAGCATGAGGGAGTGCCTCAGAATTGGTACAAATGGTTGCTATTTCCATTTTCTCTAGATGGAAGAGCCAAAGAATGGTATAAATCTGCAGCCCGTGAAGCTAAGGGAAACTGGGATAAGCTTGTAGGAAATTTCTGTTTGCATTTCTTCCCGCTTCCGAAGGTGCAGAAACTGAGAAGAGAAGTGGTTAACTTCGAGCAAATGAAAGAAGAGACCCTCACGCAAGCATGGTCACGCTTCAAATCTTTATTGAAGCAAGGCCCCGATTTGGGCATGGATGATAACTTGACTGCTCAGACATTCTACATGTCTCTTGAAGGAACCTCCAGGATGCATTTGGATAGTTCAGCTGGAGGGAGTTTCCTCGACTTGACTGCTACTGCAGGTCTGGATCTCTTGAGTAAGATATCGAAGACTGAAGCTATGCATAAGCATTGGGAAGAATTCCAAGAAGATCCAATTCCCCCTGAAAAGCCGACACCGGCAAAAGGTTTTTCGGATTTGAAAGCTAAAGCGGAAGGCTGTACAGTATCTGAAGCGGAATTAACAGTAGGAACAGAAGAACCAGCGCAAGGCGATTTGAAAAGACCCAGATTGGATGAGGTGCCGATCGGCACGGTCCCTGTGCCGATCAGCACAATCCAGGCCACAGTGCCGACCGGCACACATCCTGTGCCGACCGGCACTCTGAATGCTGTCAAAGGGATTTCCAAGACTGAAGCTGCCATATTAGAGGAGCATGAAAACAGCTTCGTGAATAAATTTCCAAGACCAGTAGGAGATCCAACCTTGAGCAACGCTAGACCGTTGGCCGAGTTCGAACCATTGGATTGGATTCCTATAGATTTCAGCTCAAATCTGCTAAGTATGAGGAGAACATATGATCCAAGGTATGCCTCTACTACAGGGGTTCAGTATAACTTCCCTAAAGACACTAGAACTTCAAAGATATTGGATAATGTCGTCATCGGAGAAGTATTGGGGAAGTTGTATAAGGACGATATGGAAATTGATCAGATGGAGGTCCAACAAGCAAAGAAGCTATTTGATACTTGTTTTGTCCCATCGCCGTATGAAGGATTGTGCGGAGTATATGCAGTTGGCCTTACGGAACGAACGGAAGTCGATCCTTATATACCGTGCGAAATAGGGCATAGAAGCTTTCCTAAAGCATTATGTGATTTTGGTTCCCGCGTCAGCTTGATGACGTATGAAGCATTCATGGATATGCCCTATGACATAAAAGGAAGATTGCTAGGAACCGAGCTTGAGCTAATCATGGCGGATGGAAGGAGAACTAAACCGCTGGGAGTAATCAAGGATCTGAACATTGAGGTAAGAAAGAATACTATTCCGGTGGATATTTTTGTTCTTGATAAAGGTGAAGTTGGAGTTGAAGATATTATTTTGGGAAGACCTTTCTTAAAGCTTGTACAAGCTGTTATTGATGCTGGAAAAGGTCATCTCAAATTGACTCTGGGCGGAGAGGAAGTCCTTTTTGAATTCGAAGACCCACCCGTCGTTCAAGAAAGTGACGAACCACCCTCTCTTCAGGAATTCTTTACAGAGAAAGATGAAGAAATCAGTACAGGATACTCAGACCCGTTAAACAAACTGTTTGAAGAGTCAGATAAGGAAGAGGCCGAAATCCAAGACTGTGCCGATCGGCACGGTGAGTGTGCCGACCGGCACGAAGATGAAAATCCTCAATTTGAGCCTTTGGGTAATCTGGATCCTGGTGCAGCACCAGAAGTAGAACAGAAGCCACTTCCTGATGGTCTGAGGTACGAATACTAGGCAAAGATAAAACTTATCCCGTCATCGTCAATAGTGCTTTGAATGAAGAAGAGACAACACGATTGCTTGCTGTTTTGAGAAAATACAAGAAAGCGATCGGATATTGTCTTGATGATATCAAAGGAATAAGTCCAGCTTTTTGCACACATAAGATCAATCTTGAAGAATCAGCTAAACCAGTCGTTGAAGGCATGCGACGATTGAAAGAGGGCATGAAGGAAGTTGTGAAGAAAGAAGTGCTGAGACTTCTTAATGCAGGAATGATTTATCCAGTTGCTGATAGTGAATGGGTGAGTCCAGTGCATTGCGTGCCAAAGAAAGGAGAACTCACAGTTGTGCCTAATGAGAACAATGAGTTGATCCCTCAACGGACAGTTACGGGATGGCGAATGTGCATTGATTACAGAAAGCTGAATGCAGCCACAAAGAAAGACCATTACCCACTACCGTTCATCGATGAGATGCTTGAAAGGTTAGCCAAGAACTCTTATTTTTGCTATCTCGACGGTTATAGTGGTTTCTTTCAAATCCCTGTTAGACCTGAAGATCAGCATAAGACCACTTTCACTTGTCCTTATGGAACTTATGCGTATCGGCGAATGCCATTCGGTCTTTGCAACGCACCGGCTACATTTCAGAGATGCATGAATGCTATATTTGCTGAATTCATCGAAGACATTATGGAGGTATTTATGGATGATTTCTCTGTTCATGGTACTGATTTTGATCATTGCTTAGCAAATTTAGAGAAAGTTCTAAAGAGGTGCGTAGAAGTTGATTTAGTTCTTAATTGGGAGAAATGTCACTTCATGGTAACCGAAGGGATTGTTTTGGGGCATGTTATTTCTAACCGAGGTATTGAGGTAGACAAAGCTAAAATATCTACAGTTGAAAGGTTGCCACCGCCTAATGATATTAAGACACTGCGAAGTTTTCTTGGACATGCAAATTTTTATCGCAGATTTGTGAAGGATTATTCAAAGATTGCTAAGCCATTGACGGAATTGCTGCAAAAGGATGTTGAATTTGAGATGAATGATGAAAGACTTACTGCTTTCCGGAAGTTGAAAGAAGCATTATGTTCTGCACCTATTATGCAACCTCCGGATTGGAATTTACCTTTCGAGATTATGTGCGATGCAAGTGACTATGCAGTAGGAGCGGTTCTTGGACAACGAAAGGAAGGTAAAGTGCATGCTATCTACTATGCTAGTAAAACTCTCAATGAAGCCCAGATTAATTATACAACAACAGAGAAAGAGATGCTAGCTGTTATATTTGCATTTGAGAAATTTAGATCCTATATCCTCAATTCTAAGGTCATTGTTTATACGGATCATGCTGCTATTAGATATCTTGTCTCTAAAAAGGAGTCGAAACCTAGATTGCTTCGTTGGGTTTTGATGCTACAAGAATTTGATTTGGAGATTAGAGACAAGAAAGGGGTTGAGAATTCAGTAGCAGATCATCTGTCTCGTTTGACGCTTGAGAACAAGGAGGGATGCATTGGTGATGCCATGGCGCAAGAGCAGCTATTTCAGATTAAAGATCATAGAGAATCATGGATGCAAGATATCATAAATGGATTCAAAGGGAAGCTTGATGATTGTAGCAAGAATTCAAAAAGGAGGATTGTCAGTGAGATGAGGAAGTTCATATGGGATGATCCTTATCTATACAGATATTGTGAAGATGGAGCTGTTCGAAGGTGCGTGCCTCGTGACGAACGCGAAAGCATATTGAAAAAGTGTCATTCATCTGAGTATGGTGGACATTATGGGCACTTTCGAACACAGGCCAAGGTATGGGCTAGTGGATTTTATTGGCCTTCAATGCACGAAGATGCGAAAAGGTATGTTGCTAGATGCCCCCAATGCCAAAGAATTGGAAACGTTAATGCTCGTAATGCTATGCCTTTGAAGTATAACTTGCAAGTTGATATATTCGATGTTTGGGGCATGGATTTTATGGGACCATTTGTTAATTCGCATGGTTATGAATATATTTTGGTTGCTGTGGATTATGTCTCAAAGTGGGTAGAAGCAATACCATGTCGAAACAGTACAACTCGTGAATCCAAGCAAATGTTGGAGGAGTGCATATTTCCAAGATATGGTGTTCCTAGAGTCATTATTACAGATGGTGGATCTCATTTTACCGGGCATGAATTTACTAAAGCTTTGAAGAAGATGGGTATTGAGCATCGAATTGGGACAGCCTATCATCCACAGACCAACGGCCAAGCAGAAACTTCTAATAAACAGTTGAAGGGAATTCTGCATAAAATTGTTACAAAAGAAGGAAAGGATTGGTCAAACAAGTTGAATGGCGCACTTTGGGCTTATCGCACAGCATTCAAGACACCAATAGGTATGACACCCTATCAATTCGTCTATGGAAAGACTTGTCATTTGCCTGTAGAGTTAGAACATAGAGCCTATTGGGCGATCAAAGAGATGAATTTGGATTTAGATGCTGCTGCGGTAAAACGGAAGATTCAAATTAGTGAACTCGAGGAGATGCGCCTAAAAGCTTATGAGAATGCGGCCATTTATAAAGAGAAAACGAAGAAGTGGTATGATAAGAAGCTATTGAAAAAGGAATTTTACGAAGGAGATAGGGTGCTACTATTCAATTCAAGATTTCGGTTGTTCGGTAAAGGCAAATTGAAAAGTAAATGGGATGGACCGTATCTTGTTCATAAAGTTCTTCCTTCCGGAGCTGTTGTCATCATGGATGGAAAGCAAAATACATACACGGTGAATGGCCAACGATTAAAGGTATATCTTGAACCCGACACTTTTGAGTTAAAGTCATTCGATATATATTATGTGAATTGAGTGATTGGGTGGTCGAGCTTAACGACGTAAAACAAAAGCACTGTTGTTTTTACTGTTTTTTTCTGTGTGTTTTGTGTCTCTTTGATTTTATTGAGTCGTTTGAGGCAACTTTGCCTCCGTGCCGACCGGCACAAATCTGTGCCGATCGGCACGGGAGAGTCCGTGTCGTTTTTGAGTCTAGTTTTTGCCCTTCCTCCAAGACATGCTTCGGTGACTTCCAAATTTACGAGATAGAGTCCGGTTCGACCAAGAGAATTATGGATATATATATGAAGGAGTTGTCTCGGATCTCATCATCAAACATCGAGCGCCGCCGGAGTTTCTAGCAAACCCTAGAGCAGAAGACAATGCAAGACGGCGAAACCGGAAGCGGAGGCGACTGTGCCGATCGGCACGACCGCCGTGCCGACCGGCACGGAGCCGTACTTTCGCCGATGAGCCCAACTCTGCCATGGGTGAGCAACAGGAGCATCAACCCCACCGAGGACGATCCAATCGTCTGGTCACACCTGAAGCAACGATGGATGTTGAAGAGTGAAGCGGATGCGTTCAATAGAGAGAAGAACGAGATGGATGACGCCCTTCGGAAGAAGGTCAGAGAAGTGCTAGTACGCAAAGGTAAATCCAAGATTGATGATAGCACACCGGTTTCCGATAGGTATACAATGGATAGGCTTCTCGCTATGGAACGTCCTTTGACATATGATGATCTTATCACTTTTGAATCGATCCTTACTGATAGCGAGAGGGAAGAGTTAGACAAAGACTGCTTTCTGACCATCCATAGGTCTCGGCTGAACGATGGAAGGAACCCTGATGGCGGTGCCGACCGGCACATCCTATGTGCCGATCGGCACACTGCACTCCCACGCGTCCTGACCGACTGGGAAGACCTCCAAGAGAAGATTCTGCACAGGAACACCCGAGGTTTTGGATGTAAGTGTTTTTACTGTCTAAAAGACCATCAGAGGCAGATTGAGAATTATTTAGCGGATCCTGAATGCATCCCCGCGGCCTTTGTCTATGATGATGGCTTTCCAGTTGCCAAAGGGCGCATGACCCCTAAAGAGATCAATAATGAAATTCAGAGGCGTATTGACAGAGACAACGCTGCACAGAGGAGAGCGCGCAACCTGGCAGACCTAGAAGCATATTTCGCAAGAAACGGCAGGAGTGCCGACCGGCACGGTCCGTGTGGCGACCGGCACCACCTTAAGGTTGTGGATTTTGTTGAGATATCTGATGATTCCTCTGATGATGAGCCTCCACAGAAGCGATCAAAGGAAATAGAGGGAGTTCGGCGTTCCGTTCGTCTTTCTGCGAAGCCAAGAGCAAGATATACCTCGGAATCAGTGAGCTATATAGAGACATCTCCTGTGCAAGAACACCCATTAGCTAATCTTGTCGCACAGGATGAAGAAGATCCCGAAGAGGATCCGGAAGAAGATCCCGAGGAGGAAGCGATGGAGGACGAGCCAGAACCAACTGATGCCAAACCACCTAGTGCTGAAGGAGCTTCAGGAGACCTTTCAGGAGCTCAAGGCAATTCAGGGCCGCGTTACCAGGTGAATGGTGCCACGTGCCGATCGGCACGTGCGCCGTGCCGACCGGCACCTCGAGGTTCTGACACAAATTCGCCCCTGCGAGATGAGCGCCATGATCGTCCTGCCAACTGTTGCCCAATCTGCAGGAGAAACATCGAACGTCTCTATTATGATATGGAGAGATGCTATAGGCACCATCGGGACATTGATATACGGATTGATGACATGGAGAGCATGGCCGCGGCGGACTACTCTTTTCTCATGAGGAACATTCGAAGCATCTTTAGCATGTTGAGGAGGCATAGCATTTCAGATTAGGTTGGTCTAGTCGTTTTTCTTTTTGCAATAGGGACATTGCAAGGTTTGAGTGTGGGGGATTCGCCCTTACACTTCTTAAGGTCGTTTGCTTCGAATTTAGTTTGGTTTGAGTTAGTGTGTGCAAGTGTGAGAGTTTTCTTAGAGAGGTTTGAGATGGTGTGCTTAGTTAAGCTTCGAGGTCAAGAATTATTGCAATGTCTTGAATAAAGTTAGTGTTAGTTGTCAAATCGATGCGTTACCCCATATTCTTGATTTTGTTTTTGACGATCGTTTTGCCAATCTACTTGAGTTCATTGAATAATCGCTTGGCTTTATATATCCACTTTTCGAAAACCCCTTCTATCATCATAAGTTGAAGCATTTGGCTGAGGATTTGATATTGTGCCTATTACACTAAGCCAAATGAGATGAGAGAAACCTACACATAAACCTTTTGATAGGAAGACGTCTTTGTCAACTCTTTGCTCTTGATTACGACTAAGCTAGAAGGGAGAAGTTTCATTTGTTCATCTCAGTTTGCCAGCCATCTATCATCAAGTTCTTTCTACCCGAAAAAACCGATATTTCATCGTTTCTCCCTCCTCCTTGATACAACCTACAAGCAAATGTGAAATTTAGACAGATTTCGATCCAAAATATGCTCTGTTAGCAGTCTGCAAAGCAACAAAAGAAGAAAAAGAAGAAAAAGAATTAAATTAGTCAGGTGCCGACCGGCACGACACTGTGCCGATCGGCACGGAAAGGAAAAATAAAAAAAAAGAGTCAAAAATAAAGAGAAAAGTGAATATCAGAGGAAGCAGACTGCAGCAAGAGTCAAAATTCTAAAAAGATCTGTATATACTCCAAGCTTGATCCCTTCTCAATTCTATTTCGTTCATTCTCGATTGTTTTCTTTTCCCTTGATCCTTGTACTTATACTCTGAATTCCTATGATGAAAACTCCCTTTTAGAAGGCATGATAGAGCGAATTGTTGACTTAGTAGTTCTTTCGATTCAATTTGGTTATATACTTTCCGAGATCCACAAAAGAGCCTTATATTATAGAATAGGAGAGGGAAGGAAATACATTTGAGCGATTGAGTGAAGTCTGAAGCTTTTGCATTCTTCTTAAGTGATATGAAGGGAGACAAAATAATTGTTTGACAAGCCTTGTGATTGATTTGGTCGACTCAAGTTTTGAGGTGAAATTGTTTTCAAAAATTGAGAGAAAGTTTCGTGGAGGGATACTAATTCGATGAGATGATTGACAATAACTAAGTTAGAGACTTGTGAGAGTTTTTGCTTCTTAGCATGACGAAAGCACGGTGATGATTTTCATGGTTTGAATTGCTCGAGGACTAGCAATGATTTGAGTGTGGGGGAGCTGTTGGTGCTTTCTAGGTGCACATTTTATATGACAAATATGGTGTTTCTAATACCTTATTAAGTCATTATTGCTAACAATTAACCCCCATTATCATATATATGCGTAGTTTCTGTGTATTCGGAAGATTTACAGGAAACAGGTGAGAATTAAGAGACTACGAGTAAAGAGCTGCTGGAGGCCTGAAGAACGAGGAAATTGGAGACCGTGCCGATCGGCACGTCCTGTGTGCCGATCGGCACAACGGAGGTCGGGCCCGAACTTGAAGCCCACTCGGAGAATATGGAGCCCAGAAGAAATATCAGAGTCGGTGAAATCCAGCCCACAACCGAAAGAGACTATAAAGAGAAGATCTTGGTCACGAAGGAAAGGGGGCGGCAAGGAGACAGACACACATACGGAGATTTTGACCTAGGTTGAAGGTTGTGGCGGCGAAGACGGCGATCACCGATCATCACCACCAAAAAGGAAGACTGTGCCGACCGGCACACTGCCGTGCCGATCGGCACCTGTGGGACCACGCCGAATTCCCGCATCCTACTGTACCCATGTTCATGTGTTGCAGTATGATGCGTGAGTAGATCTCATATTCTCTCCGTGGCGAGGGAAATCTGGTTATGTAACTCTCACACTTAAGATACTCTTTTGATACGTTCAGTCTATGTGATGCTTCGAATTCGTATCTGATCCATACGTGTTTATCACATAGTGCAAGAAACCAGTGGGGAACTATTAACCCTCATCGTGACAGGATCGGGGCGAACGAAACCACCATGTCTTGTAGAATACTAAACCTATCAATTGACCTATAACCTGAGTTGCATGCCAGTACCCCGAACCATAGGAGAGAATCCTTTAATAACCTTGATACAACCGCAGGCCCTTTCATCTCTAGCTGTTAATCATCCTTTCTCACACACATCTTTTGCTATATTGATTTAGTAGTTTAAATAATAGTTTAAGTCCCGCTTGTTCTCTGTGGATCGATATTAAACCTTGGAATACTCTAAGGGAAAAAGTGCTACAACTGTACACCGTCCTCTTGCGGTATATAAGTGGGTGCGTACGAACGACCAACACCCCCCCCCCCCCCCCCCCCCCCCCTTCCCGGAGGGGTTTCCTCCGGTTTGAAGACGTAGGTGGCTAGCTCTAACGCATGTTATCCCTTGGTTGAGGTAACAACTACGAAATATTGTTGTTACAAAGGGTTCACAGATCATTTTAAGTGATTTCAGACTGTCCCATCTGCAACTTAGAAGAGCCCAGAATGGCATCAATATCTAAAGGAAATCTTCCGCAAAGAAGTTCTGTTGCCCATTTTAGTCAAATGTCTTTTTGCCAGCTGTATACCTAGTCCCATTGAAGTAGTTCAAGTAGGGATTTTAGGCTAGCCGGCTTTCAATGCAAAGAAAAGATGTATTGATAATCTATAGCATATTCCCGAATACTGAGAGATTCCATTAGCCCCTACTCTGTCGGACATAGTTAATGGTGTTAAATCAATTGGTGAAAGGCGTGTATGCCCTTTCACTGCACCATTGCCATTGTTTCCTATATGAAGCCTATATTTAATTTTGACTGGAGTTATGACAACAATTTGATAAATCTATGCAGCAAACATTGATTTCATTTTGTATAGAAATTGTTTTTTTCTTGAAATGTGAGGTATTGACTCAATTTTATTCAAGATAAAAAAGCATAGAAATATCATTATTGCAACCATCACATATAATCTACTCCATCAGTTTCAAAATATATGTAGTAATGGCTATACAACTTATAGCTAGTTATTATAAACTAGCCTTTCAACCCGTGCACATGCACGGGCTAGCAATATTTTTTTAAATTTTTGAAAGAGTTATATTTACAAATTAGCCTATTTAAGAGTTGTCATTTTCTTTCTGTACTGCATCCTATATTTTTCTTCATTGTATACTAACTAATTAATAAGCATGGACGTAGCAGATAGTTCTTCTACTTTGCAATCATCTCTTCATCGTTGCCCCACTTCTAGTTTATTAGTTACTAACTAACCACTTCAATATCAAATAATCATATATATAATCAACCATATAGTATAGCATCCTATGTAATGTGGCGCATCCCAAACACGGTCATATAAGAACATCCGCAACAACAGTTGCTAATGCAACATGGTAGCTTGTGCGTTCGTCTTGTTGGCATCTGAAACATGGTCAGACTCACTCACGCATGTAGATATGTGCTCGTTCTACAGTAGGACTCTTCCAGCAAGGACTGAACACAATCATGGACGTATTGTTAGTAACGTAGTGCAAAATGACTCAATTATGTTCATGAGATATTAGAACTCGTGTACTGGCTCCAGCTCCATGCATGCAAGCAGAGGCCTAATCTTCTCATACAAAGGTCATGGCAAAATATGGAAGACATGATTAGCCTCAAAATCTCTGCATTTTTTTCTATTCTATTTGAGGACTAAGTGGTTAAGGATGAACTTAAAAATTACAGAAGGATAGTGTAAACATAGATTCCCTTCACTTTTATTTTGTAATGAAAATTACATATATTAGTTTCTTGAAATGCAGCAAGCAAGCGTGAGCATGACAATGTATTGAAAATTTTCAAAGGTAACTAAATAAAGCACTTGGACTGTGGCGATCACATTAAAAAGGCAATCAATGAACCTTTTTTTTTTGTGGAACAACAAAGGATAAATTCTAGATTAATTTCTTGATTGCCTGATTAAATCCGACAGAACCCAGTTCCTTTGATTACCTGAATACTGTGATGGCAGCGTGAAACTTTACCTCAGTGAGCTAGTACATCTTCCTTCTTCAGCAAGAAAATTCTTCAATCCCATCCAATGTGGCATTGTACTGGTTCAAAAGTCTTAGCTGCTAAACAACATAGAAATAGAATTCCTGAAAACAAATAATCAACGATGATGTTGCACGGGGCTAGCACTTTCATCCCATACATTTGCAAATGCACAGGGCTGGCACTTTCATGGTGTGTGTAGATTTTTAGTTGCACTCCATGCTTTTTATAAACAAAGAGCGAGTAAATATTTAATTTTGCTCGATGCTTAGTAGAGAATATTAGATTTTGAGTCCACTGTTATTTCGGACAAAGACAGTGGAGCAAGTCACGTAACAAAATCAATTTGTAAAGGCAAGCAAAACTTAGCCAGATGTTTTGCTTCTTACTTGTCCATAACTTTTCTTGGATTAACTTTCAACCTATGCAGTTGCACAGGCTACCGATAATTCACAACATCAGTTCCAAGTCAGTTATCAAACTCTCTCTAGCTAGATTGTTTTGTTTGTACTTTGCAATGTTCTACACACTCAAACCTCGTTGAGGGAACTTAACTAGATCTAGCAATGTATGTGCATACCAAATTGAAGACTTAAATTATCCCCAGATATGACTAAACCATTACCTCTATTTATGAACTCTAACTAAACCCATTATACAGAACTTCATTTTACTGAGATACCTATAGAATCTTCTCAGGAATTAACTCATTCACATGATTTGAGAAAAATATTATGCTCCATACAGACTAAATCGTTTTCACATGCCGAGAAACACCCACAAAAGAATATGATCAAGGTTGATGCATGAGATATGTATAAATACAACTAATAGTTTATATATGTTCTTGTAGACACCGGTGTAAGGTTCTATTTAAAAGAAGATAACAATGTTTGATTTAATAAACCATAGTCGCATCAAAATCATTAAAATAAAAAGTTACCTATCTAGGAAAATTAACCTTCCAGCAATCGACTCGATCACCATGCTTTTAACTTAGATATTCAAGTTCAACATGATGTCCTCTCCGCAAGTGTGATTTCTTCTCAGAATGCATACAAAATGATTCTCTTATAATAAGCCTCCCAGCTATCATGAGTCTTTGAAGGTATTTGCAAGCAAGGCAGCTTATCGAACGAATTAAGGACATGAGCCTAAAAGTTTGCTCCTTCTGCTCTCAACATATTATCTTACATGCAAACTCTTCCATCAGATTGTTAAGAGAATTATTTACCTCCTCCACTCTGACATGTATGACATGTGCTTCTTTCGAGATTGTTCACGCAGAGCATGATATGTGAAGCATCTTATATACATTTGGATGAAAAATTGGGTTGACTATCAGGTTACTTGATCAAACTGGCTGCAACAATAACAATTGGGTCTATGTTAGTCCATACATACACTATTCCTTTTTCTTTGTGAAAGTAAAGGTAGCTGTATCTATGTGGCTTGTGGAGAGAGAGAGAGAGAGAGAGAGAGAGAGAGAGAGAGAGAAATTCACATTCGCATCAGATGCATGCATGAATGGATAATAACAGCAAAGGAATTAGAAACACACAATTGTATGCTAACAATAAAAAAAATCCTAATGTGCCAGAAGACTCGGCCAGTACCCTTTGGCGAGAGTGCGGGGTCGATGGTCTTCTTTCTCTTTATATTTTTTCCTATTGTGTCCTCTTCATACATTTTCTTGGCACGTCTTGTCTCTGCCTCTACCTGCTCGTGAACAGCAACAAATTATAAGACAGAACAGCAGGATCTTGCAGTATATTAGAGGCTGGAGGGCATAAGGTAGAAGCTACGTCACAGCACAGCAGTCAGCAGGAGTAGAGCCAACAGCATCGGATCAGGCTTCAACCCAATATATCACGCCTTGAATTGGGCAGCCACATCTTCCTCGCCGCTGCACCTTTCGATTCGCGCAGTCACCGCTAGAACCCTTCTCCAAGTACAGGGATACGACAGTCCTCTGGGTCACCGCCAGAGCCCTCTTCCTGTGTAAATGCATGCGCAAACAGAAATCAGCGTCATAAAGTTAACGAACCAATTTGACAATCGAGAGGAGCTTGTAGATTTTGCACCTTTGCATGTCCGTCTAATCCAGGAAGCTGGACCCCATGTAGATCGGTAGCTACGGTAGCCAAGGTCGACGTCGACCACCGTAGAGACCCTTGACTCGATCGGCGGCAGCTGCATCGTTGGAGTGGCGCAGTCAAAGAACTGGCTTCGAAGGAAGCCTGGACGGAAGCGAAGGCAATGGGACAGAGGCGGCGGCCGTAGTTGTGCGTTGAAGGCAGGGATTGGAAGTAGGGTATTAGAGAATTGGAAGTTAGGGCGGCCGTAGCTGCGCGTTGGAGGAGTAATGATTGGTGGAGACAATACTATCCATTGATCTCAAAAGAATGAAATGCGCCGTAGGTCCTTAAACTATTTAAGAATTCTCATCCAGGTCCATCAACTCTCAAATCGTCCATCTAGGTCCATGATCTTTTAAGTGTATTCATTTAGGTCCATACCTATCTACATATAGCTAAGTTGTGCTGACGTGCCAATGACAACGTGACACAATTTTACAGGCAGCTTCTCGAGTTTTCTCTCATTCTCTCTATCATGCTCTTGACTTCCTGATGGCGATAACTATTACTTTGACAAACACCGGATGTGTGTGGGGGGATCTCTATTCCGCACGTCTGAATCGCACATGCAATCCCCACAACGCACCGCCTCGACATGAGCCCCATCTCATTCATTCCCATGCATACAGAACTTGAGACAAGCTGCGAACTTTGAAAGGATGGGCTCGGGTGAAGATGACGGTGGGAAATCTAAAATTTTATGGGTTTGGCAGAGATTACTCGCGGAAAATAGGTCAGAGAGAAGCGTACGGAGAAGAGTTAGGGTATAAGAACGTATTAGACTCTAGCTCACCCAAGAGGGAGAAATCAATGGCGAGTCATATAGTCTGTAAGCTGGGACATCGAGCCGCGAGTATGGACACGGACTTCTGAATAGAAATAAGACAAAATTTAAGGGGTTTACTCTAAATATGAACCGACACATGATCTTTTGTCCATGCCGGAAACATCAACTCCGCTGTTTCATCTGAGTTGGAGGGTTTTGGACCCAAATGAACCTACTTAAATAGTTCATGGACTTAAGTGAACGATCTAAAAGTTGATGGACCTAGATGAGAATCCTCAAATAGTTTAAGGATCCACAGTGTATTTCACTCATCTCAAAATTAAAGGTCGGATGTTTTGCTTTTTTGTGAGAATTTCTAGGATTTTTCTCCCGATTAACGTGGAGGCCTCAAAAGGAGCCTCCAATTAGTAAATATAAGATTCAACAACTTGGCGTTTATAGAAGAGCTAGCTCATGGTCACTCGAAAAAAAAAAACAGCTCATTTTTTTTGAGGGGGTAAAAAAAACAGCTCATGTTTTTTTAGCGCACTAACCACCATTTATTGATCATCAGTAAGGAGGGAGTTACAAACACCATCAGATGGTGATAACAGCCAAACACGCCGACCCACAATGCTATAAATGGAGCTCCTAGCTAGGTTGTGGGCATCGACGTTTGAAGCTCGATTCTCATGAATAAAATCTACAGCAACAAAACTAACTTTTCTTGATCTAATCTCTCGCACCACCGAGCTCATGTGACGACGACTATAAGGGGGCCTCCTATATGGAGGGCGTCCTATGGTTAACATAAAATAGATCGGCCCAATAGCCCATCAAATCTGAGCATCCCAGCCCAAGCCAGAGCGTCAGCATTTTAAAACAGAAGAGTCAACATTTTTGTAGTTCTATTTCAACATTTTAAGAAATCAGTCAACATTTTGCCGAAAATGTTGACATAGCATATAAAAAATGTTGACACAGTGCAAATAAAATGTTGATTTAGTACATTCAAAATGTTGACAAAAAATTCAAAATTCAAAAAAACTCAAAAAATATTCATATTGGATCTCATTTTGTAGCATTAATTCTAAACAACACGATGGTTCAAACGGATTCGAAAACGAACTTACGGTTTGAGAGAAAAATGTGTTTAAAGTTTGAAAACCGTTTCTTTTTTCTCATCCTCCCACCCGCACCAACCAGAAGCTGACACATGGCGGCACCTCAGCCCTTTCTTCTCCACCTGCGCGAATCTGAGCCGTTGCACGAATCTCAAACACTGTTCTATCAGAGCTTAAGCATAGCCCGCCCTACGTATAGGATCCACCGACTATAAGTTACTGGTCGGTAACTCTCATTTGTACTGTACAGAACTTAGGCTTTGCGATAAGAACATTTAAAAAGGTTACTGGGCTCATACTGGTCCTGAAAAAAGGCCTCTTACCTTTTCCTCTAGAAAAAAAACTTTCGTTCCACTCACGGCCCAGTCACCGACAGTCGATCCAGAGAAGTCGGAAATGTATCTCAAAAAAAAGAAATGAGAAGTCGGAATCCGCCCGGACTACTACTCGTCGCCGGCGCCTCCGCCGCCGTCGCCGGCGACGCTTCGTGGTGTAGGAGGGCGTCACCGCTTCTGCAGCAACTATGATTAGGTGAGAATACAAGATCCACTGCTTTCTACATCACCTCTAACACACCTTCCGTTCCGGATAAATATCTTTTTGATCCGCATTTTTGGGGAGGTGTTTTGGCTGCTATTGCAATTGCACCTGAAATCGCGTAGAAAGCGGAGGGCATGTGGGCCCGAAGGCCAATACGTTGGTTTTGATTTGGATGCTGCTCTTGCAAAATAGCGTTCATATCCCTTTGCATTTCTCCAGCAAAGGGATAACCAGAAGAATTGTGAGAAATAAGTCAATTCGATTTGGATTCCAAACTCGACAGGAGGGGAATCAGGGTTTGGATTGTTCAAACTTCCGCAGAAGATTGTCGGCTGCTCTCCAAAACTCTGAGTCCCTTGAGTCGGTGTTTTCACAGTTGGGTCTTAAACAATTGATGAAATGGGCACTGACCTGGCTCATCGCGTAGTGTTTCTATTAGGTCCTTCTGTGGACATTGTGTACAGTATTTGATATTCTATTTCAGGGATGACAACAAGTTGGTTTTCTAATGCCACTGTTATGTCATGCCTTTTTTAGAAAATTTCTATCTACCGCCGTTCTCTTCATCTGCTTTGTAAGAATGAAACATTATAGCCGCTGAAAAAAAAAAAGAACCATGTTCAGTCATGCTTGTTAAATGTAAGAAATCCGGTCTTTGTATTCCTGAAAGACACTTAAGTCCTAGAAATTCTGCGTATGATCTTAAACAATGGTCATTCCCTACTGAAATACTTTGTTGTATCTTGAAATTCTTGACATCACCAAACTTTCTTTGGGTCGCAAGATATTAGTTTCTGCAAATGTGACCGAACTATGTTAGGTAATAGGGAACAGGATAAGAAATTTTCTGCCCATTTAAATGCTGAAAGATTGAATAGAATCACCGACTAAAGTTTCTGGAACCGTTTTTTTGAAATGCAACATATCCATTAATGAGTGAGAAACGTTTAGATGTTCTTATCGACACGTCATAAAAAAATCAGATCTTCTGATCTGGTAACTTGAATATCTCTATGAATAGTTTATTAAAAACCAGCGCTTCACGTAAAGGAAGTTTATTTCTTCGTTATGAATAAATCAATGCGCCATGTCCATTACTTCCTATTCCACTAGCATTTTTTTTTTCTCGAATGTACTCCACTAGCATTCTTTGTTCACTGCACTTAAAGGTTTAACGTGTGGTTTCTTTTGGTTAGATTTCTCCATCTTTTAATATTTTCTCCATACTATGCATTATACAGAATACATAATTCCAACATGTCTTCTTTATTTCCGTCAAAAGAACATATCTTCTTTTTTGTATCATGCTTTTTCGAACATGAAGAAGCAAAAGGAAACAAAGTTTTAACACCTATCCTTTCAATTTTTTGTCTAATATGAAAGCAAGTAACAGAGTAGGAATGGTGGGATCTAGGTGATCTGAGCAGTAGAAAAAAACCCTATGCTTAATTATTTGCATGTCATTTTCATGCAAGCTCCAAATCACAGACCACTTATCACCACCTTTTATTTTCCTTATCACTCTCGTTAATTTTATTTATTCCTTGATTATTCCTTGCGTGCATGAACGGCAACATCTTTCTAGTTGTCAATATGATTTAACTTCCTTTTATTAAAGTCTAACGCTAATCATCTTCTTAATTTATGAAAGACGGAATGATAGATCTCTGTCTCTCTCTCTGTCTCTCTCTCTCTCTCTCTCTCTCGCACTAAACCTGTCATCCATTTAGGTTAATCATATGTACTGATACCTCTACAGCATTTTGATAGGCTTTTGGGCCAGAAGCATGCTGATTGTAGTGTATCCCATTATAGGATTTTTTTTTTTTTGCGGGGCATTATAGGCAAGGTTCACCAAACCGACAGTAACAGGTTCGGTTTTTACGGTTTTTCATCGGTTTGATCGGTTTGCACTGGTTACCGACCGGTAACCGGATCGGTCGGCTCGGTCAGTAAGGAAAACCATGATTATAGGATTTTCTTGTGGCTGTTGTTACTGACCTGTTTCATTACTAACTACATACTAGGTTCATGGGTGCACCAAGATCTCTACGGGATCCGAACTTTGAAATAAACACTGTTCCTACTCTCTAGATTTCAATATGTCACACCCCAAAATTTCAAATTTTGGAATGTGACTTAAATTTCACTAAATTTTAGAATTTTTTTTGAAATAGATAAAAACTTCTCAGATTTTAACTTTGGTGTTATCATTTTTACTAGGTAAAAGAACTATTTTCTAAATTAAATAAATTAATTTAGGTTATAAATATTTGTTTGTTGCATTCATGCTGGATTAGATTTGCAGTAGGGATTTTATTGTGTGAAAAATGAATTTAAAATTCGAGTAGAAATCGATTTGGTTTAGAGTAGAAAATAGATAGAGGAAATAGAATTAGAAAAGAGAAAAGAAAATTTCGAATCCGGTCGCTGGGCCGAATTCCCTTGGCCCATTTCCTCTTTCTCCTTTTCCTTCCTCTTTTCCCTTCTTTCTTGGGCCGGTTTCCTTTCTTCCCCGCAGCCCAGCTCCCTTCCCCGCCAGCCCGCTCGCCCCGGCCCAGCTCAGCGCGCCACCGCCACCAACCCTAGCCGCCCCCGAGTCCGACCCGAGCCGCCGCGCCGCCCTCGACGTGCGCGCCTGCGTGGGCCCGCCCCTCGGCGTCCGCGCCTATAAAACGAAGCCCCGGACTCCTCCGCGCTCCGTTTCGACGAATCCGCCGCCTCCCCGTGCCCTAGCACCGCCTCCCGAAGCCGCCGGAGGACCGCCACCCCTCCCCGTCGTCGATCGCCGCCGTTGAGTCGCCTCCCGCCTCTCGCGAAGCCCCGGTGAGTTTCCCGACGCCTCCGCGTGCCGCCCCACATCTCGCGGCAAGGTTCCGCGCCCGGGAACGCCGTTCCGCGCGCGCTCCGGTGAAGCGCCGCCGCGCCATGGCCGCTCCGGTGGTCCGGTCCACCGTGGACCCGTGGACCGGCGGGTCTTACCCGGTGCACCACCCCGTGGACCGAGTCCACGGGAGTTTTCGATTTAATTTAATATAATTCGAATTATGACGTCAGCGTTGCGCAATAATTAGTATTTTCAGTAAAAGAATAATTCCTGAAATTCTTTAAAATGTATCTTTTGCACTTAAGCCCTTAACCTTTTATTTAATATTGTTTAGGTCCTGTAGTTTTACAAAAAACCCCCTGAACTTTTCCTAAATTATATTTTATCCTAACTTTTTACACTTCAGCCCTCAGAACTTTTCTAAATTACAATTAGGTCCCTGTACGACCCTGTTTTAGTTCAAATAAACCTTTTAACTTCAATTGCTTATAACTTTTTACTCGTAACTCCGTTTTAAGCGATTCTTGCGCTCACGCGATCGTAGGAACGAGCTCTAGTTGTTGGTGCAGTTTTTGTAGCATTTTGATAATGTTTGGTGTACTGTTCCTTATTGTTTGTGTATGTGTGCTTTGCATGTTACCGTTATTAGAAGAGGAGCCGTTTGAGAACTTCCAAGACATCAACTTTGAGCAAGCAGCAGCAGGGGATACAGGCAAGTGTCCTTGACCATTCTGAACCTATGTTTTAAATGTGTCGTTTATAAACATGCATGCTTGTTTAATATTGAATCCTATGTGTCTACTTTACCTGTTCCATATCATTCCTTGTCGCCCTAGTTTATGGTGGTTGTCTTTGGGTAGCTTTTGCTTAGCTTTGCTGTTGGAGTCAATCACCTTATCATGTTAATCTTGACTAATGGTATACTTTAACTAAGTGTTAATCTGCTAATCCGTTTAGCAACTTGGAAAGCTAGGGTCTGAGTAAGGGGATGGTTTGGATGGTTCTCTGTGAATATTTGGTTTGAGAATAGTTCTTGCTCGGATCAGCTAAGGACCGGTTCGTGGAACGTGTAACCATGACAACAGTGCCATCACAAGACTGATAATTGGTAGGCTAGCCAAATAATTAGGGTGTTCTTAATTTTGTGCTCGCTATTGGTAGAGTGGGGAAGGGATGCTTTGTGATCCTGGGAACCGCCTGGCATCAGAGGGGGCAGCTGGGGTGTTGGCTCTTGAGTCATGGTCCTGTGTGAACTGTGGGTTCTGTGAACCAACACTTATGTACGGCTGTGGATCCTTAATGAGCGAGTTGCATTGTTGGGAGCATTCTTTGTAAAGGCTAGTAGAGAAACCCCGGTCATCTACCTCGGAAGTGGAATGGCTCTACGGGAATCTCTATCTTGTGGGTAAAGTGGTGCCACCTCTGCAGAGTGTAAAATTTTCATGAAAGCCGTGCTCACGGTTACGAGCGGCATGGCCCTTTCGCACGATTAGTGGGTGTTGGTTGGTTGGGTGGTTTCTGGGTGAATCATATGTATCTTGGTGATCTATTCCCTCACGGTCCTGTGTGAACCGTTGTCCTCTGTGGACTGTCTCCTGTGTGGAGTTTGGTTTAATTTACTTAATTTAATTGATGGGTAGTCTCAACACACCTAGTAATATAGGTTGCTTTATAAACTGTGTCCTATGTTATAGTTGGCATTTATGCAAATGAACCATGTTGTAGCCTTTCTTCTATTAAGCTTGCATGTCATATTTTTTCCCCACTTGCGGAGTACGACATGTACTCACACTTGCTATTCCCCACTCTACATTGAAATGCTGCTCAGAAGATGAAGGCGCCATGGAGTACTTTGATGAGGAATACTAGGCGTGCTGTCTCCCAGTCGACTGCCTGTGCGTTTGGGTGTCTTCCGCTGTCGAGTTATTTAGTCTTATGAGACATTTATATTCAGATATTGTAATAATGCTACGCTGAGACGATGTAATAATGACACTGGTTATACTGTTTATTTCACTATTGTCTCTATATGTGTGGAACTTGATCCTGGCACACATATAGTTATGTATTCAGTTTTGTCCTTAAAACTGGGTGTGACACAATATAACACGTGGCCTTGTCTCTGCTCTACTTTATCTGCTTCTGCATTATTTAAATCATATTGAAAATCATATCATGGTTTCCGTGGCCTGTATTACTGGAGGATTTCTTATTTACTCTCTTTTTCGTTCCTATGTTTCCATAAACAGTTTGAAATGACAGTTCAGATATGGTCATGAGCAGTTTAAATAAAACATTTTGATATTTTTAATACGCATGACACGAAGCTCAATTTCGGAGAAATCAACCCATATCCCTGTGTTCGTTTTTGGATCTTTCATATTTGGACTGGTATACTGCTGTGTTTTTAGCAAGGGGAATTGGTCCATTTTGAGTGGTATGTTTCCAATGACACTTGGCAAGAGATTATAACTCATATGTAAAGATAAATATGTCACATTACTTGTTTTGTGAACATACCTGCATTGGCAAAGACTAAAATGCAACTCTTCTAGTGACAACACTCTTCATCACTTATCCAGCATCATATAGTTGGTGACTTTTCTGTATCTCCAAGTGATTCCTTAAAATCTCATCATATTCACAATCTGTCTTCATCCAAACTCAGAATGTATAATTGTTTAGCATGTGAACTTCTCATCAATATAACAATGTTTAGACCCAATTGCGCTGTTACTTGATGGAGTAGTACTGGAGGATATCAACACCTATATCAATGTATTGTTCATATAAAACCCCCTTGTATTGCACAATATGAAAGGAACTGATACAAGCTATTTCACACACTACACAAGATACATCATGAGCATATTGTAGTATTACAGTAGAACCAAATCCCAAAATCCATACTATTGCAAACGTAGCTATGAAGTACTGCCAATTTGGTAGGTTGATATGTTGGTTTAACCGGACCTATATCTAGGCGTATAGCTTCAGTTTTCAATAGCAAGGGCACTAATTTCCATAACCAAACTGTGGAGACATCCTGATTTCATCATCTTCCATCTTCCAGGATAACTCAGGGCATTTGTAATCCCAAATGGCAGTTGTCAGGGGAGGGCAGGGGAGGCTACCGTATGCATTCTCTTTTGGGTCATCAATGCCCAGCATGGCAGGATCCTGCGGTGCCTCGATCTCCTTCCATATCTGATCCATGGGATATCCATCTTTGACGCTCTGAGTGCTCTCAAGGGCACTCGTGATGCAGCTGTTGCCATTATGAGCATCACCACTGATGCCGGTGGTTGGAGTGGTGTCAAGGAGGAATGCTTGGTATGTCAGTGAGGAGGATGAACACGAAGGTGACACGCTCATCTTTCTATCCTGTGCTTTCTTCCTCATGTGTGTCCTCCAGTAGTTCTTGATCTCATTGTCTGTACGCCCTGGCAGCTTCCGTGCTATCCTAGACCACCTATATATATAAAAACCTTTAGTAAGTTTCCCTTCTGTAACCGAGAAAAGCTCATGTGTAGAACTAGAGAACTAAAAGGGCTTCCTTGGATCACCTGTTACCCCACCGAGCATGGAGCTCGATAATAAGGTGTTCCTCTTGTGGGGACATGCGTCCATGCTTGAGGCCAGGGTGGAGGTAGTTCACCCACCTAAGGCGGCAGCTCTTGCCTGTCCGATTTAGGCCTGAATGAACATAGAGAACATGAAGTATGAAGAGAGTTGGTTAGACCGGATGGCTTTGCGGTTTGCGACCATGCGTGAAGGATTGCAAAATAGCTACCTAATTTGCAGTTGCCCAACCCCTCAAACCTGAGACTTGGGCAATAAAATCCCAACGCCGGTCACCGAACAGGCGGACAGTGGATACCAGTTGCATGTCCTCCTGCTCTGTCCATGGCCCCTTGCGCATCTCCTCTCTCACCGTCACCATGTTACAGCCACACTAGCGTTGTTCGCTTCTTCCTTGGATAGGCTGGGAATCAATCTTGGTGCTCTTATTCCTCTGGTTGCTTGTTGGCTCCAGCCTCAGATATTGGTCGTTGATGAACTCCAGCCTGATAGAAAGGAAGAAGGTAGCTATTATGGAGAGGAAGCCAGTATGTTTGAGCTGTGTACTGGATTGCTGGCCTTCTACGCTCATCTAGTCATTTATAGGCAATAGGGGAAGCTCTTCTGGCCAAAAAAAAAAAGACAAAAAAGAAAAGAAAAAGACATAGTTCTTGTGCTCTCAGATGATGTAGTGGGTGTGATTTATGGAATCCTAGAGATCCTATCATGGATTGTCCTGAGCCTTATAATGGATTTGTTTATCGAAGGGAACAGTCTAGTCAACTTCTTTTACATAATGGATTCAAAATGCATTTAATTCTTTTCTTAAAAAAATTGAGAAATCATGTGGCTCTTATTTGATTTCTGTTAACCCTGTGAGTTTATTTTGTTGCTTCTTTGTGCAGTGATGCGATCATTCTGATATGTAACGATAGAAAAACTATGTTCGTCAATTTTCACTTTGCATGCATGTGCTTATCTAGGGAGGTTGCTATTACAGTAATTGTGATATCATTATGTTCCTTTATAGCTTGATTTGAAATCTTTTATGAAGTTATCATTTATGGAGTAGCTGTTGTGGCTTGATGATTCAGTAATCCTAGTAATTCCTAGTATATGCCACTGGATAAAACTAAACCTGGGCTTCACATGTCATTAATGCATCGATGGCATATGAAGTATCTGGAAGTTTTTCAGTGGAATATAAGGGAATTTCCCTAACATTTTCACAATTAGCATCTTATTCTTTTATAAGACTAATAGAAGTCTGAAGTCTCAAGTGGGTACTGGTGCATGCTTTGTCTTTTTTTTTCCTCTAACATGCAAGAGATGTGCTTGCTTTCTCGGGAACCCACAGTCCTGTACCTGGTTTATACCTGCAGTCTAAGCATGAACCTGTTCATTTATTTCCCCTTTTTGTAGATGCTCCATGGGCATTGCAAATAGGTTGATATATGTTTTTTGTTTCACTTACACAATCATAAAAGACAAAAAAAAAAGGCAATTATGTACCACTACTCTTCATCGGAGTTTTTGCCAGGTCATTCATGATACTGATACATTTAGAAGTTCTTCATGCAAATCCATGATTTTGGACTATTTGTTTCTATTGTTATACATTCATAGTCACAAATTACCTAAGGAGGGTGGCAATCGTTTCCCAGAATTTTCCGCATTTTCTTTCTCCTGGAAGTGAAAAGCATTTGCCTTTTCTGTCAGCCATTATCTTTGGCACAGAGGATACCATCAGTCCTTCCTTGTCAGCCACTATCCTATGCACTGCAAAACATCTCAGTCATACACGCACCTTCAATAGAGTCCATACGCAAATCCACAAATACATATTCCTCCACTCAGAGCGCCTAGTTAAAATGCCCTTCTGGTGTTACTTGAGCCACACAAACATAATCTGTAGTGTCTATATTGACTACTAGATGGCTTGTGCCATTATGGGGTGCACTGATGATAACGCTGATATGATGTGTGCAGTGTTTTAAATAGCACGTATCAAAAGTATAGCGGTGAAGCTTTATTTTTACCGAGGATAGCAGGTCGCATTGATTGGTTTGTGTTTTGTCACCCTATTGGTCCGTGAGCGCTTCACGGATTGTGTCTTTTGTCCTTTCTCTTATTCTCTTTTGTTGTGTTTTGTTTCTTTGTACTTGTCTGGTTCAACCATTTCCTTCTTAGTATAATGATGCGCAGTTCTCTTGCACGTTCAAGAGGGGAAAACAATATGTTCAGAGAAATTCGCGAAGATATATCTACTTAATCAACAAATTTAAGGTAAATAAGTCATCTTTCTTCCGGTTCTTATTTTAATATATTTCTAGATCTTAGAGCAAGGATCCCTAATGAAATACGGCAGAATACATAACATTTTCATACCTTATTATCTCTGCTATGGTGCTGATAGAAACATCATCCAACCCTTTTTTTTTTCTCCATTTCAGGTTAAAATTTTCCTTTCTTCCCTTGTTATACACATGATTTTTCATATGGCCTATGTCATCATTGTTATATCTCTCACGTCCTTGTTGTTGATAAGTGAGTGAGATGTTGAGAAACAATAGATAACTATCATTCATTACTGGCCTTTTGTATATCATTTCATCCTGCATGGAGAAGAAAGTTATGAAATGACAGGTTTCTAGAGAGTAGGGCCCTCATAAGTTTTATGTCCTTGAGACCTAACTTCTCCATTCATGGGGAATTAATTGTTTTGATTATGAAAGGTTCCCTTAGCACAACATTAAATACCATTTCTAGTGTGAGGCTCAAGAGGCTGGCCCGGATCGAAGGGAGAAAAAAAAATATATATGGATGAAGGTCTGATGTGGAGGCCACCAACCTGCAATCTGTGTTGCAGTCCACATTGTGGTGGGGGCGGCGTTTCACCAACTTCTTATCTTGGCATCTATTTTGCTTTTGGAAGACTCCTTCACACTGAACACTGTTATATCTCACTAAAGGGGGAATACAATCCCCAATCTCCCCCCACCTATTTTCTCATCCTATTGGCATTGCCTTATTTCTTTTATTTTGTTCTTCTTTTATCTGTCTCTGTCGCTTCCTATTAAGAAATGAGCTTATCTTCCTTGCACCTCAGCCTGTGGCAGGATGTACTAACTTTAGGGCTGCTAAGTCTTCATCATTGTGATGACAACCATTTCTGTTGCTATGTCCATCAAAGGCACGACACAAGTCAGGTTCCTTTCTGAGATATATGCCTCTGGAATCCTTCTGGTCATTTGCGACTGTAGCTTAATTTTGCTTTATTGACGTGTATGAAATTTTGCGATGATGTAGAAAATTAGTCTTCCGAGTGATCTGTTGTTTTCTGTTTAATTATTTCTGCAAATGTGCATGAGTGACAGCTTCAACCATCTTGACAATCAACAGTCTGATGATAATTTTCATTGTATGATGATGGAGACCACCACAAGTTTATCGACCTGTCAAATTATTCCAGGAAATTAAGTTGACAAGTGATGTAAGTCTTCACAGTCTCTAAATCCGAAGGAATATTTTTTATGAGAAGGTGGAAATTTAGGGCTTCTTACTGATAACGTGAGCCTCATGCTTTCTCGGTAGTGCTGTCATCTCGGCCATGATGTAGATGCCTGCATGCTGACGAACCAGGCGGTTACCCCGAAAGCTTAAGTTGATAAGAAACATTGAATTTTGCAGGTCATCACGGTGATGACAACGATGTCAATCCAGATGAAACAAAAAATCACCGCCGTTTTGCATGATTTGGTATCGCTACAGGCAAGGTGGAGCATGGGGAGCCAAAGAAGCTAGAAAAAGCATCATTCCCTCGGCGATGGACAGAAAATTAACGATGCTTTAGCCTGTGACGTTAGCACACAAGGAGATCATAACAATTGTCCTGCCTTAGGGCTAGTGGAGGTCATCCTATCATTGATGTCTCGACCATTAGCGAGACGATGATCACCTTGTGGCCATAATTTAGACATGTCGATGCCAGGGAATAGTAAACTAAATGTTTGTTTAAGATGCTAAATTCTGCTTAGTTTTTCTGGTACGATTAGTCGGTTCATTGTGTGCCTGGATCATGGATAGTTCTTTATGGTGAACAGTGGAGGAGGACCGTCAGGGCTTATAGGTCAGCCATCATCTAGGCAATGTCACCTAAGCATCTCCAGCAGGGCCTCTACATGAGCTCCTAGATAGGATGTAGGGGTTTGGAGCTAAAAAATCAACTCCAGCAGGACCCCTAGATGAGCCTTAGCCTTATTGGGTCTCTAGATTTCCCCCCGAAAGCCCCCAGATCTGGGGGCTTGCTGTTGCGTCGCTGCACGCGTGGGCCCCGCCAACAGACGCGCGTGCCGCCAACAGATGCCCTTCCTCTCCCGCTCGACTCTCCCGCCCGCCATCGCCCCTTTCGCCTGTGCCGGGGAGCCCGCGTCGCACCTGCCCAAGGCCGTCAAGGCCAGCGCCGCACCGAGCCCGCATCGGCCCTTTCGCCCCACGCCGCGCCTGCCCGAGCCGCCTCCCGAGCATGGCACCGGAGCCGCCTCCATCGACCTCGGCGGCGCGGCTCCGACTCTGTCCACAAGTCGTGCGAGAGCACACGTCATCCCGCGCTGCCTCTGCCGACGACCCGCACCGGGCTGCTGCTCGCCGCAGGCGAAGATGCGCCGCCTCCTCGTCGCCGCCCGCCCCTCCCCTCCCGTTGATGTGTCAAATCCGGCCATCGTCGGTCGTGGTCCCGCCGGATCTGGTGCTTTGCGGCGTCGCTCGGCCTCCTCCCCAACCTTCGACCTCCGCCAGCCCCTCCTCTCCTCGGTCCCGCGCCATGGCTGCGCACGCCCGCGCGAGGAGCTGCCCCGCCCCCGCCTCCGCCTCCATGGCTCGTGGTGCCGGTGAAGGGGAGCCGCGCCTTGCCAGCCGCACCGCCGTGCAAGTCCGCCGCGCCACCTTGCATCCATGGCCGCACCCCGCCTCGCCCGTCCACGCGCCATGGCCCGAGCTGCCCCCATGCCTGTGCGCGTGCGAGGCCGCGTCGCGGGGCGCCTGCTCCAGGCCGACGAGGCCGCGTCGCACCTACTCCAGGCTGGCAGGTCACGTCGCGCGGCGCCTGGGCCGCGCCATGCTGCGTCGCGCCAGCCCTGCCTCAAGCTGCGGACACGCCATGCTCCAGACCGAGGAGGAGGAGAAGAAAAGAAGAGAGGCTGACTAGTGGCAGTGGCGAAGCTAGAGCGAAAATGATGGGGGTGCAATACTTCACCATATGCTGAGAAAATGTTTAATTTCTCTGGCTGTGGGTGCATAATATTTAAATTTGTGGGTGCATATATGGTAAAAGTTAGCAAGTTGTAAGTAAAATATTTTATTTTGTGGGTGCATTTGCATCAGCACTCAACACCTAGCTTCGCCCATGACTAGTGGGACCCGCGAATGTAGGGGCTTTGATGTAGGAGGTGCTGCTGGAGTTAGATGCATGTTTTAGGGGCTTTCATGTAAGGGCCGGCCCCTAGATGACATGTAGGGGCTCTGATTTAGGGGCTTCTGCTGGAGTTGCTGACCCGAGCATGAAATGCTTCTCTAGCTTCGCGTACCCTTAGAACATAGATACTCCTATCATCTGAGAGCGCATGTTCTAACTGGCAGTATTTTGCATTTTATAGCTGCTGTTAAATGGAGTTAGGAACGAGCAACTTTGTCCATAAACGCTTGTTCAGCATCCATAATCTGGCATCAAATACTTGGAGTTGGATCTTTGTTTGATGGCGAGAACTCCTGTGACACAAATTCCTGCATATATGTAAAATAAAATTTCAGTAGTACCTTGTTCATGGTCCTTTGGATTGAAACCTTCAATCTCTCCGTATAGACAGTGAGGACTAAGGAGACAAAATTATGTGGCGAGATCGTCTTACAAGTCTGTGGAGGCAAGTTATGCTGCTGTTGCTCCCTTGTAGTTTGAGCTACCTCTGCAACCGTTGTCCGCTTGACAGTCTTGGTAAGGTAGCTCTCTTCTCTGGCGCAGATATTCTTTGCACAAGCATGGTGGTTCTCCATTATTGGGATTCTTGTAAAGTGAATGATCGATCCAAACGTTATTTTGTTTTTGTGTGTGGGTGCACAAAGTAGATAGAAGCATAAAGGCGTTTCCCTTTTACACTAACAATGATGTAGTTTCTTATTTTCTGGTAGTGGGAATACCGAGTATTCTCTTAATTATTGTTTCTCTGAATTTTTTATGAACACTGAATCGAGTCCAACACTTTTTATTTAACATTACTTTTGCCGACTAGATATTTGTAACCTTTTAAAATAAATGATACAACATATTATTTTTATGATGAATTTGTTGACATCACTTTTGTCTGACATGTATAAATTCTCCGGTGTATATCAAAAGGCGAAGCCTTGATCTCTTATCAGGTCGTCTTCCATTTATTCGCGAATCATAAAAGCTGGGCTTCGGAATGGAGGAGAATTTAGCCCAATGGGCCTGAAAATGTGGCAAGGGCCGTCTACGTTGCTAGCGCCAGGCCCAGGAGTGTTGCTACTTGATCGATAAGTGTATTGCGCGGACGGACGAGCGCGCGCGTCCATCGCGCGTGCAGCCCGGCCCATTTAGACCTTATCCAGACGCGCGAGCGGAGACGAGCGGCCGGGGGCGAGCGGCGCGACGCGGCGGCGAGCGCGCCGCCGCGTCGCCGGAGGTGGAGGAGGGCGGCGGGGTTAGGGTTCCGGGGTTGTCGCGCTTGGGGGAGGGAGCTCCAATACCCGTCGGCCATAGAAGGGGGGGGGGGGGGGGGGCGGGGCGGCCGCGACCCGGCGGTGGGCGGCGGCGAGGCGGCGGCAGCGCCGCCGGAGCCGCGGGCGGCAGGCGGGCGGTGGGTGGGGTAGGCGGCGGGGGCGTCGCATCCCGACGAGTTAGCGGCGGCGGCGGCGGTTGGCGGGCGGCGGCGGCGTGTGCGGGCGGCGCGGCGCCGCCGGCCGCCGGGGGTGGTGGCGGGCGGGGGAGGGGCTCGTGCGGCGGGCGGCGACGTCACCGGGGACGGCGACAGAGGCCGCAGGGGCGGGGCGCGTCGTGGCGGGGGCGGCGGCCGGAGTTGACGAAGAAACTCGACGGCGGCGGCGGCGCTCCGACCGGCTAACGGACACGTGGCGGCAGGTGGGGTGGTACGCGCGGTCTGCTAACGCGCGTACGGACGCGCATTAGCCGCCCCCCTACTTGATCAAGTTGCTCTTGCCATGCGGGGTGAAGTGACTTCCCTTGCAGTTCATCAGCCAGCAACTCTAATTTCTTCGATTCACTACCGAGAATTATTCTTTTATGAAAATTTTCCAGCGCAATGTGAGACGTATGTATAGTCGTTGGCACTTCGTTAGTTTTGCTGCAGAGATACACTACAAAGGAAATGCTTTTGTCTGAATTAACCACATGTCATTTGCCTGCTTATCCTGTCTTACAGCTCGCTCATTTTATTCCAGCACGTTTTATTTCTTCAAGATAATAAATAGACGCAGAGCAGAACGCACAACTCATTTCTCAGCAAGTAACGCGACAGGATCGCAGAGCCTTATTAACTAGACCCAGTTCTTGATGATCCCGCTGTAGTTGCTGCGCTTGTCGTAGTACCTGTCCCAGAGCATGACGCCGCCGTAGTTGCTCGCCTTCTGCGCCACCGGCAGCACGGCGTCGCGGAGTGTCTTGGGGTCCGTGTATCCGGTCTTGGCCGCCGCCGGCGACGCCGGCAAGCCGACGTAGATCTTGGTGAACGGGTACGCCGCCGTCCACTTGGCCCACTCCGCCGCGTCGAAGCCGGCGGCGCAGTCCGGGTCGTCGTAGAACCTGACGTGGATGCGCTCGAAGATGCCCGTGTCGAGCGCCTCGTTGACGCGCTCGTCGGGGAAGGCGCAGTGCGGCGTCGCCGTGAGGTGCAGCAGCTTCCCGTCGCCGGCGCGGATGTTGTGCTTGGCGAGCTCCAGCGCCAGCGTGTTGTAGCGCTCCGCCGGCGTGGCGCGCTCGAGGAACATGTCGACGCCGTCGAGCCAGGCGTCGCCGAAGGGGCGGCCGGTGTCGTTGAGGTTGCCGCCGAAGTAGGTGTTCCAGAGGTGGTCGAAGAGGGCCAGCGCCGACTGGTTCGTCGGCAGCGAGTAACCGCCGGCGCCGAAGCCGCCAATGGAGATGGACACGGGCACGCCGAGGAACTGGCAGCGCTTGATGGCGGCGTTCATGCCGGCGGTCGGGTGCCCGGAGATGTCGAGATGGTACTTGCCGGCGCCGTAGACGTCGAGGAAGGACATGATCACCATGCTGTACTTGCCGGAGTCGCAGGCCTCGCGGAGGGAGCCCTCGTCCCTGTGCCGGCCCCAGAACACCGTCACCTGACCGGTCTTGCCCTGGGCGGAGGCATGGCCGGCGAGCAAGTTGCAGATCACGACGGAGAGGAGAGCGACCAGGAGTGGCGACGACGGCCTACTGCGTGCCAACGCCATTGCACCAGAGCTTCTTTTTGCTCCTGCTCTGCTCAGACAAGTGAGCGTGCAGTGGCCTGGGAAATTGAGTTGGAATTATGGGTTTATATAGAGACAGAATTGGCAAGAGACCTGCTGATGTGGGAAGACAAGACAAGCTAGCAGCTGGCAGCCACAGTTGACTGGTTCGATCAAGATTTTTTTTTTCTTCAATGTGATAGGATGCTGCATGCAGTGAAATGCGACCATCGTCGACGCTGACCATCCAACTAGTAGCATGTTTCAATTCAACGGATTGAGCAGACTCGAGCTGCGGCAGGCAGCTGGAAACGAGGAGGACAGCTAGCACAGCTAGCTCGCAGGGTTAATCCTGCCAAGTCTACATGCACGAGTAATGATGAAAGAGACAGCAGAGAGCCAAGGAAGAAGAAGCCACCCAAATGTCGACAACGCAACCGATTGACACGCTGACCAAAGTCAAATGTGGGACCCGTCAATTATCCATTCCTCTGCTTTCTTCTGATGGCGCTGCACACGTATGTGTTATTAAAAGAAAAAAAAAGGTTGTATTCACTGGTGTTTCTTCGTCCAGCTAAGGTACCTCCTCTGTGGTCTTGCTCCAATGCTCTGATAGTATATCATCAGGGGAAGTGTAGGCGGTCAAAGATAATGCGCCGCCACCAACCTGTCACAGATGGACGTGTTGATTAATTTGAATGGCGAAATCTTTATATTGTTTGACTGATGTTCTTATTAATAAATACCTTGCGCTGAACCATCATATGAAAACTCATCTTTGTAGCAAAAATTGTCAAATAATTCGACAGAGACGCTGCATGCAGTGAAATGCGACTGTCTTCACTGACCATGCTGCTAGAAGCATGTTTAAATTCAACGAATCGATGAAACTCGAGCTGCAGCAGGGTCACGCGGAGGACAGCTAGCTCGACAAGTCCAAACCAGTAATGACGAACGGGACATCACAGAAAGCCAAGGAAGAAGAAGGGCAACCGTGCATGGCCACCCAAATGTCGACGGCGCAGCAGACATGGTGACCATAGCGAAATGGGGTCCGCTCTAACATCCATTTATTATCAGCTTCTATTTAGTGGCGTACAAGTGCGTGCCTAGATATTATTTGTTGCGCAAATATCTTATCCTGCATAACGTAATTGTTACTCACCGACGCTGACTGGTTCTTCTTCTTCCCAGATAGCCAGCTCCTTGATGCTCTGAATTTCGCCAAAGCCAGCTGAGTTTGTTGTCCTTACTTTAATAAAGAAAGTGCGCTTCTAGATTTTACATGTCAATGCGACACAGTCTAAGTTACTCCTGCAGAGAAAGATGCTAATCCTTAAATAAATGGGCAACTGTTCAACATATAATATTCTGAGTACATCCATAATATTGGTTGGTCAAAAATAATACACCGCCAGCCTGGCATAAGTGGACTTGTTGGTTTGACCGGTGAAAATATCGAAAAGTTTGACTGAATTTTTTTATTAATTCTTGCACTAGCCCATCAAACTTACATCAAACCAGTACTCCCTCCGTCCCAAAAAGCTTGACGCTTTTACTTTCAGGTAAAAAGTTTGATTGTTCGTCTTATTCAAAAAAATTTTGTAAATATTATTTATTTTTTGATAACTTGTTTTATCATTAACAATACTTTAATTATGACATATTTGTTTTAAAATTTGCAAAAAATTTTGAATAAGACGGACGATCAAACATGATGGTAAAAAGTAAAAACGTCATTCTTTTTGGGACAGAGGGAGTATTGGTTAAGAACTCGATTTATTGTCAAAATTTCATTTGGAAAATAGAATACCGAGACATGACACAGAAGCCCTGGGACGACGACCCGGACTGCAGAGTGTGTACTTGCAGCAGGCGCTTCGTCACGCAATGGGCTTGTGATCATCGTTCCACCATCTGTATTCTGAAATGCTCCATGACTATATATTGTCATGGGCACACTATGTTTAGAGGGGAAAATCTCTCGATGATTTCTCTAGTCCTATGGGAAAGTAAGGAAATGCAGGAGGGACAGTGTAAGTACAAAGGAGATAGTACTCCACAAGGTATATTTCTTCTGAAAAATACATACAGATATAGTCTCTCCATGTGTGCTTAAAAAGAAGGAAAGAAATCCGAACAAACTGGTATAAAGCATCTGCACGAGTATGTATGCTAGAAATCCGGATCTATCCATCTTCATTCTGTTGATTCATCTGCCGGCGCGGCAGAGGAACGATACGAGAAGATGTGGGCGTGCCGGCAGTTCCTGAATCGACCTCGCGCCCTCCTCTCCCGGCTCCATCGCCCGGTTCTTGCCAAGCCCGCAGCCGCCCGGTGGCATGGCTGCGATTGCACGAGCCTTCTTGAGGAGACGATGAAGAAGAAGAAGCATCTGTACCTGGTGTTGGACGACACGAACAACGGGATCTCAATCCACAAGTTGGACCTCGAAAAACAACAGAATGGCGGTAGTGATTCCCCAGGAGGAGGAGGAGGAGGCGACGCTCTTGAGAGCCTACCCAACCCTCCTGTAATGCGCATGGAATCCCCATCGCTCGGTGATCACCCGACCGCCGCCATCGTCGGCAGCAGCATCGTCGGCTTCGGATCCGGATGCCCTGACCTCAGACCATTCGACCTACGCGGCGGCGCCACCGTGGCTTTCGACACACAGACGGCGGCGCTGATCAGTCTGCGTGATCTACCTCAAGATCTCTGTGGCCCGGACTATGGTATCCATCTCGCCGTGGCTGCCGGGAACAAGCTGTACGTGATCGAGAACAAGTGTTCGGGGCTGGAGTATTGCACTGACGGCCGGGACAAGTACTGCAGGGGAGGCTTGCACTGCCTCAAGCTCGACGACGACGACGACGACGACGTCGGCGGCGGGATATGGTGTTGGTACAAGGTCTGTTTCGAGTCTCCGTCACGGTGTCTCTGGTGCCACGACCCTCTGTTGCTTCCATTGTCCCCGGAGAGAATCACGGGTCACGCTCTTCATCCAGGTGGCCGCGCCTTCTTCGTCTCAGTCCACAGCTGCTTCTACAGGGACGAAGACCACCGATACAATGGTACCTTCTCCTTCGACACCCAGACCTGCCGTTGGACACGCCACGGTGACTGGAAGCTGCCGTTCGGAGGCCAGGCGCACTACGACGCCTCGCTGGGAGTGTGGATTGGGCTCCACATCAACTACAAGGACTTTGGCAACTACGACATGGACGGGCGCCTCTGCTCCTGCGCCGTCCCCTCCACCGACGACACCGACGACGACGAGCCGGCGCCGCAGTGGAAGCTAATTGATAAGGAAAAGCTGTTCCTCGAGGAGGATCCGGAGCGGCACGTCGAAGCCAAGCTCGTGCCTATGGGCGGCGGAGGCAGGTTCTGTCTCGTTGAGATCCTCGCGCGCGACAAGGTCGACATTGAGGAATATCAACATCTCGGCGATGGGGACAAATGTGTGCTCCGCCTAACAACGTTTCGTGTCAAGTATGGCGACGACGACGACGGACAGCTCGTCATCACCGATCGCCGCGCTGCTGGTTCCTACAAGCTGTCCAGGTACGTCGAGATGTTTAATACGCAAGCGTCCTGGATGTAAGTCAGTCAAAATATATACTCCCTCTGTCCGGCTGTCCCACAAAAAATGACATTCTAGTTTTGTCCAAAGTCAAATCATTTGAAGTTTGACCAAATTTTAATAAAAAAGTACTAATGTTTATAGTTTAAAATTAGTATCATTGGATTCATATCTTGGAATATATTTTCATATTATTCCTATTTGGTGTCACAATTGTTGATACTACTCCCTACAAATTTAGTCAAAGTTAAGATTGTTTGACTTAGGACAAAACCAGAATGCCATTTTTTCTGGGACGGAGGGAGTAGTAGCTAGCTAGGTCTTGAAATTCTTTTCAGAAATGTTGAGGACACAAAGGCCATATCTCAGACATTTCAGTAAAGAGACAAAAGGGAACATTTTTGCCTATGGCTGGTTCACATTGGTAAAATGCAATATAGCAAAATAGCTCTGGAATCTCAAATAAATTAAAATACAAAATTGACCCATCCGTAATATTGTACTGGTGGTTGGTCAAAGATAATACACACCAACCTGGCATAAATGGACTTGTTAGTTTGACCCGTGAAAATTTCGTAATGTTTGACTTAAAATCTTATAAATTCTTGCGCTGGCCCATCAAACCTCTATCGAACACATATTGGTTAAAACTCTCAATTTACAGTTCATTTGGAAAATATAATGGCTCTCATAAAGTACCTCCCAATTTAAGAGCCCAATTTTCAAAAAAAAAATTATATATTTAAGAGTCCATGTTGAGAGCTTGGCATGTTGAGTATGGCTATAAGCCAAGCCTTATTGGCCTTTTACTCTTACGGCATGCAGCAGGCACCCAACTGACCTCTATGACCGATATTACAATAAGCTCTCAGCGACTTGAGCAGCTTGGTCGCGCAATGGACTTGAGATCATTGTTTCACCTCCTTTTTGTTTTTTACAAAGGAGATCATTGTTCCACCTTGTACTTCCGCTATGGCTATGATGTTACTATACAACAGATAAAATCATTCTGTCACCGAAATAAATAAATAAAATCACTCTGAATTTGTTGTGTGCGCTTGATCTGCCTTTTTTTTTTTGCGAGGAGCGCTTGATCTGCCTGTGTATATCGATCTTTGTATATCTGTCTTATAATAAGTAAAAGAAATAATGGCGGGAGAGGATAAATAATCAAATATACTCTATTCATCAATAATGTTGGTAATCAGCAACCATGTAGTTAATACTCCTTTCTTGCTCTCGTGTAAATGAAAGTGTTGCTTTTGACTAGCCTGAGTTTCTGACATTTTGTAACACCCTGTGTTTTGCCATAATATAAAATCACTAAAAATTTGAACTTTTTCGAATTCAAACAAATTCAATCAAACTAGAGGTCAAATCCATGTCCAATTTGAATTTTTGAATTTTAAATATGCGTCAAAATCCATCATGAGCACATTTGGGATTTATTGTTTTTATTTATGTGTTCTTTGGTTTTGTTCCTTTTTCAAATTTGAATTGCATTCAAATTTGAACCTATCTAAATCTGGGAAATGTTTAAACATTTCTCTCCTCCCCGGGCCGCCCTTCCACTTTTCCCTCAGCCAGCCCAAAACTCCTTCCCTTCCTTCCTTTTCCCCGCAGCCTGTTCTGGTCCAGCCTCTCCCGGCCCAACTCGCCTGGCCCACCTCTCCTCTCTCTGTGCCGCTGACGCGTGGGCCCAGCGACGTCGCTTCCCTCCTCCTGACGCCGCCAGCGCCGCCCATGCCGCCTTGTCGCCGCCGCCGTCTCGTCCCGTCGCCGCACAGGACGCCGTCTTTAAGCCGCACGTGCACGCGCCGCGTCACCGTCGCCTCGTCTCATCACCCCGTCCTGTCGGCCAACCTTCGCAGCGCGCGCCCACGCCGACGACCGTCAACCACCCCGGAGACCGGCGAGCCGCCATGCCTCGACGTCAGCTCCGCTCAGCAGCGCTTCGCTCCGTCCCTTCGTCGCCGCTGTGGACGTCCCGCGCGCCCGTCATCACGCGCGTGGGCGTCGTCCTCTCTCTGGCGCACCGTCGCGTCGCCATCGATTTCCGGCTACCGACGGCTCCTTCCCCGGCCGCCTATAAAAACCGACGAGCTCCGCGTCGTCTCCCTTCTCCCTCACACGAGCTCAACCACTCCCCACCGCCACACAAGCGCTCCACTTTCCACTTTTCCCCACCGGCGTCCCCTTCTTCTCCGGCGACCCATTCGGCGACTTCCCGGCGAGCCAACAGTGGAGCTCCGCCCTCTCGCTCTCTTCCTTTGGCTTCGTTGAACTCCTCCTAACCCTGTCGTGCCTCCCTTTTCCGCAGCCAAGGTGCGGAGCATGGAGATCCCGGCGGGCTAGGGTTCTGGCCACCGCGAGCTTCGTCGACGTCACGACCCCGACCACCTCCCGTCTCGTCGAGCCTGCAGTGAGCACCGCCTCCCTCTTCTCTCTCTGTTGCGCTGCTTCTTTTTCTTCTTCTCCCCGCGCACGAGCACCTGCACCGAGCTCCTCCACCCGCCGCCGCGCAACGTCGTCGCCGGCGACTCTCCCGGCCGCGCCCGGCCGAGCCGAGGCGCTCCACACCCTCACTACACTCCCGCGCACACGCACGGCAGCACGCACTCGTGGGAACTCTCACTCCCGCGCCACTCTCACCGCGCACCTCCGCGCCGCCCATCTCCGGCGAGCCCGCGCCGCCGCTCCGCTCGCCACCGTCGTCGACATCTAGCACAAATCGCTTCGCCGCCTCGCGTAGAGCACGTAGGGTCGCTTCCCGTCGCGCTCCGCCCCCAAAACTCACCGCCGACGAGAACCCCGGCGAAGCACCGCCGCCACTACTCTGTTCCGCCGCCGCCCCGGTCGTTTGACCGTGCCGCCGCCGTCGACCGACGTGGCTTGCCACGTCGGTGTGTGGGCCCGTGCGACCCGGTCGCCCCGCACACGTGGCACGCCCGGCTCACCGTGAACCGCCCACACAATCGCGCCCGGTCCACCGCCCAGTAGACCGAGCCCATGGCACAGTGCCCACACAGTGAACCGGCCCCACGGGCCCATCTGTCAGCCACACATACGATCTGAAACTGCTATGCCCACACAGCAATCATACACAAATTCTTTTTTGAACATTTTTTCAATATCATAAAAATCTCATAAATTCCATTAAAACACTAGATTATTTTCTAATCATCTTCTAATACTTGATCACCCCATATTAATTAAGATCTGCCCATACTTAATTAATCAAGCTTAATCATATTTCATTTTAGTTCCGCGAACTTTCAAAATTCATATCTTTTTCATTCTAACTCCAATTTTGGCGATTCTTTCACCAAAATCATCTAAATTCAGGATCTATCCAATGCCATCAGAAACTTCCTCATTTGATCTTTATTTGGATTTTATTTGGTTTAATGCTTGTTTAGTTAATTGTTTGAGCGGTAGATTTATTTG
The DNA here is from genome assembly GCA_012490785.1 of Eragrostis nindensis. Lineage (NCBI taxonomy): Eukaryota > Viridiplantae > Streptophyta > Magnoliopsida > Poales > Poaceae > Eragrostis > Eragrostis nindensis. The sequence goes on from JAAXCT010000284.1 coordinate 270,824, forward strand.
TCGTTATTTACTTTAATCGCTAGATAATCAAGCTTACGAGGAAGAAGCTGAGGACCCGGATTACGAGGACCCTCCTTTGATCATGATTGATCCTATGTTTACAAATTACCTACTTAAAGCCCAGATTATAAATAAAGTATGCATGATGTTTAAATGCTTAGTATACCCTAAATACTTGTTGATTGCCATGCCTTTTTATTGATCACCCCGCTTCCATTGTTAGACTTAGAAACCAACATCGTTAATTATTTAATGATTGGTTGGTTTGCTATGCTGCTGTTACATATGTGTACTTAGTTTAATCTTGTTATACATGCTTTTTAGTGTTACATGTGTGAGTGCTTGGTGGTGTGTGTTGTGAATATGATAATGTGGGATGGTAAGTAGTGACTTGTGCAACCTTATAGTGGGGATACTTTGGCGGGAGTAGGCGAGGTAGTCCTCAGCGGGGAGGGCTATCTCTGGGATGCGACTCCTCTGTGAGGATAGCTATTGAAGATGCCTGCTTCGGTCGTATAAGGACCGGTTCCTGTGCCGCCTGGTCTAGCACCCTTCGTACAGTCACGAGTCTTGTATGGGCAAGATTTGGAACCACACCCTACTATAGTGTTCATCCGGTATCCCACTCGGAGGCAGGAGTTGCAGCGGAAGCCAGGAGAAGACTCGTGGACAAGTGGGAAGCGGGTTCGGCATATGGATACTTACAGGCCTTTTTATATGATATGATGTGATGAAGCCCCTGGTCGGATGAATTTCCGTGGGTAGATGCCGGTGACACCAAGTAGGTATGGGACCTCAGTATGCCTGTCCAAACTTCGACGGAGGGGAGGACAGGTGTACCTTGTGGGGAATCGTGTACAACCTCTACAGAGTGTATAATCTATCTAGATAGCCGCGTTCCACGGCATTGGATGACGCGAAAGCTTTGGCCATACAAGATTAGTATAACGGTGTGTGTTATATCCTTGGCGTGTTTTTGGAATACTCCGGTGTGGAACCGTGTGCTGGTCTCCTGCCAGCATTAAAACTTGGGAATTGGCGGGATGGATTGCATCTCCCCCAGGGCCAAACAACCCCACTAAAAGTCAACAATAATCTTGACTGTAGTTGCAACTGGCTTTGCTTTTAAAACAACTTTGCATAAAGATGGCTTTACCCACTATGCTTAAACCTCAGCCTATCATTGGATATACCCTTGCATGATTTTACCCCTTGTGTTAGGGCTTGTTGAGTACCTTATATACTCACCCTTGCTTTAATCATTCAGATGAAGAGCCCGAGTACGAGTACCAAGATGGTGAAGATGAAGAGTAGGGTTCTGTCCGCACTCAAATTGCCTGTAGTGGTCCCATTTCCGTTTTCCGCTGTAGTTGTGTTTAAGTGGTTCTGTTGTAGTAGTTCATCGATGTGATGTTTGTTGTAATAAGCCGGCCGTTGGTCGAGTGTTGTAAGACCTTTTATGTATGAAGGCTTGTATCAGACTTGGTAATATTTATGTAAGTTATGACTCTGTGATGACATTCTGTGTAAGTGTTCGTATCAGCGTCTGATCCAGGGACTGATACGGGTAAGCACTAGTGCTCCAGAAACGACACATTTGACTTTTATTTGTATAGAGACGTGATCTCATCTGTCGAATGCATATTAAAATTGCTTAATTTAAGAATTGTTAATAAGGACATACTTTAGGACATCTTCTGATATAATGTGAGAGAAATATATAATGGCAGACCTAGGCCGTTTTGCAAGACATGTAACGACCATGCATGATACTGCAAAATACAACCCCTAGTGTTGAGCTTATTATCCCATGATTTTAGAGTAAGGAGACTTCCATGCCACACCCAAGATTTTTTTTTTTTTTTGAAATTCAACGGGGGAGGACTCTCCACCTGAATTTCATTAATTGAAATATAGGTGGCCCAAATCAGCCCGGTTCAGATTACAACAACCATGAAACACCAGTTGAAACAAGAGAGAAAGAGCTAGTCTACATGGGGACTAAACAGGGTACACCAGGAACTGATGATGTGCGAATCATCTCGAGCTAGTCGACAACCCCACATCCTTGCTTCTTCTCGGCACGCTGCAAGGAGTCTTGGCAGAGACGGTGTCTCTGATTGAAAAAACACTTCATTTTTATGTTTCCAACTCATCCAAAAACAGAGCAGGGCGAGGGTATCGCGGTGCTTGGCCGGGACTGCTTGCGGCCACTGAATCTTCCACGGCGCGCGCGCTGAGATGTCAGGTTGTAGAACGATGCCGATGGAGGGCCAGAAAGAGCGAGCAAAGGTGCAGCCAAATATGATATGGGAGGAGTCTTCAGGTTCAGAATTGCAGACCTCACATTTTTCATCCTCAACGATGTTCTTTTGCATCAGATTTTGTTTGCACTAGACTCTTTCTTGCACCAACAGCCAGGCAAAGAACTGCACCTTGGGCGGGGCCTTGTGCCATACGAACTTGGCGAAGTCACATGTCGGATCAGTGGCGAACTTGACAAGGTTGTAAACAGCCGGTGCCGATAGCTTCCCATCCTTGGTGAGTAACTCACTGCAGCGTGTGTCGCGTTCTTGATTCAGCTCAATGCCTTGGATCAGGCCCTGAACTTCATCCAGTTCGGCCTGTGCAACACGCGACAGGAGCGGCACCAGCTGTGCGCGTAGGCCGGTGCCAACCCAAGAAACTTCTAAGACTGACTCCAACGCTGAAGCTGACCCAAAACCTTTATTGGGTGTGAAAAAACTTGAACATACCAAACCAAAAACCATCCATCTCCAATGGTAAGACCAAAAACCTATTTCTTCCTCCCCGAGCCGCGCGCTGACCCCGCCGTCCACACCGCGACCTCGCGCCGTCGCTTCACCGCCGCCTCGCCGCTGGGCGCGGTCCCCGCCACGACCCCGCGGGCCGCCGCCCCAGCCGCGGCTCCGCCGTGCCCGCGCGTCGTCGCCTCGCCACGGCCCGCGCTTCGCCGTCCCTGCCGCGGCCCCGCGCTCCGCGCCGCGCCCCGCCGCCTCCCCTCCCCCTCCCCCTCCCCCTCAGCGGTGGAGGCCCGCGCCGAGCTCGCGGTGGATGGCCGAGCTCGTGGGAGTAGGGGCGGGGCGGCGCCGCCGCGCGCGCTCGCCAGGGGCAGAGATCAGGCGGGAGGACCCCGGCCCCTGCTCGGAGCTCGCCGGAGGGAGGGGGAGGGCGCGGCGCCGCCGGGGAAGGGGCGGAGGGGCTCGCCGCCGCCGTGGGAAGGGGCGGAGGGGCTCGCCGTCGCCGGGAAGGGGCGGAGGCCTTGCTCCGGCCTTTGCGCGCCGGGGAAGGGGCTCGCCGCCACCGGGAAAGGGGCTCGCCGCCGCCGGGGAAGGGACGGTTGCTCGAGGTTGACGACGCGGGGCTGGCTGTGAAAAATTGGGGTCGCGCCCTTGGCTGCTTCATTTGTGGGGCGCGACCTCCACTATCCCCACAATGGGTGTGCCGTTTGGGTCACGAGTTGAAGAAGTATTTTTACAATTTAAGACCTAATATAGGTATGGGTCTCCAAATAGGACATGGGTTGGAGTCAGTCTAATAGAGGCATTGGCGTGTCTATAATATGAGGCCCACCATAGCCTAATAATGGCATATTAGAGGTTTAAATTTAAGCCAGTGGCATAAATTGGTATAACAGGACAGTTTAAGTATATACAAGAAACTGTTAGAGTATATTGGGATATCTTCAGATATGGTAGATTAGGATCATGTAATCCCGACTTGTCTTATCTCTACCGGAGGCTCCTTGCCCTCTAAGCAATGTACTCCTATATAATCCGCCCATAAGGCTCAACAATACAATTATCCATTCCACTAATTCTATTCTCCTACATGGTATCTACGAGCGGGTTCCGATCCTGAACCCAAAACACGCTTCCGCCTAAACCCTAGCGCCGCCGGCGCCCCTCCTCGTGCGCCGACGCCGCCCCTGTTCTCCACGGCGCGCCGCCAGCGCGCCCCCTCGACGTCCTACTAGCGCGCCTCCGGGGAGATCACCTATGTCGATCTCTGCAGGGGCCCGCGCCCCACAAAGTCTGGCGGCGGGAGATCGCGTCGCCCCGCCGCCCTCGTCGTAGGTCGTCGTCAAGCAGCAATGGATGATGGTGGCTCACCTGGGTGTCGCTGACCACGAGCTGCACTCCTCCTCCGGCCCTCGTCGCCTCTCCATCACCCTCACCAGGCCTGCAGCAAGAGCCGGCGTCCTCCCGCGACGACTCGCCCCTGGAGTCGTCCACGTCCCCCGGGCCCTTCTCCCTCGCCGGCGTCCCCGCGTGATGGGTCACCCGGAGGTCCTCCACCGCCAGCCCCGGCTCACTCGCTGGAATCGTCCTGGAGTCTACGCCGCCGCCCCTGATCTCTCTCTCTATCTCTGTACTTTTCTCTCACGCCCGCGTGAGTTGAGGATAAGAGGATGAGGGGCTCCTGCTACGTGCACCCAAGAGTTCACACAAGAAGTTGCTGTTGCTTCGTTTTTTTTTTAGTTTCTCTTTTTTTACTCGATCACTGATCGAGATTGCATCGTCCATCGCCGTCGAGCTCGCGCGCCTCTACATCGACATCGTCGCCGGCTACTCCTCTTCGTCGCCTTGTGGCTCACACTGGTGTGCGGTGCGCGCAGGGGCGCCCCTCCCGCGGCGCCGCCAGGCTCCTCCGCCACATCGTCTTCGCGCCGGCCGTCCCCGACTTCTTCACCGCCATGGCTGCACCCTCGGACTGATCACCTGATCTGTGCATCGTCGTGGCACCTTCGCTTTTTGGACGGGTGTCCTGAGAGCGCGCTTCGTCACCGACTACGAAGGCTGCGGCTGTGTCGCTTTGTTGCGCCACAGCGCCGCCTCCCATGATCTCCGTCGCTGCATCTTCATCGCCGTCGACCGTCGTTGTTCACTCCATGCACAAGGTCTTCATCAAGCTGTTCGAGTACTTCGCCGCCTTCTTCAACCACCGCCGCCGCGACCACTACGCCAAGCACGCTAGTCCTTGGGCTAGCGCTCGGCCGTCTTACCTCACTTCGTCTAGCTCAACCTCGTCGCCAGCATCGTCTCCTACAAGTACTTCGTCTACTCCGACAACCGCGGGCTGCATCGACATCTTCTCCCTCGCCGTTCTGCGCACCGCGACCGTCGTCGAGACCTTCTCTGCTGATCCCCTCCTCCAGATGCTACGACAAGGTTGGCCCTCAACCTCGTGTGCCCGGTATCGGCAACACCGTGCGTGCCTTCGTCCCCGACGCGCTATCGGGTCTGGCAAACCCGGTACCCGCCTCGGCCTTGGTGGATCGACGATCACATTCGGCATCGTCCTCGACGCGTCTCCATCTTTGTCTACGGCGCCTTCTCCTATGCGTCACACTACATGACACCTCTCAGCACACCAGCGGCATTGTGCGTGGTTCATCTCCATCGGCTACCTCGACAGCTCCATCGACTACGGCTACTTCAAGCACGGCATCATCATCACGACTACCTGTCTTCGTCTCGGCTACCTCGACATCGGCACAAAGGGCTATCATCTTGCTTGAGCTCTCCAGTCACAACTTCTGCGTTGCTCCCGTTGCGACAGCGGGGGGATGTTAGAGTATATTAGGATATCTCCAGATATGGTAGATTAGGATCATGTAATCCCGACTTGCCTTATCTCCTTGCGCTCCAAGCAATATACTCCTATATAATCCGCCCATGAGGCTCAGCAATACAATTATCCATTCCACCAATTCTATTCTCCTACAGATACATTTCTTCTGAAAATACAATCTTCTCCACGTGTTTAAAAAGAAGGGGAAAAAAATCCAAACAAACTGGTAAAATGCATCTGCTAAGCATACATGGAATATATCCTAGGAATCCGGATCTATCCATTTTCATTATGTTAAGTTGATTCATCGGCCGGCGCGCCGTGGCGCGGCATACTAACGACGACACGAGGAGATGTGGGCGTGCCGGCAGTTTCTGAATCGACCTCGCGCCCTCCTCTCCCTGCTCCATCGTGCCAAGCCCGCAGCAGCCTCGGCTGCCCGGTGGCATGTCTCCTATTGCACGAGCCTTCAGGAGGCGATGATGAAGAAGAAGCATTTGTACCTGGTGTTGGACACACGAACAACGGGATCTCCATCCACAAGTTGGACCTTGAGAAACAACTGGATGGTGGTGGTGATTACCCAGGAGGAGGAGGAGGCGACGCTCTTGAGCGCCTGCCCAACCCTCCGGTATTGCGCATGGAGTCCCCAACGCTGGGGTGATCATCCGACCGCCGCCATCGTCGGCAGCAGCATCGTCGGCTTCGGATCCGGATGCCCAGACCTCCGATCCAACCAACGCGGCGGCGCCACCGTGGCTTTCGACACACAGACGGCGGCGCTGATCAGTCTTCGTGATCTACCTCAAGATCTGATCTGGGACCCCTACTATAATATCCATCTCGCCGTGGCTGTCGGGAACAAGTTGTACGTGATCGAGAGCATGTGTTTGGGGCTGGAGTACTGCGATGACGGCTGGGACAAGTACTGCAGGGGAGGCCTGCACTGCCTCAAGCTCGACGACGACGGCGATGCCAGCGACAAGGTATGGTGTTGGTACGACATCTTTTGCCAGTCTCCGTCACGGTGTCGCTGGTGCCACGACCCTAGGTTTCTTCCATTGTCCCCGGAGGGAATCACGGTTCACGCACTCCACCCAAGTGGCCGCGCCTTCTTCGTGTCAATCCACACCGACCACAGGTACAACGACCACCGCTACAGGGTACCTTCTCCTTCGACACCCAGACCGGCCGGTGGACGCGCCACTGCGACTGGAAGCTGCCGTTCGGAGGCCAGGCGCACTATGACAGCGAGCTGGGTGCATGGGTTGGCCTCCACATCAACCACAAACCCTACGGCAACTACGACATGGACGGGTACCTCTGCTCCTGCGCCGTCCCGTCCCAGCTTTCAGTGGAGCGGATGGACTAATAACAGTACTACGAGTGGCTTCCAGCTAGCTAGGTCGCTTGGTCATAACTTGTGTTCCAAAAGCGGCAACTAGAAGACGAGAAAGCGAAGAACAAGGGCGCCCATACAAGAGAATTCTTTGAAGACTACACCACTTACATTACATGTTTGAACTCAATGGATGACAGCACATGCATGGAAGTCAGCTTACAAAGCTCGCCTCATTTCTAGGATAGATCAGAAAAGGAAAGCAGAACAAAATGCATTTTATCCACATCTACATCCATCTGCTAGTGTACATGCCACATAATTGCATGATAGTCGGGCGGTGGGAGACCTTGAAGGTGAAGTCGTTGGCGCGGCCGGGGTAGTGCGCGCGCGCGTTTTGTGTTTGCTGAAATGTGTGAAGAAAGTCGACACTCCATTCGATTTGCATCCGACGGATTTGAGGCGTCGATTGAAGCAGAGGCCTTTATATATAGGCGTTGATGTAAATAGTTCCTTTTTATTTCACAAACTTTATATTCTTCATACTAGAAACAAGCTTTCTCCGACGACGTGTGTGAAGGAACATGCTTGTTTAATCTACGTATGACCCATGGACCATTGTCAAACCCGCATGTGCCTTGGAGAAATAAAGAATGTCACATGATTTCCACGTTCCCAACAATAGGAGGAGACAAAGCAATGTGTGTGTTGGGACCCCCCGGGGGGGGGGGGGGGGGGGGGGGGGTGTCGCGGGCGGTTTGCTTTTGCTTCTGAAACCTAAAAAGGTGTTGAACTCCTGGTTCTTACCTCTGGATATGGATGGTCATAAACCTCAATATAAGTAGGTTCATCCTAGGAACATTCAGTGTGTGCTTAAACGTCAACCAAGACCCACCCATCCCCGTGCAGGAAGAAACAGGGGTGTGCATAACCCTGAACAGTGCCGAGTTTAGGATCGGGGCATAGGGTGGGCCAAGAAAGGAAAAACACCAAAAAATGTGAAAAATATACTATTCATAGTGCTACACAGTACTAAAAATGCTAGCGGGGCTGGATTTGGGAGGTGGACCGCGACCCACCCTCCCCTGGCTCCCGGTCGTGTTGCAAGTCAAAGATATGACCGGCATGGCACGTGGGTTTTGACGAACTTTTTGAATTTTGGTGGATCTTTACCTGCAGACATGCACTGTGAGCAGTAGCACACAGTTGAGGTCTCCACGAACACGAGGAGACATATCCGTCGTCGTTTTGACTCGATCGGAATGTGCATCCGTCCAGGTCGTCGATGTGGGGCCAGCCAGAACAACTGGATGGACCATATTCCCCGATCAAGTGGCCAAAAGCAAGAATATCACTTTTGCACAAGAAGTTAATGTGAGTCCAGAAAACCTTTAACCCGGAAGTTAAGAACTTAAGAATAAATATATAAAACTCATCAAAGCGATGCACGCATAGTGAACTATAGTGTCTACTTAAGCCCAGTACTTGACTTAGTCGCTGTAGTTGGCGCGCTCGTAGTAGTAGCGGTCCCAGAGCATGACGCCGCCGTAGTTGGGCGACTGCTGGACCACCGGCATGACGCCGTAGTAGAGGTCCTTGGGGAAGATCCAGTACTCTCCTCCCTGCTCCACCGACGGCAGCAGGCCGAGGAAGATCCGGCTGCCGGGGTACGCCGCCGTCCATTTCCCCCACTGCCGCTCCAGGTACGCGCCGCACTCCGGGTCGCCGTAGAACCGCACGTGGATGCGCTCCACCACGCCCGTGTCCAGCGCCTTCTTCACCAACCCGTCCGGGCACCGGCAGTGCGGCGTCGCCGTCACGTGCAGCGCCTTCTTCTTCCTGCTTGGGAGGATGTTGCGCCTGGCCGCGAGCTCCTTAGCGAGGACGTCGTAGTGCTCCGCCGGCGTCGCGTGCTCGAGGAAGAGGTCGACGCCGTCGAGCCAAGCGTCGCCGAACGGTCGGCGCACGCCGGCCTTGGCGCCGCCGAGGAAGGCGTTCCAGAGGTAGTCGGAGAGGTCGAGTGCTGATCGCCTGGTCGGGAGCTAGTAGTCGCCGCCGAAGCCGCCGATGGAGAGGGAGACGAGGACGCCCTTGGACTGGCAGTGCTTGATGTCGGCGCCCATGCCGGGGATCGGGTGCCCGGAGATGTCGAGGTTGTACTTGCCGTGGCCGTAGACGTTGAGGAAGGACATTATCACCATGGTGTACATGCCGGAGTCGCAGGCCTCACGAAGAGAGCCCTCGTCCTTGTGCCGCCCCCAGAACACGGTCAGCTGCCCGGTCTTGTTCACCAGATCGGCTGCTGCCGGAACGGCGAGGACAAAGGTGGTTGCAAAGACGAGGACGGTGGCGTGGGCTAGGATCGTCATTGTAGCTCTTCTAAGACTGGCCGCACCGCTGTGCGGTAAAAGCTACTGCAGGATGCTTTAGCGTTTCGGAGCGCTGCACCGGGACGCGGTAAACGGTACGCAAGTCAAGCGGACGAGCGCCCATCCGCCATTTCTGGCGTGCGTACGGCGGCTCTAGTAAAGAGAGCAGGCAGAAGAGAGAGAGAAAAAAGTAGATTAAAAAAAGGAAATAGTGAGGAGAGAGGAGATAGTAGTTGGAGATGGTTGAATAAAATATAAGGTAGTTAATATACAGTATGAGATATAGAGGATGATGGGTGTGGAAGAAATAGATATAGAGGAAAGAATATCGATGACCAGACTGGAATATTCCTTTTAGAGGATGAAAATAGAGTATGACGAGTGCGGACAGTCTAAGGGAGAGCACCACTTGCAACCTGCTTGTTGATTTGTTCCTTGCCAGTGTGCAAGGTTAGAAAGGGCTATATATATTGTATATATAGGGTCATCATATACTCGAGTGCCTCGCAGCTAGCTAGCTTGCTAAAGGTCATAACCAGTGGCCTGCGGTTACACAACCGGCAGCGAGAAGACCAGAAAGTGAAGAAAAAAAGGGGGGCGCCCATATATAGAAGAATTCATCCAAGGATAGACCACAAGAATGTTCTGATTCAACGGATGGCAACACATGGAAGAGAGCTCACCTACCCTACCTCGTTGAAAAATATTCAGAAAAGGAACGCAGAGTAACGAAGGATACAATGTTTGCCGTCCTACAAAGTGCACAATATTCGCGTCTGCGTCTGTCTTGCTAGGGTCATGGTCTCCCTTTTCGCCTTCCAAACCGAGGACTCGTGGGTCGATAACGATGGCCGCCAATATACACGAACCCTGGTCCCCAGCAGTACCTTGCATTGTACTGGACGCTGAAGTAATTAGCGCCACGGGTTGTCGTGGCAGAATCGGTATCGGGGACACAGAGGTAAACGGTAGGGAGATAGGCCTATAGGTAGTTGTTCATCCCGGTTAGTTGAAATACTGTCCTTAATTCCTCAACACCACCACACTATCATCGAAACTTTTCATGAAACACTAACTAGCGAGATGGCCCGTGCATATTGAAGACCAGAAAGTGAAGATCAAAAGGGGGGCACCCATATATTGAAGAACTTATCCAAGGATAGACCACAAGAATGTTCTGATTCAACGGATGGTAACACATGGAAGACAGCTCACCTAGCCTACCTCGTTGAAAGATATTCAGAAAAGGAACGCAGAGTAACGAAGGATACAATGTTGAGGAAATTGGGTTCTCGACATTGAAAGATCACGTTTTTATAAATTTACCATCGAAAGATTTTAGTTCACTTTAATACCAACGAAAGTTCCTCCATTTAGAAATCTACCACTCCATTACACTTTCCATCGGATGCCGCAGCATGCAGAGGCAAGGTCCCGGCGTCCCGCTCGCTGAGCTCCCTCTGCCCCATCCAAGACATCTGCTCCATCCACAACCAATGTGAGACTATTTCCACCACTCTGGAGGTGGTCAAACAGGTGGTGGCAGCAGAGCCGTGCTACTCGCGGGTGGGTGGAGCTGGCAACAAGGTAGCTCGACATCAAAAACTGGCACGGACTCCAATAGCAGAGACACCATGAAGGATAGAGGTTGACAGTGGAAGGTAGGGAACTTGGTTTTTCTTTTTTTTTTTTGGGTGGGGGTGGGGGAAGTTTATTAATAAGTTTCATAAACAAAGCTAATATAGTTTGAGTATATGTTTAGGAGCTAAATTCTTATGTATCAATAGGAGTGGACAAAGTTTTTTTTTTTGTGTGTGTGTGTGGGGGGGGGGGGGGGGGGTGGTCATGCCCCTCGATTCGACCACTTGTTCGAAACGAATCCTCAATGAGTAATCTATTTTCAGGTGGCAGTGTAGGTAAATAATGTTCTCCATCGCTACCTTGGTAGTGTTGTAGCTTCGTTGCCATGCTCTTGTCTATCAAATAATTCACAGGCTGACTCCTCCAGACGTCTTTCAAAGGGTCTCTTACTGTGGGGTGCTTATATTTTAAGATGTGCTTTTGTTCAGCGGTGTGAGAGTAGCAAAGGTGGATGTCTAAATACAACATATTTAATATCACTAATCTTTTACTAACGAGCGTGATTAGCAAAGGTGGATGGGGTCATCCCTTTAACTTTGTGGGATGGCTTCATCGAGGAAATATTCCTTTACACAGAACCAAACACCTGCAAAAGAGGGATGACTCCGTCCCAACCCTCTTTATACATCCAACCAAACACACTCTATGGTCCTTCCTCGCAATGTCTTCAAAACTCCCTCTTATTGCAGCATGTAGTGTAAACAACCCCTTTTTATGGCCATGCCAATCTTCACAATCTTTTGGATGCAAATATATTTGACAAACTGTTGTTCATCCCGGTTAAATGAAATAATTGAGATTAATGTAGGCCAAAGGGGGCATTGCAATTTGTAGTAATGAAACATAGTCAGTATACATGATCTGGCTCAAACAATAACCACTTTAAAGAAAACTATGTAACTAATACATCCTAGAACTAGAATTTAGTGAATATACGGTCCTCTACACATGGTCAAATCTAAGGTACTACTCAATGATATTGGTGCGTGGTCCAGATAGAGCAATGCACGCGCTAGCTGCAGCTAGCACCCTATACTAGTACTATCCCCGTACCTAAATCTGCAGCCAACTCTGTTGGCCAAAACCGTAAGCAAATGGAGAATCCCATGATATAGCTAGGTCACTCCATCTTTAGCAGCATTTCGTTCACAAAACACGCGCGTGCGAAAACATCCTGTTGGCCGAACCAGTAATCTACAGGCTACTACAGAGCAACTATTCTCTCACATCATATCACTACGTGGGGACAATAGCAAAGTGAAGAACAGATTCGGGACCATAGCGAAACTTCAAGTTCAGTTTGAACCTGTTCATATGTACCTACTCTGCTTTATGTATTTGCTGTCCTGCTCTATGTTTGCTAGCAGCATTCCATTTCGTTCACTGTTTCTTTCCGGAGCATGCGGGCGGCACACAAGAAATGACTTACTTTACGCCTTTGTTTACCTTGAGCTATCTTCTAGTCTAGTAGTACTAAATTAGTAAGAAGAAGCACGACATGCACGTACGGACGCCCCCCTCCGCTATATATAGGCTTGCCCCGGCCATGCCAATCTTCACACACATCGCCATCGATCACTGCTCAGCAGTACATCACCATCACACGCACTGACCAATTAATAGCCCCTTGCAGCAAGCAAGCAAGCAAGCAAGGTTAATTAGTTAATAAGGAAAAAGGTCGACATGGCGGCGTCCCGACGCCGTTCTGCAGGTCTCCTAGTCCCTCTGTCGGTGGCCTTGGCAGCCCTCTTGTTCCTCGCCGGCGCCGCCACCGCGAAGAAGACCGGGGAGCTGACCGTGTTCTGGGGCCGTAACAAGGACGAGGGCACGCTCCGCGAGGCCTGCGACACCGGGCTCTACAACACCGTCATAATCTCCTTCTACAGCGTGTTCGGGCACGGCCGCTACTGGGGCGACCTCTCCGGCCACCCGCTGGCCGGCGTCGGCGACGACATCAAGCACTGCCAGTCCAGCAACATCCTGGTGCTCCTGTCCATCAGCGGCGGCGGCGGCGACTACTTGTCAGACCCCATTTCTGGAGTCTACTGTGCTCACCGTACCAATCCCTGGATCAGTAGTTGATACGCACAAAACAAAGAAAATATCAAGTCCATACTTCGATTATTATTACAAAACCACAAATGTCTTATAGAGACTTCAGATTACAATACCAGAGTGGCCGGCAGGCCTGGCCACAAACTAACACTACAAAGCGGAAAGCGGAGAGTCCAACTTCTACAGGCAACTCGGGCGATGAACGCAAATCCTACTTATCGTCACCACCGTCTTCATACTGATCATCTTCTTCTGAATGATTAAAGCAAGGGTGAGTACATAAGGTACTCAGCAAGTCCTAACACTACTCAAAGGGTTATAGATGCATAAAAGGCTGTATGAATGGTTAGGCTATAGGGCTTATATTTTAGCAGAAAGCTTATTTTGATGCAGGGTTCATTTCAGAAGCATAAACCTTTTATAAGGAAAACGTTTGTCATGATTAAATGGGTTGGCTCTGGGGGAGATATGTCAATCCCGCCAGTTCCCAAATTTTAGGCGAGCCTTCGGGCGCACGGCCGTACCGACTCTCACTTCCAAAACACGGGCGAACTATTGCCCACTCACACTTCAAGGAATAAGTGAGACTAATCATTAAGAACTCAACCATAGCACGTCTGTGACCGCGACACGGCTATCCGGATAGATTTTAACTCTGCAGAGGTGTACATCTTTACCCACAGACTACATCGCTCTTAGCAAGAGAGCAACATAGCGAAACCCACCTTTCCCGAGTGTCCCCACAATCCCACCCACGAGCCATTACTGACCCAGGGACATATAAAGCGACTATAAGTAGCCAATGGCCCAATGGCCAAGTCGGACAACGACCAATTACGATATCGTGTCTGCTCCTGGTTGCTCATTGCACTACCGCCTCCTGGGTGGATCAAGTGGTAAACACCAGAAAGTTAGGGTCAAGTCCTGCCCATAACAGGATCGGTTGGTTGCACGGGGTTCACTAGGGCGAGGTCCAACGAACCGGTCCTTAACCGGCAGAGGCGAGCATCTTCCACCTATCCCCACCTATGTGGGTCACTATTCACCATTCACCAGTCTTGCCCCCGCCTGAAATATCCCACTTCACCCCCAACACACTAGTTGATTATCACCCTCCCATTTTATTTACTCACACACACCAAGCACACATTTTTACACATTTCACCAAAAGTCGTGATTAAAGTGTAACAACTAAATAGTTGTAGCAGGTCCCTAAGCAATCTAATATCAAGGTAATTATCCAGCATTATTATAGCATAATGAAGGAATATCCTAGGTTTATCAAGGTAACAGACATCAATATTAAGGATTTCTATCCTAATAGGTTCATAACTAATACAACATTTCAAATAATAAAATAAGCATGCATCATGTATAAGCATTTAAAAAGGCCGTTCATAGGATGTGGTTATAAATCATAGGATCAAGATGATCAAGGGAAGTTAAGACTTGCCTTCAAACTCCTCGTCGTGCTCTTCCTCGTAATCCGGGTCCTCGGGCTCCTCCTCGAACTCCTCGTTAGCTATAATGCGCAAAATACCGACGAATAAATAACTATCGCAAAATAAAATAAATGCAACCAAATAAAATCCAATTAAATAATCAAATAAACTCAAGTAGAATTGGGATTGATATAGATAGATTGGATTGAATTAAATAGGAAATTTTCAGGGAAAAGAATCTATTAAAAGAATCTAGAAAGGTGGATTTATGGTATAAAGAAAAGGAATTAGATCCTTATAGGTTCCTATTTATCCTGGGAATATTATATTTTTCTGAGGTTGGGAAAAGGTGGCAAAATAATCTAGAGAATATAAGATATTTTTGGGAATCTTTCTAGAATTTTTCTATAAAGAGAAAGTCTCGAAATAGGATTCTGTGTGCAAAAGCCGGGTGTACTTAGCAGAAAAGCATGCGCTACAGAGGCTGACATGTGGGACCGGTCTGCATAGTGCACCCCGGGTTACTGTGCTGTGGACTAGGTGTACGAGTTCTGTGAACCGGGGGTGTATGTGAGTGTGGTTCACGTGGACTGGGTGCAGGGAAGAAAGAGAGAGAGATGTGAGCTGACTGGGATTAAGTGGTGGGGTCCACCGCTGACGTGGACGCCACGCGGACGCCACGTCGGACGGCGACGACTGGGTGAGAGACGGTGGCGCGGGGCTGGACGCGGCGGTGGCTCGACGGAGAGCTCGCCGCCGGCCGCTAGGGTGGAGGAGGGACGACGAGATCTCGCCGCAGGGGTAGAGGACGCGAAGGCGAAGCTAGGGGTCGAGCATGTCGTCGACGGCGAGCGCCGGAGCGGCGGCACGGGCTCGCCGAAGTGGAGCGCGGTAGGTGTTTTCGCGAGTATGTGCTGCCTAGGAGGTGCGCAGGGTCACGGCGAGTGTGAGGCAAGTGCGTGGTGCGCGCCGGGCTAGGGTTTAGGAGAGTTAGGGTTTGAGCTCGGGACCGAGAAAGGGGGTGATGGAGACGCTGCAGAGACAGAGAGGGGGAAGAGAGACTCACCGGAACGACAAGAATGGCGCGACGGTCGGAGATGAGGACAAAAGGGGATCGGTGTCGATTGAAGCAATGTGAGGCTGGATTTGCGAAGTGGTGGCGATGAGGAGCTGCGCTGGGGTGTGCGGCCTATTTATAGGCGGAAGGGAGGCGGTTCGAGCGGAAATATCGCAGGCGGCGATATTTTTCCCCGGCGTCGATTCTATCGGCGCATTGATGTCGCAGCTTGGCGCAGGGGCCGAGGGGTGGTCAAAGTTGCGGCGCGGTATGGGCACAGCGAAGCCGTACGCTGAGCTGGTCGGAGGTGCAGCCAATCGGGACGGAGGGCGGAGCTCGCCGGTGTTCATCGGCGGAGATATTTCTCGGTGGGAGGCGCGTGGCCGACACGCATTGGTCCAATTTGCGGCGCGGCGAGGTCGGCGGCTTGGTCGCGAAGGCAGGCGATGCTTCCGGTCGACGCTGGCGAGCTCGTCGTCGAGCTGTGCGAGCGGGATTCCCTGCGGCCTCCATGCCGACTTAAATGAAGCGACGCCGCCCCGTACGCCGATGGGATGGGTCGAGGCTGGGATGACGTCGCGGCGGAGTGGCTACAGCAGCGCGAGGACGTGAGCTGGAAAGGAAGAGAGGGGAGAGAGCAGAGAGAGTGGAGGGAGCGGTGGCGTCCGCGCTGGCGAGCTCGAGAAGACGCGCGGCGCGTTGGAGGAGACGACAGCGCGGCTGGGCCGGGCCGGGCCGCGCGGGCTGTGCTGGGCCGGGAAGAAAGAGAAGGGGAAAGGTGGCCTGCTCGGGGAAAAGAAAGGGAAAGAGAGTTGGGCTGGGCCGGCAGGAAATGAGGAGAAGGGAAAGGAGGGAGCCCGGGAAGAAAAAATGTTTTGAACATTTTCTCAGATTTGAGTTTGAAGAAATTTGATAGAATTCAAATTTGAGAGAGAGAGTTAAACACCAAATGAAATCCAGATAAAAAGGAAAAAGGAAACAAGCACTTGAGCATGAACTTTTATTTTAGAAATTCTCGGATTCTATTTATTGAACTATTTTAATGAGGTTTTATTTTTGTAAAAACATGGAATTACCTATAAATCTAAAAAGTTCAATTTCTGAGTGGATTTTATTATATTTAAATTTTGGGCTGTTACACTACTCGCTCCCCTCGTCGCAGTCGGCGAACGACGTCGCTGACAACCTCTGGTACGCGCACCATGGCGGCCGCCGCGACGGCGTGTTCCGGCCGTTCGGTGACGCCGAGGTGAACGGCATCGACTTCTTCGTCGACGCCGGCGCGCCGGACCACTACGACGAGCTGGCGTGGAGGCTCCGCTGGTACGGCCGCTACGGCGGCGGGAAGAAGGCGGTGCACCTGACGGCGACGCCGCGGTGCGGGTTCCCGGACTGGCGCGTGGAGAAGGCGCTCGCCACGGGGCTCTTCGAGCGCCTGCACGTCCGCTTCTACGACGACGCCTGGTGCTCGTATAACCATGGCGGGCTCAACGGCGTGATGGAGCAGTGGAACAAGTGGACGGCGAGGTACCCGGCGAGCAAGGTGTACCTGGGCTTGGTGGCGGCGAACTTGCCCGGGAAGAACGACATGGTGTCCCCCAAGCAGCTGTACGTCGACCTGCTGCCCAACGTGCAGAAGGCGGCCAACTACGGCGGCGTCATGCTCTGGGACAGGTTCTACGACAAGCAGACCGGACACGGCAAAACCGTCAAGAACTGGGCGTAAATTAATTCACTTTATCTGCGTACTGTGTGCATGCTTTGATGATGGATGACATGAAAGTAGTCATCATCTAGTAACAACAACAATAATATTGTCTTGTGTATGTACGAATAAAATGAGGTCCATAATGTGATCTCGATCTAGTGTTTGTTGGCCAAAATATTTGGTCGAGAATAAGATAATAAAAGTTAGTCTGTTCAGTTTATTCGATGTTGAACTTTGAACAATAATATATGTAAGCATAAATTATTTTAATACAAAGAATTACCTACTACGAAAGATTGCTCTAACTATACCATTTTCCATATTGTCAATCTTAACAATATTTTTGTTATTAGCAGTCAAAGTTGAGAACGTTTGGTTTTGATAAGACCTAAGTACTTATATTCTTGAACTGACACAGAGTACTGTGTTAGATTGGTAGGATGCTACTGTGTTTCCTACAGTATGTTCATAAGCTCTTTCACATCTTTTTGTTCAATGATTCAAGTCATGTACCCTGGAAATCAAGGACCCTGTTGCCCTGTTGGCACCTGCAGAGAGCGGCGGAAGAAACAGAGGACGCTGAGCGTGGTGTGAACTGAGGTTGTGTGCCGATGCAACGGACCGTTGAAAAAGCAAAAATTCTAGTCATTGGCGTTGACCAAATCGATCAGTCCAGTCCCTTTCCGTGATCGAATACAGTGGTAAATATGTATTATTATAGTACTAGCCCGTCAACCCGTGCACCGGGCTAGCTATTTTTGAATCAAATGTCTAATATGTGTTCATTCAGAGTACATATTGAATGCGTTAGAAAAGTAGGGAAAAGTGTGTAGACTTTAAAACCAAAATCACATTGTTTCCAAATAGATTTTTTTTTCAGAATGTACTTTCTCCTACATTAACCATGTACAGAAGCTAATTGCTTCCTAAACTGCAAATCGACTGTGTAAAGTGCCAGAGAATTTGAGATGCAATTGGACAGTCAAAACTATGCATAGTTCTCACGTTTCAGATTATTTCTCTATCTCTCTTAAACAACATAGTTGTGTCAAAGAATATATTAAATCCTACTTTGGGATTCCATAAGCTTTTTGTTATATTAGTTCTATTGAAGTTATGTCATGAACCTAATTAATTAATTTTCAAGCATACATGTGAGAAGTAAATTTTGAATATGTTGTATTTTATCTCTCTAGTAGAATCATTTAATTTTCTAATTTCCCTCACCGAGACAATACATACGACCAGTACTTCTGATTTTTTTGCCTCAACACATATCCTCTCATTGATCTCCTACTTACCATGTCCTGCCGGAATTGATAAAAAAGTTGTGCAGAATATTTTATTTTGTGTGAAATTAGCCTAGCTGGCGCGCCCAAGGACTTTCGTCGTCATACCTCTGCAACGGAATTTTGAAGCTGTGTCCCCATCATCACCTTCATGAAGACTGGCTTTGAATCTGGCTGCCCATCTCGTCTATGCTCCTCCTCATACTTTTGCAGAACTTGACGTAGGAATCTCCGCCAGTCGACTCTCGTGGTTCAACTTTTCAGAGTTGCCGACTGTCTAGTCAACCCCTTCGCTAAGCACTAATAAAGCTGGCCCTTCATAGACTTAATTATCAGCATACATCTGATAGTAATGAAGCACGATATGCCCAGTAGAGGATTATATCTAAGACAATATGCTGGCATACATAATCATTACATTATATCAAAACACTTAAATTAGTAAAGCTAAAATTTATCAAGCTGACAACAAAACCAATGCTTACCTGATAAGAGAAAAAAAAAAATGCTATGAACAGGCTAGAATAACTGACGTGATTAGCATATCCTCTGGTTATTTCCTTAAATCTTTCTAGCTCGTCGGCTGCAGATATCATGTTGATGCCTTTTGTCAAAGTAATTAATCTGTGAAGTATAGTAAGAATCACCGGACTAATTAATCCTGCCTGAATCTTGCGTCGGCATACCCCCACAGCACGTGTAGTCATTAACCATTAAACGGAAGTGCAAGTAGACTTTGCCGGAGGGCCAGAGCACACCTTTGGTCAGGTCCCGTAGAACGAACCTATGGTTGCTTGTTTGACCATGGAGATGATGAGAAGTTTAGAGCAGACGCAAGATAGACCTGGTTCAGCAGACACTGATTATTTCTCGTCAGGATTCGTAAAATTGCTAGTTTTGTTCCTCTTGAAATCGATCTTCCTCCTAGTCGCAAGGACGACATTCATCCGGCAACCGAACTGACAACTGTCCCTGGAACCGTCGCTGGCACAATTTTGAGGCCCTATCGTCCAAGCTGCCATGCCCCTGGATGGAGTTCACCATTGCCTGCATGATCGGCCCTATCGTCCAAGCAGCTGGATCGGTGTTGATAGGTGTTTGCGGCGTCGTGCTAGGGCTACGGTCGAACAAAAGAGAGAGAATCAAGAGGGGGATAGGATCCGTATTTTTCTATATGATTGCAGGATCGGTGACATGTTGGTTAATAAGGGTATTTTAGACTCATTCTTTCTGTAATGGCATAGGTGGGTAATTTAGAAGCAAATTAGATCCAATGGCTATTTTTATTCTCAATGATCAGATTCTACAACATCAACGACCAGATGTTTTTATTTTTTGTGAGAATTTATAGGATTTTCCTTCGATTAACGTGGAAGCACCAAAAAAAGCCTCCAATTAGTAAATATAAGATAGGACGCAACTGGTGGTGGACCAGCGTTGGACGAACTAGGTAGCTTTTTAGCAACAAGAATTATTGGCCATTAGTTAATTGAATCTAGAGTGGGTTTTGTGGACTAGGAGCGTCGTCGTCAGAGCTCACCTGGTGTTCGTGGTTACAACGACGAGGACGGTGGCGTACGTGGGCTAGGATTGGCGTCCTATATACAACGTGTACATCATCTGCCTGTTAGAGGATGGATATAGGAAACTAAGGCCAGTCTCCCACTTTCATTTCACGGTTTTTTAAGGTGACATGTTAGCTTCATGGGCTTGCTCTAAAATGAAAGTGCTTCTCTCAGTTCGTAATTTTATTTCACACTTTCATAGGTTTGCCTGAAGAATAAATTGCTACATTAGGTTGTGATCAATTGTGGCAAGAAATTTGTGATCAAATTTCTGCAGAAGATGTGCGCTAATTAAGGTGTCTTATTTGAACGGTTTATTTCTTCATTAGGCATTTCCAGCATGCAATGCAACGCTGTGGACTGGTTCTTCATACATATCCATCAATCATGAGTGGACAGGACAGGAGGACAGGAAAGTGTGATGGATCAGGTGGTGCGAGCCGGCCGGCCAGTGTCGAGTTGGCAGTCCTGCGGGCGGACGAAGACGACGTTGGCGTCGAGGTCGAAGGTGAAGCGCGTGTCACCCTGCGGCCACGAGCCGATGATAGTCATGGTACCCGGCTCCAGAAGCAGGCAGGAGTCCTGGCCGAGTGACCCGAAGAGCTTGCTCGGCTGGAGCAAAAGCTCGGCGCCGGCTGACAAGTGCAGCTTCACCAACGGAAGGCTGCGCCACGTTTCCCGTGTCGCCCCGCGCACGCAGAAGCTGTAGCCGGGGCGGTGCACGCGGGGCAGGCCCAGCGGCCTGAGCCGCTCCTCAATAGCGTGCTCCAGGACGGCGTACGCGGCCTACGCCATGAGCATCCCGCGCACCCCGACGTCGAGCACCGTCCCGTCCGTCCCGTCGCTCTCGTTGCGGCGGAACGTGTCGGCGGTGATGCCGGGCAGCATCGCGCCGGCGACGCTCACGCCGACGAGCACCACGAAGTAGGGCCCGTAGTCCGCGGCGTGGTTGGCGTTGTAGAGGAGCTGGACGCCGGGCATGCCGCTCGTGCTGGGGACCTCGCCGTCGAAGCGAAGGAAACCGCGGCGTTGCCCCATCACGGGCGCCTTCGTCATGCGCAGGCAGTAGGAGAAGCGCCGCGCATGGTGGCCTCGGACGAGATGCATGATCTGCAGGTGGCTCGCGTCCACCGCCAGCAGCCCATCCTGATCTGCTGCGGCTGCTTCCTGGTGGAGAATGAGGATCAGGGACACCAGCGCCAAGACGATGGTGTGCTCCATGGACACGATCCTGATCGATGATCTCCGATGGATGGATGGATGCTCGATCTTTGCCTACTCACCTTCCCGGCTTTTAAATAGCACCCCATCGACCTCAACACACTTCCCTTGCTTGCTCACAGTCAATGGCCGCCGACCGCAACAGGATTCCAAGGTGCCTGTAATGGGTGCAAAGAGTAGTAAGTGCTTCCTCATCAATGTACATGTTGCATGCAAGCATCACACAGCTTCCTCACTTCCTCCGCCGGATCTGATCCTACCTCAAGAGCTAGTACTTAATTGGCTCTAACATTGGGACGCTCTAATCAATGATTCAGCTGTAACTAGATTCTCATGCCATAAGTGATGCATCACTAAAAACGTTTGTCTCTCCCCATTATACTATTCATTTTATGTGTTATGGCATGCATAAATCTGTGCATATATATTTGTTGGATTGAGTACCGATGAGGAAAGAGTGGGCGATGCATGTCTTCCAAAACACTGAATGCACATAAATTAATATAGAGGAGGACCAGATGGTCTTGAGGAATATAGGGCATCCAAATAAGTATGCTTGCAAATTAATTGATTTAATTACATGCATATCTACAGTCATTGCATCCACTCATAGCGGCGGACAGAAATGGAGGCCGCCGCTACAAACCACCTTATTTGTAGCGGCGGCCGACAATTCCGTCCGCCTCTACAAATGTCACACCCGGTTTTAAAGACCAAAACCGAATGCATCTGTATGCGTGCTCAGGATCAAGTTTTCACGCACACAGGACAATTTATATGATAAAAGAACAATATCTTTATTAAATCGATAACTTTGATACAAGAATGACCAACTGGTCTAAAAGAAAAGATTACATTACAGCAGAATAAATCTAAGCGTCGGCATTCTTCAACTCCACAGGCAGTCGACCGGAAGATTCGCATGCCTAGATCTCCATTTCTCATCCTTGAGGCATTCCTTGGCAGCTTTATTCACTAAACAGCAAACAGAAAAGGTACATGTTTCACGTGAGTACATAGAGTACTCAGCAAGTGGGGGGAAAGCATGACATGTTGGTTAATAACAAGAAAGGCTTACACGGGTTTATTTGCATAAATGCAATTAGGTAAAATATTTTATAAAAGCAACTCCTATTTACTAGGTGATATATATCTCTAAACGGCCAAGGTTTCTCCACCTTGCCAAGATCAAGGGTTCCAACCACCCTGTACGTCTCTACAGGTTACTCTACCTGTACATATACGGGTTCACAACCCGATCACAGTTACCCTACTGTGATTTCCCATCCAACCATCATTCCCAACTAATCGTGTGAGGATCCATGCCGCTCTTGACCGTGAGCACGGCTGTCATGACAGTTTTACACTCTGCAGAGGTTGTACACATTTCCCCACGAGTTTGTGATTTCATCCCCTGTTGCCAGGTGGACTAAAATCTCCTTTATGCCGTGCCGGCCAAGCACATGCACACTTCCTTAGGTGTGCAGCCAGAAGATCACAACAAGGCTTTTCCATAGCTTCCTCCAGCTTGTACGTGCCCACTTAGGTTCCACCGATAGGGGAAGTACACCCTTCACCCTAGAAGCCCCCTCTTGTGCCAGATGGTTCCGAGGAGTAACCCTCCTGTCCCCACACATCTCTCTCCCAACGATTCCAGCATAACCCGCCTTCCTCGCACCACCGTTTGGCACGCACAGAACTGGTCTCCACTATTTAATAGGCCAGGCCGCGCCCATACTTGGACTCGTGGCTGTACGGTATTCATGGGTGGTCGCTCCACGAACCGGTCCTTAGATTTAGATGATCAACAAAACCAAGGGATTGCCGGTAACCCCGAACAACCTCCGAGCTGCCGGTAACCCCAGCACAGCTCCCATACCAGTCACCCAAATCCCTAAGCTCCAATCATGTTGCTAAAGATTACCCTTTAACCCTCATATGACAGAAGTTCAATTAGTCAATTTATAAACTTCCCAACCCGACACAGAGCAAGGCTAAGCAATTCTACCCATAAACAAGTAAAGAAAACTAGAGCGACAAGGAATGATATGGAAATTCTAGTAAACATCCTACACATAGGTTCGTATCATATTGACTCAAGCATGCATGTTTGCAAACAAAGTATTTATAAAATAGGCACAAAATGATCAAGGACACTTGCCTCTTTAGTTTTGTTGCTCAGTGGTTGTATTCTTGATCTTACAAGTTGACGTACGGATCGTCTCCTTCATTGACATCCTCGGACAGCTCCTGCTCAACTCCTTTAGCTTCTGACTCCTGCTCCTATCGTACTCATCGTACTCTCCGTTAACTAGGTACGCGCACCGGCAAACAAACAGACATCAAACAAACACAAATAAATACAAATACATAGAGAAGGAGCTCAACAAAATATGAAACTGATAGGAATAGATAGAGCTTGATTTTACATGAATTTAGGAGGAAGAATCATGTCATTTGAAGTTCAGGTGGCGGAGATATTGATTTTTGAGTGCTGGCTGTTGGGTTAAATCCGAAAATAAATACACCAATATTTAGGATACGGGCTTGGTTTAAGGCCGAGCAGCCTGCTAGTGTTTGGTCAGTACAGGACATGTATGTCAGAGATCATGGTAAGGTAAACTCAGATGTATGGTGTGTTTGGACGAGGTCAATCGACTTAGAGGCAAACAGCGCCGATTTTCCTCAGGATGCTGACGGGCATGCACAGACAGCATAAAAGAAATGTGCACGTTCCCGGAGATTGACAGCTAGTATTAGGATAAAAATTGAACCTATATCTCAATAGTTATGTGGGACATGAGAATGACATGGTGGGTTTGCCTGGTAATCACCTGAGTTAGAGATCGCGGATTTGGAACACGGCGAGGTCGTGTGGCGGCAGTTCATACGCCGACCGCGTTCCTGGTGCCTTCGGGTCCGATCTCAGGGATCCTTCTGGTTGGGATGAAGAAGGTTCTGCGGAACACAATTGGACATGATCATTGCATCAAGGAAGCCTCCGAAACGAGTAGAAACATGAATTGAGTTACCATGGAGCGCGCTGGATGTGAACAGACAAGGATCAGCAGGGATGGCACATTAGATTCTGGACTCATCAGGGTTTCTCTGACCGTAATCTTTGGATATGTTGTAGAGGACGACGAGGCGCATCTTCTGGTAAAAATTGGGGATATTTCGCTGGGCGGATCACCGGAAACGTTGATGCCAATCAGGGGTCGCGCGGCTGGACGCGAACAGTCATGGATCAGATGGGATAGCGTTCGTGGATTCATCGCTCTGGATCTCAAAGCGACCTCCTGTGACATGGAACAAAACTGGATTAAACACAGGCTGGCATGATTTGTGCATCATTTAGATGATTATAAAGGCAAGAGCATGGACGGCTTTACCATGTTGCGCGCAGGGGAATTTCAGAACAGGGAGCATTGGTGATTGCGAGGACGATCCTGGTTGATTCACGACTCCTCTGGAACTGATCTTTGGATATGTAGTACAGGACAAAGAGACTCACCATCTGGTAAAATTTGGGTGCATTCCGTTGGCTAGATCGACGGGAACACGGATGCCAATCGAGAGCTCCGCTCCTCGGCGAGACTGGCAACAGAGAAGGTCGTGAGGAAACTCGACCTGCAGCTCGGGATTTCATGGAAGAGGAAGGGGAGGTCGTCAGCCATAGAATGGGAGCTCTGGTCGTGCTTTTATAGACCAAGGAAGGGAGAGGAAAGGGCAGAGAAGGGAGGAGGACAGCCAGCTGCGGTGGATGAAGGGAATTATGGCCATTAGAGCATCAGTTTTGTTTCTTGTTGATGGGAATTGATGAAGGCTAGAGTAGGCGACTGATTTTTGTCATAATAGGACGTGGGTCCTGGTTTTATTATGCATGAGTGTGAGCTTTGGGCGTTCTGCCATGGAGAAGTGAAGAACTAGCGCTAGGGAAAGAAGAAAAGGATTGCTTCTGCGCTACTTGGGTTGGGTTTGGCTATTTCGCACGTGAGATGAGAGGTGGGAAATAGATCAAGGGCAGGATTAGGTGGATTAGGGGCCAGGAAGGGTATTACTTCGTTTATTTTTCTGGTTTTATAAAACAATAAAAAGACTCACACCAGTTTAAAGAAAACACAAAAAACTCAGGACAAGCATTTTCAAGGTTTTGAGAAAAACTAAAACTTGCTTATTTAAATATTTTCATAATCAAACCATTTCTTTCATAGGTCTTTCATCTAAGATAAAATAAATCACTTGATGCAAACATTTGATAAGACAAAATGAATTAAATTCAAATAAAAATTAAGAAAAACCTTCGAAAATACTAAAAATTAGCATTTAAAGTTGAAAAACGGTTCACATCCCAAAACTGAAATTTTGGGGTGTGACAACAAATCATTTGCAGCAGCGGTCGTCGTTACAGTCCGCCGCTACTAGTCTTTTGTAGCGGCGGTTGTTTGTAATAGTGCCCGCGCGCCGCATTAGCGGCGGCCGAATTTATTAACCGTCGCTACGTGTTTTTTTAGTCCGCCGCTATAGTGCCGTTCTGTTGTAGTGATTACTGCACATCTACATATATTCATGAGGACCTGGTAGCTAGTTGTCATATACATATATCATGCATTCATATATTTAATGTGTAATGTGCTATAGCCATATTTACTCTTTAAAGCAATATTAAAATACTTGGCACATTATTTCTCCTTAGTTTCTATTCCAGACAACAATATAGGAGGGTTGATCCATACAAGAATGGCGTCCAAATTAAATCTCTACAAGACTCTTTAATCTCTTTGAACTTGGCATGATGCCTTTGATCTTTAAACGATGTGATACTTTATTGTAAGTTTGGGCTGTATGCATTAAAGATGCAAAATGTCAAAACACCTTTTCTCATTATCTAAAAAAGAACATGTAGTGCAGTTAATTAACACCACGAAAAAACTAGCCCGTGCAGATGCACGGATTGATAGGCTAGTGTTATCCAATCGCAAGGGAGTCGGCGCTGGCGATCGTCGCCCTTTGCCCGTGAGCTGGTGTCCCGAGAGGTCGAGGTGGTACTCGCTGTGGCCGTAGACGTACATGAAGGACGGACATGATGACCATGATGTACATGCATGTCAGAGTCGCATGCCTTGTGCCGGCACCAGATTGAACAACTGCCAGTTGTGCAGGTTCACAAGATCGGTTGAGGTCGTGGTTACATATAAGTCAGAGGACGGCTACGTGGACTACGAGCGAACGTCGTCGTCGGAGCTCTCTGTAGGTGTAAATATTGTAATTGTAAGGGACCTATCTGTATATATGTATGGAATAAGAGATGAGGGGTGGGGTGCTGGAGAGTTGACCAGCCAGAAATTTCCCCATTCTGCAAAACAACATGGTATACAGAGCTAGGGTTAGGGGTTCGCGTCCTGAGGGCCGCCATTGGCGCCGCTAGGCGTGGGGGCGAGCACGCGTACGCACGAGGACAAGGGCGTGCGTGCGCGCGGCGTTTTCGCGGCCGAGGGCGGCGAACTCACGTGCGCGCGAGCTGTCGGGTGGCGGTTGTGTGGTGCGGATGCTGGGATGCGAGCTGTTGTGGTGTGTGGTGGAGCTGGGGATTTGATGCAAGGAAGGAAGTAGAAAGTGAGCTGGGATTGCTGTGTTGTGCTAGTGTTGTTGTAGATTGCTGTTCGAGGAGGAAAGCAGAGGAAGAGAGTCCAGTCCGGATAAGTTCGGATCTTGTAGCTGCCAAGTCTCTGTAATCGAAAGTTTTCGGACTAGTCCAGCGGACAAGTCCGGGTCATGATGAGTCCGGAAGAGATGGAAGCCAAGAAGAAGGAGGAAGAGGCAGCATTGAAGGCTGCGGCTG
Organism: Eragrostis nindensis; assembly: GCA_012490785.1. Classification (NCBI taxonomy): domain Eukaryota; kingdom Viridiplantae; phylum Streptophyta; class Magnoliopsida; order Poales; family Poaceae; genus Eragrostis; species Eragrostis nindensis. The sequence continues at coordinate 297,947 of JAAXCT010000284.1, forward strand.
ATCAGCATGGCAGTGGAAGTAGTGGAAGAACAGAACCAATGTTCACAAGGAGTGATATGAAGTGTATGATTCAGGAGCTCATGGAGATGGATGCGTTTGGTAGCAACAAACCGGTGCTCCAGCCACCGGAGCTGAAGTTGGAGCTTGTGCCAAATGATGTGAAGCTAGAAGGTAGTAACAACTACCTGTTGGTCCAGAAGAGTGCGGGTGCTTCTAGCGGGCAAGCACTTGGAACACTATCTGGATGAGACTTGTGTTGAGCCAGCGGATAAGAACAACCCCGAGTGGCGAGTGTGGTATGCAACAAATTCTGTGATAGTGGCATGGTTGCTGCATCTATGCATCCTTCGGTCAGCAAGAGGGTGGAAGCCATGCGCACTGCATCAAAGATATGGGGGACCATGAGTAATCTGTACTCTAGGAAGGGAAATGTGATGGTGATGGTGGAAATTCAGGGCAAGGTAGATGCTGTGAAACAGGCGGGGAGACCAGTTGAACAGTATGCCAGTGAGCTTCAGGACTTGTGGTAAGAGCTGGATCACTATGCTCCTCTCCAAATGGAGACTACACGTGATGCCCAAGCTGTTCATAAGTGGGTGGAGGATAGAAGAGTGACTCACTTTCTGAAGAACCTGGATCCTGAATTTGAGAGTAGGAGAGCTGCCTTTTGTCATCAGACGAAGCTCCCTACCATGGATGAGGCTGTGTCAGCCATGAGAGATGAAGAAAGTAGACTCCGAGTAATGTCTACTAGTAACCCTGTGCGACCATCTTATATTGCAGTCGAGGACAGAGAATGCTACAGTTGTGGGGAGAAAGGGCATTTGAGTTACAATTGCCCGAATCCAGGAGGTAGAGGTGGTCGGAGTGGAAGTCGAGGTGGACGTGGGAGTGTTCGCGGGGGCTATGGAGGAAGTCGTGGAAGCCGCAGTGGAGGTCGAGGTAGGGGCCGTGTGGTGGCTCCAAAGTCAATGTGGCTGCTGAAGAAGAGGTTCCATCTGTTGCTCTGACGGGGGAACAAGCCAAACAGTGGGAACTATGGCAAAAGGGCAAAGCGTCTGAAAGCTCCACCGCATGTGAAGGGTCATCCGCAAGCACCAACAGCGTCGGTAACATTGCCAACTACGCCCACAAGGGCGAAGGTACTCAGGCACAGGCACTTGCATCTGCATATAGGCATCGTATAGAGTGGGTCCTACACTCAGGAGCATCCAAGCATGTTACATGCATATCCAGCTCCTTTAAAACATACCTTCCATACACTCATTCTGAATATGTTCAGACCGCTGATGGCACATCTGTTGGCGGTTGTTAAATCATGTTTTGACCGCCACCCTACCGGTAAATAAATACATAACACCAAGATTTTGTGCATAGTAGTTAGGAATAATGCTACTCCACAAGTTTTGGTGGATATTTGGATGTAGGAGTGAATAATGGAGAAAAGTGGGCCCAGCCAGGGAAATTCCCTGGCCGACCGGCCCCACCCTAGGCCGGCCGGCCCCACCTGGTGGCCACAGGCCCCAGGCTTCCTCCAGTGGGCTGGAAAATAATCTTCAACGCACAATTCAAGCCCAGCTCGGCAGAATTCCACCGACATTCTAGAAGGTGGGCTATTTGGGCCTTTACTTGGCCCTCAATCCAATTCTGCCGACCCCACGAAGTAGCCGACCTTCGGACCGCCATCAGGAGATGATCTGGAGCGTTCAGGCAAAAGACGGTGGCGAACCGACCGAAGGGACGGCCGGCCGGCCACCCCCCTAGGCCGGCCGGCCGACTTTGTCGGCGCCGCCTCTCCAAAGTCGGCCAGGGTGCTTCCACCGCCTTCACAAGCTATAAAAGGGACCCCTCGGCCTCCGAATCAAGGCGCACCATCACACTTCATCCAAGTGTTCATTAGTTTAGTTGAGTAGTAGCTTTGGGAGTTAGAGTAGAGTAGAGTAGAGTGAGAGCTCTCTCGGGCTTCCGGAGTATTCTCGGAGTTCGGTATAGTTCTTTGTATCTTACTCTTGAGATATTATTTTATTTATTATATAATTAGTTTTATCTTTATTTATTTATTTTAGTAGTTCTTTTCTATTTAGTTTATTTATTAGTTAAGTAAGTGCTCGTATAAGTCTTGTTGTGGGATTCGTGATTGTTGGAATAGCGAGTACGAGAGAGTGCCGTCGTTGGAGATGACGTCGTGTGAAATCTGTGCTTGTTCATTCTTAGATAGGACTGCTCCGTTGATCAAGAGTAGCTCCTCTAGGCGGGTTGTAAGCATGGCGCTTAGAACTTGGCCTATGCACGTTTGGCACCCAGCCCCACGGAGGATGGTAGCCGCGAGTGTATGTGACAGCTGCACCGGTCTCTGTAATCCACCACGTCCGGGTTGGACTCAGCAGGGTCTTAATTATAGCATACGGATCCCTAGGTTTGAACTAGCTTCATCGGTTAACCTAGCACGTGTGTGCCCCGAAACGACATGACTTGTATGTGTATGAGCTTAGCTAGAGTAAATAACCTTTGTAGATTTGACTGCTAGAAAAGTAAATAATAGATAAACATATAGGTAGCCTTAACTCTATCTCGTTGCTCTCCCAAATGTATACTACGATTTATTTTATTACCTTGGATTTGAGGATGTGTGTGCCACCCATATCTATCATGCCTATCTTACCCCCGTCTCAAGTATAGTTGATACATTATTTCTTTCTCCAAATTATTCAACGCATAGCTATTATTCAGCTTTCTTTTGCTCTACTTCCCTGCGGAAATATAAATACGATAACCCTGGAATACTCCAAGGTGAAATGCTACAATGGTGATCCGTGCGCTTGCGGAATTAATAAATTTAATTTTATCGCATAAGAACCACCAACAAGCACTTCTGGCGCCGTTGCCGGGGAAGTAGCAGCTAGGAACTGAATAAATGCATTGAAGTTTGTGAGAAGAATAATTATCACTTACTTTTGCGGGCTTACCCTTGTCCTGTCTTTCTTTGTTGTGGAAATTTGAAACAGGACTGTGCATGACTGGTTTCGACCTACCAGAAAACTTCCACCCAGATCCGGAACAGTTCTTGAGAAGGGTGAGGACCAGGCTTACCCCTCCTCCCACCCACGCTCGATCGAAAGTTCTGGCTCTTGAAGGATCCCTTCCGACGACTGTCGAGCACCCCACATCTTCATCAACGAACAACAACATGGGTGATCCAGTCGAGAAGACGATCAACGATTTCTCCGCGCCAACTACGGAGAACATCCGCGTGGGACCCAACCCGCGCATCACCAACAAGGACTACGAGCTCAAGCCAGCCTTGATCAACATGATCTTGGCCAGTCCTTTCTGTGGGAAGCCGTCGGAGGATGCAAATGCTCACCTCCAAAGGTTCCTGATGACGTGCAACACCTTCGTCATAAAGGATGCACCTCAGGACGCTATCCGACTACAGCTTTTCCCATTCTCTCTGTTGGGGAAGGCTCTCCAGTGGTTCTACGCGAACCAAGAGTCCCTCGACACGTGGACGGCATGCTCCAATGCCTTCCTCGCCAAGTTCTTCCCGCCGGGCAAGACGACTGCCCTGCGGAACAAGATATCGGGCTTCCAACAGCTCGCAGATGAGTCGACCGCGGAAGCCTGGGACAGGATGCAGGAGTACGTTCTCTCATGCCCACACCATGGCATGGAGGAATGGCTCCTCATACAGAGTTTCTACCACGGTTTGAGGCCGTCCGCTCGAGAGCACCTCGACGCCGCAGCAGGCGGCTCCTTCTTCTCCCTTAGCGTGAAGAACGCTAAGAAGTTGATTGAGAAGGTGGCGGCCAACCAGACTCATGGTGAACGCCAAGCGGCGAGCACCAAGACCCGTGGAGTACACCAAGTGGAGACGATGGACATGCTCGCCATCAAGCTCGATCAGCTACTCCGCAAGGTGGAGTCTCCACAGGACCTGCAAGTTGCGGATTCCCGCATGACATGTGAGGAATGCGGCAGCGTTCGGCATATGGGCATCAACTGCCCAAATGCGAGAGAGGAATGCAATTTCCTCAACAATGGCAATGGGTTCCGCTCCCAGAACAACTACGGCTGGAACTCAAGGCCCGACCTCTCATTCAACAAGAATCAGGGAGGTAACAATGGTAATCTTTCCCGTTATGAGCCCTCTATCAAGGATCTAGTTCTCGGCCAGGTCAAAATCAATGACAGTATTAGTAAGAAATTTCTTACTACCGACAAAGCTTTAGAGAGCATAGATGCCAAGCTAGAGTCGTTCAGCACTGCTCTGCAGAATCAGCTAAGCCATAACAAGATGCTAGAAACGCAAATTGCGCAAATAGCTTCAGCTGTGCAGGCTCCTCGTACGAAGGAGAGTGTTAGTGCTATCACCACCAGGGGAGGAAGAGGTACTGTGGACCCACCATACCCCAAGGGTGCAGAGAGAAAGACACCAAATGCAGCCCCCAAGGAGAAGGCCGGTAAAAAGGTTCCAGAAAAGAAGGTCCCTGAAGAGGAAGACGCCGAGAAGGAGAGCTCCGAGGAGGAACCAACGACAGATCCTCCCGTTGAGCAAGCTCCACCTAAGGCAGCACCTCATGAGTATTTTGACACTACAGGCTTGCCTTACCCCGACCGCAGGAAGAAGCTCACTGTGGACGAGCGCTTTGATAAATTTGTTGAGGCTATCCGACATATATATATGCATATTCCGCTGCTTGATGCCATGCAGGTACCTACTTACACTAGGTATTTCCGGGACATCCTCAACAACAAGCGCCCCATTCCAGCAATGGAGGTAGTGAAGCTTACAGAAGAGTGCAGCGCAGCCATTCTGAACATTCTTCCGGAGAAGAAGAAGGATCCAGGATGCCCTACGATCCCGTGTTCGATTGGCAGCCAGCACTTCTCTCAAGCGCTTTGTGACTTGGGTGCAAGCGTGAGCGTTATGCCCAAGGCGGTATATGACAGGTTAAACTGTCCATTATCACCTACGGCTATGTGCTTGCAGCTCGCAGATCAGTCCGTTCGTCATCCTGCTGGTATTGCCGAAGACGTCCCCGTACAGATCAGAAACTTCTTCGTCCCCGTCGACTTTGTTGTGCTTGACATGGAAGTAGATGTCAAGACCCCTCTCATCCTTGGGAGGCCGTTCTTGAGCACCACCAACGCCAACATTGACGTGGGGGCAGGAGAGATCCACTTGGATTTCAACGGCAGGGAAGAAACGTTCAACTTCAAGCCTAGAGTTGAGCAATGCAAGCAAGTACGGGTCATATATGGAAAGGACCCAAGGAGAGTGGAGAAGATTGAGATTACTCCACCCATGCCACAGCCAGACAAGCTCATTGCATATATGAAAGACTATCTGGAAAAAGAGAATGCAAGAAGGCTAGCAAAATATTGGAGGACTCCAAGGAGGATGCCTCAGCCGCCAAATACACCTCAAGCCCCTCTTACTCCTCCGCAAGAAGGAGTAGGTGAGTCACAATCACCTAAGAAGAGGAGAGCAAGGCGCTCACGAAAGAAGAAGGCAGCTACGGTATCGACCGATGAGAGTACAACAAAGGCGCCTATTGAAGAAAAGGTCGCCGCCACCAACACAAAGAAGACAACCAAGGTGTGGCGGAAGAAAGAAGGAACCTCTACCTCGCAAGATTCTCCAGCGAGCGAGGTCCAAACGAGTTGAAAAGACATGGAGAACGTCTAGCTCAAAGACGTAAAAATGAGAGCCCTCCGATTGGGGCGGCCATCCCAATCGTTATCCTAGCTAGGCCTAGCACTTGTTTTTCTTTTTATAAATCATAAAAAACAAAATAAAAATTTGAAAAATTTAGAAACAACAAAAATAATAGGATTCCCGGTGATGCCCATTAGGGGCTAACCACTTGTATCATCCTCACTCTTTTTGCAGATCAAGAAGGAGGAGGAAGAGCCTGAATCAAGCTTAAGTCTTACAAAGACTCAAGCTTGGGGAGGGCACCCCCAGGTAAGAAGGAGTTCAATACAAGCTCGAGTCTTGCAAAGACTCAAGCTTGGGGAGGACCCCCAGGTAAGTATCCCTAATTTTCTTAATAAATAAATAAACTCCCTGTTTCGAATAAATGCTAGAATCTTGGTGTTATGCTACGCTTAAGGGAAATGATGATCGAGTTACAAATTAGCTTTCCATGTGTCGCATAGATGCAACCTCTACTCCTGACATATGTGTTATTTTTACTTGAGCATGATCACATTATGAGTCTTGCTTATTTCAGTGGGTTGCATTTGTTACACCAAGTCTGAGCATTGTGGATTGTGATATGGCATGATTAGGACTTGTTGCAATTTTTTAGTATGATTTCATCCAGAGATGTTTTTCTTGAATTGCTGCAAATACCTAAAACCCTTCTGTTTTGGCACACTTCTCTTAGTGTGAGGATTTATTTACCTACCAGAGCCATATCATAATATTCGAAACAGCCCCACTCATAGCCATTTGTTTATGCATTGAGTTTTGTTAAGGTTTGATGTACTCTTGAAACTAAGCACTCCTAATTTTGGTCATAATTCCTTCGCGTGTGTTTTTGAAAATTTTTCTCCACCAAATAAAAAGGGGAATGTTTGGATAAATCAACCAAACATTTTTCAGAGTTTGCAAAACTTTTGGTCCATGCAAAATGCTCAAGAATATTTCAAAATGTTTCATTGAACCATTCAAAATTTATGGCCCCTTGCACCATGGAGTAGTCAAAAAAAAAAACTCTATGGTTGCATGACAAAAGTCAAAGGCTATATGGTTCTTATCATAAACATCTTGAGCAAAATAAAGGACCAATGTTTTTCAAAACCCCCTTCCATAAGTGTGAGTTCATTTTCTCCCCCTCCATCACATCATTTCCTATGACCAAAATAAATGGAGTTGCTATGTTGATTGAGACTCATTCTTTAGCTTTACAAGATATATGCATGACAATTGTGCATTCCTTACCAAGCTCCACATACAAAGCCTCATTTGGTAGAAGGTAGGATGAGTGAAGCTTGTAGGAATAGAACTCACATTGGTAGGTAAGAGAAGTGCCTACCAAAACGAAGGAGAATTTTTTGCACCTTACCTTGCAGCACATAAAAACTCTGGATGCATACCTGCTAGAATTGTGTACTTGTCCGAAAATGCCGTTCTAGTCTTCAATGCTGCATGACAAGGTGTGACATATAAGCCCCACGATTTTTGCAACACTCATGAATATTTTGTGCTCTCGTAAACTTACCACTGTTTAGGGAGTATGTTGTTGCATCTTTATTACCCATGGGGCGCTTCTTTGTAACTCCTGATCCGCCGGTACCCTGAGTTGAGTTTGCTCGGGACGAGCAAAGTTTAAGCTTGGGGAGGTTGTTGGCGGTTGTTAAATCATGTTTTGACCGCCACCCTACCGGTAAATAAATACATAACACCAAGATTTTGTGCATAGTAGTTAAGAATAATGCTACTCCACAAGTTTTGGTGGATATTTGGATGCAGGAGTGAATAATGGAGAAAAGTGGGCCCAGCCAGGGAAATTCCCTGGCCGGCCGGCCCCACCCTAGGCCGGCCGGCCCCACCCTAGGCCGGCCGGCCCCACCTGGTGGCCACAGGCCCCAGGCTTCCTCCAGTGGGCTGGAAAATAATCTTCAACGCACAATTCAAGCCCAGCTCGGCAGAATTCCACCGACATTCTAGAAGGTGGGCTATTTGGGCCTTTACTTGGCCCTCAATCCAATTCTGCCGACCCCACGAAGTAGCCGACCTTCGGACCGCCATCAGGAGATGATCTGGAGCGTTCAGGCAAAAGACGGTGGCGAACCGACCGAAGGGACGGCCGGCCGGCCACCCCCCTAGGCCGGCCGGCCGACTTTGTCGGCGCCGCCTCTCCAAAGTCGGCCAGGGTGCTTCCACCGCCTTCACAAGCTATAAAAGGGACCCCTCGGCCTCCGAATCAAGGCGCACCATCACACTTCATCCAAGTGTTCATTAGTTTAGTTGAGTAGTAGCTTTGGGAGTTAGAGTAGAGTAGAGTAGAGTGAGAGCTCTCTCGGGCTTCCGGAGTATTCTCGGAGTTCGGTATAGTTCTTTGTATCTTACTCTTGAGATATTATTTTATTTATTATATAATTAGTTTTATCTTTATTTATTTATTTTAGTAGTTCTTTTCTATTTAGTTTATTTATTAGTTAAGTAAGTGCTCGTAGAAGTCTTGTTGTGGGATTCGTGATTGTTGGAATAGCGAGTACGAGAGAGTGCCGTCGTTGGAGATGACGTCGTGTGAAATCTGTGCTTGTTCATTCTTAGATAGGACTGCTCCGTTGATCAAGAGTAGCTCCTCTAGGCGGGTTGTAAGCATGGCGCTTAGAACTTGGCCTATGCACGTTTGGCACCCAGCCCCACGGAGGATGGTAGCCGCGAGTGTATGTGACAGCTGCACCGGTCTCTGTAATCCACCACGTCCGGGTTGGACTCAGCAGGGTCTTAATTATAGCATACGGATCCCTAGGTTTGAACTAGCTTCATCGGTTAACCTAGCACGTGTGTGCCCCGAAACGACATGACTTGTATGTGTATGAGCTTAGCTAGAGTAAATAACCTTTGTAGATTTGACTGCTAGAAAAGTAAATAATAGATAAACATATAGGTAGCCTTAACTCTATCTCGTTGCTCTCCCAAATGTATACTACGATTTATTTTATTACCTTGGATTTGAGGATGTGTGTGCCACCCATATCTATCATGCCTATCTTACCCCCGTCTCAAGTATAGTTGATACATTATTTCTTTCTCCAAATTATTCAACGCATAGCTATTATTCAGCTTTCTTTTGCTCTACTTCCCTGCGGAAATATAAATACGATAACCCTGGAATACTCCAAGGTGAAATGCTACAATGGTGATCCGTGCGCTTGCGGAATTAATAAATTTAATTTTATCGCATAAGAACCACCAACAAGCACTTCTGGCGCCGTTGCCGGGGAAGTAGCAGCTAGGAACTGAATAAATGCATTGAAGTTTGTGAGAAGAATAATTATCACTTACTTTTGCGGGCTTACCCTTGTCCTGTCTTTCTTTGTTGTGGAAATTTGAAACAGGACTGTGCATGACTGGTTTCGACCTACCAGAAAACTTCCACCCAGATCCGGAACAGTTCTTGAGAAGGGTGAGGACCAGGCTTACCCCTCCTCCCACCCACGCTCGATCGAAAGTTCTGGCTCTTGAAGGATCCCTTCCGACGACTGTCGAGCACCCCACATCTTCATCAACGAACAACAACATGGGTGATCCAGTCGAGAAGACGATCAACGATTTCTCCGCGCCAACTACGGAGAACATCCGCGTGGGACCCAACCCGCGCATCACCAACAAGGACTACGAGCTCAAGCCAGCCTTGATCAACATGATCTTGGCCAGTCCTTTCTGTGGGAAGCCGTCGGAGGATGCAAATGCTCACCTCCAAAGGTTCCTGATGACGTGCAACACCTTCGTCATAAAGGATGCACCTCAGGACGCTATCCGACTACAGCTTTTCCCATTCTCTCTGTTGGGGAAGGCTCTCCAGTGGTTCTACGCGAACCAAGAGTCCCTCGACACGTGGACGGCATGCTCCAATGCCTTCCTCGCCAAGTTCTTCCCGCCGGGCAAGACGACTGCCCTGCGGAACAAGATATCGGGCTTCCAACAGCTCGCAGATGAGTCGACCGCGGAAGCCTGGGACAGGATGCAGGAGTACGTTCTCTCATGCCCACACCATGGCATGGAGGAATGGCTCCTCATACAGAGTTTCTACCACGGTTTGAGGCCGTCCGCTCGAGAGCACCTCGACGCCGCAGCAGGCGGCTCCTTCTTCTCCCTTAGCGTGAAGAACGCTAAGAAGTTGATTGAGAAGGTGGCGGCCAACCAGACTCATGGTGAACGCCAAGCGGCGAGCACCAAGACCCGTGGAGTACACCAAGTGGAGACGATGGACATGCTCGCCATCGAGCTCGATCAGCTACTCCGCAAGGTGGAGTCTCCACAGGACCTGCAAGTTGCGGATTCCCGCATGACATGTGAGGAATGCGGCAGCGTTCGGCATATGGGCATCAACTGCCCAAATGCGAGAGAGGAATGCAATTTCCTCAACAATGGCAATGGGTTCCGCTCCCAGAACAACTACGGCTGGAACTCAAGGCCCGACCTCTCATTCAACAAGAATCAGGGAGGTAACAATGGTAATCTTTCCCGTTATGAGCCCTCTATCAAGGATCTAGTTCTCGGCCAGGTCAAAATCAATGACAGTATTAGTAAGAAATTTCTTACTACCGACAAAGCTTTAGAGAGCATAGATGCCAAGCTAGAGTCGTTCAGCACTGCTCTGCAGAATCAGCTAAGCCATAACAAGATGCTAGAAATGCAAATTGCGCAAATAGCTTCAGCTGTGCAGGCTCCTCGTACGAAGGAGAGTGTTAGTGCTATCACCACCAGGGGAGGAAGAGGTACTGTGGACCCACCATACCCCAAGGGTGCAGAGAGAAAGACACCAAATGCAGCCCCCAAGGAGAAGGCCGGTAAAAAGGTTCCAGAAAAGAAGGTCCCTGAAGAGGAAGACGCCGAGAAGGAGAGCTCCGAGGAGGAACCAACGACAGATCCTCCCGTTGAGCAAGCTCCACCTAAGGCAGCACCTCATGAGTATTTTGACACTACAGGCTTGCCTTACCCCGACCGCAGGAAGAAGCTCACTGTGGACGAGCGCTTTGATAAATTTGTTGAGGCTATCCGACATATATATGTGCATATTCCGCTGCTTGATGCCATGCAGGTACCTACTTACACTAGGTATTTCCGGGACATCCTCAACAACAAGCGCCCCATTCCAGCAATGGAGGTAGTGAAGCTTACAGAAGAGTGCAGCGCAGCCATTCTGAACATTCTTCCGGAGAAGAAGAAGGATCCAGGATGCCCTACGATCCCGTGTTCGATTGGCAGCCAGCACTTCTCTCAAGCGCTTTGTGACTTGGGTGCAAGCGTGAGCGTTATGCCCAAGGCGGTATATGACAGGTTAAACTGTCCATTATCACCTACGGCTATGTGCTTGCAGCTCGCAGATCAGTCCGTTCGTCATCCTGCTGGTATTGCCGAAGACGTCCCCGTACAGATCAGAAACTTCTTCGTCCCCGTCGACTTTGTTGTGCTTGACATGGAAGTAGATGTCAAGACCCCTCTCATCCTTGGGAGGCCGTTCTTGAGCACCACCAACGCCAACATTGACGTGGGGGCAGGAGAGATCCACTTGGATTTCAACGGCAGGGAAGAAACGTTCAACTTCAAGCCTAGAGTTGAGCAATGCAAGCAAGTACGGGTCATATATGGAAAGGACCCAAGGAGAGTGGAGAAGATTGAGATTACTCCACCCATGCCACAGCCAGACAAGCTCATTGCATATATGAAAGACTATCTGGAAAAAGAGAATGCAAGAAGGCTAGCAAAATATTGGAGGACTCCAAGGAGGATGCCTCAGCCGCCAAATACACCTCAAGCCCCTCTTACTCCTCCGCAAGAAGGAGTAGGTGAGTCACAATCACCTAAGAAGAGGAGAGCAAGGCGCTCACGAAAGAAGAAGGCAGCTACGGTATCGACCGATGAGAGTACAACAAAGGCGCCTATTGAAGAAAAGGTCGCCGCCACCAACACAAAGAAGACAACCAAGGTGTGGCGGAAGAAAGAAGGAACCTCTACCTCGCAAGATTCTCCAGCGAGCGAGGTCCAAACGAGTTGAAAAGACATGGAGAACGTCTAGCTCAAAGACGTAAAAATGAGAGCCCTCCGATTGGGGCGGCCATCCCAATCGTTATCCTAGCTAGGCCTAGCACTTGTTTTTCTTTTTATAAATCATAAAAACAAAATAAAAATTTGAAAAATTTAGAAACAACAAAAATAATAGGATTCCCGGTGATGCCCATTAGGGGCTAACCACTTGTATCATCCTCACTCTTTTTGCAGATCAAGAAGGAGGAGGAAGAGCCTGAATCAAGCTTAAGTCTTACAAAGACTCAAGCTTGGGGAGGGCACCCCCAGGTAAGAAGGAGTTCAATACAAGCTCGAGTCTTGCAAAGACTCAAGCTTGGGGAGGACCCCTAGGTAAGTATCCCTAATTTTCTTAATAAATAAATAAACTCCCTGTTTCGAATAAATGCTAGAATCTTGGTGTTATGCTACGCTTAAGGGAAATGATGATCGAGTTACAAATTAGCTTTCCATGTGTCGCATAGATGCAACCTCTACTCCTGACATATGTGTTATTTTTACTTGAGCATGATCACATTATGAGTCTTGCTTATTTCAGTGGGTTGCATTTGTTACACCAAGTCTGAGCATTGTGGATTGTGATATGGCATGATTAGGACTTGTTGCAATTTTTAGTATGATTTCATCCAGAGATGTTTTTCTTGAATTGCTGCAAACCTAAAACCCTTCTGTTTTGGCACAGTTCTCTTAGTGTGAGGATTTATTTACCTACCAGAGCCATATCATAATATTCGAAACAGCCCCACTCATAGCCATTTGTTTATGCATTGAGTTTTGTTAAGGTTTGATGTACTCTTGAAACTAAGCACTCCTAATTTTGGTCATAATTCCTTCGCGTGTGTTTTTGAAAATTTTTCTCCACCAAATAAAAAGGGGAATGTTTGGATAAATCAACCAAACATTTTTCAGAGTTTGCAAAACTTTTGGTCCATGCAAAATGCTCAAGAATATTTCAAAATGTTTCATTGAACCATTCAAAATTTATGGCCCCTTGCACCATGGAGTAGTCAAAAAAAAAACTCTATGGTTGCATGACAAAAGTCAAAGGCTATATGGTTCTTATCATAAACATCTTGAGCAAAATAAAGGACCAATGTTTTTCAAAACCCCCTTCCATAAGTGTGAGTTCATTTTCTCCCCCTCCATCACATCATTTCCTATGACCAAAATAAATGGAGTTGCTATGTTGATTGAGACTCATTCTTTAGCTTTACAAGATATATGCATGACAATTGTGCATTCCTTACCAAGCTCCACATACAAAGCCTCATTTGGTAGAAGGTAGGATGAGTGAAGCTTGTAGGAATAGAACTCACATTGGTAGGTAAGAGAAGTGCCTACCAAAACGAAGGAGAATTTTTTGCACCTTACCTTGCAGCACATAAAAACTCTGGATGCATACCTGCTAGAATTGTGTACTTGTCCGAAAATGCCGTTCTAGTCTTCAATGCTGCATGACAAGGTGTGACATATAAGCCCCACGATTTTTGCAACACTCATGAATATTTTGTGCTCTCGTAAACTTACCACTGTTTAGGGAGTATGTTGTTGCATCTTTATTACCCATGGGGCGCTTCTTTGTAACTCCTGATCCGCCGGTACCCTGAGTTGAGTTTGCTCGGGACGAGCAAAGTTTAAGCTTGGGGAGGTTGTTGGCGGTTGTTAAATCATGTTTTGACCGCCACCCTACCGGTAAATAAATACATAACACCAAGATTTTGTGCATAGTAGTTAAGAATAATGCTACTCCACAAGTTTTGGTGGATATTTGGATGCAGGAGTGAATAATGGAGAAAAGTGGGCCCAGCCAGGGAAATTCCCTGGCCGGCCGGCCCCACCCTAGGCCGGCCGGCCCCACCTGGTGGCCACAGGCCCCAGGCTTCCTCCAGTGGGCTGGAAAATAATCTTCAACGCACAATTCAAGCCCAGCTCGGCAGAATTCCACCGACATTCTAGAAGGTGGGCTATTTGGGCCTTTACTTGGCCCTCAATCCAATTCTGCCGACCCCACGAAGTAGCCGACCTTCGGACCGCCATCAGGAGATGATCTGGAGCGTTCAGGCAAAAGACGGTGGCGAACCGACCGAAGGGACGGCCGGCCGGCCACCCCCCTAGGCCGGCCGGCCGACTTTGTCGGCGCCGCCTCTCCAAAGTCGGCCAGGGTGCTTCCACCGCCTTCACAAGCTATAAAAGGGACCCCTCGGCCTCCGAATCAAGGCGCACCATCACACTTCATCCAAGTGTTCATTAGTTTAGTTGAGTAGTAGCTTTGGGAGTTAGAGTAGAGTAGAGTAGAGTGAGAGCTCTCTCGGGCTTCCGGAGTATTCTCGGAGTTCGGTATAGTTCTTTGTATCTTACTCTTGAGATATTATTTTATTTATTATATAATTAGTTTTATCTTTATTTATTTATTTTAGTAGTTCTTTTCTATTTAGTTTATTTATTAGTTAAGTAAGTGCTCGTAGAAGTCTTGTTGTGGGATTCGTGATTGTTGGAATAGCGAGTACGAGAGAGTGCCGTCGTTGGAGATGACGTCGTGTGAAATCTGTGCTTGTTCATTCTTAGATAGGACTGCTCCGTTGATCAAGAGTAGCTCCTCTAGGCGGGTTGTAAGCATGGCGCTTAGAACTTGGCCTATGCACGTTTGGCACCCAGCCCCACGGAGGATGGTAGCCGCGAGTGTATGTGACAGCTGCACCGGTCTCTGTAATCCACCACGTCCGGGTTGGACTCAGCAGGGTCTTAATTATAGCATACGGATCCCTAGGTTTGAACTAGCTTCATCGGTTAACCTAGCACGTGTGTGCCCCGAAACGACATGACTTGTATGTGTATGAGCTTAGCTAGAGTAAATAACCTTTGTAGATTTGACTGCTAGAAAAGTAAATAATAGATAAACATACAGGTAGCCTTAACTCTATCTCGTTGCTCTCCCAAATGTATACTACGATTTATTTTATTACCTTGGATTTGAGGATGTGTGTGCCACCCATATCTATCATGCCTATCTTACCCCCGTCTCAAGTATAGTTGATACATTATTTCTTTCTCCAAATTATTCAACGCATAGCTATTATTCAGCTTTCTTTTGCTCTACTTCCCTGCGGAAATATAAATACGATAACCCTGGAATACTCCAAGGTGAAATGCTACAATGGTGATCCGTGCGCTTGCGGAATTAATGAATTTAATTTTATCGCATAAGAACCGCCAACAACATCCCAACCTATTCATGGTGTAGGGTCTATAGAGTGCACACCTTTTCTTAGACTTGCATCAGTTCTGCATGTACCATCTTTTCCAGTCAATCTTATCTCTGTTAGCTCAATCATTGACCAACTCAAGTGCATAGTAATCTTTGATGAAACCTCTTGTGTTTTTCAGGAGAGAGTAACAGGGAGAAGGATTGGGACTGGAATCAGACGTAATGGGTTGTTCATCAATCATGAGGAGTCGGCATTAGCAACTGCTGCAGCGAAGCAAATCATGTTGCTCCACCGTCGGTTGGGACACCCATCGTTTGACAGCCTGAGCAAGATGTACCCAGAAATGTTTAGGAAGGTGGACAAGGGTAGACTGGTATGTGATGCATGTGAGATTGAGAAGCATACGAGATCCACCTATCCGAGTATTGGTCTTCGGAGTTGTGAACATTTTATGTTACTACATTCTGATGTTTGGGGTCCATGCTCAGTTACCTCTGTGAGTGGGTTCAAGAGCTTTGTTACCTTTATTGATTGCAACACTCGTATGACCTGGATCTATATGCTGAAACACAAGAATTAGGTTCTTCGTTTCTTTCGTGACTTTCACAGATTGGTCTCTAATCAGTTTGATGCAAAGGTTAGGATCATACGTAGTGATAATGGAATGGAATATGTGAACAATGAGTTTGCATCATACACCTCTGAGCATGGGATCATTCACCAAACCACATGCCCGAGCACCCCTCCACAGAATGGTGTAGCAGAGAGGAAGAACCGACAATTACTGGAGGTGGTAGGGTCAATGATGTTTCAGATGAATGTGCCCAAGTACCTGTGGAGTGAGGCTGTGATGACTGCCTCATACCTTATCAACCGTATGCTATCAAGGATCCTTGGTATGAAGGCGTCCGCTAAACTCTTGTGGGGATCAGATCATCAAGAACTTAAGATTCCACACAAAGTATTTGGATGTGTTTGCTTTGTGAGGGATCATCGGCCTTCGGTGGGAAAACTAGATCCTCAAGCAGTGAAGTGCATATTTGTTGGCTATGGTTGCAGGCAGAAGGGGCACAAGTGCTGGGATCCTATTGGAAGGAGGTTGTTTGTGAGCATGGATGTGACATTTAGGGAGTTTGAGCCCTACTACACAGAAAAAGGTGATCTGGATCAATTTTTAGATGAGTTCTCTCCAGTCCTTCAGGGCGACTGTAGAGAAGGGGAGGATGAAGGTGAGAAGGATGATGCAGATAATGGTAATGGTAGTCAGGGGGAGGCAATTGTTGGAACTATTCCAATTCCAATTACACTTCCAACTCAAAGTCATATGGAGGAAGGAGGTGATGGGGCTGGCCAGCAAGGGGTCGATGATCATGAGGAGGAGGATGAAGTGGTAGTGGTTGGGACAATCCCGTGTCCCACTAGAGGTATGAAAGACGAGGTGCAAGAGAAGCAAGGGGAGAAGAAGACTATAGTGTATCAAAGGAAGAAGCAGTCCAGGAAACAGGGGAGCAACTACAACCTGAACAACAATTTGATGCTCCAGTCCCAGTCCCATCCCTGGATCCCTCTCCTTCAAGCTCAATTCTTCCAACCGGTAACATCTCTCTGTTGGCACTCATTATGACCACCTTTTAGTGCCAAATTCCCTTAATATATCGATGATGATTCACCATATTATATTGATTATTGCCACTAATCATGACGTTTTTTCTTCTTTAGTGTCTTTTTGTGTTTTTGTGTCATTTTAGGTGAAATACGACATATAAAGCAAGTGGGGCGAATTATACATCAACGACGGGTCGAAGCCTTAGCACGTGACACCTCAAGCACTCCCTGGACGTCCATGAACCCAACACACAAGGCCCAAACTCATTTGCTTGGTTTCCAAGTCATCTAGAAGACTCACCCAAAATATTCACGGAATCCGGAGAATTTCGTGGAGTCCAGAACAGTAACATCGTGCGGAGAGAATTCGGAGTTCAAGACGACCTCAAATGAAAATCGATTGAATACCAAAGTTATAGGTCTCGTCGAGAGCTTTCCGGAACAAATATGGATAACTCTATTTGGACTTCGGAGCTAGGAGATATGGGCCCGCAATGAGTGTTGTGCAGATCATAACAGATTATTTTACGACGCGATTTTGGGCATGAAGATGACAGAATCTGGAGATCAAAATAACACCAAAGTTGTATATCTTTTCGAGGGCTACAAGGTAGATCAAAGTTTGCTTCATTTGGAGTTCGGACGGTGGAGATATGATTTTTAGAAGGCGAAGCTGAGAAAAAAAGGAGAATTGAGTCCGAGTTGTACACGTTTCGTGCCGATCGGCACCTTCCATATGCCGATCGGCACCGACCTAGATTGGGTGGAGGACGCTTCCAGGCACCTCCCCACTACATATATGTCCCAAGGGACGTCCTCCTTTGTACCTCATTGTCACATTATCAAAGTATTTCGAGTTGAGAGCCAAAACTTGCGTCGTTACGCCGCCGGTTTCACCATGCAGCCTAGTTGTCTAGATCTTCTCTAGTTGGTGAGTTGGAAGAGCTAGCTAGGGTTCTAAGAGGAGTCAACCCTCGTGGTGAAGCTCTAATTTAGCCCTAGTTAGTCTATGAATTCAATTAACCAAGGTTCAAGAGCCGGATGTTATCGTCGTCGCGGTATGTGACGAAGGTGATGTTCTATGCGTCTCAATTTGGTCGATCTACTTCCTGTTCATGCTTGCTTTCGATCTTGTTTCCCCTCTATGTCTTCCTTCTTGTGCAATTTGCTATATTCATGTCGTGCCGACCGGCACAACCCATGTGCCGATCGGCACCATCTTCATATGCAATAGTTGGTGCGTTGTTTATCTTGTCGGTGTTGTTTAGCTATTAGCGCTATTAGCCGCCGTCATCAAAAGATCGCAGCAAAAACTTAATAGTGATGCAATGCTAATAGATGCTCACCGTAGTGCCTTTTCCTTTGCCTTATTAGCCACCGCCGTGACAGGGTCGCAGCAAACAGATTAAGTGCATAGGTGCAGGACTAGAGGAGATGATAGATTGATGTGCTTCATTGGACTATAGTAGTTTACCTTTTGCTATGTACTACAACTTGTGCTACTGGTGTGTGCTTCATTCATATACGGCTAAGACTCGTTAGCTTTGTTATTGACTTTAGAACTCAACATTCTTTTCGTTGTTTCGTTCTCTGTGCCGATCGGCATGGCCCCCTTGCCGATCGGCACAACAACAACTCACTCCGATTCTCTCGTGTTTCCTGTATATGCAATTGTGCTTAATTCTTAGGTTTAGTTTGCTAGGTTTAATAGTAGAATGCCTATTAGTTCGGTCCTTGGATTCGATAAACCTTGAATACTCTTCTAAGGGGAAAGCTACTACAACTGACCTGTGCGCTTGCGGTCATAAAAGGTGCGCGTATCCCGCGCCAACACTCTCCTACTCTTGTCATGTAGATTTGCCTACTGCGTAACGAAGAGAACCTAGAACCAATGCCGGAAAACCTCCTTCTCGTTATGGTTATGAGTCTAACATTACCAATTACATCTCATATTTTAGAGTCTCCCCTGCATATAGGACTTTTGTTGCATCATTACAAGCAGTGTCTATTCCGAATGACTGGAGGAGTGCTAAACAGGATCCATAGTGGAAGGAGGCAATGAAGGAGGAGTTGGGAGCTCATCAGAAGAACAAGACATGGGAACTTATTGGCTTCCCAGAAGGGAAGAAGGCAGTGGGATGTAAATGGGTCTTTACAGTGAAACAGACCTCTGAAGGAAAGGTGGACATGTATAAAGCAAGATTGGTGGTGAAGGGATATAGTCAGACATATGGAATTGACTATGATGAAACCTTTGCACCTGTGGAAAGAACAGTATTGACGGTCGTTAAGTACCAACTTCGACCGCCAATATTCCTACACATAAAGGAGAATTAGCATTTCTTATACGCATATTTATTTCAACTAATAAATTTCCACGAGTTTTGGATGATTTATGAGTGCAGGAGTATTTCTGGAGAAAATGGGCCTCTGTGAGAGAAATCACAGGCCGACCGGCCTGCATCCCAGGCCGGCCGGCCACACCCAGCGGCCACAGCCTGCAGGCCTCCACCAGTGGGCCACAAGAAGCCCACCAAACCAGAATATTGAAGCCCAACTCGAACTTAATGAAGACTTTCTAGAAGATGGGCTATAATGGGCCTAAACTTGGCTCTTACTCCAGTTCTGCCGACCCAAGGAGAAAACCGACCTCGGGACCGACTTCATCAAGCAATCAGGAGCGTCCAGAGTGAAGAAGGTGGCGAACGGACACTGTGGACGCCCGGCCGGCCTCCCTATCTGGCCGGCCGGCCTGACTTGGCGGCCGCGCCACTCCTTCTCGCGCTATAAGAGTCCTCTGGTCCTAAGTAGGCTATAAGTACCCCTGGCCGGCTTTGAAACAATACACACCAAGTAGAGAGATCACACTCTTGCATTAGTTTAGTCTCCAAGCTCTAGTGGAGTTAGGCTTAGAGTATAGCTACTCTAGTTCCCAAGTTGTCTGGTATGGCTCTTGTATCATTTTCTCTTTTTGCGACTTATTCTATTTAATAATATTATTCTTCTCATATAGTCTTGCCTTGATTAAGCGTTCCTTGTTTGGTTGTGGACCCTTGGCTTGCTTATGTAATAGAGTAATTATAATCTTCTTATATAGTGCTAGTGTGATATTCATTTGCTTGTTATGTGAGTATTGCCTAGAGGACTGGCAGTATGGACATAATTGCCTTATTGTCACGTGTCCTAGTACATAGTATACCATGACATGTATATACTTAGGGTTTACATGCATTTGCATATCCAAGCATGAGTCCAGTGATCCTTAGGATTATGCTCTAGATCTGATCCATCGCTAGGGATTTAGAGTAATGTTTTAGCAATGCAAGCATGGTGCTTGGGTTGGTAGAATACATTGGATGCCTCGTGCCCCACGGATTGTTTGAGGTAGACGGTAGGTGGTGACAGCCCTGTCCGTCCTCAGTATCCCTCCACGTTCGGGTACGGCGTAGAGCTGTAGACCGGAGTCGCCTGGCAGACCAGGGGTAAGCCGGTGCCCAATTTGCTTGAGTGCATATGCCTAAACCTAAGTTGATGTACATGTATGTGTATGTTGTATACTATGCCACTGTATAATGAAGTACACTAGGAACTTAGCTCTTTTCTTTGTTCTTCTCCACTTGGCTATGGATGTATATTAGAGTTGATCTTTTTCTTGTGTGTCACACTACCCATATATTATTGTTTAGCTATGCATGGACTGTGATCCATTTAAATGTAGACATCGACTATGAGCATAGTACTCTCTTGACCATCGTCTTCCCTGCGGAAAATATAAACTACGATACCTTGGAATACTCCCAGGTGAAATGCTACAGCGGTATTCTCCGTGCGCTTGCGGATTTATCTGTGATCGTTAAGAAATACCAACAAGCATTTCTGGCGCCGTTGCCGGGGAAGACACTTGGTTTAGGAGTTTACAAATGCTCTTAGTTATATCTGCAAATACATGGTCATAGCCCATACAGGCTATCACTTGCTTGTTTTCTCTTCATATGAAAACAGGGTAGTGCATGATGACTTCGATTTGCTGGCAATGCGCTAAAAATCCATACTCAATCTTGAGAGAGTCCGACTTCTTGCCATTTCTCCTCAAGTGTGAGATCCTTCGCAATCGAATCGTCATAATGTCTTGCTCATCGGACATAAAACGATGATGCCCTTGCCGACAGGAAAATCGGTAGTTATCTCATATTTGATTTCCAATTGCATATTTGGATTTCCTTTGATTTGAATTCAATTGCATTTGCATGTTTGCTTTTCCATAATCATTTTGCATGTTGGATTTCTCCAACCTTTTATTTTTTTGAAAATAAAAAATGAATTTGAGACATTTGCTTTTGGAGAAAGTGATTTTTGGGCATAATATTCTGGCTGAGCTTTGGCCAATCCTTAAAAAAAAATCGATGGAGGCTTTGGGCCAAGCTTGGGGGGAGAGTCCCCATCCACAGGTCACCTGATTTGACATGGCCATTCTTAGGCCACTTGTCATTGTTTCTCCCCAAATGTGGCTATTGAACTTCAAGTTTTAAATAAAAGGGCCGAGTGGTGATGGTTTCATACCGAATCCATTTCATTCACCACCCAAATGCCCTCCTCAGCTTCTTTACTCTCATTTCTCCAAATTTTCTCAAATTCAACAAAAAGATTTCCCTCTTCTTTGTTTTGCATCTGCAAGTTATGCTCAAACTGGGCAAGATGAACCGACGGGCGTGCTAACTTTGATTACGCTAACGTAACCCATTCCGAGTTTGTTCTTGTATGTTTTTGCTCTTTGTTGCAGCCATGAAGAAAGGAACCAAGCAATTATTGGCGCACTCAAGCAAGAACTAAGCTTGGGGGGATCACTCCCCCACTGAGGTAACTTGTATCTTTCCTTTATTTTCTTGCATTCAAAAAAAAAGATAAAGATAAAAAAATACTAATAAATAAAGGTAGTTTTCGTTTTCTATGCGCGATAAGAATGTTTTAATTCTCTATGTTGAAATGATGAATAGTTGCTCTGTTTTATCCCTCTCTCGTTCCTGTTGCAACTTAGTACTCTCCCAAGTTTTGAGTTCGTTGGATGCACTCTTATTCTTGAACCTGAAACTCGTGGGAGCAAAATGCATGATCCAAGTCTAGGTTGTTGTGGGATATGATATGGTCTAATAGAGCTGCTATGATCTTGTTCTAAGTAAGACTTAAATTCTAGAGAATTTTTTTCCTTCAAAACTATAAAACCCAAAGTTCCTCAATGATGAAAATTCCTACCAAAGCCATATATTGATTTTAATGCAAAGCCTCTATACATATGGTGCTTGTCATTACATTGAGCTATTTCAAAATTGTTGTGACCCCTGTGAGATGCTTGTCATACTTTTATGATCAAGATCACGTACACTCTACCATATACATATGCTTAACTTCTACACTGGAAGTTAGCATCACACCCTCCTCCCCCCCATTCCACAAAATAAATACTCCATATGTTTTATACCTCTATTTCTCTCTCCAATTCTCATTGCAAAAGAAGAATGGCTATGCAAAAAAAAAAAAATCTTGCTCACTCAAGTAGAGCTTGGTGAAAAAAAAAAGGGCAAAAAAAAATGGATAGCCATTCCCTCAAACTTAACAAAAAGGGAGGGAAGGTATACAAAAAGGAGTAATCATTTTTCCTCCATCATTCACATTTCCACACACATGC
This sequence comes from Eragrostis nindensis, assembly GCA_012490785.1. NCBI lineage: Eukaryota > Viridiplantae > Streptophyta > Magnoliopsida > Poales > Poaceae > Eragrostis > Eragrostis nindensis. The sequence continues at coordinate 320,211 of JAAXCT010000284.1, forward strand.
ACATCTTGATCAGATTGTATGACTTGTTTTTCCCTGGATCCGGTCTTTTGATTTAGCAATATATGTGATACAAGTTTGCCTCACTTTACCCCTACCAAGCCCCACATAGATAAACCTATTAGGAGTAGGTGGAAAAGAGGCAACATAATGCCTTGGTAAGGAATCATACACATTGAGCGATTGAGAGAATCATTCGAGGAACTTTGTTTTTATTTGCAAAATCTTTTGAAAACCTCCGGAATGAAAGTTGAACAAGGAATGAGTGAATAGTACTCTGCAAACCATTCTGTCTCTCAACCACCCAAGGCAAGGAGAAGCAATAAGCCCCATGATGACTAAGGGGAAGAGTAAGTTGCCATGCCGGCTTATTCAATTCATGGGAGAATATTTTGTTGTACATGGTACTTTTGCGGAGTAAGACATGGTAGCAACTCCTGATCAACATAACCAAGTCATTAGCTTTGCTCGGGACGAGCAAATGTTTAACCTTGGGGGGTTTGTTGACGGTCGTTAAGTACCAACTTCGACCGCCAATATTCCTACACATAAAGGAGAATTAGTATTTCTTATACGCATATTTATTTCAACTAATAAATTTCCACGAGTTTTGGATGATTTATGAGTGCAGGAGTATTTCTGGAGAAAATGGGCCTCTGTGAGAGAAATCACAGGCCGGCCGGCCTGCATCCCAGGCTGGCCGGCCACACCTAGCGGACATAGCCTGCAGGCCTCCACCAGTGGGCCACAAGAAGCCCACAAAACCAGAATATTGAAGCCCAACTCGAACTTAATGAAGACTTTCTAGAAGATGGGCTACAATGGGCCTAAACTTGGCTCTCACTCCAGTTCTGCCGACCCCAGGAGAAAACCGACCTCGGAACCGACTTCATCAAGCAATCAGGAGCGTCCAGAGTGAAGACGGTGGCGAACCGACACTGTGGACGGCCGGCCGGCCTCCCTATCTGGCCGGCCGGCCTGACTTGGCGGCCGCGCCACTCCTCCTCGCGCTATAAGAGTCCTCTGGTCCTAAGTAGGCTATAAGTACCCCTGGCCGGCTTTGAAACAATACACACCAAGTAGAGAGATCACACTCTTGCATTAGTTTAGTCTCCAAGCTCTAGTGGAGTTAGGCTTAGAGTATAGCTACTCTAGTTCCCAAGTTGTCTGGTATGGCTCTTGTATCATTTTCTCTTTTTGCGACTTATTCTATTTAATAATATTATTCTTCTCATATAGTCTTGCCTTGATTAAGCGTTCCTTGTTTGGTTGTGGACCCTTGGCTTGCTTATGTAATAGAGTAATTATAATCTTCTTATATAGTGCTAGTGTGATATTCATTTGCTTGTTATGTGAGTATTGCCTAGAGGACTGGCAGTATGGACATAATTGCCTTATTGTCACGTGTCCTAGTACATAGTATACCATGACATGTATATACTTAGGGTTTACATGCATTTGCATATCCAAGCATGAGTCCAGTGATCCTTAGGATTATGCTCTAGATCTGATCCATCGCTAGGGATTTAGAGTAATGTTTTAGCAATGCAAGCATGGTGCTTGGGTTGGTAGAATACATTGGATGCCTCGTGCCCCACGGATTGTTTGAGGTAGACGGTAGGTGGTGACAGCCCTGTCCGTCCTCAGTATCCCTCCACGTTCGGGTACGGCGTAGAGCTGTAGACCGGAGTCGCCTGGCAGACCAGGGGTAAGCCGGTGCCCAATTTGCTTGAGTGCATATGCCTAAACCTTAGTTGATGTACATGTATGTGTATGTTGTATACTATGCCACTGTATAATGAAGTACACTAGGAACTTAGCTCTTTTCTTTGTTCTTCTCCACTTGGCTATGGATGTATATTAGAGTTGATCTTTTTCTTGTGTGTCACACTACCCACATATTATTGTTTAGCTATGCATGGACTGTGATCCATTTAAATGTAGACATCGACTATGAGCATAGTACTCTCTTGACCATCGTCTTCCCTGCGGAAAATATAAATTACGATACCTTGGAATACTCCCGGGTGGAATGCTACAGCGGTATTCTCCGTGCGCTTGTAGATTTATCTGTGATCGTTAAGAAATACCAACAAATAGGTACAGTGAGGACTTTGATCTCATGTGCAGCCAACTTTGATTGGCCCCTTCATCAGCTGGATGTGAAGAATGCATTTCTTCATGGTGACTTACAAGAAGAGGTTTACATGGAGTTCCACCTAGGTTTGGAAATAAACAGACTCTTGGGAAGGTGTGCAAACTCAAGAAGTCGTTATATGGTCTGAAGCAGTCACCATGTGCTTGGTTTGATAGATTCAGGAGAGCAGTGTGTGATATGGGCTATTCTGAATGCAATGGAGATCACACGGTGTTTTATAAACACAAGGGCTCTCGTATCACTATTCTGGCTGTTTATGTGAATGATATAGTAATCACTGGAGATGATGTAGATGAGATCAAAGGCTTGAAGCAAAGGCTAGGAAAAGCCTGGAGGTAAAAGATCTTGGACCACTTCGGTACTTCCTTGGGATTGAAATTGCTAGGTCACCAAAGGAAATTATTCTGTCTCAGAGGAAGTATGTCCTTGATCTGTTGGCAGAAACAGGAATGCTCGGGTGTCGTCCTTGTGGTTCACCCATTGATAGGAATCACCAGATATGTGCTCAGTCAGGTGATCCAGTTGACAGAGAGAGATATCAAAGACTAGTTCGTCGGTTGATATACCTGTGCCACACAAGACTTGATATTTCCTATGCAGTGAGTGTGGTGAGTAGGTATATGCATGATCCTAGAACTGGACACATGGAGGTGTTTATCAGATACTGAGGTATTTGAAGGGGACTCCTAAGAAAGGCCTTTGGTTTAAAGCAAACCAACACTTGAATGTGGAAGGCTATTGTGATGCAGATTGGGCAAGTAGTAGAGATGACCGGAGATCCACATCTGGATATTGTGTGTTGTGGGACGTAATCTTGTTTCATGGAGAAGCAAAAAGCAAGCTATGGTGTCTCGGTCTACGGCGGAGGCGGAGCATAGAGCTATGGCATTGGCTCTATGTGAGATGATGTGGGTAAAGGGTCTTCTGAAAGAACTCCGGGTGTTGAAGGATGAGACTATGGAGCTACACTGTGATAATGTAGCTGCCATTAACATTGCAAACAATCCGGTTTAGTTTGACCGAATGAAGCATGTGGAGATCGATTCTTCATCAAGGAGAAGATGGATAGTGGGGCTTTGAAGCTTGAGTATGTCAAGTCACGCAATCAAATAGCTGATTGCCTCACTAAGGGTTTAGGTCCTAAAGATAATGAGTCGACGTGTAACAAGATGGGCATGTTGAATATATTTAGCCCATCTTGAGGGAGAGTGTTGGTGTAAATATTGTAATTGTAAGGGACCTATCTGTATATGTCATGTGTATGGAATCAAGGTTTGAAAAATCAGGAGAACCGGAAAAACCGCTACCGAAAAAACCGGTCCGATAAACCGGAAAAACCAGACGGTTTGACGATTCACTACAAAACACAGTTTCAATTTTACCAAAGAACCGGCCGGTTTTACTAACCGGACCGGACCGGTTTTTCCGGTTTTCGAGAAAACCGGTCCGGTCCGGTCCGGTTTTCGCGAACCCTGTATGGAATAAGGGATGAGGGTTGGGGTGCTGGAGAGTTGACCAGCCAGAAATTTCCCCATTCCGCAAAACAACACTCTCTCCTGGCGACGAAGGTGATTGTGGTTACAAAGACGAAGACGGTGGCGTACGTACGTGGGCTAGGATTGCCTTCTACATCTGGTTTTTTAGATCTAAAGTCTACATCAGGTTCGTACACTATTGATATGTCTTATTTGAACCTTTTTTTTTTTGAGCGGTAACCGGCAGGTGTTCTGCCCATTTCATTAAGTAGAGTTGAAGAACATATTTACAGTGTGCATATTACAAGGAAGGGACTACTCATCATCCTGGTTTAACGCCAGCCTCCAAAGGAGGATGTCTTGCTTGACGAAGTTAGCTGCAGGGGTGTCATGGCCTTGTTGTCATAGTATCTCCTACATCGCTCCTTCCATATGAACGGTTTATTTCATTATAGGCATTTCCAGCATGCAATATATGCTGCGGACAGTGCAGCTTCTTCATATATACATGGTTCAATCATGAGTGGGCAGCCGGCCAGTGTCTAGGTGGCAATTCTCCGGGCGGAGGAAGACAACGTTGGCGTCAACGTCGAAGGTGAAGCGCGTGTTGCCCTGCGGCCACGCGCCGATGACAGTCCTATGATCACTCGGCACCACACCCAGGCATGTGTCCTGGCCGAAATACCCAAAGAGCTTTCTCGGCGGGAGCCAAATCTCTGCGCCGGGCTGCCGGAAGTGCAGCTTCGCCGACGGCAGGCCCCGCCACACCTGATTTGTCGCCCCGCGGACGCAGAAGCTGAAGCCGATGCGGTGCACGCGGGGCAGCCCGATGGGCCGCAGGTGCTCCGCCACGGCGTGCTCCAGGACGTCGTAGGCGGCCCGCGCCATGACCAGGAGGGGCGTCCCGACGTCGAGCACCGTCCCGCCGCTCCCGTCGGCCTCGTTGCGCCGGAACGTGTCGGCGCTGATGCCGGGCAGCATGGCGCCGGCGACGCTGACGCCGACGAGCTCCACGAAGTAGGGCCCGTAGTCCGCGGCGTGGTCGGCGTTGTACAGGAGCATGCCGCTCGTGCTAGGTAGGGACCTCACCGTCGAAGCGGAGGAGGCCGCGCGGCACGGGCTCTTCGTGGTTGCGCAGGCAGTAGGAGAAGCGCCGCGCATGATGATCTCGCACAAGCTGCATCATCTGCAAGTGGCTCGCGTCCACGGCCAGCAGCCCATCATGGATACTACTAGTGTTGCTGCTGTTCCCCTCCTCATCTGCTGCAGCGGCAGCTGCTTCCTGCAGGTGGTGGTGGACGAAGAGGGCCACCAGCTGCGCCGCGACCACCAACACGACGGTGTGACCCATGCCTTCAATCCGGCCTCTTCCTGATTTCGCCTTCTTCCCCGCCTTCAAATAGCACTCGAGCTCAACAACCACACTCAGCGTTCATGCATGCATGCATCAAGCGCAACTCATCCTAAATCATTGTGAACCTAGCGCTGACTCTTCATACATTGAGTCATAGTTGACTTGATTACTGGATCCTGCCCGAACTGTTTACAAAATTTACAAAGACGCAAGTTAATTTTGAGAAAACAATTTCTTCTCTTCCAAGTTACTTAATTTTGTTCAGAATTGGGTAGTGGTTAGAGATACCCTTTTTTGATATATGACTCGTTGACTTTTTTTGTTACTTTAACTATTCGTCTTATCTATAAATATCTATGTAAATAGCTAAGTATATAAGTTAACCTTAAAGTGCATTTGATAATGAAACCAATTGTATTCATTTCACATTCTAAAAGTAATTATATTGTTGGTCAAAATTTAACAAAAAAGTCAACGATGTCATATAATTAAAAACGGAGAGAGTATTTCATTTTTTCAGACCAGTTAGTAGTCTTAGACCGATAACATCTTGCATGCATACAAGCACTCAACATACACATGCACACCCTACCTTTATGGATGCCTATAAGAGACTGGGTCGACTACCGCTATCAATAGGGATGTCATCTACCGCTGAAAAAAATAATTGACCGTAAACGCACCACCAATGCTAAGTTCAAAGACTTGAACCAATGTGCCTGTGTTGGTTCCACCACAAGAAACCTAACCATATAAATTACATTAGACAAAAAAGAGATGTGTAAAAATTTGAGGAAAAGAAGGAGCACCTAAAATAATTGAGATTGAAGTGAAAGGATGTGTGCCCCATTCGACATGTTTTAGACTAATGGGTTTATATTAAAAACTACATTTGAAAAAAAAAAAGAGCCATCACATTCGCTCTCAAGAGCTAGAAATTACCACATTAATACGAAAAAATTACTCACCACTGTCATTATAAAAAATTAGTCCATAAAGCTATGCAAAAATTAGTCTAAATTCTCACATTATAAAAATCACCTGGAATTGCCATTAATAAAATCGATCAAAATTGCACTACTGTCTTGATAAAAAAGACCAACTACAAATAGGGTAACAAAAAATATCATATGGAAATAATAATTTACTGAGGCATTCAACATAGTACAATACAATATTTAGATTGTATTATCTTGAGAACAGAAATCTATTCAAAATAATAGTGACAAAAAATAAAAAATAGTAAACCAATAAAACTTGATTGTGCATTCAAAGATAATACGATAATATAATTGCGTTATACTGTCTTTACGAAAACAATCAATGGGAAGTAATAATGAACATAGGACAACAATGAGTTAGATAAACAATGAACATAGTATGACAATTATTGAATTATTAATGCTAGCCGCGCAAATGAGTTGGGATGCATAAATCTATGCTTATTAATTTGTTGGATTGATTACTGAGGAAAGAGTAGGGGATGCATATCTTTTCAAAACAGTGAATGCCTTTGAGGATATGGGGCATCCAAATAAGGATTCTTTCAAATTAATTGATTCACAAGCGTACCTATAGACATTGCAGCCACAAGGCTTGACCTTATTTAAGCGGCAATGCAAGTGTGGTTTGAGCACTCATCCTATCATTATTGTGAGTAAACTTCAACATGCAGCTCACCACCCTGCTCGTCTGGCTTTTAGGCTTTGTAGTGGTCGTTGTCCGCGGCTTGCCCCCTGCAGGCACGGGCGACAAGTTGAACACCCTGAAGCTGTTCACCAGCCCTGGCCTGAATGGAACCGTCCATGTCGACGACGATGGCTTCCTGCAGCTGCCGGACGGTGCCGGAGAAGACGCCATCCACGACGTGGTCAAGTACTACGTGGTGGCCACCATCGGCACGGGCTTGGGCCAAGGGATGTACTCCCTGGCGATAGACACGACGCGCAGCGCGACGTGGATGCAGTGCGTGCCGTGCAGCAGCAGCAACACCTCCTCCTGCTTCCCGCAGGAGCCGCCGCCTTTCGACCCGTCCCACTCGCCGACGTTTGACCCGCATCCGCTCGCCACCTTCTGCAGCTCGGTGCCGGACTCTGCAGGAGAGAAGACCAGCTGCGAGTTCCACACCTCCCGTCCGGACGGCATGGCAGCCAACGGCTTCCTCGTCCAGGACAATTTCATCGTCGTCGCCGCCAACGGCAACTCAAGCTTCTCGTTCGGTTTCCCGTTCGGGTGCGTGCACAACAGCGTGGGGTTCCAGAGCCACGGCGTGATGGCCGGCGTCCTGAGCCTGGGCAAGTCGAGGGTCTCGTTCGCCGGGATGAAGGACGTGTACCGATTCTCCTACTGCCTCGCGCCGCCGACGGGGCAGCCGCAGGTGCACTACGGCTTCCTCCGGCTCAACAACAATGTCCCGGACACGGCACACATGCAGAGAATCAAGTTTCATGATGCCTCCCCGGGGAACAACAATTCCTACTTCGTGAACCTCGTCGGCGTCAGCCTGGCCGGAGCACGGCTGCCCGGCATCAGCAGGGAGACGTTCCAGCGTACTACTGGTGGCGCCGGTGGGACCGTGATCAACCCCGGCGTGAGCACGACGATCATGGTGCGGGACGCGTACGACTCCCTGGAGCACGCCCTCGAGGATCACCTCAGGGCGGCCGGGTTCCGACGCGTCGTCAGGCGCTCCGGCTACCACCTCTGTCTCAATGGGTCAACGCACACCGTGCAGGCGGACATGCCCTCGGTGACGCTTCACCTTGATGATGACTCTCCCGGTGTGGTTGATATGGAGCTCAGTCCGCAGCAGCTGTTCGTGGGCGCGTCGTCGGAGGTCACCTGCCTGGCCGTTGTGCCCGGATCCATGACTGTCATCGGCGCCTTGCAGCAGATGAATAGGCGCTTTACCTACGACTTGACTGAGGACACTATCTTCTTCATGCCGGAGAACTGCGCCCTCGACGTCTCGCCTTAATTAATTAGCCCTCAAATTAGCTGCTTGGCTGCCTTCTTCATTCAAGTAGCAATATACTGTATGCTGCATGGTCAAGTGTGTATGGCGGCCTGTACCTGATGAAAAGAAATGGGGGAATAAACAACGATTTCTTCGATGATTCATTTTTCTTTGATTGACACACTCGGCTTATTTATTACTAGATAGTACACGTTTGTTTGAGATTATCAGTACAAGCAAATTAGTATTTGAACGCGCAGAGCAAGCAGAGGCAGGCGCATGCATACAGAGTTACAGACAGTAACAGATCTCAGATCATGAGCTTGATGCGACGGCCGTAGCCATCCCTCCTGTCCAAGTAGCGGCTCCAGAGCATGACGCCGCCGTAGCCGGGCGTGTCCTGAACCAGCGGCAGCGCCCTGGAGAAGAGCGTCTCGGGGTCCACCCAACCGTCGGTCGCCGCGTCCCTCGCAGCCGGCAGCCCGACGAACACCTTGGCCCCCGGGTTCCGCTCCGTCCAGCCGAGCCACGACCCGTAGAACGGCCGCCTCTCGTCGGCGTCGAAGGAGCACATGGTGTCGTTGTAGAAGCGCACGTGGACGCGCCCCACCAGTCCCGTCGCCAGCGCCAAGTCGGCGCTCGTGTCCTGCCCGTCCATGCACCGCACCGTCGCCGTCAGGACCACCTCCTTCTTCTTCCAGCTCATCCTATATCCCGCCAGGCGCCGGGCCAGCTCGTCGTAGTTCGCGAACCCGCCGCGGTCGATGTAGACGTCCACGCCGTTGAGCACGGCGTCGCCGAACGGCCGGAACACGCCCGCGCGGCGTTTACCGCCGGCGAGGTAGGTGTGCCAAAGGTGGTCGGCGACGTCCCGGGCCGAGCTGGCCGTGGGGAGGGAGTACCCGTCGCCGTCTCCGCCGATGGAGAGGAGGACGGTGACGTTCTTGGCTCGTTGGCAGTGCTTCACGTCGGCGCCTACGGCGGAGGCGTCGTGGCCCGAGATGTCGAGGTTGTACTTGCCGTGGCCGAAGGCGCTGAGGAAGGAGATGATCACCGTGGTGTAGAGGCCAGTGTCGCAGGCCTCCCTGAGCGAGCCTTCGTCCTTGCTGCGGCCCCAGAACACGGTCAGCTGGCCGGTCTTGGCGGCGGCAGCTGGGCTGGCGAACATGCCGAGCAACAGTACTACTACTAGGATGGGAAGAAGCATATGCAGGGGAGATAACCCGCGCTGGAATGTTGCCATGTTGTCACACTCTGCTGTGTTGCTGTAGTTGTGCAGACATAGCTTAGGCTCTCCGTACTCATGTTCCTCTATTTCCTTCCTCTAAAAGGAATATTCTGTCCTAGTCATCAAGATTCTTTCCTCTATACCAATTTCTCCCGCACCATGGTTCCTCTATATCCTTCCTCTATCCCAACTATCACATATTTTATTCAAACATTTCCAACTACCATCTCATTTTAACAAACACATTTCTTCATGACACAATCATTTATAACAGTTATTCTAATAACAAAAAATTGTAGGACTCTTTTGTAAATATCGAAGACACAGAAAAATCATAAAAAATTACGAAATAGTAAAAGGGCCAATTTGCAAAAATCCCATACTATTTCCTTCCTCCAAAATTAGAGAAGGGGATCAACACAGAGCCTTCTTCCTCCTCTGTTCTGAACGCCATGGGCAGGCTTTGAGCTCAAATCCGGTGTGGGGAAGGGGAGGAGGGCGGCCAGGAAGTGGGGGAATCGGAGGAGTAGGCCACGGCGGTTCCATTTGAGGCATAAATTTGAGGGGAGGTCATGGGGAATGGAGGTTGCGACGGGGGATGGAGGTGGCGGCCATGGCTGCTCGGGTAGAGCTCGATTGGGTGAGGGGGATGCCATGGGGATGGGTTGGGGAGGTGGAGCTCCTGCCGGAGGTGCTCACCTACGACTCAATCGAACCTGGGACGGCGCGGTCGTCGGAATCGGGAAAGACGACCAGTTTTCGCCTCAACGGAGCTGGAGAAGGGGATGGTGGCCTGGTGGTGATGCGGTGAGGCGTCGGCTTGTGCGGCCGCGAGTTTTCGGGGCCAAGAGCAGCAACGTCGCGAGCAGCGCGGCGGGCGCGCATGCCCCACGTGCGATAGCGAGATCCCTCTGCTTCGCTACGAATAGCGGAAGCCCCGCCTTCCTCTTCGATTGCGGAAGCCGTAGCGGAGCCCGGTGCAACACCATCTCCGCTATCTGTTTACTGAAGGAACCGGTAGCGTTCCCCAGTGCGGAGAGCCTTATACAGTTCTACTGTGTTGCTAGGACGATGCTCTGCTGGTGTGGACATGTCCCCTTCTGGTGTGCGCCATGTCCATTCTTGTGTGCGCCAATAAATGATTGCACTTGGGTTGCCACTAGCTACTACCTCCTCCGTCTCTAAATATAGGGCGTTGTTGACTTTCAGACATCACGTTTGACCACTCATCTTATTTGAAAAATTTATGAAAATAATATTTATTTTGTTATGATTTGTTTCATCAGTAGATATATTTTAAATATAACATAATTAATTTTATATTTTCATAATTTTTTTTAAATAAGATGAATGGTCATATGTGATATCTGAAAAAGTCAAACGCCCTATATTTAGGGACGGAGGGAGTACTATATTAGCTGTGTGCAATCCAGATTCCTGTTTGACTTTGAGACCATGTAGTAGCTAGCAAGCACATTCTGACATTCAAACAGTTCTGCTAAGTATCAGTCCCCATAAATTTTCTTTCTCCCTCAGTTTTCCAATAATGGACATTGCTGAGTTTTTTTCCTAGGAGAAAATGGAATGAAATTCACGACTTTCAAACTCAATGTATGACCTATAACATTTCAATAACTCCTCTTCGACCTTTGAGACCATGTATAGGTAGCACATTAAACAGTTTTGCTATTTTTTAGTGACTGGAATAGTTGACTTTTTTTTTTGGCGAGGGAGGAATAGTTGACTTTGAAACTCGATGTTTGACCGATAACGTTTCAATAATGTAGATGTAAATACTGTTTTGGACATATTTCGAGGAAATCAAACAATACTGTTTTTACTTCCATCTTCTAGATATTTCAAAAATATTAGTGGTCAAATTGGAATTGTGCAGTCAACAGTGAAAGTACTGAAAAAGGAGTGATAGCCTTGGAGTATCGCTCAGCTCGATTACTGATGCAAGGTTGTCAATCCAGATGAGTTTGGACTCGAATACTCTGATCACACGTGCAAATAAGCAAATTACCCAACTCCCGGCCAAACATTAACAGTTGGTACGAAAATGCAATTCCGTTATTAACTAATCGCTCTCATGCACTTTATTCGTTACTATTAAGATAAGATTATTATGAACTGCAGGCGAAGAAGCATTACAGAGACAGTACGTGAAACATTCAGTGTATACTTTTGCTCTGGATCGATTGATCGATCTTCTCAGACCACGTCGTGGATGGCACGGCCGAAACACGTGAGCTTGTCGTAGTACCTGTTCCATATCACCACGCCGCCGTAGTTGGGCTTGTCCTGCGCCGACGGCAGCACGCTCTCGCGCAGCTTCTTGGGATCCATCCAGCCTCTGAACTCGTCCACCGCCGGCAGCCCCAAATGCAGCTGTGCCGTCGTCGTCGCCGGGAGCCGAGACGACGACCACTGGTTCCAGGCGCCCCAGAACGGGCGCGTCTCGTGGTAGTCGTAGCCGCAGCTGCCGTCGCCGTAGAACCGCACGTGCAGGCGCTCCAGCAGCCCCGTCTTCTCCAGCGCCGACGGCTCCTGCTGCTCATCAAACACGGCCGCCGAGGTAAGCGTCCCACAGGTGGTCGGCGACGTCCCTGGCCGACCTGGAGGTGGGGAGAGTGTAGCGGTCGCCGTCGCCACCGATGGAAAGAAGCACCAGGATGCGGTTGGACTGGCAGTGCTTGACGTCGGCGCCGACGGCGGACACGTCGTGGCCGGCGAGGTCAGTCCAGTACCTGCCGTGGCCGAAGACGCTGAAGAAGGAAATGATCACTGTCGTGTAGAGGCCGGTGTCGCAGGCCTCCCTGAGCGATCCTTCGTCCTTGTTCCGGCCCAGAACACGGTGAGCTGCCCCGTCTTGCCGTCGGCCGCTGGGCACACGACGGAGAGGAGGAGGAGAAAGAGGAAGCTGCAAGAGAGTGTGCTGGCTACAAGAGGTGAACGGTGTTGGAGCGCCATTGCTTAGGTATAACGTATACACTGCTTTTGGTTGAAGGCGATGGCAGTGTGCAAGCGGTGCTCCGTATACATACGTACTATATATAGCTCTCTACACGACCAGGTACACTCAAGACAAGACGGCGGCGCAAGGACACGGAACGTACGGCAATGGCGGAGACACACGGATTGGGACTGAACGGTGTCAATTCTGGCGTGCTCTTCATGCGGGGATGCAGCTGGTCTTCAGATGCAGAACACGAAACCGATGGATTGCAACTTTTACCTTGTATTTTGCCACGAACTGAAGCTGCACGTTGTTTTGTTTTCTTAGCTGCCCCGCGCCGCCACGCCACGGCCTGCGGATAATTGCAGCTTTTCCACTTGCTCCAACCAGGCAACCAGGAAGTTGAGTAACAGCCGTACAATGGCAAAGGTAGTAACGTTGATCCCTTTTTCAAACCATGGGGAATCCAGTCATCAGTTTTGTGTCGATTTGTCCAGTGTTTCTAAAACAGCTGCGCGGAGAGCCCTACAGAAGAATTTGGCCATACCTGCATGTATTACTTGCTAGTTAAGGATTTTACATATGAAAGATGATATTGTTCAATTGCCTGTTTTTTCATTTTGCTGTCGGCACAGCAATATCTCTAATTAACTGGTACAAAAAAATGTATACAGCAGCATATAAAAAATATTACCTGCAAAAAAAGCATGTGAACAACATGTATCGCAACAAGAAAAACCACAACATAATGTGTAACAATGAATAATGACGAAAAAAATTGTTGCAACATGCAGTAATATCTATTTTAATATCCTATAAAATACATATTAAAACCTGGTAGTAAAATATGAGTTGCATAAATTCATCAACCCCCTGCCCCCACATCGTCGTGCCGCCCACTGGCAGTGTGTCGTTTCGTTTCTAAAAAACAAACAAACCATACTTAATCGCTGATGAAACCCACGCAAAAATCCAGCCATAGCAAAACCCAACTGTCAACCCAATCCAAGTCACACACTTAAACCAACTGATCTATTAGCAACACCACTTAGACAACACTACATACATCATCTTGCTTAATCATCTATGTTTTAGGAGCTGCTCTCGAAATGCCTAGCCGTCCATAAGGAAATTTCTCGACAACATCATTCCTAAAATATACCTAAATCGACAAACACTCCAATACTATGATGTTTGCATATGTCATTCGAATATCATTAAAAATGATTTTTTTTTTATGAATTGTTTCTCGGCAACAGTATTCATTGCTATCTAGGTGTTGACATGTGAGAGTGTTGGTGAGAGAAAATGGTCATCATGTTGGGAACTAGCAATCATCCTTAAGCTAAAATTTACTTCTTTGAGGTTACTCATTATTTTCTATTTCCATGGTACTCTCACTGTAGAGTTCTGGATGACTTATAGACCACCTATATACCCCACCACAAATCCATGATTTTTTTTCTCTTTACTTCAAAAGAATTGCAAGGCATAATGTGCACTATATGCCATTTTTTGGGGACACCCTCTATAGATATTTTTTCCAAGGATGCATGGGGTAGCACAATAGATTAGATGGTGCTTTCAAACTCTAGCAGATGGAGTCTACATAATGACACAAATCTTTGTAACAATTATCAGTTGAACACATCCTCGGATGTAGATTCTAAGAAATTCTAATTCATTTCATATAAAACAATACAATTCCCTATATAAGTCCGTAAATTACAAGAAAAAATAACATAATTAGGGAAACACAATTTCCATAGCACTGCCAATTGGAAATGAAGGATTTATAATTGCAAAAAAATTGGTTTCTCTATAGGAATTTTTTATGGATTAGAAGAAGGCAGCCTTATAAGTTTACTCCAGAAGAATGGGCAGGGTCCATACAATACATGATATTTGTTTTTTACATTGACATGTTATCCAAAGAGTACCCTTTGAACATTCTATTTTCTATTGTACTTTTTATAGTTTAGAAAGTAAACAAAAAATATAGCATTTTCAATTGCTTCAAACACACTAAGTTCCTTACATAAATTTCAAATATGTAGTCCCAATATCTAAAGAGATTCTTGATAGTTAAAATTTAAATAATCTTTGGAGCACCTAACATAATCCTTTTGACTGGAGAAGGTAACAAGCTCATCATGGATGGTGTAACGGATCTGCATGGAGTGGTCTAGCAGTGGAAGGAGCAGACCAATTATTGTGCTGACATACAGCAGTATATTCTGGTGAAAATGCATTGTGTAAACATTTTCACCTCCGAAGTAGCTCACAACTTGGCAGTGAATGCGCTATTCTCTATCATCTGAAGTTGCATTGAAATCCAGTTGCATTCCTTCTGAGTTGTACCGATCAAGAAGTCATGTGTTGTAGCATGTTAAAGCAAAATATCGGTGAAATAAATATTTCCAAATACAGTTGATTCTATCAAATATTAAATGGGCACTAAAGCAATTTTGATCAGTACTAGTTTGCACATCCTTAATTACTTAAGCAGCAACGACGAGCTAAACACATATAAACATAAGGTATGATTACCTTGTGATGCCATCATTATTTCTCAGGTAAGAGGAGAACCTACTGGGGATGAAGTCGTCACCAGGGAAGATGTACCAGGGTTCCCTTTGAGAGTAACATCCTTCTTCTTCATTGACATACAGAGCGCTTGATTGCATCTCCTTCTTCTCCATGTCGGCCGCAATCATCCAGATAACATGGTGTTCCTCCTCCTCCAGCAGGAAGCAGATGACATGTGGATCAACCAAGCTCACCACAGGAAAACGTGGCTTCACCTGCGGAAGGTTACTTTGGGCAGGGCCATAGAGACGGAAGAACTCATGAGCGTCCATGGCGGCGTCGCAATCCTTCCACTCACCTTGGCTGATGTTACAAGTCCATGTTTTTATCGTGAATTCAGAAGGAGAACCTTTATCAGCTGCAATGATACAGACGAGCTTGATTGTGCCAATCTTAGTGACGCAGACGCACCGAAACGGGTCAGGGGTTAATGCATCGATATAAGGGCGCCGAGATTGCAATGCCTCAGCAGGCAGCGGAATGTAATGGAGCTGCGGACTGTTAGTGAGGACGTCGATGAGCAGCAAGCCCTGGTAGTAGTCGACCCAGCAGAGGCGCCGTTCGTCGACGCCGACGACGGTGTCTGACCAGAAGGAGCGGAGGTTCTTGTTGAGGCCGGAAGGGATCGGCAGCTTCTTGACCTTCCACTCCTCCATGTGTTCGTCCCTTGAGCATCGAGGCGCGTGGTGCAGCACGCAGAGCTCGACGTCCTCCCAGAAACGCTGCGAGAGATCGGCCACCGTGAACTCGCCGTCGTCGCCGTGGCAGAGGAGGCCCATGTCTCGGTCCATCATGGTGCGCTGCCGCTGGTTCCGGTACGGCTGGAACATATCGTCGAGTTGGGGGTTGACGGCGCCGCCCTCGAAGCAAGGGGGCAGCCTAGTGAGCGACGGCGGCGAGGTCGATGCCGAGTAGACGAAGTAGTCGAGAGGGAAGCATAAGGCGTAGTTCCAGGTATCAGGGTCCTCGAAGGGGACGGTCACCGTGAAGAGGATGGAGTGTCGGTGGGCGGCGATGACGGCGGACTCCATCGTCTTTTTGATCGCCGGCCTGACCGTCCAGTGGAGGGGGAGACGGGACACCGCCGGCGGGTCGGCGAGCCTGAGGGAGACGCGGATCGGCCGGCCGACGCAGTCGGAGGAGATCTCTGAGACCGTGGCGTCCCCGTCGAGGATCTCGCGGCGCCTCCGGCTGCGGTGGACGAAGCGGTCCAGGACCAGCCAGTCGGGGCCGGCGGCGGAGAGGCAGGGGGCTCGCTCCCCTTGCCGGGGCGTTGCCACCGGAAGGTGTTCCTCCTTCGGGATTGTTTTTTTAGAAAATATCCTTCGGGATTGTTCTTCCATGACGAACGCAGCAGGACAGTTTGGAGGCGTCGATCAAGTTTCTTGGGATCGAATGAGAAGGCGGCGGCGGCTGGAGAGGATGGGGGATTAAATTCTGATAATCAATCTGACTGCATGCACGTACGTGAATAGTAGGAGGTGGCTGATCCGATTGCCGCGTGCCGAACGTCGTCAACCACCGGTGTGCGGCACTCGAATCCCAACGACGGCGGTGGCGTCATACGTTGCGCCCCCAACATGAGTATTTTCGGCTTGGAACCTCCTGTCTCTTGTGCCTTTCCTTTTCCTGGAAAACCAAAGAAATAAAGAAAATTTGGCTACGTGTCTCTCATTTGGAATCAAGAACAAAAAGGAGTTTCCATTGCTATATTATTGTTCTTACCATGCATATGAGAAACATATTGAGTTTGAGTAAGATCCAAGCAGAACGAACATGCATGGATTGGTTGTTAGTTTGTAGTTTCTATAAGAAAACTATGCCAAGTCAATAGCTAATAATCAATCAAATGCCACCTAGTGCGTCCAACAACGTCAAAATATGATATTATAATATTTTTTTTGCGAAAAATGATATTATAATACTAACGCGTTGTGTGCATCCTCCGGTGCAGTACTTACACAGTTACACGGTTTTACAATGCAACCACATAAGATACGACTGGGAACTTATATAAGAAGAAAATAGCATACTACTATAGTCTATAGATACTTTTTTTTTGGCGGATATATAGGGCCTGTTCGTTTTTTAGGCTTAAATTTAAGCCTGCTAGAATCTTGTCATTTAGAGGTATTAAATAAAGTCTAATTACAAAACTTTTTTACAAATATGTGCTAATTTACGAGATGAATCTAACGAGCCTAATTAATCTATGTTTTGCTACAGTGATACTACAGTAACCATTGTCTAATCACGATTTAATTACTCTCATTAGATTCGTCTCGCGAATTAGCACAGGGTTCTGCAGTTAGTTTTTTAATTAGACTTTATTTAATACTTCTAAATGGTAAGATTCTAGCATGCCTAGGCCAAAAAAAAAAAACAGCCCATAGCAGTACTAGCTCAAGACCTACTAGTCGTGGTCTCGTGGACAGGTCAAGATACGCTTTGGAAGTAAGGTACCTGCGGCTACGTTTCAGAGCCTATCCTTATCTTGTCGTTGTTGGCATGTGTCGAGGAATCACTATAATAGGGGGTGTTCGGCGCACGGGGTCTAAACTTTAGAGGGTTTTTCCAACGAATATTGTGATTACAAATAAAGTTTAATTACAAAACTAATTTCAGGACTCCGCTCGAAATCGCGAGACGAATCTAATGAGGGTAATTAAGGCGTGATTAGACGATGGTTACTGTAGCATCACTGTAGCAAAACATAGATTAATTAGGCTCATTAGATTCGTCTCGTGATTTAGAGAGGGGGTCGTGACATAGGTTTTGTCATTAAATTAATAAAAATATGTTTAAATAGTAAGATTCTCTTTGATGTGACGGGTGTTAAAGTTTAGAGGGGTTGCGCCGAACGCCCCCTAAATATCGTTCGGAAGTTGCTCCGAACTTGCAGTGGTTGGCTTGTCAAGAACCTCTGTACAGTGACATACTGACATGCCACATCTGAAACTTCAGGGAAAATGCATGCGCCTGCCTTGCTCCATCTCTGCGCACCAGCGCACCAGTCAATAAGAGCCATGTCTTCTCTCTAAAAAAAAAAAAAAGACCCATGTCTCGTGTCGCATGTTGGATCAACAACTTCTTGCCCGTACTATAGTAACAGTTAGTTTCCCTCTTGATTGCACACCTTGGTTGTCTCCAAGAAGGGCACACCATAAGATTCTTGGAGACGTGAGTGGAGGAGAGACGCCGAGCCTATGGAAATTAGTCCATCATCTATTCAACGCCAAGATCGTAGCACATAAACTTGCACTGGAGTAAATAGACGGTTTGGCTGGATCATCGATATATATATGCATGAGGCCATGAGCCAAAAAGGTGATTTCAACTAGCACCGGTCCGTATGAGCGTATGAGTCGAAAAGTCGGAATTTGGGGCTGGTCATGGATAGAATTTTCAAATGGCGCATCACTGAGTTCATGTGTCTCCATTAGAATTTATAAAAACCACATACATATATCGTTGAAATATATTATATGTTTCCTCTAATAAAATTATTGAACTATAGCAGTATTACAAAAGTGAGATGGAACTTTTTCATGCTGTACTGTATCTATATAATGAATCAAACATATATGTATTTACATGAAGTCATCAACCACTCCAAAATCCAAACCAAACTTGTTGATATTGATCAACCGATCATATGAACTGGATTAAGCTGCTGCGCGGGTGGCCCTCGTCATTCTCGCCATTCAGCTCTTTGTTGGACAAGCCACCTATCTTTTTCTCCGTGGCGGCGACATCGAATACGGCCGCCCTGTGGCGGCGCATGTGACCGCCAAGCGCCTGCCCCGTGGGGAACACCGTGCCGCAGGTGTTGCACCGGTGGACATCCTTGGCGGCGGCGCCTTTGCCACCGGGGCGAGCGCCGAGCAGGAGGTCGAGCCCGTCGGCGTGCACCCGCGGCCGCTTGTGGCTGGTCCGGTGGCCGCCCAGAGCCTGGAACGTCGCGAACCGCCGCCCGCAGGTGCGGCACTCGAACGACGCGCCGTGGCCGTCCATCAGGCGCACCCGCTTCGTGCCCCGCTGCTTGACGATCACCTTGCTCGCCGGCGACAGCGACAGCAGGAGGAGGAGGCCGTTCGCGTTCTCCATTTCTGCTGTTGCCATGTCCGTAAATTTTACTAGCTAGGTATCAGTGTACTCAATGAGCACGTGGTTGCACACAAATGTAAGAGAACTACACACTGATTGCTGTGATGAGAAGCTAGGCGCGTATTTATAGACGTCCCGCTTCATATGACGTCGATGTTTCTTCTTTAGCTTGGTCCTGAAGCAGCAGGATTGACCCAACGTCAACGCGGAGCTGGGCACGTCTATGTAACCAACGGCGTCACGCCGCGTGTGATTGGTCAAGTTTCATACTCTTTGAGCGCCTCTTGCTCGATGCCCGGTAGTAGAGCGGCGGCATGGTGCACGCAGCAGATTAAAATGACGAGAGCTTGTTCAGCAGTCGTTCTTGAATTTCTGAAAATATATGTGTGTACGGCGTTGATTTGATTTGGCTTGTTTTTGGCTGGAGATATGAATGTGATGCACATTGCATTAGATTCTAATTTTAACCGAATATAGACCACGAGTTCGCCATGCCTTATGTTATTTATTTTGAACGAATTATATACCTGGTGATCATGGCGACCAGCTGCAAGATGAATTATGCGCTGATTTGTACAAATTATTATATATACCGTATGTGCTTTCGTTATGTGTTCACAGCATCCTGTTCCGACCGATCCTACTACATAGTCTGCCAACACCATGCGTAGATTAGCACCCCAAGTGATTAATTTGCCCACATTTTAGTAGCCTTTATTATCAGTTTACTTCATGCTTACATGCATGTCTCCATAGATAAGCTTGCATTATATAACCGCTTTTGGTTTTGCCTCTTAAATTTTGTAACTAGGTCTAAGCTGGTAGCACATACTACACAGTTACCTTGAGCTTATATGAACCTCTGTAATTACCTACTAGTGCAGCCATCCTGAGCCAAGTAAGATAAGAACTTACTGGGGATAAAGTATTGACCATAAAATTTCCTGCTGGGCTTTCCAGGGTAATATCCTTCTTCCTCCTCTTCTCTCATATAGCGGGTGGTCGACCGCAGCACCTTGTTCCTCATGTGGACCTCGATCATCCAGTAAACAACACTGAGGTCCTCCAACACCTCCTCCAGGATGAAGCAGATGACATCTGGATCGGCCAAGCTCACCACCGGAAAGCTCGGCGTCACCCGCGGAAGCCTACTACTCCTGACAGCGTCGTCGAACATACCGAAGAACTCGGCATCCTCAACGGTGTTGCCGCAGTCCTTGGTCCAGGTGCCTTTGCGGATGTCGAAACTCCATGTTATGATGGTGAAGTTATTAGACATTGATGAAGAATGTTTGGTGAAGATGCAGACGAGCTTGACGATGCCGGCATCAGTGACGCTGACGTGCCGGAACGGGTCCGGGGAGCCCGCGTCGATGTAGTAGCGGCGAGATCTCAAGGCCTGTTTGGGCAGCGGGATGTAACGGAGCTGCTCCTGCTGATTGCTGTGATTGTTGGCGAGGAGCACGTCGACGAGGAGCAAGCCTTGGTAGTAATCGACCCAGCACAAGCATCCGTCCAAGGGGAAGATGGCGTCGGTGGTCCACAAGCTGGGGTTGATTTTCATGTCGGGAGGTACCGGGATCTTCTGAACCCTCCATTGCATTTGCATTGGAACGGTGCCAGAGCTAGAGGCAGGAGACGGGTGGTGCAGCACGCAGAGCTCGACCTCGCGGGGAGACCCGTGCGTCAGCTCCGCCACGGTGAACTCGCCGCCGTCGCCGTCGCCGTGGCAGAGGATGCCCATGTCCTGGTCCCACATGCACCTCTGCTGCTGCCTCCGGTACGGCCGGAAAGGCTTGTCGAGCTTGGGGTTGACGAAGCCGCCCTCGAAGCACGGCGGCAGCCTCGTCAGCGACGGCGGCGAGGTGGCCGCCGAGTAGACGAAGTAGTCGACGGGGAAGCAGCAGTAGGCGCGCCAGCGCCACCACTCAGGGTCCTCGACGGGGACGGTGAGGCTGAAGAGGACGGCGTGGCGGTGCGCGGCGACGGCGTTGGCGTTCGTGAACGGCGGCTGGCCCGTCCAGTGGAGGTAGAGACGGGACACCGCCGGCGGGGTGGCGTGCCTGAGGGAGACGCGGACGGGGCGGCCGGTGCAGTCTTCGGCCATCGCCGAGGTCGTCGGGTCGCCTTCGAAGACGCCGCGCCGCCTCCTGCTGCGGTGGACGAACCGGTCCAGGAGCACCCAGCTGCTGGGATCGGGGCGCGGCGACGAAGGAGAAGGAGAAGGATCCGTCACCCGGCCGGCGGTGAGCGGCGGCGGAGAGGCAGGGGGCTTCCTCGACGGGCCGGGGCGTTGCCACCGGAATGTGTTCCTCCGGCCTCCTTCTTTCATGATCGACGAACGCACCAGGAAAGTATTAATTTGGAGAGCAGACGTCGATCAAGTTTCGGGGATTGTAGAACGATGGTCGACTGGATCGATCGAGATTGCGGCGGCGGCGGCCGGAGATCGATGAAATTAAGGGACAAACTTTGGGCGCGATACGATACGATGCGGCACTCCAGATCAACTCTCCGAACCCGACGGCGGTGGCGCGGATCGGGCGACCTGACAGAGCAAGACTTTGCGAGCCGTGCGATGCCAAAATTATGTTGTGGGTCCACCTCCTCTTGCCCATGGAGGTTGGATCACGGCCACGTCATCTCTCAATTTCTCTTGCATGCGTCGTGACGAGAAGCGCAGCCCGGCAGGCCACACGTGGCGCACGCACGGGCCACCACCACGGGCAGCTGCTTCTTCGTCGGGCGCCGCCAGCTGACCAGGTGGCTGCTCCGGTGGCCGCCGGCAACTCCGGCACTCGCTTGCTTCACCGTTCCTGATCCGTCTTCGTCGCTGCAGAATTAATTAATGGCCCGCACCGCACGCCAGAGAGAGCGTCGAATATACTATGGCACTAGCCGGCCGTGGTCGTCGTCCTCTCAATTCGTCTCCATGGAAGGATGTAGCTAGCTAGCATCTCCTATGTCGGGTGCGTAGTCATCCCTCGTACTACGGTTCATGGTTTGCGTGCGTGGCACGAATCTTATAGCACGTACGTGCATGAGGATCCATTATTAGCTTAGGTGCTTCCTTACGTGACATGTACAAAAAGAGAATATGTTTCTGTTTACACGCACACGCGGTGCATGCCGTGTCCTTCACTCCTGTGTATATATCGAGGTGACGTCGTCCACATCCACTGAATTGTTGATTAAGTGATGATTCCTCAAACTGGGGTTACTAGCTAAGCCTGCTTTGTTTGGTTTTGTTAATACTTGTTGCTGAGCAAGTTCCAGTATACATGTACATGTGCTCCAGTCATCCAGTGGACGCGCAGTCTGCGTGGAAGCAATAATGGTATATAGGTGCCGTTCGGTTCCCCCTCTAAAATCCCTGTAAACTTTATACCCCTCTAAAGTAAAAAGAATCTTACTATTTAGGGGTACTAAATAAAATTTAAACCTTTCTGCAGATGGGCGTTATTTTTCAATACGAATCTAATGAGCCTAATTAATCAATGTTTTGACACAGTGATGCTACAGTAACCATCGTCTAATCGCCGCTTAATTACCCTCATTACGTTCGTCTCGCGAAATAGATGGGGGTCCTGGACTTAGTTTTGTAATTTGACTTTGTTTAGTACACATAAATCGTACCGGCATTTTGATGTGACCCCTCTAAAATTTTTAGAGGGGTCACCGAACGGGCCCTTAGACCAATGAATCTTATGAAATGACATGAACGCGCTCGCCAGACGCCACTTACACGTCTTTGAATCCATGATGACTTGCGGTCACCAACACGGTGGCTATCATATTCGCTCCTACAACAATTTTATATATATTTCGAAGCAACTTTGATATTATAATCTTTTAAAGAATCGCATAAAAAAATCTTTTAAAGAAAGCTTGATATTACTATGACTGTTCGCTAAAGAAATACTATTATATAACATGGATTCGTGCATCTATAATTAAACAATGTTAATTAGCCAGTAGAGCTAGTATGAAACGAATACAAAATATAAGGGATCGGTGAAGCAACTACTAGGAAAGTATCTGCATCAAGACCTCGCAAATGGAGAAGGGAATTAATGCTAGTGGTAGTGCGAGTTCTAGCATATACTATAGCTTAATTAAGATATATGATGGACCTAGTCGTGTGCACAGGTCAAGAGCTATAAACATGAAAACAATAAGGTACGTACTTAACTGCGCTCATTTTAGCATATCTCTTCGTGTCGGAATCGAGGAATCAAGAGTAAGAAGTTTCCCACAAACTTGCAGCGATGCACCGCTCGCTATCATGTGTAAGTTTCTTGGAAATTCTTCACTTGCAACCCATTGGTTGTACCAACCAACAAACAATGTGTTGTAGCATATTTTGAAGCGACAAGTGGTTTTTGGATATCAACCAAATAAATATTTACCAAAATACATTTGATCTCAGTGTTGGATAGGGTTGAAGATTAGGCATAACTACAGAAATTAAAGTTCATCTCACACGGCCTTTCGCTATCGGTTCACCGAAGTTCGAGAGTAGCTCGGTTATCATTAACGATTTGCAATAGGAAAAATCCTATTGCAACAGTCCTGAACTTGTAGCTTTTATTATATCATATATTATAATACGTAGGGGTTTGCCCCTCCAATTCCATCAAAAAAATCTGCTCTCCCTCTCTCATTCCCACGATCCTCTCCACCTCAACCCCATCACCCCTCGGTACTCACCCTTGTCGCCACCTACATTCCTTCGTGCGATGTTTGTAGCCTCCTCGGGATCCTCTTGTCGACCTCACAGTATCGATAAAAGTTTTGTAGGGCAGCAATCTTCTAAAATCAATACTAATAGCAATGCATTATATCACTATTGTTTTATTTGTAGTGCTCTAGATTAATCACTGTCGTTAAATATTAGAGGGAGGAAGAGGTAGGTAACAAAAGGATTTATTGGCACTCGGTTCAGAGGAGTGTGGTCATTGATGTGTTTAGGTCGAGTAGAAGACGATGGTTGATCTGGTAGCGGTGAGTGACTAAGACATGAAAGGCGGGTAGAAAAATGAGGACAGGCCAGAGGGTAAAGATGCAACACTATAGTTGGTTGGAACAGTGGAGTGGGAAGGGCGACGGATGGGGTGTATGTGATTTCTCATACCTCTCTTGTTACTCGTCTAGCGGGGTATATAGAAACTGCACAATAGGATTTTAACTCCATATAACCAGATAAAGGACTTTTTAAAAAAAAAGAATGAAAACTTTAGTTGTGTGACCAAATAGTTAGGGTAGCACACTCCTCATAAAACCAATCTAATAGATAAGCCAAGTACGAAAAAGAGGAATTTTGCTACATACATTGATAAAATTTGGCTTACAATATGTTGTAGGACATCGTTATAGTCAAGTTTCGCTATGGGTCGACAGTGCTCAAAGACATAGCCGGGTGCTGGCAAAGAGACACAATTTCTAAACTGACCTAGTGCTCTCATATTTACACTTCCTTAATTTGTTTTTCTTCATGAATCCATATATTATTTATAATTCAAAAAATAGCAGGATATATGGGTTCCCCAATTGCGCACAAAGAAAATTCAGGATTTTCAACAAAACTTTTCTAGAATAGTTCGAGGGCATGACTGTCTTCTGTCCCCCCGTCATTTCTCATCTAGTGTCCAACAGCGAATACTACATAGAGTTTTGTTGACAAAAATATACGCAGATCCTGCATTACTAATTTCAAATTGTATTTATTTGACCAATATACAATCAAGACCACGCATAGCCCGTTGCAAGAAGCATTGCAAAAGAAAACTGACACTTGTAGGTATTAACATTTGCGATTGCGAAATCGATGTGTATACCTCAACCACTCTAAACCAACAAACTTGTTATTGAACGACGGTCACTCATATGAAATGGATTAAGGTACTGGGCATGAGGTCCTCGGCGTCATCATCACCCTCTTCTGACGATACGGACGTAGACGTCATCGTCGGCATGGTCTTCAACGCCGGCAAATCGAAGGCGGCCGCCCTGTGCCGGCGCATGTGCCCGCCGAGCGCCTGACCGGTGGGGAACACGGTGCCGCAGGTGTTGCACCGGTGGACATCCTTGGCGGCGGCGGCTTTGCCACCGGGGCGCGCGCCGAGCAGGAGGTCGAGGCCGTCGGCGCGCACCCGCGGCCGCTTGTGGCTAGTCCGGTGGCCGCCGAGTGCCTGGAACGTCGCGAACCGGCGACCGCAGGTGCGGCACTCGAACGCGCCGTCCATCAGGCTCACCCGCTTCTTGCCATGCTTGATAATCATCTTGCTCGCCGGCGACAGCGACAGCGACAGGAAGTGCAGCAAGTTCGCCGGCTCCGGCGCCATCGTCGTTCGGGACATCGTGGTTGCAGCTTTCTCTCACGTACTCACACTAGCTAGTGATAAGTGATAACACACTCGGCTGTTAACAGGTCTTGGTAATAATTAGCACGTGCGCTGCGTGGAGATGTAAGGTTTGTAATATGGATCAGCTGGTTATCGAATGTTGTACTGCCAAGCCATGGCACAAATTTATAGGCGATCGTCGAGGCTTGGATAAGCCTCGGCTCAACGAAATGTGCCTGCATTGACCCAAGTCAAGTCAATCTCAAGGTCAGCCTCCAATGCAACTGTGACACGTGTCCCACCGTGAAGTTTCTGTGCTTTTCCTTTCCTCAGGGCACGGCGACTATAGCTTCTGTCAGGAGAAGTACGCAAGCACCAGGCGTCACGCTTGCGCCGTTTAGTTTTGCTCGGAGATGTGATTCGTGTGTGGAAATTTCGGGGAGATGCAGTACGTCGCCACTGACCAGTAAAGCACACGGGATATGTATGATGATCTCTAGAAAACCGAAATGCCGTGACCTCGATCACTCAGCTAATACTAATCAACACGCCATTAAGCGTGTAAGATGTGCCAATTTCGCCTGTGTTTGGTTCGTAACGTGATGCACATTGCATGAATGCATGGTTAGCGCTTGGCTACACTTTTTTTTTTTGGTATTTTGTTATGACCAACATATAAGATTAATTGTGTGCTGATAGGGATAACATCATATGCTTTTTTCTGCCACTTAAGTTCACACGTCCTGCAATCCAGGCGGCTTAGCTTTTCTTGTTTGCCCAAGAACACGCAATCCGTCAGTCTCCCTTTGATAGACACGGGACTATACAGAAAAAAAAAAGGATGATTGGAGTTGGCTTTCAGTTGCACTTAATCTTACAAGAATTTAACACACATGAAACCTCTCTCTACAAGGCATTCGATTGCAACCCAGACCAAACACATGAATTTAAAAAGTGATAGACACGTAAAGATGTTTCCAAAAGGTTAGACATCATGCTTATTTTCCTACAAAAATTCTACAGAGTAAAGCATTCTATAGGAATTTGAAAGGATTTGGTAAATATTTGATCCTCTGTTCGAAAGGGGCTCATAGGAAAAATGTCAAGTCGGGATTAATTCTTCAAAATTTCCTCTACTTTTCCAAGCTCCATTCGGGGTAAAAAATTCCTATTTTTGGGTCGACTGCTTTTTCTAATTTGTTCTTATCCTGATGCCAAATTCCCCACAATTTAGTTGTTGAAAAGAATGTATTGTTTCACCAGCACTTTAGCCCTAAAAATAAATTTCCACACTAAAGTTAACACACTCCAGTTCGGAAAAAAATAAAAGAAGTTAACACGCTCCAGCCTCCAAGCGGTTAAGCTATTTTTTTTAAAAAAAAAAATTACTACTCAATGTACACGCGAATCCATTAGCGAACAGCCATAGGTTCGGATAATTATTCTGCAACGATCCTTCCTTTATTTTGAAATCTGTTCATATCCCGGTTCTTGATTTAGTCCACAGTTTAGTCCTTGATCAACTTGCCCTCAAAGTCAAACCCACGATCCGAGCATCGTGCCGCGCAAGCCTTGGCCAGTGGCCCAGTGCGACCTCGCAATTTTAGGTATATACAATACAATGTATCAGACATCTCTCGCTCCCTGTAGAGGTATGTAGTGTGAATTGTCAGTGGAAATGGGAACAGCTAAATCTTAGGTATTTAGCTGTGTTGACGTGCGAATTTTGCCACTTGGTAGTTTCTTGTTGGTTGGTTGGTTGGTTAGTCAACTACTGATGCATACATGCATGTGAGATCTGTTAGTTTGCTACTCCTAGTTACTATAATATCAATGACCAAGACCAATACTTGAGATATCGCGTCCTTGATGTTGCGAGGATATATGTCAAAATGGTGTGGTCGACGAGACTCCCAATAGCGAGTCAACGGCAGACAATAGTTAGTCCACTGCACGCACTAATGGTAACTTGCGTCGACTTATCCAGCTTCCTTCAGGGAAGAAAGTAGTTGAATTTAGTTTCCTCACCGACTCACCCAGTATTGCTACTACTTGCTAGGATACAGTATCACAGGAAAATGTGTAGTAAACGGTGTACTCTTTCAGGTCTTCGTCATACACGAAACACTTGATGGAGGTTTCCGTCAGCCTAAAAGCGTCAGCCTAAGCGCGTAACGATGATGTAAAAAGTTGCATTTGGCTAACTAGTTATTTTGATATTCACAAATATATGTGATCATAAGAAATACAACCACACTCTGCTTTTCATTGTACAGAGGCGATACATATATGTACTTCCAAAAGCAGAACAACGATATGCTTTCTGTGACCAGATTAAGCAACTGACGCTTTAATCTTCGATGAATCGCCTCATCAGCACCGAACGGTTACCGATACTGATACAAATGCAAGCCCTCGTGCATCACTGCCCGTCCGATTTTGCTCTGGGATTCACGCAGAAATTTCGAGGAGATGATGCGTTACGTGCTTGAGACTCAGCAAACACGTAAATAAGTTTTGCTACAAAGAAACTAGATTAGCTAAACAATGACTTACCAGACGATGTGTTTAGGTGTGTATAAAATCACGCCGCTTCTGTTTCAGTAGTTCTTCGCACGGGATGGGTCAATTAGCCAACGGCCATATTTCACGATGTTAATTTCAGTGTCCAGGATACGCTCGTTCCACGATAGAAAGTTCAGCGACCTTTCGTCAGAGAAGAACTTGCCTTGATGGGACAAAGCCACGAAAGAAGACTCACCTTGGCAGAGGATTAGCCGCCTAACTTTCATGATGTTTCAAGATAAAAGAAAACTTCCATAATATTTCTCATTAGGATATATATTCGGCCTTTGTAAACAGTTTGTGCATAAAGTTTTTTTTTACTAATCAAAAATAGAAAAATCCGCAGCTCCCTGCTGCCATGAAAAACAATCGTGCGCTTGACCAAGACTCAAGATATATAGGCTAGCTAGGCTGCATGGTTCGTGTAACATTGTGGATATTTGTGATGACCTTAGTCGTGCTCAATGGATACGATATTGCAAATCGCAGAAATGACTATTGTACTCGATCTATCAAGTTGTCGGAGAAAATCAGCTGAGTATCTACTATTAGTCTCTAAGTCTGTCTAAGCGCGTAATAGTTAAACTGAAAATTTTTGGCTCAAAAAGAAGTTAAACTGAAAATTCGCATTTTGTCCATATATAATCTTGATAGTTTTGGAACTTGGAAGCTACTTGTTCGTTGGAAATAAATGAGGTGACTAAGCATGTCAACTCAGTCGTCCGGTATAACTGAGCTCACAAATCATAATTCTTCTCTTCGAACAAATTAGGCACAATTAAGCTATAGTATATATACAACTAAGGGCGTGCTTTTACATTACAGAATTCCTAGTCTCAGCAGAAAATTTTTTTTTTTTTTTTTTTTTTTTTTTTTTTTTTTTTTTTGAACCTCTCAGCAGAAAATTAAGAACATGCTTGTGATGAGTGTAAATATTGGCTACTGAGGCCCAACAAGCCTGTGTAACCGCAATCGGCTCGGCCCGGCCCAAGAAGCAGAACTACTTTGCTTGAGGCCACTGAATCGTGGTTAGTGGTTCCTCGCAATTCATGTCAACATCGTGACAAGAATATCATGCAGTGGATAATGCAGGTCAATCAGTCTTCCAGATATCCACACCCCGCCCCTGTATATATATTACATACCTTCATTTACTTTTTCGAAAAAAAAAAAAAAAAAAACAAGAATGATGACGATGCGCTAGGATGCACATGTACATTCATCGATCGCCAAGAAACAAATGTACAAGTACATTTTTGCAGTCCCCGCCCTAAACTATAAGACTATGCGTCAGGATGCACATGTTAGTCCCCTAAAGATACAAGAAAACGCAGCAGAAGCATAGCACCACGGCAAGTCAAAACGTTTGGTCAAATATACTTTGTAATGATCAGCTAATTTCTGATGAAAGGGACATGGCGCCGTTGTTGAGCTTGGGCGGACCTACTAGCAGACGCATGAAGAGCTCCAAGTAGCCAAAATTGCTGCAATTTGCAGGAGGATAGGGTTTGTTATTTCTAAAAAATGCAAAATAAATAGGGTGCCTTTTCTATAAACAAATGGAGCAGAACTACGCTTCATTTCATATCAAATCAACGGAGTCATCTTCTCTGCATTTCGACTGCCCTGTTATTTGACACAGAAAAAAAATACTCGAGTAGCTTTTTTTTTATTTGCTATTTTTGATGGTCTTTTCAAATTTTTATGACGGCCTTTTTATTTGCTATTAATGCGTGAACATTCGTTTATACTATGTTTCACGAAAAAAATATGTGAACATGCACACTGGCTCAATATTGACTATTGAAATAAATATCCGTTTATCTAAAACCTATATAAACAGTCATTTTGCACAAACATTTTACCCCAAGATATATGTGAGCTTAAAATTCCTCTATGCACCTGACCTATACAGAGAAGAAAAGTGTTCCTGTCTACAGAATGCTTATTTTGTAGCAAGGGTTACGGTTTTTATAGAATTTTTGAGCACGTAAGTGCTTAATGTCTTTGGAATTTAGTACACTCCAATGCAACAAAAGATTTCACAAAATCCCCAGTTAAAGTTTTGCCTTACAACTCGTGTCAACGTCTTAGAGAGTGCTTACACAACATGATACATTGTACACGTACAAAATACACGAAACATAACAAAAGAAAAAATTCACGCAAAAATCGATCTTCCTCTCCCGATCTCCCATATCGCTTCCCAAGTTGCCAAGAACAAGAAGCTCTCCTTTTCGTCCTCCCTCTGCAGAGGCAACTGCTCTCCTCGTCGTGCTCCTCTTCCTCTCCCCTCGTCTCGCCGTTGCTTCTTCTCCCCACCCTCCCCAAGCCACGACACGCACTCTCTTCTACGCAGCAACACTCCTCATGCCCTGCATCCTCATGTCAAGCCGCAGCGCGGCCGCCGCCGGCTCCTTCCCCTCCCCGCCTCGGCCGTGACGAGCCTCCTTTCTTTCGTTTGTTCCCTCCGTCACCGGCCGCGGCTCTTGATTCATCCCGTATTTCCGTACCTTTCGATTCCCTTGCCTCGGCAGCCCGCTCGCTGCCTTGTGACATGCCGCCGATGCGTGGGGCTAAGCGCCGCAGGAGGCGGCGGCGGAGAAGAAGGCCGCGGCAATGGCCGCCGCCACGGCCGGCAACAACGGCATGCCCGCCGACTGGTGGGACGGCTTCTGCATGCGTATGGCAGGTGCGTGCTTCCTAGTCGTGACCGTACGTGATGAAGATTTGATTTGATTTGCGTGGATTGTTATGTGTAGCTTCCCTAAGCATCAGGTGCCGATTGGTAGATCTAAATTCGCGTGAAAACTGAATTCTGCTGTTAATCTTGTAGTCTCATCGATCGTGTTCTTCATAAATATGGCGATTTCCTACGAGTTGGAGCAATGCCATTCTGCTGTCCTGTTTGACTAATGTGTGTCGTGTTGGTAGTGATTGTTGCCTTGGGGTACATGATGGACAGTGAACACTCGAGTGTTAGGTAACATTGTGATTTTCTTTATGGCATTTCTGCATAATATGGTTGAAATTGGTACGAATTAGAACTAAGATTGTGAAGAACTGAGCTTTGGAGTGTATATCATTGTTCTGAATACTCTGCTGGAAGGATTAAAAGTTTTTTTTTTCTTTCATATCCTTGGTCTACACGATTGGCTATAACCTGAGACCAAATGCAGGCTTCAGGCATCTTGAAAGCATGAAAATATTTTTCTTAGTTAGGTTTCTGATGCTAATCACTTGGTCAGTGCTTCTTGTTTGTGCATAGTAGTTGAATGCGATGATTCATGTTCCATGACAAGAACATGTGTTTCATATTAACTAAAACAGTGGCATACTTTGAATTAAAGCCCCTTTCAGTTCACTTATTTGACTATCGGAAAAGCTTGGTTGTGTTCTTATATTCCAGTGTATTTCGGACCAAGAGCTCCTTTCTGTTCACTAATTTTATTATACGAAGAGCCCTTGATGAGTCGATAACATGACCAGCTTTATCGTACCTAATCCCGCTTTAAGCATGCAATACTAGTTTTGTGTAGCCATGTAGCAGCACCTAGAATGGGCCATCATTATTAGTTACCAGAATTTGTCTGCAACTCTAGCTATCGTCTTCCTATTTTGGCACAGTATAATGTGTGCTCTTGTATTGTTGCATTCATTTCTTTAGAAATGAGACTGACTCTATATGCCCGAAAGGACAAATCTGATGTTTCTGCACTTCTTGAGTAGAAATGCGGCACGAGGGGCACTGTTAACAAGCGTAATGTTTCTATTTATGGCTACATTTGGGAAATGGAATTGCTCCAATCTAAACATGATCAACCCTTATTTCTGGATAAATATTACATTTTCTTGTCTAAATTTGGCTTAGTGCTTTAGTTCAACAGTGCCGTGTTTGATGTACTCCCCCCGTGCTCCGCTCTCTGGGAGTTCATTACTGGATTTCTACTCATGGAAAACTCCTTGCAAAAATGTTTCAGTTGATATGGTTTTGGTGTGCTGTTTTTCCTTTTTTTTTTCCTCATCGATAAATGTTTTGAAAACTTTTTTTTTATTCAAATCACCGCAAATGCCTGATTTGGTTTCATTAACTGTCTTTTAAACTGAAGTTACTCAATACCAACCAGCTGTAAGGATTCTACCATACCTATCTTGCTAATTTAGGTGCATTCTACCATATTCAGAACAACCTGGGCTGTTCCCTTAGGTTACTGTGTCATGGAAGACACTTACGTAGATTGAAATTTTTTTTTCCTTGACAAACACTGTGCCAGAACAAAGCTGAGTTAAGATGTTTTAACGTAAATAACTGATGTGTGATTGCTGGTGCTTCTTTTAACACATCTGGAGTCAGTTACTGCATCAAGTGGATTTTGTAACCAGTTTTTACATTTCCTTGTTAGGAACCTTATCTTCTATTGAAGACGCACAAAGATTTCAGTCAGTCTTCAAAATGCCAAGAAGAACCTTCGACTATGTCTGCAGCTTGGTAAAAGATGAAATGATGGTGAGGTCCAGCAGCTACGCCTTTCTTGATGGGACAGTGCTGTCTTTAGAAGATCGAGTGGCCATTGCTCTGCGAAGGTTGAACTCTGGTGGGTCACTGGTGACTGTGGGGTCTTCTATTGGCGTGAACCACTCGACTGTCTCGCTGATAACATGGAGGTTCATTGAGGCTATGGAGGAACGAGGTAGCCACCACTTGCGCTGGCCGGCCTCTGGTGAAATG
Source organism: Eragrostis nindensis (assembly GCA_012490785.1). Classification (NCBI taxonomy): domain Eukaryota; kingdom Viridiplantae; phylum Streptophyta; class Magnoliopsida; order Poales; family Poaceae; genus Eragrostis; species Eragrostis nindensis. The sequence goes on from JAAXCT010000284.1 coordinate 352,672, forward strand.
GAGAAGATTAAATCCAAGTTTGAGAATGCCCATGGTTTGCCAAATTGCTGTGGCGTTGTCGATACGACGCACATCACAATGTGCCTTTCTTCTGCTGAACCGAACTGCAAGGTCTGGCTTGACCATGAGAGAAATCACAGCATGGTCTTGCAAGCTGTTGTGGATGCAGATACTAGGTTCATGGACCTTGTGACTGGTTGGCCTGGTAGCATGAAGGAGTCGAGCATTTTGCACAGCTCTGGCCTTTTCAAGCTGTGCGAGAAAGGTGAACGGCTGAATGGCAGCAAGTTGAAGCTATCAGATGGAACAGAAATCGGGGAGTACATCATCGGCGATGCAGGGTACCCTCTTCTTCCATGGCTCCTCACACCTTACCAACAGAAGGACCTGACAGAGTCGGAAGCTGAGTTCAACAGGAGACACTCTGCAGCGAGAATAGTGGCTCCAAGGACGTTGGCAAAGTTCAAGGACACCTGGAGGTTCTTGCAAGGGGAGATGTGGCGGCCGGACAAGCATAGGCTACCCCGGATAATCCATGTCTGCTGCTTGCTTCACAACATAATCATCGATCTCCAGGAGGAAGAGATGGACGAGCCATGCTCGTCGTCATCGAGCGACCATGACGCCAAGTACATGCAGCAGCTGTGTCGTTTGGAAGATGAGAAGGGCCTCGAGGTGAGGGACAAACTGTCTCAGCACTTGATCAGCAGCTGGGGCTGGGGAGAAAGTGCGTCTCTGAAGAGAAAGGTACCGTAGCGTTTGTTTCGTCTACTGCGAGCAGCTCTGTATCGTTCTGGATGTGCAGTTTTGGAGAGCTGTGAGTTGAGGACGAGAGCGTCGGTCGTTATACTAGTGATGAAAACTCGCTGTAAGGATCTTTCGAAAAGGAAAAAAAAAAAAACTCGTTGTAAGCTTTACAAACCTGTCAAATCAATTTGGCTCGTTTGGTTTATCCTGGTATTATTGGTGCTGAATATCCCTTGATTGCCTTTGAAACTTTATAGATGAAGGCATAATAGGTTGATTTCGTTGGAGTAATACCTTTTGTATAATCTACAAATTGAAGAATGGTATCTTGGTCTTACTGGGAATACGCAACAAACTGAGGGTTTCTGTGCAATATTACCTCCGGCAGTTACTCTTCCCGATCTCGTCCACGTAAGTTTGACGGACGGTTGGCAGAAGTGGATAAGGGTTTTGTTAGAATCACACAGATGAATCAGGTGGCGCGTTGCTGACTGGCACGCTTGGCCCACATGTCGGGCACAGTATAATATCCTTATTATATCCAAAGCTTTGAGTCCATGCACCTGGCCCACGCAGCCCCGCGAGGAGGCGATCCGGTGAACTCCACCCACGGCCTGCCATGGCAGATGGCAACAAGCAAGTCGTTTCGTTTCTACTGGATGCTGCAAACTGAAGAAAGTTGGCGGCGCCATACGTGCCTCTTCACATACACGCATGCGTTCGCCGCTACTTAACCACCGCCACCATTTTCGCTTCACCTCCTCTTCTTATATGCTCACTCACTGGTCACTACTCCACCGTGAGCACATCAAGTACAGTTGAGCCCAACCATGGCAGCCATGTCGTCCAAGACACTACTGGTAGAAGCTACTAGTATCGTCGTGGCGCTTGCCGTGCTCTTTGCCACCGTCGCTGGAGCAGCAGCAGCCGACGAGCCGGCGGCGGCGAACCTGACGCTGCACAACCTGTGCCCGTTCCCGGTGTGGCCGCTGGTTACCGCGAACGCCGGCCTCCCGGGTATCCCCGTGGACGACGACGGCGAGCCCGTGGGCCGGCTGGACGGGAACGGCGAGGGCCTGTCCACGCTGGCGTTCCCGCCCGGCGCGTGGTCCGGCCGCGTCACGGCGCGCACTGGCTGCGCCGAGGAGGACGACGGCGGCTCGTCCCGGCCGGTGCGGTGCGCGACCGGCGAGTCGCCGCCGGTGACGGTGGCGCAGGTGAGCGTGGGCGGGACGGGCGGGCGGGCGGCGTACAGCGTGAGCCTGGTGGACGGGTTCAACGTGGCGGTGGTGATCACGCCGCACGGGTTCCCCGAGGGCTTCCTGTGCCCGGTCCTGGGCTGCGCCGTGGACCTGGGCACCGTCTGCCCCGGCGGCGCCAGGGCGCCCGGCGGCGGGTGCGGCGCCGGCGCGTCGGCTGCGACGGTGTTCAAGCGGATGTGCCCGGACACGAGGACGAACGCGACGGACGTGGAGGAGACGCCGCAGGACTGCGTCGCGCCGCGGGAGCTCAAGGTCGTCTTCTGCCCCACGCAGGACAGCGTGGTGAACCACCGTCACTAGCTATAGGCCTTTAATTCTGCAGAATGTTGGCAGGTTGATCAATCATCAGTTGAATAAGAAGCGACACCAACCCTGGATGGTGTACGCAGTGGAGTGAATTAGTAGGTTCTTAGTGCTGCAATTAGTGGTGATAGTTACTCTGGCTAGGTAATCCTCCTTCGGCAGAGCCATTTTGAATGAATCCTATGTTTTTCTGTTTGCAAAATCAATACTACTCATATCCCTAGTTTAATTAAGCTTGAGTTGATCGAGTCTCGCGTATGAAATTGTTGCATATGTCAACCTGCTTGGCCGACAGACAAGAGAGCATGCTATTGGTTCCAAGCGCAAGGGAACAAGAGGTGAGAGAAACATCCGTGAACGTAGCGATCAAAGGCATCCACCCTCGAATCCATCGCTGCTGTCCTTTGTCTTGTCCCCTTTCTTTCGCCATCAGTTCATGGTACTAGCTAGTATAAGGCAAACGGGTGCCTGCCTCCTCTCAGATCGCGCTCTCTCTCTCTCTCTCGTTAGACACACACACGCCCCTAAAAGGTGATGATGCTTCACCTACGACCCAAACCTCGTCGACCTCCAAGGACCAGCCAAATCAGCTAGCTAGCTACAGGCCGCCGGATCAGTCATCTGGGAGGACGATGAGCTCGACGTACCGGACGCCGGTGTTCGTGGGGCTGGTGTGCGTGTTGTGCTTCGCCATGCTGCTGCTGCTCCACCACTGCGTCCTCGTCGCCTGCTGCAACGACAACAACAACGGCCGGAGGAGGCGCCGCCGCCACCATCACCGAGGCCCCGGCGCCGCTTCTTCGGCCGGCGGACAGGAGGAAGAAAGGGATGAGGAGGATAGCGCGGACATGTCGTCGTCGTCGCGGGCGCACCTGGTGACGGCGGCGGCCGCTGTGGTGTTGCCGTACCGGAAGGGGGAGGAGGCGGAGGGGGAGAAGGAGAAGTGGAGCGAGCCGACGTGCGCCGTGTGCCTGGCGGACTTCGCCGACGGCGAGGCGGTGCGCGTGCTGCCCGAGTGCATGCATTACTTCCACGGCGAGTGCATCGACACCTGGCTCCGCGGGAGCACCAGCTGCCCCATGTGCCGCGCTGAGACCACGCCCACGCCCACGCCCACGCCAAGCTCTGCCGAGCTTCAACACCAGCTCTCCTCGCTCTCCGTCTCCCTCGAAGAGATCCTCGTCCGCACCTAGATTAGCTGGGGGTAGCAGCCATGCCGATCGGACACCGGAGGCGAGAGAGCAGCGCGCGGGTAGGAGCGAGGCGGGGGCTGCAAAGGCAGAACAGAGTGCAGAGCAGAGCAAAGCCATGCATGTGAAGCAGAGTGTTGGTTGCTCTGTTTCACATTCAGGAGAAGCAAAGCAGAGCAAAAACAGAGTTGCTCCGGTCCATTTTTTTGTGGAAATTCAAAAGTAGCTGCGTAGTTTTTTTTTTTTTTTGGTGTGATCAGAAAACTGATCATATGAATTAGGGATTCAATTCTTGCTGAGCAAAGCTTTTCTTTGACTCGGAATGTTTTTTGGTTTTCTCTTCACAAATTTTACAAGCGTCTGACAAGACAGCATGCTCATGTTTACATTCATTCATCGTGAACAGGCGCAAATATTTATTTTCAGTACAACTCCATAAACCCTTGTTTAACCTCAACAAAATACAACACCCTAAAAAAACACAAAATTGCAAATAAAAGCCGAGATATAGTACAAGACTACAAGTTAAAATATGACTAATCTGAACTTCTTTTATTTCTTTTGCGATTACTAATTTGATTCTTTGGAAGCCTTTTTCGGTACGACAAGTTACAATGGTGCCTAGTCAGTTTATTCCATTATCAAGACTTGGCAAGTGCTGAAAAATGGGCACATTTCTATAACTGCGGGCACTTGCCTATAAATTATGCTGATTATTAGCTATGCTTATTAAGCTTCCTAGGAATGAAACCAGGGAGAGATTTATTTCCTCGGTTGTTCTTTCTCTCCTTTTATATATATAGAGAGCAGAGAGATGTTTTTCATTGTATTGTACACCCACCATCATCAAAACTAAAGAAAAGAAAAGAAGAATTTCTCTTGTCATTTGTTCTTGCTCTACTTTGGTCCAGATCCATCGTGGTAGAACACCGGCGGTATCTCAATCTCATGGACCCGGGCGACTACGCGCCGCCGCCGCAGCAGCAGGGCAGCTCCGTCGACAGCACGACGTTGCGACTCCTGTCGTTCTGTATCGTGCTAGCTCTCCCCATCATCTTCATGTTACTCGTCGTCGCGGTGGTGATACACTGCCTCCGCTCCTGCAAGCAGCGGCGGCAGCCGGTGGTGATACAGCAGGTGGTGGACGTGGAGGCGGCGCGGCTGTTCCGCACGTCGGACGGCAGGTGCAAGGTGTGTATGGCGGAGCTTGCCGACGGCGAGGCCGTCCGGGTGCTGCCGCTGTGCGCGCACTACTTCCCCACCTCGACGCCCACGAGCGGCTGCGCGAGCCCTGCCCACTCCGCCGCGCTCCGCTCGCCGCCGCCGTCGGCGCCGCCTGAGCCACGTAACTAGCTGGTGAACTAGTACGTACTCTGCTCGGCGCAGTTAAACGGACTGAACTCTTTGTGTGCATCTTTTAGACCTCTGCATGTTCCTGTGTATTCATCATCCGGATGGTGCTTTTAGCGAATTTCCAATCGACTGAAAATCGCGGAGGATGCTGTTGATCATAAATAAACTCAGTGGATTGTACGTACCTCTGTTTCTTGCCAGTAGCTGTAGCTAGCAGCAACCTCCTGGAACGGTAGAGACGCAGGAATCGAGCGCAAGACACCGGCGGCGAGAGGACAGTGCAGCCGCCGGAGTTACCAGATGCACAACAGACAGTTTATTTTTATTTTTATTTTTTAGAAAAATAATGCTTCGTCAATAGGAACTCGATCTTATCCCTGATTTTAGGCCATGGTTATGCACCTGATTCACCCGAAAAAAAAAGGTTATGCACCTGATTATTTCCTAATAATCGTAGACTCCCATATGTGACGATCTTACTCCCTCCAAAAGTTTCCATACTCTATTTATACCAGCTGCATTGCTGCAAGGCACAATACAGTAACATGTTGTCACGTTCATGCATGTTTCCCCTCACATATGCACCACTAGCTTGCATATAAAGCAACCACGTGAGCGACGAGCCACAACAACAAATGCTACCGCCGGACTCTCTCGTCGACGATCGTGGTCACCTTTGATAAAGTCACCATCCATCACCATGGGTCTGGGTTTCTTCAGCACGCTGGTCATGCTCATCCGCTACCTCTCTGCTCGTCTTGACTGTGCTTCCACACCGCCTGCGTCGGAGTGGCTCCGTGTCCACGCAACCTGTCTGCTCCGGCCGCCGCCGCCTGACATTGCTGCTAGCTCCTGCTTGCATCTGCGAGGCTATTGTAGCGACGAACAACTCCTGAGTCATTTTCTAGTTTTACTTTGCCGTCGCATTGCATTTCCCTATAGCATCCCATTTATTTTTGATGACACATGAAAGATTTAGTATGCCGAGAATTGTCACACGTTACACTGTATTGTTCACAAGCACCACAAAACAAAACAAGGTGAAGTATTGGTATTTCAGTAGTCAGTAACGGATCCGCAAAAATCAATATGAACGCGAAATAAGGCAAACGCAATCGGTCAGCAGGAACAACAGCTTCAGAACTGTAACCAAAGGGAACTGGTTTGGATTAGGGAGAAAACGTAAATCATCCTAGTGTGGTACCAAATTCAGGACATTCTCTATATACATCAACGCCACACATAGTGCCAACGACATGTGTCAACAGGATTTGATCTGCCCAAGTGGCTACATATTTCGTACAAAACTACAGACTTAGTGTAGGGAGGATATTTCTGTCAGAACACAATCATCACATCTTCCTCAGATTATCAAGCCGCGCCTGCAAGTCATCATCTATGCCACCATCGATCCCACCGGCAGCTTCAGCTTGAGCAGGAACCTTTCCCGCTGCAACTGGCTTGGAAACTGCAGTCGCAGGAGCCTTGACAAGCTGGGTTTTAGAGAAGACAATCAGTGTTATACCATTATTAGCATATTCTATACCAGGATCAACATAATAATTCAGCGACGGCATTGTTACCTCTGAGTTGATGTCGATGCCAATTTCGTCAAGGACTTGGTTCACTAGCTCTTCTGTTTCTTCCTCCTCCTCGTCACCCTCCAACGCGTCATCAATGGCGTCACCCATCACTTCGCTGACCATCTCCATCTTCTCATTTTGCATCTCGAATTCGCGCATTATCTTCTGCAGTGCCGGCAGATTCATCTGCCTGTTCATTTGTGACATGGCTTTTGTGACACCCTTCATGGCTTCACCCATCGCTTGCGTTGATTTCAGTGTCTGAAATTTGGGTACCAGTCATTACCAGATTTTACAGAGGGCTCATGAACTTCGATAATAAGAACAGCAGAATTTAAGCAATATGTGGAGCTCAAAACATATGTGAACAAATATAGCATGCTCTTAAATTTCATAGTTACCTGAATACGAAGGGATACACCTTGTAGCTGGGACTTGAGGGCATAAAATTTTGTGATCTGGTGTCTTGTGCGGATAAGGTCCTTTGCCATAATTTTCACAGCTCCCTGTGAACAGGGTACAACGCGTCAAAACATGATATATGATGGTTATGGAAAGAGCATGTTCAGAATATGAAAGATAGCATTTGCACCAACCCCCCAACAAGAAAAGAGCAACATAACAGATAAAAACATATATCATGTGCCTGAGGTGGTTTCCATCAAATTGGCTCTATCCTATCAAGAGAGATGAATATTAGCATGCCACTGTTTGAAATAGACAATTTCAACAGGACTGAGAGTTCTTACAAACGGAATGAAGTGCATTATTTGTATATAGTTCAATGCTCAAACACATGCACAAGATGGAGCAACGCCTTCTTAGAATAAATGATACTCGCAGAATATGCCTTGTAGCGTAGTTGGGATAACTGATAGACCTATCTAGATCTTCTTTCCCTGAGCACTTATATGGCATTATGGAAAAAAAAATTACCGGAATCCTCAGAAGCACATTGATAAATTATCATCGACAAGTATAATAAGAAAAACAGAGATTTGGCTCATTAGCTGACACGAGAGAGAGAAGGGGTGGCACACACCATCTGGCCCTGCTTGGCCACCTTCTTGATCTCGGCAATGAGCTTCTTCTCCTGAGCCTGCAGGCCCTGCCTCTCCCTCTCAATCTCCCTGATGGACTTGTCCAGCATGCGCTTGTTCTCCCGCAGCAGTTCTGCCATGAACCAAACCGGAGGAAAACAATGTCAAAAGAGGACGAAATGATATCATATCCATAGCAAGTCACTGGTAGCAGGAACAATGGACTAGAACAAAAACACCATAAACCCAATCCTATCATTGCAGTTGTTCCTTGTTGGAATGTCATAACAGTGATAACAAGCGGATCAATTTGATAGACAACCAGTTAAAAAGAACGGAAAGAATCCTTTTTCCCCCCTCCCTCCCTATGTATGTGTTCAACCAGACGCGATGAGTTTTCAATGGGATCGATCAATCGCGAAGAAGGGTTGACCCGTCCGTTGTGGGGAAAGAAGAGAATCCAAAGATTTGGATCGTCGTGCCAACCAACACGGCGGAGGAACGGAGAGGTCAAATTCCTTGATGGATCGCGCGTCAGTTGCAACGGAGCGAGTTGCGCAATTTATTGCCTGAATTAATCCACCCATCCACAAGACAAGAGGGAGAGGAAGGGAAGAGAGAAGAGGAGGGAGCAGTACCTGCCGGGGTCTTCTTCTTGCCGAAGATGAAGCTCATGGTGGCGGGCGGGCGGGGCGAGCAGGACGGCGGTTCTGTCCCTCCGATCCGGCGAGGCGAGGGGAGAGCGATGCGATGCGATTTGGGGGGCTGCACTGCAGAAGGAATCAACGAATCCCTTCCGCCGCAGACGATCTGAGTTTGAGGATTGATTGGCTGGGGTGGGGGATGTTGAAGAGTTGTTAACAGCTTTGGGGTTAGTTGATTGATTCGTGGCGAAGCAGGCGGTGTAGGGAGGGGAGAGAGGCTTTGCCGCTTTGGCTCTCTCTTGTCTCTTGATTTCCTCCTCGTTGTTGAACGAACAACGCGAAGTTAAAAAAAAAAAAAACGAACAACGCGGTTTAAGGCCGCGTCGCAACGACGCGTTCCGGATTTGGGAACTAGAAAGATGGCACGGCCTTGCCGTGCCTAATATCCTGCACAGCACAGCGATCAGTAGTGGGCATCTTGGTTAACGCAAAGAAATAACAATCACTGGCCGATGATTGCATATAGATCTGTGATTCAAGCATGACTCTGATTGCTGAAATGGACACGACTGATGGCGAGAAGTTTTAAGATCTTATTCGACAACTTAAGTGGAAAGGAAATTGCTAGTAATTGGTTTGCCTATGTGTACTAATATTGCATACATGTGCCTAGAAGTTTTAAGGAACATGTCATTCTTGCATATTACCGATTTGATATAATAGAGAGAAAGGAACAGGTTCATCACTTCAGTACAACAGGCTCCCCTGTAGTTCAAATTTCAGAAAAATGGATAATTTAAGATTCAATTTAGATAAATATATAAAACACTGGAGTTCACTGAAGGCCGTATCAGAGGTTTATACCTTTTAAATAGGGAACAAAATTTATATCAACCTGAAATATGCAATTACTGACAGATACAGAATTAACTTATGAATCATGCAAATAGAACAAATAGAGGATAACAGAGGAGAATGGTATCTGATAAAGTAGTTGGTTTGCCACAAAATATATAGACCATCTTCATATAAAAATTTTGTTCCACAGAAAATAGAGAGGAATCTAGCAATGAATTTGCTACACAGCACCTACTCAAACAAACAGGAGAAAGATTATATTTGATGGGATTTAACATTGGCTATATTTCTTGCATAGTAGATATACTCTTTCCTTTTTTACGTAAAATGGCAGAAGGGCTGGTACATGGAGGATTAAGTTGAAGAGGCACGTACGATTGTACCTGAATCAGTTACATGCTTCAGTTTAGCATTGTGGTCTGATTCTCTGAAAAGATAATACTGTAAGTTTATAGAGAACAAATATAAACTGTCTGAAGTACGTAGCTACTTTCCTTGCCAATGTTTTTTTTAAAAGTGCACAAGCACCAATGTATTACTAAATTAGTAAAGCTACGTATAATATTTAATTGAGAGAAGGACGTATACTTGAATATTGAGTTGTAACTCAACTTAGTTGGACAATTTGAACATGAAGCAATGGCAGATTAAGCTGTAGCTAAGGCTGTGATTTAGTTCAGACAGGATCTCTCCAATTTGCAGGCTGACACAACCACAGGTTAGTGGGTACATTACGCTGGAGATACTTCATCAGCACATTTATGGGCATTGAAATCGCACTACTGTATGGTGCTGATTGACAACTCAAGAATTGCAGACAAATCTTTAGAAGACTGATGGAATAATCCCGTGAGAGGATGTAGATTACTGAAAAATCAACAAAATTATCTTACAGAAGCATATATATGCCTTGAGGGGACTTGTGGATTTTCTGCTTTCCTTTCAGTTACAAGCGATGGGAAACTTCAGCACCTGAGAAGATTTATGCATCCGAATCAAGAACCAGGTCTTCCCTGTTTTGAATGTATGCACTACGGTCTCCAGATGTTGTTGAGCGAGGCGCAGGTGGGGGAGCAACTCCCTCTGGAGCAGCCGCAGCGTGAGACGGTAGGCCGCCTCGCGGCGCTCGAAGGTACGGTTGTGCAGCTTCAGTACGTGGTGGCGGTTGTAGCAGCGTCGGGCGGCAGCAGCGGTAGGGAGGGGCTGGCTCTGGATATCGGAGGGATGACCAACGGCGATTTCTCGAGGGGCTCCTCAGACAGCGCGGAGTTGCCGTCCTGTATTGTGGAGCAGTTTGGGCGGCGGCTCCGTCCGGCGAATGGAGATGGGAAGTGCGCCGGCGGCGTGGAAACGCGAAGGGAGGGAGCGGACGAGAGCTCGCGAACTTTCACGTTGCAAGCAAACCGGGGGAGGGCCCGACCCGATCCGCATCGTACGGTTACTATCGTCGGACTGCTTTATCGGACGGCAACTGTTAACCGGTCGACGTGGACGCGCCCACAACCCACGAATGCGACCACATTGGGATATGTAGAGATTGCCACCTCCTCGTCGGTCGGGTCAACGTACACGGAAAAATACTGTATACTACTAGTACGTCTTTTATCTTCTCTGTAAAAGACAAAAAAAATGGAAATCAGCTTTTTTTTAAGCACAAATGGAAATCAGCTTTTTTTTTTTGAGATTACACAGTACAACTCAGACACTCACAACGCACGCACACTCATCCTATGAACACACGTACGCAAACCCTACTCCTATGAGCATCTTCGAAGACTGAGCCGGCAAATCCAGAGATACGAAGTCACCACTGGCGCCTCGCTGTCGACGGGAGCGTCGCCTACCACTGAAAGCACAAATGCCGTTAAATCCTTGAAAATTCGCTCCCACGAGGAGTCGAACTCAGGACCTGAGAGGTGTTACTCGGATGCCTTAACCACTAGGCCAAGACCCCTTTCACAAATGAAAATCAGCTTGGACACCTAGTATGTGCCAGGCCCAAGGAATGCGTGGAGACACGGCCGGCGGCCCCCTCGGCACAGAGTTTGAGTTCGTATGTGCCAGGCCTCGGATCCGAGAAAGCGAGCGATGGATTGTGGCCCAAGCAGGATGGGCCGGCGCTTCATTTCCTTTTGAAATAGAGGAGGAGGAGGAGGAGGCGCTTCTTTTTCGTCATTTTTTCCATGGTGACGCCACTGGTGTGGTGGTGATGGCGGGCCGGCCGGGCCGGAGTAGGTTAGGTAGGCGGCCAGGCCAGGCCAGGCCAGCATGAGCGAGCAGCTCTTCTCTTGCTTCCTACCTATAGAATGCAAAGGGATCGCTTCACCAGAATCTCTCCACTACCAAAAGCACGAATTTTTTTTATTTTTAATCGAATTTTTTATTATATTTTTATTAATAACCGGGTGTTTTCGAAATTTGCAGAAGTAGTCACCTAATCGCCGCACTGCGGGGCGATTAGAGGTTATCGCCTGTCCACCGGGCGATAGGATGCCTACGTGGCACAATTTTTTGAGTCAGCAAGGCCAGTCGCCAATCTACGGGGCGACAAGGGCCTAGTCGCCCAATTACCGGGCGATAAGACGCCGGGTGGGGCCAAGTCGTCCGGTGTACGGGCGACAAGCTTTGTTGTGGGGTCCAGCCGCCCATTCGCCGGGCGACAAGCCCATTTGCTCGCCATTCAATTCTTTTCTCTTTGTGTCGGCAGCAGGCCAAGGCATTCTGATTAAACAAAGTAAACCAACTGCTACCCAACCCAAGAGCTAGATGCATCCCGATTCATCTCTCCCAAGTGCGTCATCTCTTTTCCATCTCTCGTTCCTCTGCCTACTGCGCTCAAGCACAAATCGGATATCGGAGGCTGTAGCTGCGGGTTGCAGCAACCAACAGTAGCAAACAGCAGCTCACAGGAAACGAACGGCTCACATCACAGGTCAAAAACCTGCGCCAAGAACAATGGGGTATTCGTTGCATGGGTCTAAATTTTAGAGGGTTTTTTCGACGAATATTGTGATTACAAAACTAATTTCTAGACTCCGCTCGAATTCGCGAGACGAATCTAATGAGGGTAATTAAGCAGTGATTAGACGATGGTTACTGTAGCATCAGTGTAGCGAAATTTAGATTAATTAGGCTCATTAGATTCGTCTCGCAATTTAAAGGAGGGGTCGTGACATAGGTTTTGTCATTAAATTAATAAAAATATATTTAAATAGTAAGATTCTCTTTGATGTGATGGGTGTTAAAATTTAGAGAGACGGTGCCGAACGCGCCCATAGGTCCAGAGCTAATATGAAGTAGGGCCTGTTTGAGTCGAATCTTTTCGTACCTCATGGCCACAGACGAAGCTCTAGTCTCAGTCAAAACAGTCTGGTGCCAGTTCAAAAAAAAAAAAAACAGTGTGGTGCCTTGTCGCCTGTTGAACAGGCGATTGCCCCTTGTCGCCCGTGCATCAGGCGACAGGCCTGCGTGGCAGTTGCAGTAGGCCCCAGTCGCCCTTATAATGGGCGATTAGCCCCTAGTCGCCCGTCAAACGGGCTATTGGCCCTTGTCGCCCACCACCTAGGCGATTAGAAGACTACTTCTGCAAATTTCGAAAACACCCGGTTATTAATAAAAATATAATAAAAAATTCGATTAAAAATAAAAAAAATTCCCAAAAGCACATATCAGAAGATCGCTGCTGTGCTGGCCTGGCTCATTGACGCGTCCGTCACTACACAGAATGCTGACCGACCGGAACAGAGTAGTACTACATATGCTTCCATTCAATCGGCGTGTTCGGCTTGCTGCTGCTGCTGCTGCTGCTTTTCCTCCCTCATATGGCTACAGTGCTGCTTCCAGCAGCTACAGTGTTCTCAGTTATTTATCCAACAGCAGCTACAGTAAACAGCAACAGCAACCTCTAACCGAACAGGCTAAATATGTCTTCCGGATGAACTAACTAGAAATCCAAGCAAAGCAAGCCATCATATATTCATGCCCAACCAGTCAACGACACGCCTTGTTGCTAGCAGTAGTACCGTATCGGGTGCTCATCATTGTTCTTGGTATCTCTTGGCTATTTTTAGGGGCGCAGAGCATTTTGTTTGGTTCGTTTCCGCGCATGCCTCCTCAGCTGCTGCAACCATCTATGCAGTGCAGCGATGCATAATGATTATTGGTGACCAAAGAATTCATGGACCAGGAGTCTAGGACCATCCATCTTCCCAGCAGCCTGCTCGTTCATAATATCACCGGTCCGTCAGTCTTCTTCATCTACTGCTCTGCTCTCACGATGGTTGGCATGCCAAGTCCAAAGCCCTCGAACCCTCCTCGATGCTCATGTTTTCGGTACCACACCATGTGGCCTGTTGCCTCATGCATGGTGTACCAGGGGCCACACGCTCGCCCGTTGGGACCCACATGTCGGCAGGACACGTGCTATTGGCGCTCCACTGGTGCCAAGATGGTTGTTGACGGGTGACCTAATGATATCTATACACAGTAGCACTCTCTCTTGATACTAGTATCATTTTTGTTTATTTATTTCCCTCCCTTATTGCTTGCTCTCTGGCCTCTGCTGTCTGACGGCCTGTAAATGGGGAAGGTGTCTCCTACAAATTGCACGCAAACTAGTACAGTACATATTACTCCCTCCGTCTTTTATTTGTTGACGTTTCAGACAAGCTACGTGAACTAAAAATGAACTACCAATCCTTGTCCTAACGACTACAAAAGAATAACGACTACAAAAGAAAAACGGAGGGAGTAACATGCAGTGTGATGACTGATGAGATGATGTCTTACTATCATCCCTGTCCTTTTTAATGTTCATGTGCTCTTTGTCCTGCTGTCATGCAGCACTATCTTGCTAATGATAACAGTGTTGAAGGGGAAAAGACGAAGAAAAAAGAACTGCTCAGTGTCCTGCTGGGAAGAAAGAAAAACATTGATGGGCATATGCACTATGCAAGAATCATGAATCTTCATTGTCAATCATGGGCCTGTAAAAGGCAGCTTTCCAAATTTATATGTCATCTTGCCTTTGTTACAGCACTGTTCTAAGCCTTTTCCTTCCATGACATGCAAACGTCCAACCTGGGATTCATCATTTTCTTCTCAAGCCTACAGCACCGACTCCAGGAAACAATACTATCGCAGTAGGTGATTCCTGCAGACACACACACCAAAAATAAATAAATAAATTATGTATGCTGATTGTCGTATGATTTTCAGTTGAATCAGCTGACTCCTCATGGATTTCCTTTTTGAATGGGGAGCGTCAGCCAGTGGTGGTGCAACGGCTAAATTGAGCGAGAGCAGCACCTAGTGGTGTGGCACACACATTTCACTTTTTTAGTATGCGTATCTTTCTGGAGGTAAAGATCAGGCCCATACTTAGCTGAAAAAAATAAGTTAGTTACAGAGGCATGCAGGATTACAAAGAAATCCTGCATTTTTACACTGAAGATTGCCATCCTAGATTGAGAAGCAACATGTAAAGGGACCACACTGTCTGGCTGTATGCGTAGCTGTATACATCTGCAGTTATATGGTTGGTGAGGAAACTGCTGAAGAATGAGCAGAGGCATTCTTTGGTTCTGCACGCACCACATTTCGGTCTTGTGAAGCTTGCCGCCATGTATTAGACTCAAGCAGGGACCAGACAAGGATGTCCCTTCTCACCTACTGGATACACTCATTTACTATATATTGCCATGCTTGAAATGTCTTGTGGAAGATTGCAAGGATTCAGTGCAATTGATTGAGCCTAGCTTCTGCTAGTATGCATGTTAGTGCAATGGATTATGTCTAGCATGTGTTGTTAAGTATACTACAAATCATAGCCCTTGTCTCGAGGTGACTATTAAACTTCTTTGAGAAAAGCTAGAGCGGCATTAGTGCACTGAACTGAGACGACCTTCCGAGCGACCCTGTAATTTTTCCGTTTTGGAACGTCTGTAACGGCACGGCCTTTGTCATGTGCGTAGTATGAAAATCGGTGTGGAACTATCAGTCAATTTTGGCGTCAGTTTTCTTTGCTGGTGAGAATCTTGGTGGGAGGCCAATGGAGTGCACCTTCCAGCGATCAAAAAAATTCAGACAAGGTCCCCAGTGTCACCAGAAAAACAATTCAAAGAATTGAGTTTTTTAGAATAAAAACAGAGATGGATCCCTTAACCCTGATTAGCTCACCCTAAGCTCTTCATTATCGTCATCAGCATCCGCAATCCAATCCATGACTCGCTCCAAATCCAGCAGGTTCCCTCCCTATTTTATTTTATTTTATTTTTGTATATGAGATGATGCTCTCCCTCTTAAAGACAACCTTTGCTTGGCTTTTGCACAAGGAACACTGTGAGCTGAGAGCTGAGGTCTCATCCAGCACCTCCCCCATGTGAAGTGAGGCCGTCCCCTGTCTCCTACCTCGCTCTCCTCCTTGGACGCAGAGCCAAAGCCCTTTAATTCACCATACAAGTCAGTCGCTGCTGCATCTGTTTCGGTGCACGCTGTCTCTCTGCCTTGGTCTCCCTCCCCTTCTGGTTTGGTCCTGCGCTCTTCTTCCTCCCCCAACACTGGGTTCCTTGGGTCAACTCTTTCTTCCTCCCTGCTCTGCTCTTTGATTGCGTCCACTGTTGCAGCTGTTCTTGGCAGGATTCTCTGTTCCATTTGGTCGTTGCTCCTGCAGTTTCTAACTGTTCTGGTTTCTGTCAGAGTGACACCCAGATCGATATACTAGAAGGTGGCTAGATCCTGAGCTCTGTAGATTCACCTCCCTGTGAATCTCTGAGCTAGTAGTTCTGAGTTTTTGAGCACACGAAGAATCTGACATAGTTTCTCAGTTTCTCGTGTAAGGAGCGGCTTCTCTTTGCTTCCTCTAATGGTGGTGGATCCGAGATAGATAGTTTGCTAAGAAAAGGAAGAGACGCCATTGGTTGGGAACAAAGATGAAAGCTTTAAGCCGGCTCGGCGTTGGCCTTGTGGTGGTGTCTGCGCTGCTCTTGCTGGCGCTCACCGCCGAGCTCTACTACATCTTCGTGCACAAGCGCCGGCTGCGGCGCCGCGCCGCCGCCATCTCCGACGTGGCCTCGTCTCCGTCCTCCTCCTCCCGCGAGCTGCTCCAGCTCTTCTGCTTCAAGAAGCCGCCAGCGCTGGCTTCCACCTTCACGGTCCAGGAGCCGCACGCCGCCGGCGCGGCCGTCGCCGTGGCGATCGACGACGACGACGACGAGACGGTGGAGGCGCAGCTGATGCGGCTGGGCAGCCTCGTCGGCCCGCCGCGTCTGCTGTTCACCATCAAGGAGGAGACCAAGGAGGACCTCGAGTCCGAGGACGGCCGGAGCAGGTGCGGCCGGAGCCGGAGCCTCGCCGAGCTGCTGCATTGCCCCGGGACGCCGTTCCTCACGCCGGCGTCCTCGCCGGCGCCGCCGTCCGTCGCGGCCGCGGACAACTCGTACAACCCGCTGTTCGAGTCCCCGATGGCGAGCCCGGGCCCTGCTCCGCCGGCGGTGTCGCCGCCGCCCAAGTTCCAGTTCCTCAAGGACGCCGAGGAGAAGCTGTACCGGCGGGCGCTGGCCGAGGAGGCCATGCGGACGCGGAGGTCGCCGCCGTCGCAGACGACGTCGCTGATGGCCGGCGAGGAGGACGGCGGGTACATCACGATCGTGGTGGGCAAGAACAACCGCGTTATCCCGCTGCCGTCGCCGCCCGGCGGCGGTGGACATCAGTGAGATGGACCACGCTTTTTCATCAGTTAACTTGTTTGATACTACTCTGCAGTGTTCTAGTGTAGCTCTTGTGGTGTAAACTTTTCCTATTTTTTTTCTTTGGTTTATGGTCTTCTGATCATGCCAAATTGGATATGGTTGGATGTATATAACATCAACATGATGAGGAATCGAAAATTTCAGATCAATATGTTTTTTCTCTTCTTACCTTGTTTGTGTTTGTGACATGTGAGGTTTAATCATGCATCATATTTTTTTTAGACAGTCTTTAGCTTGGTGCTGTGCCTCGGTGGTTCCTTTTCTTGGATTTGATTGTACAGACTGTATGGAAGGGCCATGGATGAAGATGACTAATGGATTATGATATCTGAAAGCCCCATACCGACTTGTCTAAAAGTCCAGCTTTCCTCCACACTCCAATGATCTACTACTTTGCTCAGAGTCCATATCCTCAGACATTTCCCTCGCAATTCAGCCCAATTTTATTGATTCCTTCCATGCTATTTAGGTAGTTTGGCACAATTCAAGTCATCACCTTTTGTTAAGTTCACAATGCAAAAATTCCTTGCAAATTTCCTTTTGCTGTCTCTTCGTCACACCTTTACTCATTGTGCCTTTGGCACAAGGAGGGAGCAGGAAGAACATTGTGAAGAAAGGAACCATACCATCAGCACTTTATGTGATGCTAGCGAGGATTTTCTAAATGCTTCTTCTTTTCTTTTTTCCTGAAAGCCTTTTCTAGGCCATTCCAAGTCCAACGTGTAGAACCTTTTTCTTTCAGACAGTAAAAGCCGTCAGAGAAAAGGTTCTGTATTCCCATTGCAGCTGATCGTGCCCCTTCGTTCTTTTTTTTTAAAAAAAAAGCTGATCGTGCCTTCATCTGCTGTACCAATATTGTTCTGCTACAAAGATGTGGCACCCTCGCTGCTTTTATCCACTTTATATTTAGTTATTAGTACTTTCTTCCATCCCTTTGAGTTCCTAAAAAAAAAAGCTCTTTGAGTTTTGAGACGAGTATACACACCAAGTCTATCATCTTTGATTTTTTTTTTCCCCTATGTATTCTTTCCTGATTATAATGCTTTGTACAGTCAAAGTTTGTTTGGAAGCGATGCAGAAAAGATTCCTGGACCGATATCAGACATGTAGTGTAATTTAATCATAACCCACTTGGAAATATGATTGCATCGTGGACTAACCAGTTATCTATGCGCCCATGCCAGGTTACATCATGTCTTGAAGTAGAAATTAGAAAGATAAATTCAGCATCAACAAGTAAGGAACTGTCATGTCCTGCCTGTGATTTTCAAAAAAGTGCACAAATGGACAGAAGCAGGTGATATTTTTGCAGTTAATCATTTTATGCCTTCATAGAATACTTATCTGGGATCGATATGGATGAATCCTGGCACATGTGTCAACCTTTTTCTCCATTTTACCAGTTGGCTATATATCACTCAGTAATATGTTGTAAGAGATCATTTCGTTCCAATGGCTGAGGAGATCACGAACGCACCAAAGCCAACACCGTGTCAATGACACAATAATGCGTGTGGGTAGACTTTACTTATTAGAGTGGACAAGTAGTGAGGAAAGCAACAAGAATGTGCTGGCGCAGCAAGAATGGCAATTGCGTCCTCCATTATCTGCCCCTACTTTCATCTCCACTATTCCGGATATTAACAACAAACCAAGAAGTTCATAATCTTAGCAATTTGATGCTAATTAATCTGGTGATGCCATTATCGGGGCGGGTGTCCTGCAACAAGATACCATCCATGCATGCGACTGAATTGACCTGTTGCCTTTTTGTAGGCTTTAAGGGTACGTAAGATTCGTCTATATGAGTAGCCAATTCCTCAACCAACATATTTCATATTCAGGCAGTCACGAGAAATCAAAAATAAAACCAAGAAAATTTTCGCATCCTCTAAGACGCATAGGGGAAATGGAATTCAAAATTCGCCCTGTTTTGTAATTTTGCTGTTGTTCTTCAAACAGTTTGGAACGAGCCACGTGTACTTCGGTTTGGCACGTACTGTTGTATCAGAAATCTCGACGTGTCATTCAGGGAAGGAACAAACAGGTGTGTTGGTGATCTAGATCTACGTTAACATGTACCTACAACTGCATCTAATTAAGAGTCCTGCTTAATTTGTGCAGCGAGCGCTACTGCAATAGGCGATAAGGGTGGCTCTCACTGTCAGTTCAGCTGGAGCAGCTAGTAGTGCCCCTGAAAAGCACGAGTCGGCTTCTTCAATACTCTTGATTATATCGTATCATATCTCATCACATTTCTTTTTTATAATGAATATCGCATCACTTAATTAATGGGCACACCACAAGCTTGCCAGCTTTGGGCTTCCCATGTATTCTTTCCTTATTATACAGCTTTGCACCGTCAAAGTTTATTTGGAATAGGAAATGATTTCAGAGCCAAATCAGACATGCAGTGTAATTTAAGCAGAATCCATATAATAAGCTAATTTCAGTGGAAATATTATTGCATTGGACTAACCGACTAGTAGCTAGCAATACCAGGGTACATCATATCTTTCAGAAGGAAGTTGTGACTGGTTGGGCGTGAAGTAGAACTTAGAAAGATGAATATTATCAGGAACTGTCATGTTCTGCTTGGAAGTTTCACAAAGATTTACAGAAAGCAGATGGCATTTTTGCTTTTCTGCTATCAGTTGTCGTATTTTTTCTTAGCACATCTAAGAAACCTTTTATTCATCTATATATAGTTTTTTTAAACCACTACAATATATAGTTGACTTGACCACATATATCAGTCAGATCCAGTGACTGAAGGGAAAACTAGCAACTCACGAAGACATGTCAATGACACAATGATGTACTCCCTCCGTTTCAAAATAGATGTCATTCTAGTTTCGGGCATGGGAATTAAGAAGTTGAAAAAAATGGAGAGCGCGCTGAAGACGATGAGCAGTGAATGAAGAGAGATAGAGAGAAACCTACATCGAGAAATGAGAATGACACTTAATTTGAAAAAAACTAAATTGTGCTAGAATGACATTTAACTGAAACCGAGTGAGTACTCACGAAAACATGTCAATGAGACAGCGACTGAAGGGAGTATTTGTGTTAACTTTCTAGTTGATGAATGGCGAAAAGAAGGCACCAGTAGTGTGCTGGCGATGCTGCAAGATCGGCAACTGATGCGTCTCCATCTGCTCCCATCCTCCATTATGGAATGTGGATATTAGCAACGAACAAACATATTAAAGAGTGTACGTTTGTAATATTGGCAACACGTCATTCGATGCAAATGAATCTGGTGGTGCTATAATCTGAGTATCTGTGCGAGGATTTTTGTCTGCATTACGATAGTAGAGTCACAGGGGGGGGGGGGGGGGGGGGGGGGGGGGGGGGGGGTGGTTTGCAGCAGAAGCTTAATGAGGGGCATCAGAGAAATGAGATTCAGATTTAACTCATTCCTGAGAAATTAATAAATTAGAATTGGGGCCTTCGCCCCCACTTCAGTAAAAAGCAGGGTTAAGTACAGGGTTTTTAGCCTACTAACTACTAACACTAAAACATCCCAACTGGAAAATAGTCTACCCTATTACATCCAGTAAACGATTGACTGTCTCTGCAACGCCCAAACGGAACAGAACGCCAAGCTTTAACAGACTAAAAAGCAATTCGTCTAGTAGCCGGTGCCCATCCTTGTGCTCTTCTGCAAACGGAATGACCTTTTTTTTAAAAAAAAAGTCATTCCTGAGGGCAGTTTTACATGTTAACAGCAGATTTGCTATATTTATTTCTTTTTTTTTTGCGAGGCTATATTTATTTCTTGAACTGAGTAGATTTTGCCGTTGTCGTTGTTCTTCTCTGCTCTGTTGTTACGAGTTGTGTGTCTACCACGGTCATATTGAAAAACGAACGTGACGTGCGTTTCAGGGTAAGATCAAAGAAGCGTGTAAGTGATGTACGCGAATACTATACTGTACACTTGCAACCAGGCCGTCGCTTAGCAGGGCCTATATGGCCGACGGAACAGGGCCCCCAAAAATTTGGGGCCCCCAATTCACAATGCAAGACTATAGAAATGGCCCATCGCAGCCCAATACGAAGAAAACAGACTAGCCCAGCAACAACGGCGTTCTGCGTTCATGATAGCTCGACGCGGTTCCGCATGCAAATCGATGGTTCGCATCCACTACGCCGCCGCCGTCCTCTCCCAAATCACTCAAACCTGCTCCAAATCGCAGGGGCCTCAAATCGCTCAAGTCTGCTCCAAATCGCAGCACCAATTCGTTGCAATTGCAGATCCCCCGACGGCCAACCTCGTCGAGACCATCAGCACTGCCCCAAATCGCCTGAAGCGCAGCAGCGCGTACAGCTTGCAAGCCTCTCGCGTGAAGGCCTCAAGCAAGCAAGCAGGCATGTCTTTTCTTTTTTTAATCTTGCATCAGCGGCGCTCCATGTTCCTTTCATTTTTTTAATCTTTGTACTAGTACTAGATGCTGTTGCTTCTTGCTTAGTGCTCTTGATGGATTTGTGTTGAAAGAGCCTCAGTCTTATTCTGAAAATCAAATTCCAGAAGCTAATAGTGTTGATGAGATTGAGGGGAATGGTGACAATGCTAACATTTGGGTGCAGGTTGAGGCTCATCCTGCAGAAATTGGTCAAAGAGATGATGCTAATATTGCCGAAGAAGTTAATGACCATGCTGAAGAGGTCGAGATTCTTTTGAACTTGATATATTTGATCCGAGAAGAATTCTACTTTTCAAGAGAACATAAGGTCGGTTTATTTATCGAGTGCTACTTTTACATTTTTTTGCATTAATATTTGATTCATTCTTAAATATTGTGAAAAAAGGCATGTATGAAAGTTATATAGTTGCATTTTAGCTATGTGAATTTCAAATTTTAGGGCCCGACTTCACATTTCGCACCGGGGCCTCAAATACTTAGAGACGGCCCTGCTTGCAACTGCATACAATGCGAATAATTTGTGCAGCAGAGAGCTACAGGGTCAAGCGTGACTCTCACTCTGGCAGCTGTAGCAGTGCGGTGCTCATGAAAAGCACGATTTTTTTTTTTTGCGAGGAATGAAAAGCACGAATTGACAAGACCGGGACACGGCATCAGCCGCACCTGCGCCCTTGAAAAGCAACGTTTTGTTTAGATGCGTGTGGTGTGAATTGGGAAATGATCCTTTTAAGCACATTTGAGATTTGATCGCTTTGATGAAAGAAGCATGCACATTGAGTTTTTTTTTTTTTTTTGGAGCACAGCATGCAGATTGAGTTGACTTTGCGAGAATCCATCCCATTCGCATCGCACGGATAGACTTTGTTGGGCCACGCTTTATTGACGAGCCTGCAACGCAATCCGTATTTGATGAGCCTGCTTGCTTATTTCGGCAAGCTGCCCGCGCTGCTTCGTCATCGTCAGTCATCCCCGCGTCGACATCATCGCCAACGACCAGGGCAACTAGCGCTGCAAGCGGGGCGTGCCGCATGCGCCGCAACAACCTTGCGGGCTGATGCGGCGGCCCGCATGCCGCCGCAAATGCTGGAGAGGCTTAAGCGGCGTCCCGCAAAGCGACGCCGCATCAGCCGCGTTCTGCTCTGGCCACATTGTGCCGTTGCAGTGACTCTGGACAGCATTTGCGTCGACAGTTGTTACTTTTCTCTGACCATCATATTTACAGTTCGTTCATACAAAGATTTTGGACGTTTAATTGAATGTATCAATGGACATCTACTTTACTTTCCACAAAATCGCATATAAAAGAAAAACAGTCTCCATCAGGTTGTATCAGAAATATATACTGAAATTTACACAGCATGAGGAATGAACCAGTACCACTAAACAGGTTAACAACAGCATGAACAAAAACATCAGGATGAGTTGGCCTCCAAATAACTGTTGAGTTTGTGAAACTGCAAAGAACATCAGGAAGAGTTCAATCAAAAGATCAGGCACAAGCAGCAGGAACATAAATACAATATGTGGTCATGCAAACGATGTCAGTTCATCTAAAACGATGTCAGTTCACACTGCGAGTAGCATGAACAAAAGCAATACAGACCAGTGTTGCAGCTAGTAGCATAAAACTCAACACTAGGATACTGATGTCACCGCATGTTTGTAACTCAACAACAGGGTCGTCTGATGAACTGCAGAAGGCACACAACAGATCGGCAGATGTCAGGAGTTGCTTACAAGCATGCATACTCTATCCATCACCGGATGAATTACGGCAAAACACAGCAGAAATCCAATATAAAACATTGAGACTCAAAAGCATACGATGTTCCATCATCTCAGTCTAGCATGCCAGTTCCTTCCTAGGCATTCCCACAAACACAAGGCGGACACCACCAAGGTTGATTGTTCCAGCAACGACCAAGGTGATACAAGCTTGACAGAAGGAGAGGTCGAGAGTGCTGCCTGTGCTGGAGGGCGCAGTGTCGACACGGGAGGCGTGGCGTCGGAGGCCGCCCGCGCAGTGCATCGTCAGAGGCCAGAGGCGAAGGATGTGTCGACGACGGACCGGTGCTGGATGTCGGTGTCCGCACGGGAAGGCGTGGCGTGGAAGGATGCGTCACCGTCGTCATGCGTCCTTGTTGGTGACGAGGTCGACCTTCTTCTTGGTCTTCTTGGTGACGCGTTCGCAGCTTCTTGGCGTCGAAGCAGCCGACCGACAACGGTCAAGGCAGCTTGCTCGTCCGGGGATGGCGGCTTGACGCGGGCGAGCTGGTGCACCGGCCGCATCGCCCTCCTCCTCTGGCTTCAGCTGCTGCCCGCTGCCTCCTCCTCCACCTGCCCCGCCACAGCCACCGACGCGGCGAGCTGCTTTCCCTAGTTGCGGGTTACGGCGCCGCCGGTCCCTCGAGCTGCGCCGCTTCAGCCCGCATCGACGAAGCGGTCGCTTAAACGGGCCGTATGCGGGATTGCGGCACGGGCCAGCCCGGCGGCGTTGATTGCGAGTCTCCAAGTGCTCCTATCCATAGCTAAAAATTATATTGCAATTACTGACTTGAAATCTTCGGTGCAGATTCCAAGCAGCTCATTGGTAGGAGATTTACTGATGCTTCAGTACTCCAGAACAACATTAAGCTCTGGAACTTCAAGGTCATTTCTGGACCTGATAACAAGCCTATGATTGTGGTTCATTACAAGGGTGTCGAGAATAATTTTTAAGCTGAAGAGATCTCCTCCAAGGTTCTTATCAAGATGTGTGAGATTGCTGAAGCCTACCTAGGCACCACCATCAAGAGCGCTCTGTTGTTGCTGTTCCTGACTGCTGGCAGGGCAGCAAGGATGCTGGGGTGATTGCTGGTTTCAATGTTAATTGTGTTGTCTATGAGCCAACTGCTACTTCTATTGCATATTTTCTTGACAATAAGCCTGCCAGCCTTGGTGAGAAGAATGTTCTCATCTTTGGCCTTGGAGGTTGTAAGTTTGATGTCTCTCTTCTTACCATCGAGGAGGGTGTCTTTGAGGTCAAAGGCCATTGCTGGTGATACTCACCTTGGCGTGTGAGGACTTTGATAATCAGATGGTTAACCACTTTGTCTAGGGGATCAAGAGAAAAAATAAGAAGGATATATCAGTGGAAGCCCCGAGGCGCTCAGGAGGCAGTGGACAATGTGTGAGAGGGCGAAGTGGACCTGTCCTCCACTGCACAGACCACGATCGAGATTGATTCACCGTACGACGGCATTCACTTCTACTCCGCCATCACCCGTGTCAGGTTTGAGGAACTCAACATGGATCTCTTCAGCAAGTGTATAGAGTATGTGGAGAAATGCCTCAGGGATGCCAAAATGGACAGAAGCTATGTACTATGTTCATGATGTTGTTCTGGTTGGTGGGTCAAGTTCATTCTTGCATCCAATGTTGAACTTTGATGGATGTTGGGAAATATATATCCAAGAAGCTACTTTTTTCGTCTGCTATATTGTTTTCAACATTACTTCGATAATATTTGCCTGGTTTGTGCTTGCTGGTATATGTACTGTAGTCTTGTTTGACCACTGATTCAGGTTGTCATCTATAAGGAGAGACTATTAGGATTGGCCAACGTTTCAATTATCTTTCATATTTTTGTTGCAGTTCCTGGTAATACGTGTTGTAAACTGTCTTAACACAAGGTTAACTTTTTTTTTGAGATTACACAGTACAACTCAGACACTCACAACGCACGCACACTCTCCTATGAACACACGTACGCAAACCCTACCCCTTTGAGCATCTTCGAAGACTGAGCCAACAAATCTAGAGATACGAAGTCACCACTGGCGCCTCGCTGTCGACGGGAGCGTCGCCTACCACTGAAAGCACAAATGCTGTTAAATCCTTGAAAATTCGTTAACTTGAGCACCTGACTATCAAAACGAGCAACACGCGGCTCTGGATAGTGGCTACCATCTTTTAATCTTATTATCATGCTGATTGACAGTTTTATCAGACCTTCAAGAGAAGACATCATGCTCTGGAAGGCTTGAAAGTGTAGTATGATTCCGCTGATAGCGGGCCAGAAAAATATTTATCCATTCGTTAACATTAGCGATGGTGAGCTTCATCATATGATCGGCATGATATTAACTTGCACTAGCAGGTTTACAGTAATTTATATGTGCTGCCAGTAATCTCATTGCCTGTGATAGTACATGAAAGCATGGATTTTCTTCCTCCTGTCGTGGGTGGAAATAGGGGATTTTCATCTTTTCCAAGCTTTCCCTTTAACCACAGTGCGTTGCATGTACCTTTCTTCAGATTGAAATGTAGACGTAGACACTACACCACAGACGCACTGCAGCGGCGGGTCAAAAAGGACTATAGCGGCGGGCAGGCCACCCGCCGCTACGCTTGTGCCGCTACAAATGGGATTTGCAGCAGCGGGTGCATGGACCCGCCGCTACAGATAAGGGCATGTTTGGTGCCAACTTTAAGTCATGACTTAAAGTCCAAAAGTGAAATAAGTCGACTTATTTTACCAAACATGCCTGACTTATAAGTCACCAGTGACTTTAAGTTTTAAGCTACCTCAACCCAGCTTAAAACTTATAAGTCAGTGAGACCCACCCGCCTCTCCTCCACTCCATCCTCTCTCCTCCCCTCGTTTCTCGAACCCTGACTTATTTGCACCAAACATCCCTAACTTGTAAGTCAGTATTTTTCAGTCAGGTGACTTATAAGTCATCTGACTTATTTGCACCAAACATGCCCTAATTTTGTAGCGGCGGACACTGCCATCGTCCGCCGGTACAACAGCTATTTCCAGCGGCACCAGCCGCCGCTACTACTGATTTTCAAAAACAAAAAAAAAATGCTGGAGAAGCTCTTCAGCACTGGTCGCAGCAAACACAATTTGCCTTATTCTTGCACAACATGCAGCCACAGTTTCAAGAAATCATACACAGATTCTTAACAAAGAGAACTTATACAGATTGAGAAACTTTCAGAACTTGTACAAATCAAAAGAGTTGGGGAGCTCTGGCAACACGATGAAGAACAGCTTCAGCTCGTACCAACTTGCACAGGAACAAGGTTGCATCCACCTAATCACTCCATCTTGGTTCAGGAAGCTTCATGGTCCTGCAACATTCAAATCACATCCGTCACACATTCAGCCCCCCCAAAAAAGATCACAATAAATCACACCCGTCACACAAATTGGAAGAACTCGAAAGAAACAGAAAGAATCCAATGCATGACGAGCAGCTCTTGCCTGGGCATGTAGGACTTGCCAAGCACAGTGATGGGAGTCGGGTCAGGGAGCGCGGCAGGGCCACCGCGCCGAGCTGCAGAGGGAGCCGCGCCGGCGAGATCGAACCAACCGATGAGCAGCCGCCTATATCTCCGCCATCGAGGACGGGGACGCCGGGCTCTGCGCCGTGTCGTGGCCTTCTTTCGAATCGACATCTGCACAGATGACCCAAACTAATCATGAACGAAGCCAATGAAGGAAAAAAAGAAGTCTTAATCTCTGGAAGAAATATTAAGAAGTGACCGCCGCCGGATCTTGCCGTGGAGGACCGTTACCAGGCGGATCTCGATGTGGAGGAGCAGCGTCGGTGCCGCACCCTTCTACACGACGGCGGCGGATCCCCGCCTGATTCCCGCCGAGCAGCCACCGCACGCGGTGAGCCGCAGCCGCCGTCGGGAAGGCCGAGCTTCCGCCGCGTCCGGTGAGCCCCAGCCGCCGTCAGGGAGTTCGAGCTCCCGATGCGCTCGGGGAGCCCGAGCCGCGACGCCGTGCTCCATGATTGCTGGGATCTACGGATAGGATGGGAGGAGGAGAGGGTTCGAGAGGAGGGAGTTGTGCGGCGCAGGAGTGTCTGTGGTGGAGGATGTGGCTGGTAGGAGCGGCTAGGGTTTAGTGTAGGCTTTATAGCGGCTCGGAGAGTTAGCGTGGGCCGGAACATGGGCCGCGGGAGCAGCAACGGACCTTCGTGTCGACCGCCGCTGGAAATTGATTTGTAGAAGCGGATTGAATCATGGGCCGCCCCTACAAATGGTCTCTATTTGTAGCGGCGGCCCATGTTTTGGTCCGCCGCTACAAATTATTTGTAGAGACGGATGATGTCTTTGTCCGTCTCTATAAATTATTTCTAACGGCGGGGCATATAAAGAGTGTCATTTCTTTGTTATTAGCGGCGGGCGACGTGTAAAACCGCCGCTACGTGATTTTGAGGTCCGCCGCTATAGTGCCTTTTTGTTGTAGTGAGAGGTGCACTCTTCCAATAGCCTTTTGCAAACTGCTGTTTCAAATATCGGCTGCTTAATGACTCAATAAGTTCCCAGGAATTGCTGACACAGAATATGTTTCTCATTTACAACAGCTAATTGTTCGATTTTTTTTACAACAGCTGTATTAATAATCGATTGACCCCTTCTGAACTCAACCGGCGTAGTTAGAAATCTAGGAGTAGGAAACGGAGAAGGGAAGATATGTACATGCTGGAGAGGGCCAAACCTGAACACTATTATTGTTGAGCAGTCTTCTGTCCGTCTGTCTTCTTGTTGAGCAAAAGGATGATCAAAACTGCGAAGTCAACTCGGAGCTACTTGGCGATATGGTTTCGCACAGCTCTTCGCTGCAAGTCAACTCGAGATGCCTTGGGTTTACACCTCGCAGGTATTCAGGATGTCGGAGTCCTCCATCACGAGGCTATCGATCGAGTGCGGGGACACCTTCCAGCACCTCCACATTCGAGCAACAGACGATCCTAATCCTCTGCAACCTGGAGAGACCGCTGATCCTCTTTAGCTAGGGGCAGTGGAACACATCAAGCTCCACAACCGAAGAGAAGTTCTCCACACATGGTAGGTTGCTCAGCTCTCGATCGTACAGGTTCAGCACTACTCTCAGCCCTGTACACAATACAATACTTTAAGCAATAATATTTATGTATATATAGGACTAGCAATAGTAACATTATGTCACGAATTGTTAGCCATTGATGATTAAAGACAAAAATAAAAGAAGAAGTACGACCTATATGACGAATCAAAATGTCTAGATATGTTAGATCGGAGAGAGTACTAACAAACTCAAGCAAAATAGTTTACTGATTGCTTGCAAAACTCCAAGTGTAAAGGCAACTAATTAACCTGGTGTGGGAGCCGATTCTTGAGCAAAGACCACGCATCGTCTTTGTCGAGGGGGCTAACATGGTGTTGGTAGAAGGAATGGTGCATCTGTGGAGCCAAAACTTTGAAGCCTTGTGGTGACCAGGACCCTGCTTCCTGGCTGTTTATCGCTGGCATTTGTGACTGGGACACTAAGCACACTCTCTCTCCCATGCCCTGAGACTCCACATATCACCCATGCCTACGATGGAAACCACCTTCATGACGTCGTGGTTTTCATCGGTGGTTATTGCTAGCTCATGGACAAGAAGCCTTGCATCCCTCTCGATCTGCTCAACGACGACGGCTGACGGGATGAACTCTGACGTCATCCTCTGCCCGCTGGAGTAGTATTCAGCTGCTTCAGTCTTGTGTTCTGGGTAGGAGTTGAGTTTGGCGGTAAGGAAGTTGAATTTCGCGGCCTCCTTGTGGATTTCTTCCAGCCGCTGGTTCAGCTCCTTGATACGGCTACCAATCTTGTGCGCGAACACTGGGTTGCGCAGGCAGAAAAGGAATGGCTGGCAGCAACCAGGCATCTTCTTCTCCAAGCATTGACTCCCGCCTCTCCTCGGCCTTGAGCTGGCTCAGCTCGAGGACGTCGGTGGCGTCGTACATGACGCCCTTGAGCATCCTCACCCACCCCTGCACGAGCTCCGTGATGCGCTTCCTCTCAGCGTCAGCTAGGAACGCCTTGACGTTACCCAGGTTCCGCCCCAGTTTCTCCATCTCACCGTGGACGCCCAGCAGCAGGCCCACCTCTTCTTCAGCCATGTCCGTGATCATCTTCATCACTAATGGCAGCAAAGCTTCCAGGACGGCCGCCATGGCTCGACCTCCCTGCAGCTAGTAATTAAACCATACAGATATCCATAAGAGCGCAAAAAAACGATCGAGACTCACTGGATGATCTACCTACCTAGCTTGTAACACTCTACTACTAGTCTACTACGTACTATGCACCGTACTCTGAGCTTGATAGGTCCATCATGCATGTTGGCACTGAAACTAATGAGCCTAAACTAAGTTCTCAGAATTTTGTTTATCTTCACTTTATCCAGTACAAAACTAACAAGCGAATGAAATAATATAAAAATTCAGAATGTTTGAGAATTAAGATTATGAAAAACTAATAGATTATTAAGTTAAATATTGAACTAAGACAGGAAAGATAAAACAAGAAATAGATATTACGTGCAAATGGCATTGAGATCACGGTATATTGCTAGCTAGAGAATAGCGTGGATGAAGTTACCTCAAACTTGAAGGTGTTGTCGTGCCTTTTGCTGTCGAAGTATACTAGTGTGCAATTTGTCATGGAAGGCAACAGGACAGGTGTGAGCTGTATATATACAGGGAATGAAATAGGCTTGAAAGAAAGAAAGAAAGAAAAGGAGAACCAATGCTTGCGACACACTCAACGGATCGAGTACCAAATAAACTTGGAATGGAGTTATCAGTTGTTCATTTCCTCAGCACAGAGGCATAGGAAGCAATCCCTTGCTTTTTTGAATTATTAACGCAGTAAGTTGTTCTTTTCGTATGCACTAGTTACAGATAATGTTAATTTGGGCTTCTGAATCAAGCATTTTTTGAGTTTCGCATCAAGTCAGCTGTGCAAGCGCACTTTTTTTTTTTGAGAGAGAGAGAGAGAGAATGCTAGCGCACTTTAGAGGTCATGCTTTACTTGATGAAAGCAGACATGCGATGTTAACTATACTTTACGCTAGCTAGATCTGCATTTAATTAAGCCTGCATTAGGGCTTTAACGAAGATTCGTTGCCGGCCAGGTCGGAGAGGTACCTTTGGCTTTTCACCGCTTGATTTCTTGGTCAGGTTTCCCGCCATCATGCATGCATGGCTCGATTCGATCGTATACATACATGCCATACAGGATATATAGTTACGTGTCTTCTCTCCTGTGGTATGGCGCAGTTAAGCGAAGCAGCTGAAATAACTCGACCAGATCGAGGAAGCAGCATGTCTGTCTGTTGTTCCCGCAGCAGAGTCGTTGAACATATAGCTGTTCGGTCGACGTTTGAAATTACAGTATGTAAGAGCATCTCCAAAAGAGCTCCAAAATCTCTCTTTAAATCAAAATAATGAGATTCAATCAAAAAAAAACTATCTCCAACAGCATCCCAAAACTACTCCCAACTTTTTCATACCCCCTAAACTCCCCTCACTAGCTACAAACAGGGAAAGTATTGGGATCCCTATTTCTTCTTTTTTCACTAGAATTAATAATTTTGTGGCCCCAAATGCTGACGTGGCCCAATCAAAAGTGTTTTGATCCATTTTTAAGGAGAAACTGTTGGAGGAGAGAAGTAAAATTGTCAGGCATAGTTGCTTCCAAAAACAAGTTTATAGGGCTAATTTTTTTTAATCTTTTGGAGATGCTCTAACGAACCAGCAGAGCATCCCGTTACGAATATACATGCATCGCCTCCAGTCCAGACAATGGAGATCGAAGGCCTCTAGCTAAGACGGGCCTTTAAATCATCCCCCCAGTCCCAGGTACTCGGAGATCGGTTTTTGCCCGTCGACCTCGTCAGAGTTTCGATGGGTGGGGAGTCTCGGGACCATGCATGGCTGGCTGTTGTCGATGTTTCGAGATATTAGTATACTATGGGGATGTTTGGTTGCTAATCACATTTTGTCATCACTTCCGATTCCATGGATTCTATTCGCCCGCCCCTGCAGCTTTAGCTGATGCACGTAACCTATCTATCTATCGATCTGCACAGTATACATTTTGTGTGTTTGATGAAAGAAGCATGACGATAGTATACGTCGTCCCCGAGTTTGAGAAAGTTCCTTATGGGCCATGCTTTAGTAGCAAGCCCAAGTCAATTAGCTTGGTAGCTGGGCCATCGTCCACGCACGATCAGCAGCCTGCTTGGGTGATCTCAAAAAAAAAAAAAAAACAGCCTGCTTGGGAAGGTGCAAAACGTTTCGGCCTGCTTCTTCCTCGGCGACCCGCCGCTGGAACTTTCTCAAACTCAAGCTCCACTGGTGGAGTCAATTTTTACTTTTCCACCCTTTGTGTGCGGATGCTACGCACTTTTTAAGTATGCGCCTACAACTTTTCGGCTAGTAAAGATTTTTGATATGTTACCATTTCTTGCTTCTACTCAGCCCGATGATTAAAATTCAATAGCACTTTCTAGTTAAACCATTTTCTCCATGCTCATCAGCCAGAGCGATTTTCCGATGTAGCTGATCACGTGTTGGGTAGCTCAAGTTATCAACCATCGAAGCACTTTTCAATCAGCACCAGAATTTTAACTTTCTCTCCATTGACAAGATTTTGGAACCTTTCTTTAAAACGCTAAACGACATAAACCATTTCAGTCATGAAAACCACCTCCTTGTAAAATACAGTGTACAGCTAAATGTTGAAGCCAGTAATATCAGGGTGGAAAAGTTTATGCTTTATAGTATATTCTTCATCAAAAAAAAATTTGCTTTTTTTTCCTGAAACATGATATGATCCGGACTGTGAATTTGTGAACAAAGAAACGAATTTCAGATTCCCTGACGAATGGACTAATGAGGATTTAACATAGGGTAATCTTTGTTAGTCCTATGTGATAACGTTTTTTATGCCCTCCACAAAAAATGATAAAACAAGTCATCCTCTAGATGGTCGTCGCGGGGCTGGCGGATGTGATATTTTATATGTATATATTGTTGTCTCTAGAGTGCGTACTTGTAAGCTTCATGACCATTGGAGCTAGGGAAACCCCAAGGTATGAATGTTTTGGTGATAGGATGAGAACCATGAATGTGACTAACACTCTTTGTGAGATCTTATAGGTCACATATGAAGAAAGCTCCGTCCGTTGGTGGTGAACGCCAACACACCATGAACTTAATTGACAAGGATGATTGGTTGCCTTCATCTACACAAGAACGGACTTGATGGAGTCGCGGAGAAGACATGGATCAAGGCTAAGGACATGCTAGATCCAAGCGGGTGTTGCTTGGTTAGATGTTAGCTTGAGTCCATAGGAAAAACCGGACTATCAAGAGGGTTCGAGGTGGTTCTCTTAGTACACACTAGTTATAGAGATCATTGGATGCATGGTGAGTCTCTCAGGGGCTAGGGTGGCAGAAGAGAGTTGAAGGAACCAAAAAGATCAAGTGTTGAAGAAGAAGATCAAGAAGAAGATCGAAGCTGCGAAGGCAGAAGAGACCAGACAGTACGGTCAAGGAGACCGTACAATACGGTCTACAGAGGAAATCCAGACAGAGAAGCTCAAGTTTCTGGAAGTTGAAGAATAGAGACCGGACAGTGGACCGGACAGTACGGTCCTAAGGACCGGACAGTACGGTCTCTATTGGGTTTTCCAGACAGAGAAGCTGAAGTTTCTGGAAGTCGAAGAATGAAGACCAGACAGTCTGACCGTACAATACGGTCGTGGACCGGACAGTACGGTCTTACAGGCGAAGAGCAACAGAGAAGGAGAAGTTTCTGTTGGCTGAAGAAGAATGGAGACCGGACAGTACGGTCCTAGGGACCGTACAATACGGTCTGGTCTGAGATGAGTTGCAGCACTCCCTGGATGCCGGTCTGGTGAAGACCGGACAGTACGGTCAGATGGAGACCGGACAGTACGGTCTACTGTACGGTCATCACGCAGACTGGGCACTTTTGGACAACGGCTAGTTTGAGGTTGGAGGCCTATATATAGTCGGTTGCTTACCTCTTTGAGGTGCTCTTGGACCCAGGAAAGAGGGGAGGTGCTGCCAAGAAGCCAAGAGGAAGAAGTGTGAAGCACTTGAGAAGGATTTGGAGTGATCCTAGTGCTTGAGAGAGTAGCAAGTTGCATCCTTTGATCTCTAGGCTAGTGTGGGCTTGAGAGAGTCATCTAGGGCTGTTACTCTTGGTCTATGGCAAGGCCTAGACCGGTTAGGCGTCGGTGTTGAGCTGTCCAAGGAGATTGTGGAAGCTAACACAAGTTTGTACACGGTCTTGGAGCTTCCCGTGCGAAAGAAGCATCACTAGTGGAGCGCCCTTTGGCACGCATCACGTGCGGAGCCTTACCTCCGGAAGAGTACCCGGGATCGAGCCCGGCGGGACGTGCCCGCGACTTCACTCGGAGGGTGAAGTGTGCTCTAGGAGGGATCGCCATCGAGCGGAGGGACGGGGTCGAGACTCCGGCGGGAGTGACCCAACGTGGAGTAGGGGAAGGCGCCATCCTTCCGAGACCACGGGAAAACATCATGAGCATTCTCTATCCCTTCTCCTTTACTACTCGCATTTACTTATCGCACTTCATATGATTGCTTGTAGTACTTGAGTTGTGCTCTTATCTTGCTTGTGTGTTTACCTTGGTACCTACTAGCTTCACTAGGTTTGCTTGATTGCCTTGCTCGTGTGCCTACTTGTTATAGCCTTTCTAGTAGCTCTAAGGACTCTACTTAGTGTGCCTAGTATCTTGGTTGCCTTGTCTCTAGTTATCTTGTTACCTTGCCTTGCCTAGCTTAAGTCTTCCGTTATCTATCTATCTTGTGCTAGGTTGCTAGTGTGGTGTGGTTGTGTTATCTATATGCACTAGCTATATAGGTTAAGGATACTCCTTAGTGTGTTTTACCTTGTTACTAGAACTACTCGCTAGGAGTTGCCTGGGTGTAAGTGTTTGGAAATAGATTCTAGAGTGCACCGATTCACCCCCCCTCTCGGTCACACGATCCTTACAAGTGGTATCAGAGCCAAGTGCTCATTATTAGGGCTTTACCGCCTTGAGTCGTGACCGGGATTGGGTGTGGGAAAATGGAGTCCACTCATGATGACGTTTCTAACACTTCCATCGCCTCTACCTTGATTGAGCCTTATGATTGTGTGCTTAATGACATTTCTTACTATGGTGTGCGTGATGAGTATGATGAGCTTGTTTTGAATGATAATGAGGATATCACTAACTTCGCATCTCGCTTGTATGTTCTTGCTAGGAAACTCATGTCACGAGGCTATCCATCTATTATGCACAAGCATGTTGTGAAGAAGCTTATCCGATCTCTACCACTCTCACGGTTTGGTATTCTTGCTTTTGCTCGAGTGGATGAGTTTGTGAACATGCCCTATGATGAGGTGGTTGCTATTCTCTCCTCTCTTGAGGAGGATATCAAGAAGGGCAAGGATATCCCTCATGCAAGTGAAGATCAACACATTGAAGCCCAACCTCTACCTCAAGCTCAATCATCATCTTGTGTTGGTGAAGGTTCTTCTTCTCGGGATCAAGAGGATGGATATATCAAGCTATGTGATGAGTTGGACCACATCTCTATGATGCCGAATGAAGATCTTGTTGAGTTTGCTCTTCGGATGGATTCACTCATCAAGAGGATAAATGAGAACAAGTTTTGGATAGTCACCAAGGAAGAGGGACTCAAGAGGTTTCTTGATGCTTTGCCGAAGGACAAGTATGGTGATCACATTGAGTTTGAAATCTTCAAGCTCAAGTCCTACTCAATTGAGCAAGTCATTGAGATCATCACAAGAAGAAGGGCTCGCTCTATGCTCTCTAACACATTCAAGACCCCAAGTGATGATGAGGAAGAAGAAGAAGATGATAAGGTTCCCGTCTTCTATTGTGATGATGACTATTCAAGTGCTAGTGATGATGAGCCGGAGCCTATCAAGGAATATCACATGAAGAGTGAAGTCTTGCCATCCCTTTTTGAAGACTACTACAACTTGTATGAGCCGGATCTTGCCGATCGGCCTCACTATCATCTCTTCGACATGTATGATGTGTTCTATAGGGAAGATGGGGGAGACTTGGCTTGATTGTTGGAAGAGACTTCTTGTTTTGGTGGCTAGAGTGAACTCTTTTGAAGGAGAAGACAAAATTAGTGATGAACACGCAATTCACACGGTGATCTCTATGCTACCATACAATAGGAAGGTCCACATTCTAAATGATCTCAATGATGATATTAGTGGTATGACTCTCAAGGACATGATCTTGATGGCACTATCCTATGAGAATCAAATCTACAACATTCTTGAGTACTTCAATGCTAGTGGAGAAGTGGGAAGGTTTCAAGGTCTTCAACTTGGAACTCATGTCACACACATGGGTGTTGATCGGACCATGTGGAGACACAATGGAGTCACCAAGGCAATGATTGACGCCTTGGATGCATTGGACTTGGACTTTCTCAATGGAGTTCCTATGGCCTACATCAAGAGCAAGCAAGAGGTAAATGATATGTCAATTGATTCTCATGATACTAACACTCCTCTTTGCTTGATGGCTACTTCCAAGGTGAACTACAAGATTGGTGGCAAACATTGGGTGTTGGATAGTGGGTGCACTCAACACATGACCGGTACTTCATCCATCTTCACCAACTTGGAAGAAAATGAAGATCATGACAAGGTCACATTTGGGGACAACTCCAAGCACAAGGTGAGAGGTCTTGGTAAGGTGGCTATCTCAAATGACCTCTCTATCTCTAATGTATTGCTTGTTGAGTCCCTAAACTTCAATCTTCTATCCGGTGCTCAAATATGTGATCTTGGCTTTTCTTGTAACTTTGATGCTAATGGGGTGGTTCTTCATAATGATGCTATGGGTCTCACTATCAAGGGCTTTCGTCATAATAATCTATATGTTGTTGATTTTGAGACTAACATTGTTGCCCCTAGCACTTGTCTCTTCACTAAGTCCGCTCTAGGTTGGCTATGGCATCGAAGGCTTGCTCACATTGGTATGGGTCAACTCAAGCATGTAATGAAGAACAAGCTAGTGAGAGGAGTCAAGGATGTCACCTTTGAGAAGGACAAGCTATGTAGTGCATGCCAAGCCGGAAAGCAAGTGGCTTCACCTCATCCATCCAAGAATTTCTTGTCAACTTCAAGACCTCTTGAGCTCCTACACATTGATCTTTTCGGACCTACAACTTATGTGAGCATTGGTGGAAATCTCTATTGCTTGGTGGTAGTGGACGACTACTCAAGATATACTTGGGTATTCTTTCTTGAGAACAAGGCACAAGCAATTGGGATATTCAAGAAGTTTGCTAGAAGAGTACAAAATGAGTATGGGCATCACATCAAGAAGATTCGGAGTGACAATGGGACGGAGTTCAAAAACTCTATCATTGAAGACTATTGTGATGAGATTGGCATAAAGCATGAGTTCTCGGCTACATACACTCCTCAACAAAATGGTGTTGTTGAGAGGAAGAACAAGACACTTATCACTCTTGCTCGTGCTATGCTTGATGAGTACAACACTCCGAAGAAGTTTTGGGCGGAAGCTATCATCACGGCATGCTACACCTCCAACCGGATCTATCCACAAGTTGCTAAACAAGACTCCATATGAAATGATTGTTGGGAGAAGACCGAATGTTGCCTACTTCCGAGTGTTTGGTTGCAAGTGCTACATCTACAAGAAGAGGGAAAGACTTGGCAAGTTCGAGAAGAGGACCGACGTGGGCATTCTTGTCGGTTACTCGGGCTCGGCCAAAGCTTATCGGGTTTACAACACCTCTACCGGCTTTGTTGAAGAAACCTATGATGTGCAATTTGATGAGTCTCACGGGTCTCAAGAAGACCCTCCTTCTTCTCATATTGTAGGTGATGAACCCGTGGAGGAAGCTTTGGAGAACATGCCTATTGGTGAAGTTATTCCTCGTGAAGATGAACCTCCGACACCTCCTCCAACAACTTCATCAAGTGGACCTTCTACGAGCACATCTCAAGAGAATCCAAGCTCTCCCTCAAGTGAACAACATCAAGCACCTTCAAGTGATCCGCAACAAGCATCTTCGAGTCAAGCTACTCCAAATGAACCGCAACAAGCGCCATCAAGTCTACCTCATGCAACTACGAGCCAAGCTTCACCGAGCAATCAAGAACAAGCACAATCTACTTCAACTCAAGATGATGGCTCGGGTTCACCTCTTCGACAACAAGACACTCACATCTCTAGGGAACAAGCCGCAAGAGATGCGCAAGATACTTCGCCGGCTCCTCCTCCTCCTCGAGAAGAACCTTCAAGGAAGCACAAACCCATTGCTCGGGATCATTCACGTGATCTCATCATTGGGAGTCCTTCTCAAGGGATAAAGACTAGGAGAAGTCAATATAAACCTAATTATGTTGATGAAGCTAACATTGTTGAGAATTTCTCTTTTGTCTCCACCCTAGAGCCGAAGACGATCGAGGAAGCCTTGAAAGACCACAAGTGGGTGCTATCCATGCAAGAGGAGCTCAACAACTTCAAGAGAAATGATGTTTGGAAGTTGGTGAAGCGGCCCAAGCGATCCAATGTCATTGGCGCTAAGTGGGTCTTCAAGAACAAGCAAGATGAGAAGGGAGCAATCGTGAGGAACAAGGCAAGACTCGTGGCGAAGGGCTACTCCCAAGTTGAAGGCGTCGATTTTGACGAGACTTTCGCCCCCGTCGCTCGTCTTGAGGCTATAAGAACACTTCTTGCTTATACTTCTCATTTTGATTTTAAACTTCACCAAATGGATGTGAAAAGTGCATTTCTCAATGGACTAATCAATGAAGAAGTTTATGTAGAGCAACCTCCCGGCTTCGAGGACCCCGAGCATCCGGACCATGTGTACAAGCTCAAGAAGGCTCTCTACGGACTCAAACAAGCACCAAGAGCATGGTATGAACGACTTCGAGATCATCTCATCACCAAGGGCTACAAGATCGGTAGTATCGATAACACTCTCTTTACTAAGCATATTGGTGATGATCTCTTTGTTAGTCAAATCTATGTTGATGATATCACCTATGGCTCTACTAACGAAATCTATAATGATGAGTTCCGTGCTCTTATGAAGAAAGAGTTTGAGATGTCCATGATAGGTGAACTCCATGTCTTCCTCGGTTTTCAAGTCAAGCAAATGAAGGAGGGCACGTTCATCTACCAAGAGAAGTACACTCGAGATCTTCTTAAGAGATTCGGCATGGAAGACTCCAAGTCCTACGACACACCTATGGCTACAAGTGTCCCTCTTGATGTGGATGTAAAAGGTATACCGGTGGATCCTAAACTCTATCGTTCTATGATTGGCTCACTTCTTTACCTTACCGCATCTAGACCGGATATCATGTTTAGTGTGTGCCTTTGTGCTCGTTATCAAGCTAACCCCAAGGAGTCCCATATGAGTGCCGTGAAAAGAATTCTTAGGTACATCAAGAGTACTCCTACAATGGGCCTATGGTATCCAAAAGGCTCGGACTTTGGACTTGTTGGCTATGCGGACTCGGATTTCGCCGGATGCAAAGTGAGTAGAAAGAGTACCTCCGGTGGATGCCAATTTCTTGGACAATCACTCATCTCATGGAGTTCCAAGAAA
Source organism: Eragrostis nindensis (assembly GCA_012490785.1). NCBI lineage: Eukaryota > Viridiplantae > Streptophyta > Magnoliopsida > Poales > Poaceae > Eragrostis > Eragrostis nindensis. The sequence goes on from JAAXCT010000284.1 coordinate 391,317, forward strand.
CAAAATTGTGTGGCTACTCTACGGCGGAGGCGGAATATTTGGCGGCCGGTGCTTGTTGTGCTCAACTCCTATACATGAAGCAAACCCTATTGGACTATGGATTATCTTATGGGCAAGTACCTCTCTATTGTGATAGCGAAAGTGCTATCAATATGGCTCTCAACAAGGGTGATCACGGCCATGCCAAGCACATTGAAGTCAAGCATCACTTCATTCGAGATCATGTGGCCAAGAAGGATATTGAATTGATTGGTGTTCGGACTCATGAACAATTGGCGACATCTTCACCAAGCCACTTGACAAGAAGACCTTTTGTAAGCTCCGGGGAGAACTTAATGTTCTCGACCTCTCCGACTTCACTTGATATCCTTGAGCTTACATTTGTATATATATGTATATATACTTTGCTTGTTTTTGTTTGTGTTGTTGTTTTTTGTGTGTTCTTCTTGTTTTGTAGGACCGACGACTAACCTACTTGAGATAGCAATGAGCATGGGTTAAGCTTGGGATTGGTGGCACTTGGCTCCCGAGGCTTTGAAGAATGGCTCGTTGTGATCAAGCTCATGGAGGGCTCTAACTTGTTGTTGGTAACTTCGCTCTTAGCTTTCTCTTATTTTACCCTTATAGCATCATGCATTGTACACTTATCATTCCTTGCATTCGCATCATGCATCTTGCATAAGTGTCTCGGCGCCGAGCACCCATCTAGGGGGAGTTGCTTATTCACAATATGAGTATATGACCTCCTATGATGAATTTATAGCAATGCTAATATGAGCTTCATGCCTATTGAACCAAGATTTTTGAGCTCCAAGGTTAAATCCACTTGCGCGGCTCAAAGTCTAAGGGTTCATACATTTCCATCATCATCAACTAACCCCTATGTACTTCAAGACAATATTCTTTTGAGAATGTGTGTAGGGATAATTGTTGGGAGATGGAGAATCACGGATCAAGGGGGAGCTTCACGCCAAATCAAGTAACTCATTTTCCCACTTGTCCCATATATATTTACACTAACCTTTTCTCCCTTGGAAGATTTCTTTTGGGTGATAGATGCCAAAGGGGGAGAAGAGTTGGGCTTAATGATCGAGCAAGAATATGGGGGAGAAGAGTTCGAGCGGAGAAGAGTTGGGAAGAAGAGTTCGGGCCTATGAAGGGTCGTGGAAGATGTCACCTCAAGGGGGAGTGTGTACAAGAGAAGATCAAAGGATCAAGATGATCGATCTTCGCACAATCTTGAGGTGATAAAGAAGAAGCAATGCCGTCTCAAGGGGGAGTTTGTACGAATGAAGATCAAGTGATCAAGATGATCGATCTTCACACAATCTTGAGATTGGTACACTTATCAAGGGGGAGCGGAATTCTACAAAGTAAGTATGAAGGTAAACCCCTTGCAACCTTTGCTTGTCATAGCTCCATGTGCTTTCTTTCACTTGTGATACGAGTTTTTGCTCTAACTTGTGACTTCTTTTGAGCTACGACTTGCCTCGACCTAATCAACAAGGTAACTATCTCTCTATCATATACTTGTTGTTTAGTGTCTTGATCGAGTTGCGTTTTTATCTTGGCTTTTGTCATTACATTCTTTATCTTCTCGATCATTTTTATCATGGTTGTCATCCATCACCAAAAAGGGGGAGATTGTAAGCTTCATGACCATTGGAGCTAGGGAAACCCCAAGGTATGAATGTTTTGGTGATAGGATGAGAACCATGAATGTGACTAACACTCTTTGTGAGATCTTATAGGTCATATGAAGAAAGCTCCGTCCGTTGGTGGTGAACGCCAACACACCATGAACTTAATTGACAAGGATGATTGGTTGCCTTCATCTCCACAAGAACGGACTTGATGGAGTCGCGGAGAAGACATGGATCAAGGCTAAGGACATGCTAGATCCAAGCGGGTGTTGCTTGGTTAGATGTTAGCTTGAGTCCATAGGAAAAACCGGACTATCAAGAGGGTTCGAGGTGGTTCTCTTAGTACACACTAGTTATAGAGATCATTGGATGCATGGTGAGTCTCTCAGGGGCTAGGGTGGCAGAAGAGAGTTGAAGGAACCAAAAAGATCAAGTGTTGAAGAAGAAGATCAAGAAGAAGATCGAAGCTGCGAAGGCAGAAGAGACCGGACAGTACGGTCAAGGAGACCGAACAATACGGTCTACAGAGGAAATCCAGACAGAGAAGCTCAAGTTTCTGGAAGTTGAAGAATAGAGACCGGACAGTGGACCGGACAGTACGGTCCTAGGGACCGGACAGTACGGTCTCTATTGGGTTTTCCAGACAGAGAAGCTGAAGTTTCTGGAAGTCGAAGAATGAAGACCAGACAGTCTGACCGTACAATACGGTCGTGGACCGGACAGTACGGTCTTACAGGCGAAGAGCAACAGAGAAGGAGAAGTTTCTGTTGGCTGAAGAAGAATGGAGACCGGACAGTACGGTCCTAGGGACCGTACAATACGGTCTGGTCTGAGATGAGTTGCAGCACTCCCTGGATGCCGGTCTGGTGAAGACCGGACAGTACGGTCAGATGGAGACCGGACAGTACGGTCTACTGTACGGTCATCACGCAGACTGGGCACTTTTGGACAACGGCTAGTTTGAGGTTGGAGGCCTATATATAGTCGGTTGCTTACCTCTTTGAGGTGCTCTTGGACCCAGGAAAGAGGGGAGGTGCTGCCAAGAAGCCAAGAGGAAGAAGTGTGAAGCACTTGAGAAGGATTTGGAGTGATCCTAGTGCTTGAGAGAGTAGCAAGTTGCATCCTTTGATCTCTAGGCTAGTGTGGGCTTGAGAGAGTCATCTAGGGCTGTTACTCTTGGTCTATGGCAAGGCCTAGACCGGTTAGGCGTCGGTGTTGAGCTGTCCAAGGAGATTGTGGAAGCTAACACAAGTTTGTACACGGTCTTGGAGCTTCCCGTGCGAAAGAAGCATCACTAGTGGAGCGCCCTTTGGCACGCATCACGTGCGGAGCCTTACCTCCGGAAGAGTACCCGGGATCGAGCCCGGCGGGACGTGCCCGCGACTTCACTCGGAGGGTGAAGTGTGCTCTAGGAGAGATAGCCATCGAGCGGAGGGACGGGGTCGAGACTCCGGCGGGAGTGACCCAACGTGGAGTAGGGTGTTGGCGATTTCTAGCATACTATTTTATATGCCAACTGCGCCTTATTTAGAGCATAAATGTCATCATTATAGGCCATTAACCCTTGATAATAGCACTATATTTATATATATGTCGTTCTGGAGCTTTATTGCAGAAACAAATGAAAAGGACGACATTCTGGACATTGAGGCTGATCTGGACCTGAAGAGAAGAGAACCAGCAGAAAAGGCCCACTGTGCCGATCGGCACAGACATGTGCCGACCGGCACATGGGACCCCAAGGCCACCAAAGCTGGCCCACCATTCAGTTTATTCTAGAAGGAAGTTATCCGAACCAATCTCGAGAGATATTCATCACGAAGAGATAAAAGATACTCGAAGATTTGAAAGAGCAATACAAGACTTGATCTCGAAGAAAACTGACTGGAAGGCCCACATGGAAGCTACCTAGGACTACGGAACCGACTTAGAGAGGAAACCGAGCTGGACACGAGGTGTGCCGATCGGCACAGCCCCTGTGCCGATCGGCACAAGGACTCTTTTCCCGAGAATCCTTTCCTTTCTGATGTACAGCCCTATATAAACTTGTAAAAGCCCTAGGGTTTCGGGATCCGCCGCCAGAGGGACAACACAGCTAGTAAGTTTAGAGCCACCGGGGCTTTGCCCCGTTCTTCATGTTCTCTAGTTGTTGATCAAGAACCATTGGTGCTAAAGAGGTGATCCATCAAGGTAGGCCTACTAGATGGTGATGTATCTTGCACTATGTATCATTAAAGTATGGTTGAATATGTGGATGAATGGTTTTGATTATTTGATTGCCTGGATTTTGTGGTCTTTACATGCACTTGTTCCTACGCTTAGTGACGACTAAGTATTAGATGTTATCTTAATTGTGGTGGCAAAAAGAGGTGACAAGATTCGTTCTCTCACTATCTCCATCGTGGTTAAGGTAGCATTGGGATCTTGTAATGCGCCATAATTGCACGTTGTCTCTGTACCTCCACAGCCGCTAATGCATACGCGATGATCCTTGAGATGATGTGTAGAGTAGGAAGAGGTCAGCGACTAAGGCGATTGGTCGTGACAGGGCTCGTCGGAAAGGGGCCTGGACCTACCGATCTTCGGTTATCAATAATTGAGTAATCCCGTTTATGATGCTATTTGATTAAGCTTCTCGGTTACGATCTCAACTAGCAGACTTGGCTAACTTACCCCATGATCTAATCTGTTCCTAGGCTTTTCGGACAACACTTCGGACAACTTCGCCTTCGTGCCGACCGGCACGCCCCTGTGCCGATCGGCACAACACCCCGTTTTCCTGAAACCCATGCTCACGCTCACTAGAAAGCTTGGCTAACTCTTTTACTGATGATTTTGCTTAATTCCCATAGGTCCTTGTGGTTCGATTAAACCTTGGAATACTCTTCTAGGGGAAAAAGACTACAACTGTACACCGTGCTCTTGCGGTATATAAGTGGGTGCGTAGATACGACCAACAAGCCGTCTTTTTCTGGCGCCGTTGCCGTGGACCTTTGTTCGAATTAGGCATTGTTTGAAGTTTGAGAAATTGGTCGCTGTGCCGATCGGCACACCTGTGTGCCGACCGGCACAGAGCTTTCTTTCTTTGATTTCTCTGTCTTTTCCAGTATATATGTCCTATTTCATTTAACAGACAGGTATGGACGGCGCTAAGTCGAATAAACCCTTTAATTACCTCGATGATCCAGAGATTCTCTTTCGCAAGCGTAAGGCGGAAAAGAAAAGCAAGTCAGTGGGAGACATAGAAGACAACAGCGAGCCACTCAGCCCGAAGGCATTGTTTGCAGCTTTGGAAGAAGACAAGGTAGAAGAAGTTCCTGAAGAAGAAGACATGGGAGACGCAACACCAATTGCTAATCGTCTCAAGCCTGCCTTGGACAATGTCACCAAGACTGAATTCACTGCACAAGCTAGACCCTTTCGGCTGGAGCGCTACATGTCCTTGGTTGGTCAGCAACCGTTCACAGGTTCTGAAGATCCTAATATGCATTTGCAACATTTTCATGAAATCTGCGGTACCTTTCAATTGGAGCATATGAATGACAATGAAGCCAAGGTGCGATTGTTCCCTCTATCTCTTATTGGGCGTCCTAAGCAGTGGTACCATGGGCTACCTACTGCGACCAAGATTAGTTGGGATCTACTTTCTGCAGAATTTTTGGCAAAGTACTTCCCTCCAGGCAAGACTCAAGCTTTGAAGAACAAGATCCTTGGATTCACTCAACTTGCTGATGAGAGCGTTGGAGAAGCATGGAATCGATTCAATGAGTACAAGGATGCTTGTCCGCACAATGGTCTTGCTGAATGGGAGCTAGTGGAAAGGTTCTACACGGGTTTGAATCTTTTGTCCCGACAACACTTAGATGCTTCGGCTGGAGGATCATTTTTGGACAAGACACCCGCTCAAGCCACGGCTTTGATCAAGAAGATAGAGCAAAATCAATCATGGGTTGGCGAGAGAGAAAGTAGAAGCCTTCAACCTTCCACGGGAAAAATGAAGAGTGTGGTGGAAAGAGCTTATGATGAATTGCTCATGGACAAGCTTGACACCATACAAAGGAGATTGGACAAGATTGATCATATTCCCAAGGAAGAGACCGTCAAGCTAGCGGAAGCCCGTTCCACATGTGAAGAATGTGGAGAACTTGGTCATGTGAGCAAGGATTGCCCCGAAGATGTGAAAATGCTCAATTATGTCAAGAGTCAAGGATGGAAGACTCCATATCAGCAACAAAGGAGTAGCTTCACCCCGTCATCGTCTATGCAAAATGCCATCCCTCTTCGTATTCAATGCCAAGAGTTCTTTCAAACTCAAGAGAAGGTCAACAAGGATACTCAAGCCAAATTCAAGGAAGTTGATCGTGTGCTTGAGACAATCAATGACAAGGTCATCGAAGTGGGGAGTTCTAATCAGCAAATCCTCCAATTCATGAAGATGATGGAGAAACAAATGGCCCAATTAGCGGAGTCGGTAAGCGAGAAAGGAGCTCTTCCTGGTAATACCCGCTCTGCAGAACAGCTGAAATCCATCGAGACGAGGTCTGGGAAGCAAACCGAAGATCCGAAGTTCGCAGCTGGAGCAAGACGACCACGTGCCGACCGGCACGACGAAGGTGCCGATCGGCACGCTACAGTAGACGGTGCCGACCAGCACGGGGATGGTGCCGATCGGCACGCAGAAGAAATTGACCTCTCGGGTCTGAAAAAGGGAACTGAGAACAAGGAACATGGTCCTGCTACCTTTCGGGATACGCAGCTGTTGACCAAGACAGAGAGGATTCGACATCACGATGAGCAATTCTCCAGGTTTGTCGATATTATGAAGAAATTATATATCAATGTTCCGTTCCTTGATGCTCTTCAAGTGCCCACCTATGCTAAGTACATAAAGGATATTATGCAAAGCAAGAAGTCCTTAGCATCGGAAGAAGTAGTGAAGATGACAAGAGAGTGCACTGCAGCTATTAATGACATTACACCAGAAAAGAAGCCCGACCCCGGATCTCCTAGTATCCGGTGTTTGATTGGAGCTCAAATCTTTGAAGGGGCTTTATGCGATCTTGGAGCAAGTGTAAGTGTCATGCCTAGCTATGTCTTTGCAAGTTTGAATTTGCCAGAGTTGGAGCCTACGGCCATGTGTTTGGAATTGGCCGATCAATCGGTTCGCTATCCCGATGGAATTGCTGAAGATGTGCCTGTCCAAATTGGTGATCATATAGTGCCTGTGGATTTTATTGTGCTTGATATGGATAGAAGGACAAAGACTTCATTGATTTTGGGCCGGCCATTCTTGAGGACAGCGAAGGCAAACATTGATGTGGGGAGTGGAAAGATAAGCTTTGACATAAGTGGAGCCTCCTACACATTTAATTTTCGCCCCAAGGGAGAAGAAGGCCGTACGGTATCCAAGTGGGTTGAGAAATACAAGCCTCCGCACCATAAAGCAATCGAGGGTAATTGGAGGAAGGACATGTCCTATCATTGAAGGAGAAGAGACAAGAGAACCTTGTAGTGTCGCAACATTTTCCCGTAAGGCGACGCTAAGGAAGTGATTTATGCGGGGAGGTCAAGCTCTACGACCTTTTTAAACCTAAGAGCGCTTTTTGGGAGGCAACCCAATTTTCGGGAGCAAGTCATAGGGTGAGTCTTTGTGTGTTAGTGCTTTCGGGAGGGCAACCCGTGAATTAGAAATTTAGTGCTAACCGGGAGGGCAACCCGGCCTTTAAATTGTTTGCTTGTAATCCACAATAATGCTCCCGGAATAAAATTTGTTAGTCCAAGTGTTTGTTTTAACTTTTGTGTGAACATCTGCGCTGTCTGTTTACTTTCTGCAGTTTTTGTTTTTGTATTTCGCTTGTTCGCTAACAGCGCAGGAAGGAAAGAAACAAAAAGAGGAAATTCTGGAACGTGCCGACCGGCACACACTGTGCCGATCGGCACAAAGGCAAGCACGCCAAGTCGTGCTCTGTAAGTTACCCCGAACTGGAGATGAAAATTAATAAGGGGTAAAGTGGAGAAAATATGCGGAATATTTGATGAAGAAAAATTTGGAAAGTGCAACAATTGTTCCGAGAATATTTCCGTGCTTTTGGTATTTTTCTGTGTCGCAGGAATATGCTGGATGATCCTTGCGAAAGAAGGAGGCACTGGCGGAAATTTGGCACAGTTGCCGACCGGCACAGAGCCGTGCCGATCGGCACAGAAAGGAAACGCCACCTCCAAGAATCTCGATGCTACAGGAAGTCTGACATCCGCGAAGAAATTTGAAATTTTGGCGACACAAAGCAACGAAGTTTGAATCGGGCGCGGACTACACAGTGCCGACCGGCACACTGTTGTGCTGACCGGCACACTGACCAAGAATTCGAATCTGATCATCAAAGTCTGCGCACATTGGAAGGAGGAGAGACCACTGACACCCATGCAGCTGCCGAGCACAGGGGAGACACCGAGCACCCAGCCTCGGGATGGAGCAAAGGTGTCGATCGGCACCATCTGAAAAATTCAAAATTCGAACGTGCTCCCCTGTCTCCCGACATGCGACACTGTATCAAGCATGGGGAAGAGGAAAAGAAGTTGCTGAAGCCGAGGTACGTGCGAATCTGTGCAAATTTGAATCGTGCCGACCGGCACGGCCTCCGTGCCAATCGGCACAGCATGGGAAAGCTAATCTTTTGCAGGTGCGCCCCTGTTCCCCGACATTCGACACTGTACGAGTCATGGGAAGAGGAAAAGAAGGCGTGGCAGCCGAGGTACGACGGAATCCGCGAAATTTTGAACCGTGCCGACCGGCACGGCACTGTGCCGACCGGCACGCGCGGGAATTTGAACCGGCGTGGGTTCCTTCCCTTGGACGCCATGGAGAACTATAAGAAGGGGCATCACCTCCTCCATTTTCGCCACAACTTCCTGGTAACCCTCTCCACTCCTCCACTTCCTCCATTTGAGCGATCCGTTTCCATTCTTTCGCAGGAAATGAAGGGGTTTAGTTCCACGCTCAAGAGCGCCGGCAAGAAGATTCGCCGGGGGTTCAGCTCCGGCGGATCACACCACTCCGGTGGACCGCACCACGCCGGTGGATCACACCACTACGGCGGGTCGCACCAAGCCGGCGACAACAACTCCGGCAGCGACACCGGCTCCTTCACCTCGACGAGAAGGGCAAGCTCGGTGGGCTATGATAGCCCCGAGCTCTCCGTCGAGATGACACCGCCACGAGGGCGGGATGACTTCTTCATCGGCCACCGCGACATCGGCATCCCTCGAGGACCGAGGCCGCGCACGAGGAGCGCGACCGCCGCCGCAGCCGCCGCCGCCGCGCCGGCGCGGGCAGCCGATGATGGGGCCGAGCCGAGCGAGCCGGCATATGTACCGCGCGCGGTTCGGGAGGGATTCACCCTCACGAGCCGTGAGGAGGAGTTCTACTACACCAACATCCGCGGCCGCATCTTCCCCAACATCGACATGGATGAGGAGTTCCTCGCCAAGGTCGGGGTATGGCCGGACCTCCAACAATGCCTCCTCAACCTTGGATGGGAGACCCTCCACGACCAAGCGAGCAGCTTCGACATCGAGCTCATCACCGAGTTCATCACCACCATGAGCCGCGAGGTGGACGAGCAAGGAGACGACAAGATCAAGTTCCGTGTGCGGGACGAGCCTTACTCCATCACGATTGAGGGCATCTCCGATGCTCTCGGTTTTGATAGGGAGGCCCCCGTATACGGCGCGGCGACTACGGAGATGCTCGACACATTTTGGCGCCGCATCGCCGACGCGGACGAGCGCAAGAGGGGGCACATCAAGAACCCCACGATCCAAATCCTCCACCGGTGGATGGCCGCGCGCACTACCGGCCGCCTCGACACCACGAACATCTCCGACCCGGACTTGCATTGGCTCTACAACGCCATTGCGAGTCCGTGCAAGTGCAATCCCATCGGGACGATGGTGTCAAGTTGGTTTAGCCAAAGGGCCAACCCTAAGGCGAGACTAGCTTTTGAAGGCTACCTCCAAACAATCATCTTCCAAGTCACCGAAGGTAACCTCATGATGAAGGAAGATTGTTGGACAAGAGCCGCGCTCATCGACGAGTCCATGGTGCGCGGGAAGACCATCACGGGTAGCGCCAAGCTCGGCTACTACGTGTGCGGCACCGGCATCAAGCTTCCCTGCCCCGAGCTCGCCCTCTTCCTCCCGAACAAGATCGACGGAGGGAATTGGCTTGAGGCCGACCTCCGCGAGCGACACAAGGTAACGAAGACCAAGCGCGGGAGAAAGGAGGTCGTCGGCCAGTCTTCGGCGAGCGCAGCGGCAGACTGGGACAACTGGGACGCGGCAGCAGCCGCGCAGCATCAACCAGCGCAGCAGGCACCCGTGCCGATCGGCACGGGCTTTGTGCCGACCGGCACAGGCCAGGTGCCGACCGGCACCGACCCAAGGTACTTTGGTATGCCCCCTGTCTACCCTCAGCATTTCCAGGGGGCACCCTACTATGCTCCTGCAGGTCCTCCAGGGGCGAACTTTGCCCCTATGCATCGGTACATCGACAACAACGTTCAATACGTTGAACGCATCGACAACTTGGCGGGCGCGATGCGGAGCAACACCGAGGCGATGATTGACGAGTTCGGGAGATTGGAGGCGTACTACTACGGCTTCGACTACAATCAGCCACCTCCATTTGATGGGTAGAGTGTTGTGTATGGCACAACTTGTATCGGTTTCCCGGTTTGCGTTTTTCTTTCCCTTTCGCATTCTCTTTTTATATATTTCCTTATGTGTGTGTGAGCGGGTTGGGAAACCATGTATCGGGTGTGTTTAGTTTGTTTGTGTGCTTTTATTCATGCATGTGTGCTAGTAGTCTAGTTTTATTTATGCAAGTGTGCTAGTGGTTTGTTTAGAATGATACATCACCATGTAGCCCGTGTTTTCAAATCCAATATGATGATGATCTTTATGTTTTATTTGAAAAATGATACGAGTATGTATGTCTATCTTGAGAAGTGTTAATGATAATCGAGCGATGTTGAGCATAAATAAAATTTCGAACTTTCACTAAAGTGTATTCGGCAAACACTTCATATGTGGCGTAGTGCATTTCAAAATTCCCATGCAAGGTCAAATAAAAGATCAATTTTGGATGACATGACTTAGTACCTATTTCTTTATAAAATTCAAATGTTCTTATTGTAAGCTTTAGAATTACTCCATATCATTCGGTTGTGCCTACCAATGCCAAATATATGTGACTCAATTTAAGCCCTTGCTAAGTAGAGACTAGGATTGATGATTGAGCTCGGTTAAGATTTAATTCTTAGGGTATGAGACTTGGAAAATTGGCCACATCTTTCGCGTATCGTGATGATTTTCTAGCCTATTCCCACTCGAGCTATGCAAATTACCGCATTGGAATTATGCATAATTCGCCGAGTATCCGATACTTGAGAACCAAATTCTTTGATTCGAATATCAATCCTTGACCACATCCTACTGTATTCTTGGCTATACATCTGACACAGCAGTTCCAACGAAAAATCCAAAGCGAAATTGGCAAGTACAGACAGTGTGCCGACCGGCACAAGTTGTGCCGACCGGCACACAGAAAAAAAAAAGAAAAAAAAACAAAAAAGTAAATAAAGTCTGTACCTTGCGCTGTTTTGCTCGGGACTAGCAAAAATTTGAGTGTGGGGGGAAGAGTGAATTCCCTTGAATTCTTATCATTGATTAGTAGCCAAGAATTTCTTTTTCCAATCATGTCCACAATTCTATGCATTCGATATCCTTCGAAAATGCCAGGAAGTTTCTGATAGATATGCAAAGAAGAAAGGACAGCTTTGTCACCTGTTTAAAAAGATTACGTTCTCTACTTGTGATTGTTCATTCACACAAGTATATGTCCACTATTCTAAAGGTGTGAGTTTCTTTCTCAATTCATTTCCTAATGGCCTTTTGACAAGTCTCAGTAAAACCAATTAGAGTTATTTCTTAGCTTTGCAATATGTTGTTGATTTATGTCTATTTTCCTTGAATTTCCTCACCAAGCTACTCATATGGCCTTACACATACATATATCGATAAAGTAGGCTAGGCTTTTGAGTAATTTAGGTGAGAGATTGAAGTTGAGTTGTTGACTTGATCGTTTGAGAAGGATAGTTCTTTTGCTCACAATACCTTTTTGGTGATTCACATAAGTGGAAAAGTCATGTGCATTAAGTTGAATATTTTCAAGGATTGCTTTGGGAAGTACTCTTTCATGTTTAGTACCCATATTGTGAACATGCTTGCTGAATACTAAATTGATTTAATCTCACAATGACTAAATGCTCAGCTCGTGAAGATTTGAAATACTTCTATGATTGATGTGACTATATGCAAGTTGATTTTCATTCTTGACTTTCCTCGGGACGAGTAAAGGTTTAAGTGTGGGGGAGCTGTTGGCGATTTCTAGCATACCATTTTATATGCCAACTGCGCCTTATTTAGAGCATAAATGTCATCATTATAGGCCATTAACCCTTGATAATAGCACTATATTTGTATATATGTCGTTCTGGAGCTTTATTGCAGAAACAAATGAAAAGGACGACATTCTGGACATTGAGGCTGATCTGGACCTGAAGAGAAGAGAACCAGCAGAAAAGGCCCACTGTGCCGATCGGCACAGACATGTGCCGACCGGCACATGGGACCCCAAGGCCACCAAAGCTGGCCCACCATTCAGTTTATTCTAGAAGGAAGTTATCCGAACCAATCTCGAGAGATATTCATCACGAAGAGATAAAAGATACTCGAAGATTTGAAAGAGCAATACAAGACTTGATCTCGAAGAAAACTGACTGGAAGGCCCACATGGAAGCTACCTAGGACTACGGAACCGACTTAGAGAGGAAACCGAGCTGGACACGAGGTGTGCCGATCGGCACAGCCCCTGTGCCGATCGGCACAAGGACTCTTTTCCCGAGAATCCTTTCCTTTCTGATGTACAGCCCTATATAAACTTGTAAAAGCCCTAGGGTTTCGGGATCCGCCGCCAGAGGGACAACACAGCTAGTAAGTTTAGAGCCACCGGGGCTTTGCCCCGTTCTTCATGTTCTCTAGTTGTTGATCAAGAACCATTGGTGCTAAAGAGGTGATCCATCAAGGTAGGCCTACTAGATGGTGATGTATCTTGCACTATGTATCATTAAAGTATAGTTGAATATGTGGATGAATGGTTTTGATTATTTGATTGCCTGGATTTTATGGTCTTTACATGCACTTGTTCCTACGCTTAGTGACGACTAAGTATTAGATGTTATCTTAATTGTGGTGGCAAAAAGAGGTGACAAGATTCGTTCTCTCACTATCTCCATCGTGGTTAAGGTAGCATTGGGATCTTGTAATGCGCCATAATTGCACGTTGTCTCTGTACCTCCACAGCCGCTAATGCATACGCGATGATCCTTGAGATGATGTGTAGAGTAGGAAGAGGTCAGCGACTAAGGCGATTGGTCGTGACAGGGCTCGTCGGAAAGGGGCCTTGACCTACCGATCTTCGGTTATCAATAATTGAGTAATCCCGTTTATGATGCTATTTGATTAAGCTTCTCGGTTACGATCTCAACTAGCAGACTTGGCTAACTTACCCCATGATCTAATCTGTTCCTAGGCTTTTCGGACAACACTTCGGACAACTTCGCCTTCGTGCCGACCGGCACGCCCCTGTGCCGATCGGCACAACACCCCGTTTTCCTGAAACCCATGCTCACGCTCACTAGAAAGCTTGGCTAACTCTTTTACTGATGATTTTGCTTAATTCCCATAGGTCCTTGTGGTTCGATTAAACCTTGGAATACTCTTCTAGGGGAAAAAGACTACAACTGTACACCGTGCTCTTGCGGTATATAAGTGGGTGCGTAGATACGACCAACATAGGGGAAGGCGCCATCCTTCCGAGACCACGGGAAAACATCATGAGCATTCTCTATCCCTTCTCCTTTACTACTCGCATTTACTTATCGCACTTCATATGATTGCTTGTAGTACTTGAGTTGTGCTCTTATCTTGCTTGTGTGTTTACCTTGGTACCTACTAGCTTCACTAGGTTTGCTTGATTGCCTTGCTCGTGTGCCTACTTGTTATAGCCTTTCTAGTAGCTCTAAGGACTCTACTTAGTGTGCCTAGTATCTTGGTTGCCTTGTCTCTAGTTATCTTGTTACCTTGCCTTGCCTAACTTAAGTCTTCCGTTATCTATCTATCTTGTGCTAGGTTGCTAGTGTGGTGTGGTTGTGTTATCTATATGCACTAGCTATATAGGTTAAGGATACTCCTTAGTGTGTTTTACCTTGTTACTAGAACTACTCGCTAGGAGTTGCCTGGGTGTAAGTGTTTGGAAATAGATTCTAGAGTGCACCGATTCACCCCCCCCCCCTCTCGGTCACACGATCCTTGCAGTACTGAACATAGGTTTTAAAAAAGGTACATAAATTTCTATATATCCTAAGTCTATGCATAAGAGCGTATCTGGCATATACTCCCTCCGTCCCAGAAAGCATGTCGTTCTGGGATGAAAAATTTGTCCCAACAAAGCTTGTCGCTCTGCGCACGGGCCCGCCATCCATTGTATCGCCGCAGGCGCGCAGTGATGAGCCTTTATCCTCCTCTCCTCTCTCTCCTGCTGCGACAAAACAAAAAAAACCTCCCGGGCTTCTCTTCCTCTCCCGAGCGAACCTCTCCTCCTCTCTCCCCGGCGGTGCTTTTGATCTGGATGAGCGGCGAGGTGGGCGACGGCAAGCGGCGCGTCGTCATGGTCGAGCTTGACGGCGGTCGGGAGGAGCCGCGCCGCGGCAACTTGTGCGCAGGTGCGCCGGATCTGGGACGCGGCCGCGCGCTGCCGCGCCACGGCGAGCCGAGCGGAGACAGGCTGGAGGTGGGCTGTGGGAAGCGGCGCGCCCTGACGGCGGAGGTTGGCGGCGTCTCCATGCTCGGTGGCGGCCTGTGCGGCAGCGGCGGCGGCGGCGGGGGGCTGGGCAGCAGCCGGGTGGAGCAGATGCCGAGCTGCGGAGGCGATGAAGATGCCGAGCTGCACGACGTCCCGTTGGCGAGGAGGAGCGGCCTGATGACGACGATGAGCTACTTCCCTCAGGTTCCTGGCCAAGCTCGAAGCTCCACGGCCGAGCTCGAAGCTCGAAGAAACGCCAGGAAGAAACGCCAGGAAGAAGACGAAAACAGTCGCTCCATCATTTGTGCGCTCCAATTATCACGTTCAGTGTGGGCTCCACACTGGTCACACGCTCCCATTTCCAGCTGCACAGCTCACCGGTCGTGCGTCGTACGAGGGCAGCAGCGTCTTTTGCCGAAACTCGTTGGTACCTGTGAGAATGGCCAGAACGACAAGAATTATGGGACGGAGGGAGTATAAATTTGTAGATAGTAAAGTATATCTGAAAGCTACTTGCTTTGACCTTGGGCAGAAGAAACAAGACCGTCCATTTCTTGCCCGGGAACTGTTGCTAATAAGGTATTGATGTGTACAGCACGTCAAATATATTGTTTTCTCTTATATATTTTGGCTTACATATGTATGGTTAACGTGATGGCGCCCTAGTGTGATGGTGACAACAAGGGTAGAGCACGAGTCAACCACGCATTGTTGCTTTCAACACAAAGCAACCCCCAACAATACGGCACGTCTGAAAAACGCAGACGCAAGTAACTCTATCCACAAAATTCGTCAAGTAAAGGAGTGGTCCATTATGCAAGCATTGAAATATTTCTGGCATCGTACGTGTTCTACACTTAAAGCTGTAATTCTGAGCTTATCAGCTGAGAATATGCTACACCAAATTCACCATCGTAAGGGATACGGTAACATCACATCTATCTTGACAGGGACAATACAAAATGTACATTTTTTTCTTTGTCGAAGGAAATGATACAAAATATTTCTTCTCAGAAATTATATAAAGGAAAAAGACAACGACCATTCAAAATTATCAACTTGATCGGAATCTTTTATGCAAGCTTTCGCTCTCAAAGGATAATGAACCGTCCGGAAATTTTCCATTGGATTCTTTCGGGGAAAAAAGAAGAAGAAGAAAATGTGCATTGGACAATCGGAAGGACCGATTCCTAGGGAGGCCCCCTATCACGTCGTGACACGCAACAACAGAGCCCTACTTATATTGTTGCGTGCTCGTCCGAACAAACAGAGTGCTATAAATAGCGGGGTCCGACTGAAGCTCTGCAGTGTGCTCAAACAATCTCAAAGCAAAATTAATTCCTTGCATCCAGAGTTGGTTTCACAGCAGATCGATCAAGAAGATGTCGTGCAGCTGCGGATCAAGCTGCAACTGCGGCTCCAGCTGCAAGTGCGGGTACGTTCCGTGTGGTTGCTTCTTGCAAAAACAGCATGCGAAATATTAGAGATGATCATGAACTGTTTAATCGATCTGTTAGTAGTTCAAGTAATACACATGTTAAGTACTGTGAAGAATCAAAAATTGTTTCTTTGGCTGGCGATCCGAATCCGATTGGCTAACAAAACAAGCTCTATAATTTGTGGTTGACTTTGATTTGCAGCAAGATGTACCCTGACCTTGAGGAGAAGCAGAGCAGCGGCGGCCAGGCCACCGTGGTCCTCGGCGTGGCGCCGGAGCACAAGGCCCAGTTCGAGGCGGCGGCCGAGTCCGGCGAGACCGCCCATGGCTGCGGCTGCGGCTCCAGCTGCAAGTGCAACCCCTGCAACTGCTGATCATGTGCCCGAGTTGAATGAGCTTCCATGTGTGACGTAGTACTACTCTACAGTATAAAATAAGGAAGAGCCATATATGCGTGTATTGATCTGGCTCTCGAGCGTGCATCACTCTGCTGTGTGGTTTGAAACCTTAACTTTATTTACTGCATGGTGTGTGTTGGTGTGATCGTAGCATCATCGGTCCTGCCAAATTAAACTCTGTCGTCTGTCAGTTTGTGTGGCTGTTTGTCGCTCTGTAACGACGGGTACAGAGTGATGAATATATATATAAAAAAAACTGGTTTGATAATGATTTGCCTACCGCTATGTTAATTCTCGCCATATGTAATACTAGTGAGTATTAACTCTCTGTTTGATTTTTCTTTTTTTTTACTGCTAGCGGTTTGTGACCGGTGTGATGAATGATAATGCGTACTGGAGTATGCTGGTTGCACATGGCTGAAAGTTTTCAGTACTCGCTGGTAGGCATGGAGTAACAGCAGTTACCGATTCAGATGAAAAATCTCACGCGGCTGCAGTAGCCGGTGCCGTTTGGATTTCAAGTTGATTTTCAAACAAAGTCTTGAACGTTCGGAGTTTGGATCTGACACGAGACAGTGCAGAAATCAGCGCAGTAGTAGTCTTGGGCAAATAAATCGATCATGTCATGTGGCTGAAAATCACAGCCAAAGCGCCTCCAATCCAGACATGCATCAGTTGTTGCGTGTCAATTACGGCAAACGAGAGAGAATTCCACACAAATGAAAGGGAAGATCAGCACCTTCTCCAACACCAGCAGGAATCCATGGGCTGCTGGCGGTGGACGCTAGCTAGCCCACCTGACCTGCAGATGATCGATGCAGCTTGTTCGATCGAGGTACCCAGCACGGCCCGCAAAGCTCGATCCTGTACAACCTACGGGCCCTTGCTCCATCGTCGGCGTCAGCGTCAACGGCGCCAACACCGGGAGTCCGGGACGGCTTCAGCTTCTGCGTTCGCGGGCCGGCACACCACCGAGATCACGCTCCCGCCGAGCAAGCTCTTCGATCGTCGTGTTGGAGGGCCAGCAGGTCGCCGTGCTGCCGGGTGACAGGTAGGACGTACATCGGCGCGCTGCCGCAGGTCGACACGCCTTCGGCTTCGACGCCAACACAATCTTCCGATCCGAATTGCCTACTGGTGACGGAGGAGGGTCACATCACACGGCAATTACGTACGGTAAACACAGTGCACGGCCTCTAGGCCTGTTGCGCCCTCAACTGTAAGCATTTGGGCCGTATAGCACGTCCCTTGGAGGTATGGCTGGTTTATAAAAATGAGATCAAAAGGTTGATCATGACACGCTACATGAAAATGACTCCCCATAGCGTGAGAAATTGCCCACGGAACGACTTAAAAGGTGATAAATGTGGTGGTCTAAGAGAACGTGAGCTATATAGTCCATGGAATGACTTAAGAGGGCTAAAAAGGGCCTAAGAGCAACTCCAGCAGTTCTTTTTTCCTCTCTTCTATCCTAAAAATACTGACATTTGATGCATGGGAGGCCAAAAAACCAGCTCCAGCAGTTCCCTATCCGATACCCTCTTTTACTCCATGCATCAAATCTTCCCCTCCATCCCCTCTTTTTGACGCATCTCCCACCCATCCCCTACTCCAACTACCGGTGGGCCCGAGATAGTTTTCCCCTCCCGCCATCCCCTTCCGCCCGCCTGCGTGCCCTTCTCGCCCATGCCACCGCCACCGCATCCCGCCATATCGCCGCCTTCCACCGTCCCTAAGCCCCGCCCAAGACGGCTGACCATTCCAAGACATGAAAATGGCTCCGGACACCCAAGAGCGTGAACTATAACCTACTGAACAACTAACAAGGGGTAAAAATGGCCTGACAGGGTTGGTCATGAAACTACGTGAAAATTGCTCCCAACATCCGAGAGCGTGAGCTATAACCCACGGAACAACTGAGAAGAGGGTAAAAATGGCCTGAGAGGGTTGATCATGAAACTATGTGAAAATTGCTCCTAACACCCCAAAGCATGAGCTATAGGCCGTGAAATGACATTGGAGTGTTAAAAATGGTCTTAGATGGGAAAATAGAACCCTAGACCCTGAAATTATGAGCTATAGCCGAGAGCATCGCTTGAAAATCACTCCCAGCAAGCAACCGAGAGCGTGAGCTATTGCACACGAAACGAGAGCGGTGGGGGCGAGGCAAAAATAAAATCTTAACTCATGCTGCCCATTTAGCCCGACCTACACGGGAGCCTCAATCTTCGGCTGAGTAATGATAAAATAAACTACGTAGGCAAACCTTGCAAGATTGATACAACAGTGTTGGATATATGTTGTTCCTGCATGTAGTTAATTCTTAGGCATCCATGTTGCAGGATCGTTGAGTGGAGGGAGCTCCATCGTCGGCGTCAGCGCGTCAACGGCGCTAACACGTTCCGGATCAGAGGAACCTCACCCTTTCCATTCAGAAGAGAACCAATGACGGATCGGAGGGTCACATCAAACGGCAATTACGGTAACCAACCACGTACAGTGCACGGCCTCTAGGCCTGTCGTCCTGCCCATCGCCCTCAACTGACAATTAAGCAGCCACGAGCTAGGTCATCAATCGGCTGCTCCCAACCTCTGGCCTCTCTGACCATGGCGGCTGGTGGTCAGCCAGACGCGGAACCAAAGTCGGCGGCCTGGTTGGTTCCTTATGGGCCGTATGGGCTGTCAAGCCTTTGGGCCGTATATAGTCCATAGGAGATGACTTAAGAGGGCTAAAAAGGGCCTAAAGCGGCTGACCATTTCAAGACATGAAAATGGCTCCGGACAGGGAGACGCAATAAACTATGTGAAGCGAAAGGGCATGTAGCCTAGTGGTTATAAGAGTCTCAGTAGCATCTGAGGTCCTGAGTTCGACTTCCCGGGAGAGCGAATTTTCAAGGATTTAACGGTATTTGTGCTTTCAATGGTAGACGACGCTACCGTCGATAGTGAGGCGCCAGTGGTGACTTCGTCAATCTGTAGATTTGCTGGCTCAGTTTTCAAAGATGCTCATAGGGGTAGAGTTTGCGTACATGTGTTCATAGGGGTGAGTGTGCGTGCGTTGTGAGTGTCTGAGTTGTACTGTGTAATCTCAAAAAAAAAAACTACGTGAAAATTGCTCCCAACATCCCAAAGTATGAGCTATAGGCCGTGAAATGACATTGGAGTGTTAAAAATGGTCTTTGATGGGAAAATGGATCCCCAGACCCTGAAATTATGAGCTATAGCCGAGAGCACCACATGAAAATCACTCCCGGCAAGCAACCGAGAGCTTGAGCTATTGGCCATTTAGCCCGACCTACACCGGGAGCCTCAATCTTCGGCTGAGTAATGATAAAATAAATGAATCTACGTAGACAAAACCTTGCAAGATTGATACAACAGTGTTGGATATATGTTGTTCCTGTATGTAGTTAATTCTTAGGCATCCATATATGTTGCAGGATCGTCATATATATGGAGGAAGGGATATGCAGATTGAAAGAGGGGATGCTTGCATGCAACACATTGATGAAGCGAGGAAGCATTTACTGTTTGCATCCATAACAAACATCCTGGAATCCTTACCTTATCCGACCTTTCGCTGCATGCATTAACGCTGAGCAGGGCATGCAGTGTGCTTGCTATTTAAAGGCGGCCGTCCGGGAAGGCGCTTGCAAACTACTAAGAGCATCCATCACATCAATCAGGAAGGAGAACTAGAAGGATTGAGGCCATGGAGCAGTACACCGTGTTGGTGGTCGTATCGCTGGTGGCCCTCTTCGTCTTGGTCCACCATCAGGAAGCAGCTGTCAGTAGATGAGGAGGCCGGAGGCAACAATAGCAGCATCCATAGGGGGCTGCTGGCTGTGGACGCGAGCCACTCGCAGATTATGCATCTCGTCCAAGCCCGTCATGCGCGGCGCTTCTCCTACTGCCTGCACAATACGGATGTGCCGCAACATGGCTTGCTCCGCTTCGACGGTGAGGTCCCCAGCACGAGCGGCATGCCCCACATGCAGCTCCTGTACAACGCCGGTCACGCCACGGACTACGGGCCATACTTCGTGCAGCTCGCCGCCGTCAGCGTCGCCGGCACGATGCTTCGCGGCATCAACGCCGACACGTTCCGGCGACACCAGGACGGGAGCGGCGGGACGGTGCTCGACGTCGGGGAGCCCGAACTGGTGATGGTGCGGGCGGCGTACGACATCCTGGAGCACGCCGTGGAGGAGCGCATGCGGCCGCTGGGGCTGCCCCGCGTGCCCCGCACCGGCTTCACCTTCTGCCTCCGCGGCGCGACGCAGGAAGCGCGGCGGCACATACCGGCGGTGAAGCTGCACTTCGAGGAGGCCGGCGCCGAGGTGTGGCTGTCGGCGAGCAAGCTCTTCGCGATACGGGGCAACGACATCTGCCTCCTTGCGCGCCCCGGTGACAGGACGGTCATCGGCGCCGATCCGCAGGTCGACTGGCGCTTCACCTTCGACCTCGACGCCAACGCCGTCTTCCTCCGCTATGATACGTGCAACCGCGACACTGGCACCACCACTTGATCCATCCCATTTAATTTCCTCGCCATTGCATCGCATTGCGTTGCTTCCTGCAAATAATGAAACATAAACCATTCAAATAAGAGGGATCAATCAATCAGCACACACCAGTGAGCATCCATCAATCGAGATTCCTTCAGGCACCTCACATATCACTTCTGATCCAAGGACAGTGTTATGTCGACCTAGATCGCGCAATAACCATACATGGATGCAACCGCAAACGCCCAAATTTAATACATTCCAAACAAAACGGCGACGAAAATGCACCATCACTAATCTCACTTCTAGCAGGACTGTTACAGCTCAAATCTGCCACAGCACCCGGTCCCCCATCTTTGGCTGAGTAGTGATAAAAATAAAATCCATGTCGATGAAGTCTTGTAAAACGGATACAACAACGATACTAGATGTTATTCCTATATATGTATTTAATTTTTGTAGAGTGAGATAATAAGAAAGAGAAATTCAGAAGAGTAAAACAGGTGATGCTGCATGCAACAAATTGATGAGGAAGCACTTACTCTGTTTGCACCCACGACGTGCACCTTGAAATCCTATTTGGGACATTGATCGTTAACACGATGAACCTGCTTCACTTAGCCAACTACACCAGGAACACAGGCTTGCCACCCGGTCCCCCGTCTTTGGCTGAGTAATGATAAAAATAAAATTCATGTCGATGAAACCTTGCAAAACGGATACAACAACGATAATAGATGTTATTCCTGCATGTATTTAATTTTTGTAGTGTGAGATACTGATGAAGGGAAATTCAGAAGAGTAAAACAGGTGATGTTGCATGCAACAAATTGATGAGGAAGCACTTACTCTGTTTGCACCCACGACGTGCACCTTGAAATCCTATTTGGGACATTGATCATTAACACGATGAACCTGCTTCACTTAGCCAACTACACCAGGAACACAGGCTTGCCACCTGGTCCCCCGTCTTTGGCTGAGTAATGATAAAAATAAAATCCATGTCGATGAAACCTTGCAAATACAACAACGATAGTAGATGTTATTCCTGCATGTATTTAATTTTTGTAGTGTGAGATACTGAGGAAGGGAAATTCAGAAGATAAAACAGGTGATGCTGCATGCAACAAATTGATGAGGAAGCACTTACTCTGTTTGCAGCCACGACGTGCACTTGGAATCCTATTTGGGACATCGATCATTAACACGATGAACCTGCTTCACTTAGCCAACTACACCAGGAACACAGGCTTGCCACCCGGTCCCCATCTTTGGCTGAGTAATGATAAAAATAAAATCCATGTCGATGAAACCTTGCAAAACGGATACAACAACGATAGTAGATGTTATTCCTGCATGTATTTAATTTATGTAGGGTGAGATAACGAGGAAGAGAAATTCAGAAGAGTAAAACAGGTGATGCTGCATGTAACAAATTGATGAGGAAGCACACACTTTGTTTGCACCCACGACGTGCATCTTGGAATCCTGTTTGGTACATGGATCATTAACACAATGAACCTGCTTCGTTTAGCCATATTTGGCTGAGTAAATAAAATTCATGTGGATGAAACCTTGCAAAACGGATATAACAACGATAGTTCCTGCATGTATTTAATTTTTGTTGGGTGAGATACGTACTGAGGAAGGAAAATTTAGAAGAGTAAAACAGGTGATGCCGCATGCAACATTGACGAGCAAGCACTTACTTTGTTTGCACTCACCATGTGCACCTTGGAATCTTGTTTGGGACATGAATCATTAACACGATGAGGCCAACTACACCAGAAACACAGGCTTGCCACTCGGTCCCCCCGTCTTTGGCTGAATAAATAAAATCCATGTCGATGAAACCTTGCAAAACGGATACAACAACGATACTAGATATTATTCCTGCATGTATTTAATTTTTGTAGGGTGAGATACTGAGAAATGGAAATTCAGAAGAGTAAAACAGGTGATGTTGCATGCAACAAATTGATGAGGAAGCAATTACTCTGTTTGCACCGACGACGTGCACCTTGAAATCCTATTTGGGACATTGATCATTAACACGATGAACCTGCTTCACTTAGCCAACTACACCAGGAACACAGGCTTGCCACCTGGTCCCCCGTCTTTGACTGAGTAATGATAAAAATAAAATCCATGTTGATGAAACCTTGCAAAAAGGATACAACAACGATAGTAGATGTTATTCTTGCATGTATTTAATTTATGCAGTGTGAGATACTGAGAAAGAAAAATTCAGAAGAGTAAAACGGGTGATGTTGCATGTAACAAATTGATGAGGCAGCACATACTCTGTTTGCACCCACGACATGCATCTTGGAATCCTGTTTGGTACATGGATCATTAACACAATGAACCTGCTTCACTTGGCCAACTACACCAGGAACATAGGCTTGCCATCCAGTCCCCCCATCTTTGGCTGAGTAAATAAAATCCATGTCGATAAAACCTTGCAAAACGGATACAACAACGATAGTTCCTGCATGTATTTAATTTTTGTTGGGTGAGATACGTACTGAGGAAGGAAAATTCAGAAGAGTAAAACATGTGATGCTGCATGCAACATTGATGAGGAAGCACTTACTTTGTTTGCACCCACCACGTACACCTTGGAATCTTGTTTGGGACATGAATCATTGACACGATGAGGCCAACTACACCAGGAACACAGGCTTGCCACCCGGTCCTCCCTTCTTTGGCTGAGTAAATAAAATCTATGTCGATGAAACCTTGCAAAATGGATACAACAACGATACTAGATGTTATTCCTGCATGTATTTAATTTTTGTAGGATGAGATACTGAGAAATAGAAATTCAGAAGTAAAACAGGTGAATGCTGCATGCAACAAATTGATGATGAAGCATTTACTCTGTGTTGCACCCACGACGTGCACCTTGGAATCCTGTTGGGACATGGATCATTAACATGATGAAGCTGCTTCACATGGCCAACTACACCAGGAACATAGGCTTGCCACCCGGTCCCCCGTCTTTGGCTGAGTAATGATAAAAATAAAATCCATGTCGATGAAGCCTTACAAAACGGATACAACAACGGTAGTAGATGTTATTCCTGCATGTATTTAATTTTTGTAGGGTGAGATACTGAGGAAGGAAAATTCAAAAGAGTAAAACAGGTGATGCTGCATGCAACAAATTGATGAGGAAGCAGAGACTCTATTTGCACCCACAACATGTACCTTAGAATCCTGTTTGGGATATGGATCATTAACACGATGAACCTGCTTCACTTGGCCAACTACACCAGGAACACAAGCTAGCTATTTAAAGGCTGGGAAGGCGCATATATGGGCAGAGATCGATCGATCGATCGAAGCCATGGACAATAAGCACGCCCTGTTGGTGGTGATGGCGGTGGTAGCCCTGCTCCTCCACCAACAGCATCAGGAGGCAGAGGGGGCCAACAACAGCAGCAACATCCATGGGCATGGGGATGGGCTGCAGGCGGTGGATGCGAGCCACCTGTTTATCATGCAGTTCGTCCGAGCCCACTACGCGCGGCGCTTCTCCTACTGCCTGCACGCGGGGACGGGGCACCGCCACGGCTTCCTCCGGCTGGCCGGCGAGGTCCCCAGCACCAGAGGCATGGCCCGCGCCCAGCTCCTGTACAACGTCAACCACGCCGCCGACTACGGCCCCTACTTCGTGGACCTCACCGGCGTCAGCGTCGACGGCGTCAGGCTGCCAGGCATCAACGCGGACACGTTCCGCCGCAACGAGGCCGACGGGAGCGGCGGGACGGTGGTGGACGTATCGACGCCGCTCCTGATCATGGTGCACGCCGCCTACGACGCCCTGGAGCACCGCGTGGCGGCGTACCACGGGCACAATATGCCCCGCGTGCAAAGGCCCGGCTTCACCTACTGCGTCCACGCCGGGCAGCAATTCTGGCCGGCGGTGAAGCTGCACTTCCTCGGCCGCGCGGAGGTGACGCTTCCGCCGAGCAGGCTGTTCGTCATGTTGGACGAGGGCCAGGTCGCCTGCCTCGCCGTGCTGCCGGGCGACAGGACGTACATCGGCGCGCTGCCGCAGGTCGACACGCGCTTCACCTTCGACGTCGACGCCAACGCAGTCTTCATCCGCCGAGAGCTGAATTGCCAACTCGATGGACACTTGACCCCATCCTTTCCTCCTGTTGATTCTTCACCCATCCAGTCGCAGAAACCTTTCCATGCTAGCTAGCTAAGCTAGCTGGAAATATAATAATGGAATCCATGCATTAATTGAATTCAAATAAGACATATCCCTCGACGAAATTCGACCATACATGTCCCCCCCCCCCCCCCCCCCCCCCCCCCCCCCTCATCTCGATCTTAATTGCGCTCGCCTCAATCACTTCTCCTACTGCCTGCACAATACAGTACGGATGTGCCACAACGTACATGGCTTGCTCCGGTTCGACGTACGGCGAGGTCCCCAGCACGGCCGGCATGCCCCGCATGCAGCTCCGGTACAACGCCGACCACGCCGTGGACTACTTCAATTCGTGGAGAGAGCTCGATCCTTCGCCCCGGCTACACCTTCTGCCTCGGCGGCGCGACGCAGGAAACGCGGCGGCACATACCGAGGTGTGGCTGTCGGCGAGCAAGCTCTTCGCGCTACGGGCGGGGTCGCCAACACGACCTGTGCCTCCTTGGTCGACTGGCGCTTCACCTTCGACATCGACGCCAACGCCGTCTCCCTCCGCTTTGAGACGTGCAGCCGCGACACTGGCGCTCACCACTTGATCCATGCCACTTAATCTCTTCTTTCTTCATTCACTGAAATAAGCCATTGCATTGCTGCAAATAATGAAATAAACCATTCAAATAAGAGAGATCAATTACCACACTGGTGCGCATTATAGTGACCATCCATCGATCGAGATTCAGCAGGTCAGGTGGACAGGCGCTTCACATATCACTTCTGATCCAAGGACAGTGTTATGTCGTCCTAGCTCGCGCAATAACTATACATGGATGCAATCGCAAACGCCCAAATTGATGTATTCAATTCAACTTGTCTACGTTTCTGGCCCCGCAACACAAACAAAACGGCGAAGATAATGCCCCCATCACTTATCTCACTTCTAGCAGGACAGGACTGTCACAGCTTAATAAGAGTCTGCCACAGCACAGGCAAGCAAAATAACAAAGTCATGGACTACCTACTCAGTTCTCAACTCCTAACCATCTACTCTGTTTCCGCGACACTACCACCAAAAGCTATTGCCTTATCATCGCCTACAGGTAAGAGTGTTGCATCTCCCCCACAATCATCGACGTCAGATGACTAGTACCCTTTCTCCAAGAAATTGCATGACGAAGCTTCCTTTTCACCACATTACAGACTCTAGCAAACTTCACCTTTTCACCCTGTAAGTAATGGCAAAACAGATTCAATGTTATTGTGGCTTTGCTACACATTCGACTGAAAAATGTAGGTCGAAAATTGGAAACTAGGGCCCAAGATCACAAGTACTACCTGCTATACAAATTAGAGATGATGAAGAGGCTGTTGCTTTCATCTAAAATATAACTTCACAGGTTGCCTTGTTGTGCCCTGTTTGCTTGCACCTGCTGCACAGTCGTACAAGGGAGGTTTCCTTGTTGGGGTTAGACCGCTTCCTCCGTGGTTTATCTGATGTGCGTGGCTTGGGAGGCGGGATTACATTTGCCCCAGCACTTAAATCAACGGTATCCATGTCAGGAATTGGGAAGATTGTTCCTGAGTAAGTCAGCTGGTAGCTTTCTACTCTGAAAAACTTTGAGCAGTAGTCATACAAAGAGCGTCCAAGCCTGTTAAACACAGCTATAGCATGCATGCAAGGGATACCGGAAAGTTGCCACCTCCTGCACGTGCACTCCCAATTCCCAAGATTAACGACAAAAATTGCATTGCACCGAACTTCAAACACAGTTTCTGAGGAGCACAACACAGTCATCTTACCAGCCTTCAACATCTCTTCTTCCACTTTGTACTCCACGGTAGGTGTCAAAGGCCCCGGCCATTCCTTGCAAGCTTCGCGCCTTGATTCTATTACCTCCATAATTTTCATTCTCAACGAATCTATCATCAGCACAATCGAACCCTCCTTCTTGGTTGGTATCCAGTTATTGAAGGCATCGACAATGTTCAAGGAGAAATGATCGTACCGACAGCCTCTGAAAATGGCGTCCGACCAGTGCTCTGGCTTGCTTGCGATGATCCAGTCAGCAGCTTCACTGGAAATATTCCTTATGTTCTCAATAGACGCGTTAAAATCCTCAATGCTGCATGCTTGGGCTGCACGAGTAAAGTCCTCGACCATCCCCTCCCTTATTTGTTGCGACCATGGTCCCTTCCTCAGCTCTCCTTTGAATTCCTCCATGATATGATGCAAACAGAACGCATGGTGGCCATCTTCAAACACTTGAGAAACAGCAGCATCCAGACCCTTCTGTCCACTAGACAAAAATGTCATGGCATCGTAAGGGTAATTATTATTTTGGAGAGCAACTTTCAGCTGCATCAAGAACCAAGCCCAGCTCTCATAGGTTTCCTCTTCAACCACATTAAATGCCACTGGAAAGACACCGTCATCTGCGTCAACTGCAGCGGCCACCAGTAACTTGTACTCGTTTGTTGCTTTAAGTGGGACCTTGTCAAGAAACAAGAGGGGCCTGCACCCATTCGCAAAGCCATGCAAGGAAGCATGGAACGCAACAAAAAATCGGCGGAATTTGGTATCCACCATTGGAGACAAGACAGCTATGCTACCTGGGTTGCTCTCCAGAAGCCTATCACAATACCATGGCAAATGACTGTAAGTCTCCCTGATAGCATGATATAGCTCTTTCTGTGCTGCTTCCTTACCTCGCCAAACCTGTGAATAGGTCGTTGTAACTCCGTATTCTTCATATAGCTCCTTCACGAGGTCCTTTGGTTTAAACGTTGGGTTTTCATGCAACTTGTCCTTGATGATAGTAGTCAGCCACTGCCTTGTTGCTCGACGCTGGCCCTCTCCACTTCCTCCTCCACATGTATGCTCATCTGTCATTTTCTTGATAACAAACTTCTTGCTACGAGATGACTCAGATGCATGCAATCGCCAGGAGCAGCCCCCTTCAGCAGCACATTTTACAGTGACACGAGATGTTTCATTTTTTATGAAGCGATAAGCAAATCCTTTTCCAATGGCATACTTGCACAACTGAGCACGGAATTCCTTCACGTTATCGAATTCTTGACCAACCCCTTTGATAATGTCATCCCATAGCAGAATAGGATTGTCAACTCCCTGGGGAGGCTCTTCGGTGATCTCAGAACCAACATATGGGTTGACTGCATCATCAAACATACTAACTGCTTCCCTGAAAAAAAACAGGTTGTTAACTTGATAAAATCAATGACTTATCCTTTGTCAGAGAACATTATGGAGAGAACAATATGAAATGTGTAAAAGTCACCTAGGCGTATCATCATAAAGAGCAAGTTTTTGCTGATCCAGAATTCCTAGAGCGGAGGAAGCTCCTTCAGCTGTGTTGCTAAATGTGAACTCATTCCCAAATTCCAGCTGAAAGATCCTAGTTTGAGAGAATAGACAATGTCAGGAAACAGAACCACTGACTAATCAACAAAGCAAGTAATGATCACTTATACGGCAACAGCTTCTCAATGTCAGCATGGAACCACTTTAATATTATATATAACATCTCAGAGCAAAGAAGACATGCAAGGATTTAGCAAATGTATGAAGAACAATTCTGCACCTGTTGTCTTCATTTTCAGCAACAACTGAACTTGGTTGTTTCATAATATTGGCGCTAGCTTGAACTGCACTGCCAGGAGCATCGGTAGTCTTCTTGTTATTTTTGAATACCCTGCACAGGGATATCATATCACTTAATGTAACGCTGAAGAGTATGGGGTGTTCTAATTCTAAAGTATACATCAATAAAGCAAACTGGAACGGTGCCACATACTTCCTTCGTTTTTAAATAATTGACACTGTTGACTGTACTATTCACACTTTGACCGTTTAATAACTTTTAAAATATTTAGTTATATAAATTAAACATATGATTATTAGATGTGGTGTAGATAGTATTTTAGTAACATCATATATTTATAAGAGTTTAACTATGCATTAATAAAAAAATCATGGTCAAAGTTAAAACAGTAAAAGTCAAAAGTGTCAAGTATTGAAAAACGGAGGAAGTACTTGATTTTGGACGGTGGCCTTTTCCTTTTGTCGCCACTTGCAGTAGAGCAAGGTTTGATGATGGGAGCTCCAGCCTGAGTTGCAAGACTCCTGATTACAACACGAGAAAAATATCTGTCACCTAATTGTGTGCTTATGTTGGTACTTTAATAACAATAATTATAGGAGATGACAGGAAAATCTGGAACAATATATACCTGTTCTCCTCTCTACTTACAAGAAAAACATCCACTTGTGTAGCACTAGTAGTAAGCTGAACCATCCGTTGCAATTCTCGATCAAATGATACTGTGATGAGCGTTCTGTTATTGTTGGGTAGGAAGTACTTGACTGACATGTCAGTGGCATCAACATTGAACACCTTGGAGACCTCATCCTTGAAGCTCTCCAATGACATATCATGCGTTACACAAACAGCATGTGCTTCTCCTCCTTTGTATATCAAATTACCATTTGGGCCAGAAGTGAACTCCCCGCCGTATTGGCAAATGGCTACCACAACTCCCCCATCGTTCCCTGAATTATTTCAGTGGTCAGTATGATGAGATTATGTATCTGGAAAAGGGGAAAACTGCGTCCTGTGTGTCCAGCTTTCTCGAATGTAACTTATGCTGAACAAGAGCATATAAAAGGCAAGTATACAGTGTAAATTGCACATTGCATTCCATGTCAAGTTTGTCCATCACAAATATAGCTCGTTGCGATTATGAATACTACTAAAGAAGAAATTGGAGGAGCATCGCTATTCGTTCCCGCTTGCAGGGCAGGGCTGCAATGATAACAGACACCAAAAGCAAGGTCGGAACTGAAAGAAAAGAAAAGGAGGGGCGTAAAAGAGAGAGGGTCATGACATTTTTGCTCACGAATCCCTTGCGATTCGCACAAATCGCAGAGGAACTAAGAATAGTACCGTCGAATAAACTAGACAGAAAAAGGGGAAAAGGGAAGAGATCTCAGCGGAGGCCCCGAATTCAGTTTGACCCCCAAATTTTGTGGAAAATAAACCGCACCCGCGCCTAAATAATTTTGCTCGCGCTGAGTAGGGAACAAGAAGCTAATCGACCTACGGATCTGTAGGTAGGTTCTCTTGACTGAGAGCAAACCCTAACCCCACTCCCCTAGAACAGGCTACGAAATCCATCCACTCCAATCCAAGCAAGCAAGGTCTACGTACCAGAAGAAAAAGGAATCAGGGCTCGCTCGGATGGATCTCCATCCTCAGCCATTGTACCAGACCGAGGGAAGCTGCGGGGGGGACGTGGTCGGCGGCGTCGGCGGCGCCGTCAGCAGAAGCGGGAGGAGGGAAGGGGAAGGAGAACGCAAGAGGATTGATTTGTTAGGGCTGCGGACGCGAGGGGTATTTTTGATATTTTCTACACAAAGCAAAAACTTGGGTGGTTCTTTTTACAACTCTGCCACGATATTCCCGTTCATATTGAACAGGTTTTGAACTGATAAACTTGCGCGGCAACCATTTATCTTATGGTGTGGGACCCTTGTTTTCAAAGTGAGCTAACAGTACAATGTGAGGAAGAAAAATTATAAAAAGCCATTTTAGAACTACTATAAGCTAAATTATCAAATATAAGTAATCCTTTCAGGTGGCGTTTGGATTCCTGGAAATGACCATAGGGATTGGGATTGGAAAATGAGGTGGGAAATCTATACCCTTCATTTCTTCATCATATCACATCTCAACCATTCATTCCTCCTAAAACCATTTCCCAATCCTTATCCCACCTCATATTTCCCATTTGCCAAACACCACCTCAAAAGGAACTGAAGCATTGATCAAGTTCAATAAGAATCTTTCAATTTAAAATATAATATGTGGGTAAAATGTTATTTGTCAATTACAAGGTTCAAAGTGACGTGGATTACACCAAGCAATCAGGGTTTAGCACACTAACACACATGGGGTTTGTTATATGAAAATTACTTTTAGGAAAAAAAATTAAGAAAAATAATAATATTTTACATCTCGACCAACACCGTCTTTAGCGTCCTACTTTAATGTGACCAAACTTTACATCCTGATAAATGACTGTCCCTAAATATGGAAAGAAGGAAAATCAAACGGTACAAGGGTGTTGCCCTACAACTAATCTGGACTCGAGCTTCTCCTCATTGCTGTGTGCTGGGGAGAAAGGTCATTTCTTCTCTGCAGAGCGTATTCTGACGGTGTGAATATAATCTAAGGAGCAGTACCTCGTTTCAATTTGGCACGGTTGTGGCAATACGCAATTTCCAAAGACGCTCATTCAGCAGCAGCTAGCTTCTTTAAGATCTGGGATCCTTTCTTAACCCTAGGCTGATGCCAATTATCCAGATGAGCAGGCACCGAACAGATACTCGACAAAAACACAAGCAGAACCGACTCCAATTGCAAGACTAGTTCCACACCACGAAACAAGGAGGCCTCGTTTCATTCATTTCCTGTAAATTTGTTATTTGTGTTTCTACATAGAATGCAATGCAATGCAATGACCAAGTTATGCACCATTGTTTTTCTTCACCACTACACATGACAAAGGAATTTTGTAACACGCACGACGAAACCACAAGCTACAACCGGGATACATAAATTTAATTTACTCCCTCCTGCAAAGGGGTAGCAATGATAATAAACTGGCTCCTCTTCTAACTAAGGATAGATAGCAAGAAGCATGGCTGCT
Organism: Eragrostis nindensis; assembly: GCA_012490785.1. NCBI lineage: Eukaryota > Viridiplantae > Streptophyta > Magnoliopsida > Poales > Poaceae > Eragrostis > Eragrostis nindensis. The sequence continues at coordinate 423,117 of JAAXCT010000284.1, forward strand.
GTCAGACAAGAGTATAGAAGAATTTGGCGCAAGCCCGGCAGTATCATCATCCTCCCAGAGCCGCCGTGGCTCAAGCCTGAATGATGTGGGCTAGAGGCTGGTGCCCCTGCCTTTGCACTGCTCGGACTTGCTGCGCCCCGTCAGGAGACGTATTTGCAGCTCCCGTAGCCTGCACCAAACAACAAATGATCAGTCGCTGGCTGTGACTCAGAAATTCAAAAAAAAAATGTCCATGAGCTTACTCGGATCGTTGTAGGTGACCGCGCCGGTGCCCTTGAAGTCACAATCGTAGTCATGGCGCCCATTGGCCTGGTAGTAGGCATTCATCACGTACGAAGCATGGGACTGCACGTTGTTGGGGTCGAAGCACGCGCCGCCACTCTGTATCGGCTTGCAGTCCACATACCCACAGGCGTAGTTGATGTTGTTCTGCAGGTCAGTCGCGCTTGCACCAGTCTTGACCACACACCACTTCCCTCCACCAGACGGTGATGGTTTCGGAGATGGATTTGGAGAAGGGTTTGGAGCTCCAGACTGCCACAGGATGAGCCGAATAATCCAGGTCATTGACAAGAGACTAAACAATGTATGACTCTGAACTGAGAAACGCATCTCAACCCATTGCTTTCAGGAATTTTTTTCTAAAGGCCTAACAGGGGGACTGCAGAATTGTACATTTGAACTTATGCGATTGGTAGCAAACACATGATCTCTTCACTGGAACAGCCCAAAAAACCTTGATTGCCAGCCTAAGTAAGATTCTTAAGCCACTAACAAAAGTCTCATCAAAAAGCTAAACTATGCAGAAGGACCCACCTCCACATGCTAGTACTTTACATGGGCATCACGTTTCGTTTATTCGAATCACAGAAGCTACTCCATGTGCGCAGCAAATATATAATTTTGGGATTTTACATATGAAATGGCAATGCATGTATAGCAGCATAAGAATGTAGGATGATGTGAAACCTAACGCGCAAAGTTTGGAATCCCAGCTATAACGATGCCTGACTTGTTGCTGCTGACAAACTGATCCTCGTTTACAAGTATCCAAAACGGGCATCTCGGTAAACTATGTAACAAGTTTGAGGCCTATTTCTAGATGAGCTTGAGAGGTGAGACCAACGACATTCAGAAGAATCTTAACTCATCTCCTTTGCTATTCAAGGTAGCAACTTGCGAAGGCAACAAAGCATAAATGCTACTTTAAAGAAATCAAAGCAAAATACATCAAGCCCACATGCCTGTATTTCCTACGTACAGCCCAAATCAGGACCCTGTCTACAATAAAGCTTCACAAGCTCTATTCACGTATGTGTAGGGTGAGAAAGCATAAGCTGCATTTCGTCCTATTCAGTAGAATAATACAGCGTCTATAAAAATGTTTCAATTCCCAGTTTGTCTGGTTTTAATTTTTCACAGTGGTAAAAAATCTGATGATTAGCCGGTGCCGGCTACCAATTAGATTTGCAGCAGAAGCATATGTCACCGCACACTGGTAACACCGTGTGCACACAGATCTACTATAATCAGATGAGGGTACAAGTCTAAAAAAATCCAGACGCGTCCAAGGCAGGGTCAGCACATGGCATGGTGCGACCAGAATGGATCGATCCATCGAGAAAAGCAACCAGCTGAGGCAACGTTCAGTTTGTTCTTTGGACAAGTAGAAGAACATGGGGAGATGGATAGAGAGCAAAAGTTGGGGACGAAAGCATCTCTTTCCAGAGGGGTCGGCGGTGCAGGCCACATCATGACCACGCCTTCCTTCGACAATGCAGTGTGAACAACCTAACTAACGATATGCTGCTATGGGCATGGTCATATCCATCCGCGTGGTACCAAGTCTACATCTATCAACCTGGTCTGTTACGCACTCAAGCAAGAACACATACTACTACAATTATCGATCCACTGACAGATGACAAGGTCCCGATCCAATACGACATGTCAAAGTTCGGTAGCGTTCGGATACCCCTATAAAGTTTTTATAAGGGTCACATCAAAATACCGGCACGATTTATGTGTACTAAACAAAGTCAAATTACAAAACTAAGTCCAGGACCCCTCATCTATTTCGCGAGACGAACGTAATGAGGTAATTAAGCGACGATTAGACGATGGTTACTGTAGTATCACTATGTCAAAACATTGATTAATTAGGCTCGTTAGATTCGTCTCGAAAAATAACGCCCATCTGCAGAAAAGTTTTGTAATTAAATTTTGTTTAGTACCCCTAAATAGTAAGATTCTTTTTTTTAGAGGGCTATAAATTTAGAGGGCACTTTAGAGGGTGCTTTCAACCGTGTGAAATGGTCCCATACGTATGCGCTCAATCAACAGGGAAAAAGAAAAAGTAATCTTTGACACGGTGACGCGAACCTATGACCTCCCCGGCATATCTGGAAACATTCTCAACACCAAACTGGTGGCAGAACTCTGCTGAAACCGCGTATCCTCTGCTTCCAGAGGCATCGAGTCAAATATTGGGGGCACAAGCGAACAATTTTGCTTCATGTTTTTTGATTCGCATTCAAACAAAATGGATGACGGTAAAGCAAGCAGATTTGCAATTTGTGCAAGCAGAAGAATAATAATAATCGCAGCAGAAATGAACAAATAATCGACACTGAATCGAAAGAAACAGAGCATAGTGATGAGTGTCGGGGACTGACCGGAGAGCGAGTTTTTGGGGAGAGGAGTCCGAGGTCGTATTTGGGCGTGAAATCCGGGTTGAAGATGCCGAAGTTCCTCTCGGCGATTGGGCCCGGCTTCTGGTTCTCGTCGAAGAGGGAGAAGATGTAGGACTCGAACGTCTTCCCCGGCATGAGCGGCGTTCCCTTGCCGCCGCTGCAGACCCGGATCAATCCGGCGTTGAAGTCCTTGGCCTCCTGCACGCCGACGCCGAGCTGCCCGTCCTCGCCCTTGGTGGGCCACCCGGCCTCTCCGACGGCGATCTGGACGGCGCCGAATCCGAGCTTGTCCATGGCGGTGTAGATGGCGTCCATCTGGGCGTCGAGCATGCTGGTGTAGTTGAGCTTGGTGTTGGGGTCGTAGACGCCGGCGTTGGGGCGGAAGATGGCGTAGTTGAGGTTCTGCGCGTTGTAGCTGAAGTAGGGGTAGGCGTTCACCATGAGCGGCGAGCCGGTGTCGTTGAGGAACTTGAGCATGGGGGCGAGCACCTTGGTGTCGAGGCCCGGCTTGAAGCGCGCGTTGGAGGGGATGCCGTCGGAGGGGGCGAGGATGCCCAGGTAGTGCGGCGTGGTGACGCGGACGCCGGGTAGGCCCTCGAGCTTGAGCGCCTGGTCGAGGCGGCGCATGGCCGGGAGGAGGGCGACCATGAGGTTGGGGTCCACGACGGGGCCGAGGATCTCGTTGCCGGCGAGGAGGAGGGTGACGTTGGCCCCTTTCGGGACGTAAGGGGAGAGGTTGTCGCGGACCCAGCCCCGCGCGGCGTCGAGGCCCGAGGACTTGTCGGCCAGGGAGGGGAGGACGGAGTTGGGGAGGGAGACGGCGAGGGAGATGCCCGGGGCGTTGGCGGCGAAGGCGGCCAGGAAGGCCGGGTTCGCGTCGAACAGCTTGACGCGGTCGATGCTCGTCTCCGTGGCCAGGAACGTCGCCACCGACTCCGGGGTCGGCAGGTTGTCCGCGTTCGCGCCGTAGTTCACGCCGATGGACACCGCCGCCGCGGCGCCATGGCTGCCGGCGACCATGAGAAAGAGGAGGAGGAGATAGGGGAGCGGCGTCCCCATCCCCATCGTTGGGAAGGACGGCTGGTTAGCCACAGGAGAGGGTTGATTTGGACTCGTCTTCTGGGAGTTGCAGAGATTGGTGGGGGCACTGGGGAAGCCGTTGCGTTGTGGGTTTTGAAACCTCTCCCTCCCTCCTGCTTGTCCTTTTTTAATGGCGGCGCGGCGTGCGACTCCCTCTTCCCCTGGTTTGCTGCCTGGGTTCGCGCAACGTTCGTGAGACGTGCTCCGCCTAGCGGGCCGGGCAGTTTCCTTCCGTCCTCCGCGGCTGGTTGGCATGGATTCGGATGCCAAAGTCGAAGAGATATGCAATATCTTGTCAATGCCTTAATTAATTTTTGTAAACGGGAATTAATGAGATGGATTTTCAGAAAAAAAAAAGATGTAGAAAAAGGGATACAAAGGAGCAGTGGCAAATGCATTGAACGAATGTTGCATTTCTTTTGGGATTTTCTTTCTTCTTTGTTTTGGCTTGGTTTTGCATGCCCCTCCTCGAGGAGAATATGGACTGTAGGACACTTTTTTTTTATTGTAGATTATAGTTAAAAAGTGCACCTTTAATTTGAAAGAACCAAGTGGCAAAGAAGAAAAGGAGGAGCCAACATTGTTTAGTAATCGGATCAAGACAAGTAGTTGAGTGCCAAATAATCGGTCTCTGACAAGCTTACCAACCATGTGGTACTGCTCACTGCCAGGGCAATCTGAGGACGAGTGAAACTAATCACGTCCTCAGTCTAGTGAGTGATTACTGTTGTCGTCTCTTTTTTTTTAATTCCTTTTTTAGTAATGACGTCAGCTGCTGCTATCGGCCTATCGTTGACCCAGGGGAAAGAAAGAAGTTCTGCAGGGAAGGGCGCCGCCCGTGGTCGCGTGGCCGCATGCGCAGCGCAGCCTTGATGATGAATGATGACTGCAACAGCAGCCCGTCACGGAAAAAAACGCGCATCCGTCTCCGTCACCCGCCGTCTGTTCTGGAATAATGTGCTTTGCTTCCCTTCGTCTTCTCTTCCGTCGCCTGCGCGTGCAAGGAAAACGCGTTGGGCTTCCTGGCACTGCCTTTTCCTGTTTTGCGGAAACACGCGAGTAGGAAAAGATACATTCTCAGCCTCATCATTCGTTGTTTGCTGCGTGTTATGACAGGCCTTTTGGTCACAAAAGATGCAGGCTAAAAGGATCCTTTTCAACCAATGCAGCTGTCTGAGCACCATGGTTTTAGATTGTGGAATATATACAGGACTGTACTGTATGTAGGCCTGACAGTGGGCCGAAGGAATCCGAGGGCCGAAAGGGCCTCCGGCCTTTGGGCTGAATGTATTAGGGTCAATATGGGCTGTGGAGTGGAAAGGATCGGGTTGGATCGGACTGTCCCTTAAAAGGGTCGGATTGAGGATACGGCCCGTGCGCGGAGAAAGGGCCGAGCCCGTGGATCCTATCCTTTGGCAAGCCTACGAGGGTATCCATGGATCGAGAACACCCGAGGGACGCGACGGCGCAGGGGGCGCGGAGACGGCGGCGCGGGGGAGCCGAGTCCGCGTCGGCGTCGACCGTCTCCGTCATTGGCATCGCGGCGCCGTTCTCCTCCGGCGTCGGCGGCTCCTATTCGCGCCGTTTCCCTCTTCGCAAGGGGCGGCGACGCGCGAGCAGATCGGGTGACGGCGCAAGGCGAGGCGGCGGCTCGAACAGATCAGAGCGAGGGCGCAAGTCGAGGCGGCGGCTCGAGCGGACAAGGGGATCTCTGCAACGCTGCCTTGGGGCGTTCTCCGGCTTCGGCGTGTACGGCGTCGGCACGTCGCCCTTCTCCGTCCAGGTATGAGTCTTATCGATCCACTCCACCCCAAGATGGATCTGTTCTTGGTGGTTGTTCCGCCGGTCGGTTCTTAATTTGCCTAGTAATCGGCCTGGAATCGCATCTTGATTTGTACAAGTGCTTAGTAATCGGCTTGGAATCACATCTTGATTTGTACTAATTTTCCTGGAATCGGATCTTAATTTGTACTAATTGGCCTGCAGGATGTCTGGTGTCATATACATTCCCTAAGAGCAAGCCCAACGGCTTGTCTTGCAGCCCGTTTGTGTCAGATTTTTCTGACGTGGAGGACAGAGAAAGGTGGAGAGAGAACGCGCTTGTCTGAGCTGCCGTCGACCGTCTCCACGCGCAGTCGTGGGCCCCTGGCGTGGTTCCCGTGAGAGTGGAAAGAGAAGGAGGATGAGGATAGGTGGGACCAGAGCAGGATTTAAAAGTGTGTAGGCTCGTCGCGTTATTGGGCAGCTCGTCGCGTGCATAGGCTGGTGGCTTGTCGGTGAGACAAGTCATTGGCCTTGCTCTAATGCCGATGGATGATGCCCGAGCAGCCTGTGTATATCATGCTTTTCTACGTTCCTGGAGATGTCATCCAAACCTCACTTTGAGTAATAAGATATTTCGATTGGATAAAAATGCATGTGGAAATGATGAAATAGCCAGATACTGCTGTACCAAAGTTTATTTGCGTTCTGAAAAAACACCCAGGCATTGGTTTGAACTTTGAAGACCTTCAAGATTCACATGTTTAAAGATTTCTGTGCGAAGGACTCTTGTTATGTTGACTGTTGGCTTCAGATTGGTGTTACACCAGGAATTGAAGAATTGAGTATATATTTTGACTATCGTGTACTAAATTATTTTTGAATTCTTCAATCCCTGAATTGAGTATAATGAAATATTTCTCATTATTTATGTTGCATGTCCAGTTCGTGTTATGTTAAATGTCTCCTTTTTAAAAATGATTTTTACCTTAGTTTGTTTATTCTGGGATCGTGTGACCGGACAATGGAACGCTGCGGCCTGCGTGCGACCTGCGTGCTGCAACGGAGCCTAGTTGGAATAGTATACCAGCCCATCGGTTGAAGTGCTAGTATTCTTTTAGGACCGGCCCGTTTGATTCAAAAGGGCCAGGATAGGATAGGATCCATTTCCTTAAAGGGCTGGCCTGGATGGGGTTTGAAAGGCTAAATTCGGATTGGATTAGGATAGGGCCTATTGAGCAAAGACAAAGGGCTGGACCAGGATAAGGATCGGGCTTCGGCCCATTATCAGGCCTAACTGTATGGGACATGAGCTTTTTTTTCGAAAAATAATGAAAAAGTGTGGGAAATGCTGAACAAATACTCTGAGGAAGAAAAAAAAAGATGGTGCGCCGACATGGGCACTGGATCAACCAGGAATAGTTTGACGGTGCATGGCAATGCTACTACTATCGACCATGTGATGTGGTTCTGCGAGCACTCCTACAAAAGTACTCGATCACTGCCAGTAGTTCAATGTACTGCCAGCAGTAGTACATTGACGGACCCATGGGAAGATTAGACGGATTTTGACCAACCAGGAAGCTCACCACGTGCACAAGAAATGTGACCGTGTTGCACGCGTCGCATGTCTCATTTGACACTACGTCGTCTTTGTGACAGGATGCTTCGCTCCGGCCTCTGCTGCCGTCCATCAATGTGGAATATAAGATGGGCCCGCGAGTGCAACAAGGAATCCACCTACGCGGCGGGCTGGGCCGCCTTTGCGTGTCGCAACACCGCTACTTGCCTGCTTCCTTCCTTCCGCGAAAACACTCCTCGACAAGCATCCCCTGGAAAACAAACACATCCATGATCCATCTACGCCAAACCATCCACAACTCAGGTTGAGCTACATAAAACAAGTTCTACCAATTCATGCATAAAAACAGACCATCAAGTTACTACTACAACTCAAAAACTCACAACAACACATAAGCCCACTTGTCCCTCTATAACATTCTCTTTTACAGAAGAGAGGGAGAGCCAGCTAAGACTGGATCCCGTTCATCACACACCAGGCAACTGACTCCATGGAGAAAAACAGAACACATAGGCTACTACACTCAACCACCACAATAGCAAGCACATCGCACGTGCTCATCATCATCAGCTGCTGCGCGCTGGAGATGCGGACCTTGAGCGCGATCCTGGAGGCGAATCCGAGGGTGACCGGCGGCGCCGGCCACGTTCCTTGTCCTCAGGTGGTGGTGAACTCCTGTCAGAAACAACTGTTATTATCGCACAGAGAAATACTAATGCAACCAAACTTGTAAATGCATCCAAATCAAATGCACATCAATACTGCATTTTTCTTTTACCCTGTTTGATAGACAACTGAAAAGTACAAGCTATGTATGATCCCCTTGTCAGCATTATATCCTCAAAGTTGCTAACCACAATAAATCTACACAATCTGATGGAATATAAACACTTTACATGGGCCCTAGGTTCAATCCTTTGTTATTGCATTAAAAGTGATCGCTAAATACAGTTTAACAGGTATGTGTGTAGCAACATCAAACAAAGATTAAAGCAACAGCTCTACACTTGGTTGTGTGCACACGTCAAAAATGCTACAAAGACACAGCAGCAGGTGGGCAGTGACAACTTACTCATCATGACCATTAGCTGCACCACGCCCATCACTTTTGTCGTCAGGAGTATACGATCTCCGCTTCTTATCCCCGTCGTGCTCTTTAGCCGGTCTAGGCGACCTTCGGTGCTCTTCCTTAGCCCGTGGGGAAGCAGAGTAGTCATCCCGCCTTCTTGGGGCAGGAGAGTATGTCCTACAGTGTAGGCAAGACAACTTTCATGAACCATATTTTATCACAGTGCATTACGGTTGAATATTACTCGAGAAAGAAGCTGACATACCGTGATCTAGCACGGCCACGGGGACGCGGAGAGCGGGAACGTGAGTATGAGCGAGAACGAGACCGCCCTGCAGGAAAGATAGCAACTTGTGAACATTGCAACAATTTATTTACTTTTAAATATTCTGGTACAAGTGCAGCATTAAATTATGTTAACCAAAGGTGCCAGGACATGAAAAAACTATTGAAAAGGAATAACATGATATATCGAGAATAAAATTGATGAACCAAGATCCTAGCAGCATTCAGCTGTGCAGTTCCAAAGTAGAAAAAAAAAACAGTTGGACATAGATCGTATTACCATGGCGAGAAGAACGACGCCCTTCATAATCAGAATAACCTCTGCAGAGCAAACACTCAAAGTCATCTCAATTGAAACAAGATAATAAAGCTTTGAAACAGCAATGGGCATGTCATACCTCGGTTTAGTTCGCCTACGCATATCTTCGGGCCTTTTCCGTGTATCCGCAGCAAGAACAACAGTGAGCTCACGTCCAGCAAACATCTGACGGTTCATGTGATATTGGGCCTCAGAAGCATCATAAGCATCAACAAACTCCACAAATCCAAACCCTCTTGGCTCCCTATAAACAATAAAAGGTTGGATAAGTAAAGTGTGAATCACATGGTCAACAAAGAAGAGGGCATTGACTATAAGCAGTATGTGCCCGATGAGTTACCACCACAGTTTCATATTTCAGTGAGCCCTCTATAATTCACCATGAAGCGCAGCTAACAACTTACTAACATGTTCACCAATTGGTAGCAAGCCTCTCAAATAGCGATTAGGAGCGCAGGCTCGTCTTAGTATCCAAATTTCTTGTATACATCTTGATAAAATGATTTGCTTCAAGTTCTTGACATGTTTGAAAAGTCATGAAAGTACTTGAAACCAACTTCTCTTCATTATATCTTCTCAAGGAAGATATAGCAAAACCCTCTTCTCTTCGGGAAATTAATTTTGTCAACAAATCAAATCTTGCCTTCATAAAAGAACTTCAATCGCACGGTACTCTATCTCACCAAGCAAACGGACGGTTAGGACTGTTAAAGAGCTCTTCAACAAGTTCAGGGCTTGTATTTACTTCAACCAAATACAATCCTGAGAATAATTTGAAAAGGGTGATTTGTACCAGAAGAAACCCATAGTATAATACAATGTGAAGATACCCTCCTCTACACGATGCTAATTTTCTGAATTTTCAAGACCTGAAGGAATTACTAGGCTTAGTCCACATGGTTTAATTGTTCTATGATACTCACGGATTTGGAACAAGTGCAACAAAAATAGATAGAATGGTATTTTTTATGTATGCAAGAGAATTTGTGAAGCTACGACAAATTGCCCATCGCTAGACTGGGACCCCTTGGAGTATTTGAAGAGCTATAAGCCTCTGAATGTGGGTAAATCAACAAGCGCACATGTTTTCGATCCAGGCAGACGGTTTGGATTGCTTTTTCTTTTTCTTTTAATGGACACTTACCCAGTGTAATAGTCTCTTGGCAGGTAAACATCCCGAACAGGACCAAATCTCTCGAAAGGGACTCGGAGGTCCTCAGGCCTGCAGATTTGTGAGGAAACAATAAGGAACAACCAATGAGGGAGATGGACAAACAAACGGTCGGAGGGGAAGCAATTTCTTCTATACCTGCATCTGAGCGGGATGTTGCGAACCAGCAGACTTACAGAACCTTGGTCACCACCACGCCCTCCGCGGCCGCCGCCGCCACCACCACCACCGCCGCCATATCCTCTCCTCGGCGGTGGGCTCCTTCCCCTGCCGCCATATCCCCTCCTAGGGGGGCTATGGTAAGCGGGGCTGTACCTCCCCATGGATCTCGGTACCTGCACATGAGGTTCGCTCCGTGCATGTAAAATCACCGCAAGGAGGAAGAAACGGATGCGCGGAAGGAGAGAGAGATGGGGGTGTTACCGAGGTGAGCCGGCGCCGCAGCAGCGCGCGTCGCCGCCGCCGGAGATGCGGACAAAATTAGGGCAAGCGAGGAGAGGAGAGGAGGGTATCGTGCCGAGGAAAGGGGTAAGGATTTATTTGGGCCGTAGCGGTGGATCTTTCGAAGGGGACTCTCAGGGCTGCAAATTTTCCAACGGGCTCCGTCGGCTTACAAAATTTTGAAATACTTCAGGCCCGGCCCCTAGCTAACTTATCAAATTCTGCTACTTTTCTTACTCCAAGACCTTGTTGAGAAACACTCACCTTTGTATTGGTTCTATAAGAGTAAACTGTTTTGCCAAACACTTTAAAAAGCGGACTGTTCAACTCGAGCGTCGGGTCCTCGGCGCCTAGGCGACTCGAGGTTGGTAGCGGCGACTAGGGTTTCACTCATCTCTCTCCCCGTTCTCCCCCTTGCCTGGTTCTGATTTCTCAAAGGAATCGGAATTCGAGTACACGTCCCATCCCACGTTTGCGTCCACGTCAAATTCTCCGTTTCGGAGCCGAGCCAATTTTGCTAACCAAGTCTCTAGTCGCCAAGGGTAGGTTTTCGTGGTCAGGGCCGCAAGGCCGGATCGCGAGTTGCGTTTCGTCATGGAATCGGTGGAGGGACTGCTGGAGAGGCTGCAGTTGTCAGAGGCGGAGAAGAAGGGGATCAGGATCGGAGGTGCACCGAAACCGGATGGCGGCGCTAGGTTTCCACAGGCGGTGGGGAAGGTTTTTGCAGACAAACCTGTGAAACCGGAGGCTTTGGAGATCGCGTTGGGAAGGATCTGGTGCCCGATCAATGGGATCGAGTGCAAGGATCTCGGAGAGAATAGGTTCCTGTTTTCGTTTCTCCAGGCATCCGGGAAGCGACGGGCTTTGGATGATGGGCCATGGCATCTATCCAAGGAGCTGGTGGTGATGGCGGACTATGATGGTTCCAAGACAATCGATGATATTGAGTTTGTCTACATACCCATTTGGGTGCGAGTAACAAAGATGCCGTTGGGAATGATGAACAGGTGGTATGGTGAAGCCATTGGGAATCAGGTGGGAGAGTTCATGATGATGGAGAAGGAAGAAGATGGTTCGGCGGTGGGGGAATTCTTGAAAATCAAAGTTCGACTGGACATCAGGCAACCTCTCATGAGAGGAGTGACTCTGTATGTTGACGAGGGTGGCCAAGAAAAGGCGGTGTGGTGCCCGCTGGTTTACGAATTTTTACCTGATTTTTGCTACACGTGTGGCCGTATTGGTCATATCGATAAAGCATGCGAGATCAAGCTGGGGAAGAATGAACCACAGAGGTATGGAAAAAAGCTGAGATGGCTGCCGGAGAAGAGGAGAAGTAATGAGGTTTTTGGTAGGGGTGATGAAATGCAGAGTGTTGGTGGTTTCTAAGTACCTCTTTTACATGCCCAAAACCACCAACATCGTACCATATTCCTCCATATTCTCATCATAATTATGTGTTTTACCTCTAACCTTGATGAATTCCACATGTAGTGTCGTTTTAGTGCTATATTGCAGAAACAGGTGAAAAGACGACAAAATGGCTCTTATATGAGAAGCATCGAAATGAAGCCCGACTCGCCATGCAAGGAGGGCTTCCCACTAGCCCATGGCACCTACAAGACACCTCTGGACGTCTATGGAACTCAACATGCAAGCCCAAGGTCGTGGCCCAATGCCTAAGGATTTCTAGAAGGTTTATCCGGAAGGAAAGATCAATTCGCACAGTCCAGAAACAGCACTGTATTGTCACGCGGATTTCGAGTTCAAGACGTGCTCTAATGGGAATCCAATGTAAAGGAAAGTTGTAGATCTCGTCGAGATCTTTCCGGAACATATATGGATTGTCCCGTTTGGATTCTGGAGCTAAGAGATATGGGCCCCGCAAGGAAACCTGCGTAGAGGAGACAGATATTTTAGCATCGCATATTTGGGAACCAAGACGGCCGAATCTGGAGATCTAATGAATACTAAAGTTGTAGATCTTTCTGAGGGCTACGAGATAGAGTCCAAGTTTGCCTCATTTGGACTTCGGACGTGGAAGTTATGGTTCGTGAAAGGCGGAGCTGCGAAAAGGAAAATCAAGTCCGAATTGGAAACGACTCGTGCCGATCGGCACGACTTGGGTGCCGACCGGCACCGACCTAGAATTGCTTCCTTTCGCCTCCAAACGCCTCCCTACTGTATATATAACCCATGGGACGCCCTAGGTTTAGAGGCCGGCCGCCAGAGGGACAACACAGCTAGTAAGTTTAGAGCCACCGGGGCTTTGCCCCGTTCTTCATGTTCTCTAGTTGTTGATCAAGAACCATTGGTGCTAAAGAGGTGATCCATCAAGGTAGGCCTACTAGATGGTGATGTATCTTGCACTATGTATTATCGAAGTATGGTTGAATATGTGGATGAATGGTTTTGATTATTGATTGCTTGGATTTTATGGTCTTTACATGCACTTGTTCCTACGCTTAGTGACGACTAAGTATTAGATGTTATCTTAATTGTGGTGGCATAAAGAGGTGAGAGGTTCAATCTCTCACTATCTCCATCGTGGTTAAGGTAGCATTGGGATCTTGTAATGCGCCATAATTGCACGTTGTCTCTGTACCCCCACAGCCGCTAATGCATACGCGATGATCTTTGAGATGATGTGTAGAGTAGGAAGAGGTCAGCGACTAAGGCGATTGGTCGTGACAGGGCTCGTCGGAAAGGGGTCTTGACCTACCGATCTTCGGTTATCAATAATTGAGTAATCCCGTTTATGATGCTATTTAACTAAGCTTTTTGGTTACGATCTCAAGTAGCAGACTTGGCTAACTTACCCCGTGATCCAATCAGGTTCCTTAGGCCATTCAAGCAATCTTCGCGCAATTTAGCTCCTGTGCCGATCGGCACACCCCTCGTGCCGACCGGCACAACCCTCACTTTCACCCTTTTTCATGCTCTTGTATATGCAATGTGTACTTCATGCTAGGATTGATTCGTTAGACGAAATAGTAAACCCTAAACACGGTTCTCTTGCTGATCCCTGTGGATTCGATATAAACCTTGGAATACTCTGAGGGAAAAAGCTACAATGTACACCGTCCACTTGCGGTATATAAATGGGTGCGTGTGTAAGGATCGTGTGACCGAGAGGGGGGGTGAATCGGTGCACTCTAGAATCTATTTCCAAACACTTACACCCAAACAACTCCTAGCAAGTAGTTCTAGTAACAAAGTAAAGCACACTAAGGAGTATCCTTAACCTATATAGCTAGTGCATATAGATAACACAATCACGCCACACTAGCAAACCTAGCACAAGATAGATAGAAAACGGAAGACGTAAGCTAGGCAAGGCAAGGTAACAAGATAACTAGAGACAAGACAACTAAGATACTAGGCACACTAAGTAGAGTCCTTAGAGCTACTAGAAAGTCTATAACAAGTAAACACACGAGCAAGGCAATCAAGCAAACCTAGTGAAGCTAGTAGGTACCAAGGTAAACACACAAGCAAGATAAGAGCACAACTCAAGTACTACAAGCAATCATATGAAGTGCGATAAGTAAATGCGAGTAGTAAAGGAGAAGGGATAGAGAATGCTCATGATGTTTTCCCGTGGTCTCGGAAGGATGGCGTCTTCTCCTACTCCACGTTGGGTCACTCCCGCCGGAGTCTCGACCCCGTCCCTCCGCTCGAAGGCGATCCCTCCTAGAGCACACTTCACCCTCCGAGTGAAGTCGCGGGCACGTCCCGCCGGGCTCGATCCCGGGTACTCTTCCGGAGGTAAGGCTCCGCACTTGATGCGTGCCAAAGGGCGCTCCACTAGTGATGCTTCTTTCGCACGGGAAGCTCCAAGACCGTGTACAAACTTGTGCCGACTTCCACAATCTCCTTGGACAGCTCAACACCGACGCCTAACCGGTCTAGGCCTTGCCATAGACCAAGAGTAACAGCTCTAGATGACTCTCTCAAGCCCACACTAGCCTAGAGATCAAAGGATGCAACTTGTTACTCTCTCAAGCACTAGGATCACTCCAAATCCTCTCAAGTGCTTCACACTTCTTCCTCTTGGCTTCTTGGCAGCACCTCCCCTCTTTCCTGGGTCCAAGAGCACCTCAAAGAGGTAAACAACCGACTATATATAGGCCTCCAACCTCAAACTAGCCGTTGTCCAAAAGTACCCAGTCTGCGTAAGGACCGTACAATGGACCGTATTGTCCGGTCTCCATTCTGACCGTATTGTCCGGTCTCTACCAGACTGGCGTCCGGGGAGTGCTGTTCATCATCTCAAACCAGACCGTATTGTACGGTCCCTAGGACCGTATTGTCTGGTCTCCACTTCTTCTTCAGCCAACAGAAACTTCTCCTTCTCTGTTGCTCTTCTCCTGTAAGACCGTATTGTACGGTCTCCATGACCGTACCATCCTGTCAATTGTCCGGTCTCCATTCTTCAACTTCCAGAAACTTCAGCTTCTCTGTCTGGAACACCCCAATAGAGACCGTACTGTCCGGTCCCTAGGACCGTACTGTCCGGTCAACTGTCCGGTCTCTATTTCTCCAACTTCCAGAAACTTGAGCTTCTCTGTCTGGATTTCCTCTGTAGACCGTATTGTACGGTCTCCTTGACCGTACTGTCCGGTCTCTTCTGCCTTCGCAGCTTTGATCTTCTTCTTGATCTTCTTCTTCAACACTTGATCTTTTTGGTTCCTTCAACTCTCTTCTGCCACCCTAGCCCCTGAGAGACTCACCATGCATCCAATGATCTCTATAACTAGTGTGTACTAAGAGAACCACCTCGAACCCTCTTGATAGTCCGGTTTTTCCTATGGACTCAAGCTAACATCTAACCAAGCAACACCCGCTTGGATCTAGCATGTCCTTAGCCTTGATCCATGTCTTTTCCGCGACTCCATCAAGTCCGTTCTTGTGTAGATGAAGGCAACCAATCATCCTTTTCAATAAGTTCATGATGTGTTGGCGTTCACCACCAACGGACGGAGCTTTCTTCATATGTGACCTATAAGATCTCACAAAGAGTGTTAGTCACATTCATGGTTCTCATCCTATCACCAAAACATTCATACCTTGGGGTTTCCCTAGCTCCAATGGTCATGAAGCTTACAATCTCCCCCTTTTTGGTGATGGATGACAACCATGATAAAAATGATCGAGAAGATAAAGAATGTAATGACAAAAGCCAAGATAAAAACGCAACTCGATCAAGACACTAAACAACAAGTATATGATATAGAGATAGTTACCTTGTTGATTAGGTCGAGGCAAGTCATAGCTCAAAAGAAGTCACAAGTTAGAGCAAAAACTCATATCACAAGTGAAAGAAAGCACATGGAGCTATGACAAGCAAAAGGTTGCAAGGGGTTTACCTTCATACTTACTTTGTAGAATTCCGCTCCCCCTTGATAAGTGTACCAATCTCAAGATTGTGTGAAGATCGATCATCTTGATCACTTGATCTTCATTCGTACAAACTCCCCCTTGAGACGGCATTGCTTCTTCTTTATCACCTCAAGATTGTGCGAAGATCGATCATCTTGATCCTTTGATCTTCTCTTGTACACACTCCCCCTTGAGGTGACATCTTCCACGACCCTTCATAGGCCCGAACTCTTCTTCCCAACTCTTCTCCGCTCGAACTCTTCTCCCCCATATACTTGCTCGATCATTAAGCCCAACTCTTCTCCCCCTTTGGCATCTATCACCCAAAAGAAATCTTCCAAGGGAGAAAAGGTTAGTGTAAATATATATGGGACAAGTGGGAAAATGAGTTACTTGATTTGGCGTGAAGCTCCCCCTTGATCCGTGATTCTCCATCTCCCAACAATTATCCCTACACATATTCTCAAAAGAAAATTGTCTTGAAGTACATAGGGGTTAGTTGATGATGATGGAAATGTATGAACCCTTAGACTTTGAGCCGCGCAAGTGGATTTAACCTTGGAGCTCAAAAATCTTGGTTCAATGGACATGAAGCTCATATAGCATTGCTATAAATTCATCATAGGAGGTCATATACTCATATTGTGAATAAGCAACTCCCCCTAGATGGGTGCTCGGCGCCGAGACACTTATGCAAGATGCATGATGCGAATGCAAGGAATGATAAGTGTACAATGCATGATGCTATAAGGGTAAAACAAGAGAAGGCTAAGAGCGAAGTTACCAACAACAAGTTTGAACCCTCCATGAGCTTGATCACAACGAGCCATTCTTCAAAGCCTCGGGAGCCAAGTGCCACCAATCCCAAGCTTAACCCATGCTCATTGCTATCTCAAGTAGGTTAGTCGTTGGTCCTACAAAAACAAGAAGAACACACAAAAACAACAACACAAACAAAAACAAGCAAAGTATATATACATATATACAAAAGTAAGCTCAAGAATATCAAGTGAAGTCGGAGAGGTCGAGAACATTAAGTTCTCCCCGGAGCTTACAAAAGGTCTTCTTGTCAAGTGGCTTGGTGAAGATGTCCGCCAATTGTTCATGAGTCCGCACACCAATCAATTCAATATCCTTCTTGGCCACATGATCTCGAATGAAGTGATGCTTGACTTCAATGTGCTTGGCATGGCCGTGATCACCCTTGTTGAGAGCCATATTGATAGCACTTTCGCTATCACAATAGAGAGGTACTTGCCCATAAGATAATCCATAGTCCAATAGGGTTTGCTTCATGTATAGGAGTTGAGCACACAAGCACCGGCCGCCAAATATTCCGCCTCCGCCGTGGAGATAGCCACACAATTTTGTTTCTTGGAACTCCATGAGATGAGTGATTGTCCAAGAAATTGGCATCCACCGGAGGTACTCTTTCTACTCACTTTGCATCCGGCGAAATCCGAGTCCGCATAGCCAACAAGTCCAAAGTCCGAGCCTTTTGGATACCATAGGCCCATTGTAGGAGTACTCTTGATGTACCTAAGAATTCTTTCCACGGCACTCATATGGGACTCCTTGGGGTTAGCTTGATAACGAGCACAAAGGCACACACTAAACATGATATCTGGTCTAGATGCGGTAAGGTAAAGAAGTGAGCCAATCATAGAACGATAGAGTTTAGGATCCACCGGTATACCTTTTACATCCACATCAAGAGGGACACTTGTAGCCATAGGTGTGTCGTAGGACTTGGAGTCTTCCATGCCGAATCTCTTGAGAAGATCCTGAGTGTACTTCTCTTGGTAGATGAACGTGCCCTCCTTCATTTGCTTGACTTGAAAACAGAGGAAGACATGAAGTTCACCTATCATGGACATCTCAAATTCTTTCTTCATAAGAGCACGGAACTCATCATTATAAATTTCGTTAGTAGAGCCATAGATGATATCATCAACGTAGATTTGACAAACAAAGAGATCATCACCAATATGCTTAGTAAAGAGAGTGTTGTCGATACTACCGATCTTGTAGCCTTTGGTGATGAGATGATCTCGAAGTCGTTCATACCATGCTCTTGGTGCTTGTTTGAGTCCGTAGAGAGCCTTCTTGAGCTTGTACACATGGTCCGGATGCTCGGGGTCCTCGAAGCCGGGAGGTTGCTCTACATAAACTTCTTCATTGATTAGTCCATTGAGAAATGCACTTTTCACATCCATTTGGTGAAGTTTAAAATCAAAATGAGAAGCATAAGCAAGAAGTGTTCTTATAGCCTCAAGACGAGCGACGGGGGCGAAAGTCTCGTCAAAATCGACGCCTTCAACTTGAGAGTAGCCCTTCGCCACGAGTCTTGCCTTGTTCCTCACGATTGCTCCCTTCTCATCTTGCTTGTTCTTGAAGACCCACTTAGCGCCAATGACATTGGATCGCTTGGGCCGCTTCACCAACTTCCAAACATCATTCCTCTTGAAGTTGTTGAGCTCCTCTTGCATGGATAGCACCCACTTGTGGTCTTTCAAGGCTTCCTCGATCGTCTTCGGCTCTAGGGTAGAGACAAAAGAGAAGTTCTCAACAATGTTAGCTTCATCAACATAATTTGGCTTATATTGACTTCTCCTAGTCTTTAACCCTTGAGAAGGACTCCCAATGATAAGATCACGTGAATGATCCTAGCAATGGGTTTGTGCTTCCTTGAAGGTTCTTGTCGAGGAGGAGGAGGAGCCGGCGAAGTGTCTTGCGCATCTCTTGCGGCTTGCTCCCTAGAGATGTGAGTGTCTTGTTGTCGAAGAGGTGAACCCGAGCCATCATCTTGAGTTGAAATAGATTGTGCTTGTTCTTGATTGCTCGGTGAAGCTTGGCTCGTAGTTGCATGAGGTAGACTTGATGACGCTTGTTGCGGTTCATTTGGAGTAGCTTGACTCGAAGATGCTTGTTGCGGATCACTTGAAGGTGCTTGATGTTGTTCACTTGAGGGAGAGCTTGGATTCTCTTGAGATGTGCTCGTAGAAGGTCCACTTGATGAAGTTGTTGGAGGAGGTGTCGGAGGTTCATCTTCACGAGGAATAACTTCACCAATAGGCATGTTCTCCAAAGTTTCCTCCACGGGTTCATCACCTACAATATGAGAAGAAGGAGGGTCTTCTTGAGACCCGTGAGACTCATCAAATTGCACATCATAGGTTTCTTCAACAAAGCCGGTAGAGGTGTTGTAAACCCGATAAGCTTTGGCCGAGCCCGAGTAACCGACAAGAATGCCCACGTCGGTCCTCTTCTCGAACTTGCCAAGTCTTTCCCTCTTCTTGTAGATATAGCACTTGCAACCAAACACTCGGAAGTAGGCAACATTCGGTCTTCTCCCAACAATCACTTCATATGGAGTCTTGTTTAGCAACTTGTGAGGATAAATCCGGTTGGAGGTGTAGCATGCCGTGTTGATAGCTTCCGCCCAAAACTTCTCCGGAGTGTTGTACTCATCAAGCATAGCACGAGCAAGAGTGATAAGTGTCTTGTTCTTCCTCTCAACAACACCATTTTGTTGAGGAGTGTATGTAGCCGAGAACTCATGCTTGATGCCAACCTCATCACAATAGTCTTCAATGATAGAGTTTTTGAACTCCGTCCCATTGTCACTCCGAATCTTCTTGATATGATGCCCATACTCAACTAGCAAACTTCTTGAATATCCCAATTGCTTGTGCCTTGTTCTCAAGAAAGAATACCCAAGTATATCTTGAGTAGTCGTCCACTACCACCAAGCAATAGAGATTCCCACCAATGCTCACATAAGTTGTAGGCCCGAAGAGATCAATATGTAGGAGCTCAAGAGGTCTTGAAGTTGACAAGAAATTCTTGGACGGGTGAGGTGAAGCCACTTGCTTTCCGGCTTGGCATGCACTACATAGCTTGTCCTTCTCAAAGGTGACATCCTTGACTCCTCTCACTAGCTTGTTCTTCATCACATGCTTGAGTTGACCCATACCAATGTGAGCAAGCCTTCGATGCCATAGCCAACCTAGAGCGGACTTAGTGAAGAGACAAGTGCTAGGGGCAACAATGTTAGTCTCAAAATCAACAACATATAGATTATTATGACGAAAGCCCTTGATAGTGAGACCCATAGCATCATTATGAAGAACCACCCCATTAGCATCAAAGTTACAAGAGAAGCCAAGATCACATATTTGAGCAACGGATAGAAGATTGAAGTTTAGGGACTCAACAAGCAATACATTAGAGATAGAGAGGTCATTCGAGATAGCCACCTTACCAAGACCTCTCACCTTGTGCTTGGAGTTGTCCCCAAATGTGACCTTGTCATGATCTTCATTTTCTTCCAAGTTGGTGAAGATGGATGAAGTACCGGTCATGTGTTGAGTGCACCCACTATCCAACACCCAATGTTTGCCGCCAATCTTGTAGTTCACCTTGGAAGTAGCCATCAAGCAAAGAGGAGTGTTAGTACCATGAGAATCAATTGACATATCATTTACCTCTTGCTTGCTCTTGATGTAGGCCATAGGAACTCCATTGAGAAAGTCCAAGTCCAATGCACCTAAGGCGTCAATCATTGCCTTGGTGACTCCATTGTGTCTCCACATGGTCCGATCAACACCCATGTGTACGACATGAGTTCCAAGTTGAAGACCTTGAAACCTCCCCACTTCTCCACTAGCATTGAAGTACTCAAGAATGTTGTAGATTTGATTCTCATAGGATAGTGCCATCAAGATCATGTCCTTGAGAGTCATACCACTAATATCATCATTGAGATCATTTAGAATATGGACCTTCCTATTGTATGGTAGCATAGAGATCACCGTGTGAATAGCATGCTCATCACTAATCTTGTCTTCACCTTCAAAAGAGTTCACTCTAGCCACCAACACAAGAAGTCTCTTCCAACAATCAAGCCAAGACTCCCCATCTTTCCTATAGAATACATCATACATGTCGAAGAGGTGATAGTGAGGCCGATCGGCAAGATCCGGCTCATACAAGTTGTAGTATTCTTCAAAGAGGGATGGCAAGATTTCTTTCTTCATGTGATATTCCTTGATAGGCTCCGGCTCATCATCACTAGCACTTGAATAGTCATCATCACAATAGAAGACGGGAACTCTATCATCTTCTTCTTCTTCCTCATCATCACTTGGGGTCTTGAATGTGTTTGAGAGCAAAGAACGAGCCCTTCTTCTTGTGACAATTTCGATGACTTGCTCAATTGAATATGACTCAAGCTCAAAGCTCTCAAACTCAATGTGATCACCATACTTGTCCTTTGGAAGAGCATCAAGAAACCTTCTAAGACCTTGACGCTTAGTGACTATCCAAAGCTTGTTCTCATTTATCCTCTTGATGAGTGAATCCATCCGAAGAGCAAACTCAACAAGATCTTCATTCGGCTTCATTGAGATGTGGTCCAACTCATCACATAGCTTCATATATCCATCCTCTTGATCCCGAGAAGAAGAGCCTTCACCAACACGAGATGATGATTGAGCTTGAGGTAGAGGTTGAGTTTCAATGCGTTGATCTTCACTTGCATGAGAGATATCCTTGCCTTTCTTGATATCCTCCTCAAGAGAGGAGAGAATAGCAACCACCTCATCGTAGGGCATGTTCACAAACTCATCCACTCGAGCAAAAGCAAGAATACCAAACCGCGAGAGTGGTAGAGATCGGATAAGCTTCTTCACAACATGCTTGTGCATAATAGATGGATAGCCTCGTGACATGAGTTTCCTAGCAAGAACATACAAACGAGATGCGAAGTTAGTGATATCCTCATTATCATTCAAAACAAGCTCATCATACTCATCACGCACACCATAGTAAGAAATGTCATTAAGCACACAATCATAAGGCTCAATCAAGGTAGAGGCGATGGAAGTGTTAGAAACGTCATCATGAGTAGACTCCATTTTCCCACACGCAATCCCGGTCACGACTCAAGGCGGTAAAGCCCTAATAATGAGCACTTGGCTCTGATACCACTTGTAAGGATCGTGTGACCGAGAGGGGGGGTGAATCGGTGCACTCTAGAATCTATTTCCAAACACTTACACCCAAACAACTCCTAGCAAGTAGTTCTAGTAACAAAGTAAAGCACACTAAGGAGTATCCTTAACCTATATAGCTAGTGCATATAGATAACACAATCACGCCACACTAGCAACCTAGCACAAGATAGATAGAAAACGGAAGACGTAAGCTAGGCAAGGCAAGGTAACAAGATAACTAGAGACAAGACAACCAAGATACTAGGCACACTAAGTAGAGTCCTTAGAGCTACTAGAAAGTCTATAACAAGTAAACACACGAGCAAGGCAATCAAGCAAACCTAGTGAAGCTAGTAGGTACCAAGGTAAACACACAAGCAAGATAAGAGCACAACTCAAGTACTACAAGCAATCATATGAAGTGCGATAAGTAAATGCGAGTAGTAAAGGAGAAGGGATAGAGAATGCTCATGATGTTTTCCCGTGGTCTCGGAAGGATGGCGTCTTCTCCTACTCCACGTTGGGTCACTCCCGCCGGAGTCTCGACCCCGTCCCTCCGCTCGAAGGCGATCCCTCCTAGAGCACACTTCACCCTCCGAGTGAAGTCGCGGGCACGTCCCGCCGGGCTCGATCCCGGGTACTCTTCCGGAGGTAAGGCTCCGCACTTGATGCGTGCCAAAGGGCGCTCCACTAGTGATGCTTCTTTCGCACGGGAAGCTCCAAGACCGTGTACAAACTTGTGCCGACTTCCACAATCTCCTTGGACAGCTCAACACCGACGCCTAACCGGTCTAGGCCTTGCCATAGACCAAGAGTAACAGCTCTAGATGACTCTCTCAAGCCCACACTAGCCTAGAGATCAAAGGATGCAACTTGTTACTCTCTCAAGCACTAGGATCACTCCAAATCCCTCTCAAGTGCTTCACACTTCTTCCTCTTGGCTTCTTGGCAGCACCTCCCCTCTTTCCTGGGTCCAAGAGCACCTCAAAGAGGTAAACAACCGACTATATATAGGCCTCCAACCTCAAACTAGCCGTTGTCCAAAAGTACCCAGTCTGCGTAAGGACCGTACAATGGACCGTATTGTCCGGTCTCCATTCTGACCGTATTGTCCGGTCTCTACCAGACTGGCGTCCGGGGAGTGCTGTTCATCATCTCAAACCAGACCGTATTGTACGGTCCCTAGGACCGTATTGTCTGGTCTCCACTTCTTCTTCAGCCAACAGAAACTTCTCCTTCTCTGTTGCTCTTCTCCTGTAAGACCGTATTGTACGGTCTCCATGACCGTACCATCCTGTCAATTGTCCGGTCTCCATTCTTCAACTTCCAGAAACTTCAGCTTCTCTGTCTGGAACACCCCAATAGAGACCGTACTGTCCGGTCCCTAGGACCGTACTGTCCGGTCAACTGTCCGGTCTCTATTTCTCCAACTTCCAGAAACTTGAGCTTCTCTGTCTGGATTTCCTCTGTAGACCGTATTGTACGGTCTCCTTGACCGTACTGTCCGGTCTCTTCTGCCTTCGCAGCTTTGATCTTCTTCTTGATCTTCTTCTTCAACACTTGATCTTTTTGGTTCCTTCAACTCTCTTCTGCCACCCTAGCCCCTGAGAGACTCACCATGCATCCAATGATCTCTATAACTAGTGTGTACTAAGAGAACCACCTCGAACCCTCTTGATAGTCCGGTTTTTCCTATGGACTCAAGCTAACATCTCACCAAGCAACATCCGCTTGGATCTAGCATGTCCTTAGCCTTGATCCATGTCTTTTCCGCGACTCCATCAAGTCCGTTCTTGTGTAGATGAAGGCAACCAATCATCCTTTTCAATAAGTTCATGATGTGTTGGCGTTCACCACCAACGGACGGAGCTTTCTTCATATGTGACCTATAAGATCTCACAAAGAGTGTTAGTCACATTCATGGTTCTCATCCTATCACCAAAACATTCATACCTTGGGGTTTCCCTAGCTCCAATGGTCATGAAGCTTACAGCGTGTAAACGACCAACACAGAGCATGCTACCATGGCGAGCAGGGGGATCGGGAAGCAGAGGCAGTTGGAGGGGCTCGGGCAGCTGGAGGAGTGGTGATAAATCTGGGAGCGATGGGCCATCATGGAGGAAGAGTACTACTGGAAAAAGTGATGATCAAAAGGTACAGAATGATGGTGAAGAAGTCACGAGTCCTGTAAAGCCTCAAGCAATTGTACCTACTGCAGATACATCGAGGAAGGCTCTGTTTAAGGACAACGACGAAAATCCAGTGCACATGAATGAGAAATCTGCACCTGTAGTGAGTGAGACCCAGCCACCTGGAAAGATCAATGAAAATGCTGAGAACAGCGCGACCCCAGTACAGACTGTGGGAGAGGTTAAGTTGGGGAAGACGGTGGGGCCCAACACCATGCAGGACATGCAGGTCGACGGTGAGAATCTGAAGGAGAACCAGAAGACCGGAAAGGGGGATACTGCAAAGGAATTGTAGAAAACTTTTAAGCGACACAAGAGGACTGATGCACAACTCGCCGCAGACGCTAAAAGGCAAGCTGAAGGCCCTGCCCACCAAGTTACAGGGGCGAAAAGATGTGGTGAAGAGGAGAACCTCATGGATATTGATGGAGGAAAGAAGGCGAGGAAGGGAGTGGACGCTAGAGAAGAGGAGCAACTTAATGTTAAAGCGGGGCTGGCGATCCAGCCCTGCAAGAAGCAATGAAGGTCGTGGTTTGGAACTGCCGGGGCCTGGGAAACGCCCCGGTAGTTCGTGGGCTTCTGTGGTGTCAGAAGTCTGAGCGAGCCGATGTCCTTTTCTTGTCGGAAACCAAATTAGACGAGAAACGGATGACAAAGTTCAAAATGAAACTGGGGTTGGGAAACATGGTGGCGGTGGAAGGTGAAGGAAAACGGGGGGGAATTGCTGTGTTTTGGCAGAGAGGGATCAATGTGGCTTTGAGAAATTTTTCAAAAAATCACATTGATGTGGACATCATGGAGGAGGATCAGTCAGTGTGGCGATTCACAGGAGTTTATGGGGAGTCGCATACTGATCTGAAGCATAGAACATGGAAGTTGTTGAGGGACTTGCATGATCTGGATACGGATGAGCCTAGACCATGGTTATGTGCTGGAGACTTCAATGAAATCCTGCACAACCATGAGAAGGAGGGGGGGCGCCCTCGAGCGCAGGCTTGTATGGACCGTTTTAAATGTGCACTGGAAGATTGTGAGCTGCATGATCTCGGCTTCACGGGGGACGTGTTCACATGGCGAAATAACCAGTTCCGAGGTGATGATCATATACGAGAAAGGTTGGATCGTGCAGTTGCCAACATGGCTTGGAGAACAAAGTTTCCAACTGTCCATGTACGTAATGGGGATCCTTATCATTCGGATCACAGGCCGGTGATCATTGTCACGGAGAACACTTCACGGATGGAGGAGCAAGCAAGGGACCCGAAGCCCTTTCGTTTGAAGCAAGCTGGCTGGAAGAGGACAATTGCAAACGGGTGGTACAGGAGGCGTGGGAGGCGGGGGAAGGAGCATCACTGGGGGAGAGGCTGAGGAATGTGGCAGGAGGGTTGGATAGTTGGAGTAGGAATGTCTTGGGCGATCTAGAAAAAAGGGTTAAAAAAGCAAAAAAGGAGTTGGAGGCTTGTAGAAAATTACCTATGTCTGATATTTCAGTGGGGAGGGAGGCAGTTTTGAGTTTCAAGGTGGATAGGCTGGAGGAACAAGTAGATCTCTATTGGCAACAAAGGGCCCACATAAATTGGCTGACCAAGGCTGACCGCAATACTGCCTTTTTCCATGCGGCGTGTACTGAAAGGAAGAGGAGGAATAGAATAGGTAAATTGATGAAGGAGGATGGGGGTTGGGTGGAAAGAGAAGTAGAGAAGCAGGAGTTTATTACTAATCATTTTGTGCAGCTTTTCAGGTCGGCGGCAAATGGCAATGCTCACCAATTGCTAAATGCCGTCGTGCCATGTGTCACTAGCCACATGAATGACTCCCTGGTCCAGGAGTTCACGGCGGAGGAGGTGAAAAGTTCTCTTGATGCTATCGGAGACTTAAAGGCTCCGGGTCCAGATGGAATGCCTTCGCAGTTTTACAAGTCATGCTGGGATATCGTGGGTGATCAAGTGATACATGATGTGCTGCAAGTGCTTAATGGTGGTGGCATGCCTGAAGGATGGAATGACACAATAATCTCCCTGATCCCAAAAGTAGCAAAACCGGAAAAGGTCACTGATCTGCGCCCCATAAGTTTGTGCAATGTGCTATACAAACTGGTCTCGAAAGTGCTTGCTAATCATCTTAAGAAGGTTTTGCCGGACATTATCTCGCCTACACAGAGTGCTTTTGTTCCCGGCCGCTTGATTTCAGATAATATACTGGTTGCATATGAGCTGACGCATTATTTGCGTAATAAAAGAAAAGGAGACACAGGCTATGCAGCGATCAAGCTTGACATGAGTAAAGCTTATGACCGGGTGGAATGGGGATTCCTGAGGAATATGATGAGCCGTATGGGTTTTTGTGAACAGTGGATTAATTTGATAATGGAGTGTGTTACTTCTGTGAGATACTCAATTAAAATCAATGGTGCTCTAACAGATGTGTTCGCACCAGAGAGGGGGCTAAGGCAAGGTGATCCACTCTCGCCATATCTCTTCTTGTTATGTGCGGAAGGGTTCTCTACACTACTGAATCAAGCCAAAGCCGACGGGCTTATTGCTGGAGTCAAGGTCTGTCCTGCTGCTCCAAGTGTCTCTCACCTTCTATTTGCCGATGACTCGTTAATTCTGATTCGTGCAAAAAGGGAAGACGCTTTGCACCTACAACATATACTCGATGTGTATGAGCAGTGTTCAGGCCAAGTCATCAACAAGGCCAAGTCAGCGGTTTTCTTCAGTAAGAATACTAAGGCAGAGCTGAGAGTGGAAGTCACACAAGCTCTAAATATTGAGAGACAAACCCAGAATGAGAAATACTTGGGATTGCCTGTTCACGTAGACAAGGCAAGATCACAGGTGTTCACATATCTGAAGGACCGCATATGGGAGCGTATCCAAGGTTGGAAAGAGCGCATGCTCTCATGGGCAGGGAAAGAAATTCTGATAGAAGCTGTAGCACAAGCCATACCAACCTTTGCTATGGGCTGCTTTGATCTAACTAAGACATTGTGTGACCAGATTAGCACGATGATCTGTCGATACTGGTGGAACCAGCAGGAAGGAAAGCACAAGATGCACTGGATCAGTTGGGACAAGATGATACTCCCTAAGAGCGAAGGTGGGCTCGGGTTCCGAGACATATATGCTTTCAATCTTGCAATGCTGGCAAAACAAGGGTGGCGGTTAATTCAGAACCCTGATTCGCTTTGTGCAAGAGTGCTGAAAGCTAAGTACTTCGCGGATTGCTGCTGTCTGGACGCTAAACCAAAAGCCGAAATGTCATACACTTGGAGGAGCATCCTCAGTGGGATTGAGCTGCTAAGAAAAGGAGTCATCTGGCGTCTAGGGGATGGGCACGGTCTCAACATGTGGAAGGACCCGTGGTTGCCATGGGATGGGACACGGCTTCCAGTTACACCGAGGGGCAGAAATGTGCTGACTGAAATTTCAGAGTTGATTGATCCTGCTACGGGCGATTGGGATGCGGAGCTGGTGAAACAGACTTTCCTTGAGGAAGATGTCAAGCTGATCTTAGCTTTGCCGGTACTTGAAGGACGTGAGAATGTCTTGGCGTGGCACTGTGACCCAAAAGGGATTTTTACTGTGAGGAGTGCATACAAGCTGTACCGTGCAGATATCCTAAACAGAAGGACCCGAGGAGGAACCTGCAGTTCATCAAGTGTGCAGCCAAATTTGTTATGGAAGAGTATATGGAAGGTGAGCTGTCCCAACAAGCTGAAGCACTTCTTATGGCGCATGACACATAATAGCCACCCGCTGCGTAATAATCTGAAGCGCAGAGGCATGAAAGTGGACACACAGTGTGTCGTGTGCAGCAGGTTGGATGAGGATGGAGCGCACTTGTTTTTCAAGTGCAAGTATGTGAAGCAGTTATGGGCACTGGCCGGCTTGGAAAATATCAGAGAGAACCTAGCACTAATGAGGACTTCACGGGAAGTTACTGAATTCATCCTAACCATGAAAGAGGAGGAGAAAATCAAGACCATTGTTCTGATGTGGAGCTGGTGGTCTGAAAGGAACCGAATCCGAGAAGGCGAAGGAAGAAGAGATGTGGCTGCAGTAGCACACAGCGCTATGGTTTACAGTGTAGAAATCATAAAGGAATGTGCCGGACAGAAAACAGTGCGCGTCCGACAACCTAAAAGATGGCGGCGACCTGAATCAGGGGTGCTCAAGATTAACTGTGATGCTTCCTTCTCTCCTCAGACTACTTCGGGTGGCTGGGGTTTCATTATCAGGGATGAAGATGGAGATGTGGTGACGGCTGGCTGTGGCAGAATCGATCACCTCCTAGACGCTTTCCAAGCTGAGGTAGTCGCTTGTTTGCACGGGTCCAAGCAGCAACTGATTTGGGGATCGCCCATGTGGCTGTGGAGACGGATGCGGTAATGGTTCAACAAGCTGTCACTTCAGATGCGTATGATCTATCTGCTGCTGGTGGCCTTCTAGTCGAGCTCAAGGAGATCGCGGCGGCAAATTTTAATAGCTTTTCTGTTGCTTACCAACCTAGAGAATGTAATAAGGTTGCACATGCTTTGGCTGCTTTAGGCAGTGAACGCCTAGTAGGGGACAATCCAATTGTGGATGATCTCCCGTCATGTATCAGGTCCTTGGTTGCTGGTGATTTGCTAGCAAATGAGTAATGGAACATGCTGTTTCCGGGTCAAAAAAAAAACACTTTAAAAAGCGATTTTTATATAGAATTTGTTTTTTTAGAGAAGCTATTTTCTAAAGAAGTTGTTTTGGTAAGAATCTACCAAACACAGCTTGAATTTCAAGTTTTATTAGTTAGGTCTATTTTTAGTGCACCGCTCCAGCTTTTATATTTAGACAAGTGAAAAAAAAAGCAGGAAGAGGTGTGGTAGATGTAGAGCGTGCTTGGTTTGCCGCCTCCACTGTGGCGGCCACATCAAAATTGATGGCGCTTGGTTGCCAGCCATACCTGTGCGGCGACGCGCGTGGGATGTCTAACGAAGCGGCAACCAAACAGTCCCGTAGCCTCGATGATCGGATGGTAAATATACTGCCATGATGCCATCACTTATAAGCATACCGTATGCTCTTATGCTCCCACCGTTTCACGATAACAAAGTAAAAGAAAAGAGGGAGTACCATCAACCCGGGGCAAAAAAAATCACCCTCACCCATGAAATGGCACCCCATAAATTCATATTCTATTAAATGTAACACTATCTCGAAGATGTTTAATGCCTGTATATATTCTCACTCAGTGAAGATGCATCTACCCATGTACACAAGGAATAACAAATACGATACAAGGAAAAACTAGCGGGATCCTGCTAACTGCAAAGCTGTTTGCAGATCTCGTTGATCCTATCCTGCGTGGCATTTGCAATGGGGTAGCTCTTTTGGATGCCCTTGCCTTCACATGTCACTTCCAAGGTATTCACTTGTTGGATTGTCTGCCACGCCAGGTGGACGAATTTTCAGAAAACCAAAAGAACTTCCTAAGCATGCTCAAATATTTCAAGATTTGCATTGACTTACCGAGCAGACAGTGGTTGATGAGTTGCATTTCCAGTGTTTTGTAGGAACACAGCTGAGATAATGACACCACGAGCAGTGCTCATTCGCATTGTATCCTCGGAAAAGCAGAACAATGGCCACGGTAAATCTGCAAATTTCAGACGAGGAGAGGAAACATCATTCGTCAGGCTGGGAAAAATGGGAAATAAAGTCATAATCCATTGTTATTATTGCCTTAAGAAAAAGGCTGGACATACCCAACAATGAGCAAAACTGCAGCAACCAGCCACAATATATACTGATACGTCTTGTGCTTGCGTTTCACGGGAGAAGTTTGTTGCCCAGCTGATTCTCTTCTCTGGTTGAGCCACGCAAACTGTGGGCGAATGAAGAAAACAAATCCCAGGAGGAAGCCGGATATAAGGCCCCCAATGTGCGCAAAGTTATCGACTCTGGGAAGTATCCCAAGAGCCAAATTCAACACAATTACAAATATCAGAGTTAACAGGGCTGCCACCTGAAAAAATAAGAAGGATATTTATACCTAATTAAGCAATTCTCTTGTAATGGAGGAGAATGAAGGATATGGAGATGCATACCTTATTTGCATAGAGTGACCAGTTTGTTATGAGTTCGGAAAGCATAGATCCTATCAATCCAAACAAAGCACCAGAAGCACCAACAGAAATATTAGATTGCAGGAAGAGAGCAGACATCAAGCTCCCACCGAAACCGGAGATGAGATAAACCAAACCAATCCTCACTGCATATAAAATG
The DNA here is from genome assembly GCA_012490785.1 of Eragrostis nindensis. Lineage (NCBI taxonomy): Eukaryota > Viridiplantae > Streptophyta > Magnoliopsida > Poales > Poaceae > Eragrostis > Eragrostis nindensis. The sequence continues at coordinate 453,348 of JAAXCT010000284.1, forward strand.
ATTCCGTTACTCATGGAAGCATTGAAACTCTGTTCTTTCATTGCTTGCACTGAACTTGTATTAAAGTTTCATGAAAGTTTTCGTACTTTATTAACATGGATATAGGATATTTTCAAAAAAGAAGAAGAATTGACATGTGGGAAGTTTCATGTATGATTGATATGGATCTAATTTCTTTCTGTTAAGTTCAGCTAATTTTCGATGTAAAGTGCAAAGAATGTGCTTTCACTTACCGAACCCAAATTCTTGTTCGAGTCGTATCCCAATTAATATGAGGCACAGCATGTTGATCAGTAAATGGACAACTCCAGCATGAAGCCACATACAGGTGATGAGACGCCATCCCTGGCCACCATGTACAACTCTGGACACGTCTAGAGCTCCCATCTTGACTAACCTGTCATTGAGATCGATGGACAAAACTGTTTGAGACAAGTATTACGGTACTGAAATAAACCAAAATAATTTGAGAACACAATTATCATTTTCAGGTTGCACATGCACCTGCATGCCTTTCTTTGACTTGGCAAAAAGCACCAGCCTTACTGCAACTATTTTTAAGTTTTTACAGAAGTCAAAACTATGTGGTAACATCAACGCGTGTAGACAATAGACAAGAAATAGGGGATCTGTCTTTGAGTCTTCACCAACTCCCGCCAAGAGTACATGCAGATAACGGACCAGATCAACAATGTAGAGTGATCAAATAAAAGTCAAGTGATACCAGGTTCAAAGATTATGTGATCATAAAACATAGGGAGGTCAGGTCAAAAAAAAAAACATAGGGAGGTTAAGTTGACAAAGCAATGGCTTGGTCCTAGGATTACAATTTTAAACCGTCCATATCAGATACCCCAAGTCAAAGTTTTACCGACTCAATCAAGAAGGAAGGAATCAATCAGAGTTCACACCTGGGAGAAGTCTACATTTACATGAATCAGAGTCAGAGGTAATCTTTCTTCACCATGAGTATAATGCTGTAGTTATTCGGCAAGTGAATCTTGTTTCAAAGTAAATTACGCTTGTATTGATTTGTTTTCCTAGTACCCATTACTACATTATATTATACAAACTGAACTGCACTGAATTTTTCGAGTACCTATTAACACATTCGAAATGAGTAGGTGTTGTGTAGTTGAAAAAAGAAGAAACTGAATGCTCTTACAATCTAGCAATAAATCTTCCAATATACGGAGGCAACGTATTAGACTAGTAATTAAACACAATGCAATGTTGGTAATCACGAAGTGGAAAAGTGATGATGCAGCAAGAGCCTAGAGCACAATGTTGATATAATAATTGAAGTTGAAGAGAAGGAAGGGAAGGGAAGGGAAGGCTGTGACGGCAAGCAAGCAAGGAAGAAGGAAGGAAGGGAAGCGTACGTGGCGGAGGAAGGTCCGAGGAGCGGGTTCTCCCTGAGCGGCTGGAAGGCGAAGCGGCCGAGGAAGCCGGCGGCGCATCCGGTGGCGCTGCGGCGGGGGCAGTCGTTGACGTACATGGTGACGAGGAAGACGGCGATGCAGGCGACGGCGGCGGCGGAGACGGCCCACGGCGACCAGCGCCGGTAGTAGGGGCGCGGTCGCAATGTCCTCGGCGGCGGCGGCCTGGTGGACCTGGATCGCTCGTGGGAGTAGGGGCGCTCGACGAGGACCTCGACGTCGCCCTCGCCGGGCAAGGGCTTCATCATCGTTCCGTTTGTGATCTCCGATGATGATTGATTTGGCGGCGGTGTTGTGTTCTTAGATAGATAGAAGCTGTGGAGACGAAGAAAGGAGGGAAAGGCGTGAGGTGGAAGGAGAGGAATAAGTAAAGGGAAAGTTTGTTGATCCTTGCTGATTTTGATGGCGGTTTCTTTCCTTTACGTTCAGTTTGGAGGAGCAGAGAAGCAGGGGAGGAGGAGAAGAAGGCGTGTAGCAGAGAGTTGAGAGCAGAGCAGGTGCTTATTGCCAAAAAAACAAGACAAAGTCCCCCGGCCCCGTTTGGTTCCCTCCCTGCGTACGTTAGTCAGCGCGTGGTCGGTCGTCTTCCTCCTCTAGCCTTCCACTCCACTTGTATAGAGGTTCGCTGAAGTTGGCCAACCCTCAACCACCCGCTGCACGCCTATAATACCACCTGCTCTTGCTTCTCAGACCATGAATTGGTCTCGTCTCAACAAGAGAATGAATTCAGGCCGCTGTGGTCACGCTGCAGGAGCAACTGGACCAACTGGAATTGTTATTATTGGGTTTTCATCATCAATAAATATGAAAACTGAAAATGTACTAAAATATAACACCTCCGCCCTGATGCCTCCCTCAGTTAACTCGTCTGTCCCCATCCATCCATCCATCCATCCATCGCGTATGCTTGCTGCCGGCCGGCCGGCCTGCCTCGCCACCTAGCTCCCACCGATGACCTCATGGCTTTTGTGGTGCTAGTATATTCGATCCTTCCTTCTCCGCACAGGATTGATTAATTGTTTTTCCTTTTTACTTTTCGGCAAACAAACAATACAGGCAGCAAAGACGTGCTACCACCAGAAGCAGGTTGCCAATCCAATCCAAGAGTTCCGAAGCAGAGTATTTGTCTTGTTCGTTCCTAATATGCTCTGCCTGCCCGCGATCACGATCATCATCGAGCCACCCATCAATCATCTGCTCTCTTCTCTTCTCTTCTGCTTCTCACACATGCATTCCGGCCGATGTGATAAAATCTTCTCTTCTCCTTGTCTCTCCATCGCCAAGTTAAGTGGTGATTCAACGTGACAGATATTCATTGGACCAACATTCTTTTAGCACAATTCGTTGGGCCATTTTTTTTCTGAGAGAAATTCATTGGGCCGGCCTATTGATACACTCGGTTAGGATATGCCCATAATTAGGCCCACTAATTATGGACGACGCAACGGGCGAAAAGTTAGCCCGTACTCGGCCCAGTACTTGGTGCATGTGCGTCGATTTTGACGTCCTTCTAAATTTCAGTCAGAATCTGAGACACAGCAAAGAAGACAGGACCTCTTGCACATTTTCCCCAACAAACGACCAGTATCTTTGTCAAAAAGAAACTAAAAATAAACGAGCAGTATCAGCCCTAGTCCAACACGTTTCATATAGAATTCTCTTTGTTATGCCTTTTTTTTTTAGAGTTCCAGGCCAAAACGGCCCAGCCATATATGCATTGCAATATGACCAGAGTTCATCGATTACAGCACAGTTATTTAGCTGACAGACCAGCTCTTCTGGGCACTCCCAGGCACACCACTCCATTATCTGTTACATAAGACTCACGCCACACAGCACAGCCACACTCTTCCCCTCACCCAGCTTCATGCAGGGAAGTTGCTCCTCTGCATCTTCACCCTTGTAACTTCTCCATCTGACACCACCTTTGGGATCATCCGCATACCCTTTCCGGCCTTTGAGCCACATCCATCAATAAGGAGATCTGCCGCTCGAGTTCTTCCAGGTATCCAATAGGACACAGACTTTTCCAATGTTGTAGAAGACCTACTATCTTGTGGAATAAGGATTTCATACTCCTCCAAGCTACCCTCTGAAAACACAGATTATTTCTTAGTTTCCACCGTGCCCATAGAGCTGCTGAACTAACAATATTAGTAACTACAAATTTTGTTCTACTAAGCCAGCATTGCCCTATTGACTGAAAATCAGCACCAATCTCTCTATCTGTGATTTCAGAGATTATTTTCCAGATTGTTTTAGCTACCACACATTCAAAAAACAATGATTGATGGATTCCTTTTCTGTGCAAAACAAACAACTATAGTCATCCAGTTTTTTACTTTTGGCCACATTGTCTCTAGTCAACACTCTATTATTAGACAGAAGCCAAAGGAAAAGTGAATTCTTGGGGGTACCTTAATGAACCACACAGAAGGTGTATACACTGGAGTTACTCCCCCATCATTTATTATTCTATACAAAGATTGAGAGGAATACTTCCCATTGGAAGTAAATTGCCAGATTAAGGCATCCTCTTCTTCACTAAAACTAATTGTAGCAGCTAGCTCCATTACTTCCTCCCACAGCTCCATCATACTATCAGAAAAGTTTCTAGTAAAGGTGCATTTCAACACTTCCCCATCCCACACATGAGCTACAGTGTTGGTTTTCTCATTAACAAAACGGTAAATATCAAAATACTGAATAGCAAGGCTTGAAGACCCCAGCCAGTTATCTTCCCAAAATTTTACCTTGTGACCATTACCTATCTTCCACCTATATCCCATTTTTGCTGCACTTGCAGCCCACATAACCCCTTTCATGAATTGCGAGGCACCTACAGTTAGAGTACAAAAGATATTTGGGTTCTGAGTTCTATACTTATGGTCGATGACAGCTTTCCAAAGCTTGTCCTTGTCAGACCGGTACCTTTGTAACCAGGATGCTAACAAGCACATGTTCAAGTTCCTCAAATCTGGGACTCCTAGCCCTCCATGTTCTTTCTTAAGGCTAACCAAGCCCCAATTGGCCAGGTGATAGTTATGCTTATCATCTAGATTATTCCACAAGCAGTGTGCCATGTGAGAATTTAACATGTCTATAGCCCATCTAGGTAACTTAATAAAGGACATAAGGTAAACAGGAATACCTGCTAAGCATGTTTTAACCAAAGTCAGCCTTGCAGCATAGGACAAAAGTTTCCCCCTCCAGCTTGCTATCCTCTTAATTAACTTATCCACTAAAGGCTGAATGTCTTCTCTTCTAAGCTTATCATGGTGCAGAAGGACCCCCAGATATTTCATGGGCAGCTCACTAACTGGACAGCCAAAAATGTGAGAGATCTCATGAGCTTCTTCTTCCCCTACATTCAAAGGCACTACCTCACTTTTATGAAAGTTTATCCTCATCCCCGAGAGCTGTTCAAAACAGGCCAGCACACACTTCAGGTTTTTCAACTTATCTTTCTCACATGAAGAGAAAATAATGGTGTCATCTGCATATTGCAGCGAGATGACACCATCATGTCTAAACTCAGTCAGCAAATCCTTGACCAGATTACCACCCGCTGCCTTACTCAACATTCTAGTTAAAATGTCCCCTACCAGATTAAACAAAAGTGGAGAGATTGGATCCCCCTGCCTCAGCCCTTTGCCTGTTTTAAAATATTTGCTCTCTTCTCCATTTACCATTACTCCTACAGAACCTCCAACCACAATTTTCTCTATCCACTCTATCCATTTATCCCCAAAACCTCTAGATCTCAAAATTTCAAACAGGAATTCCCAACTAACCTTGTCATATGCTTTTTCATAATCTAACTTAAGGATCACTCCTGGCTGTTTATTCTTATTAATACTATGCACAATCTCATGGGCTACTACTACACTCTCTAAAATGTATCTACCTTTTATAAATGCACTTTGCTGGAGAGAAACTAATCTATCACATACTTTCCCTAGTCTTAGGGTTAGAACTTTCGAGAAAATTTTAAAAATGCAGTTAGTTAAGCTAATTGGTCTAAACTTCTTCATATGTCTAGCATCATTCTCTTTTGGAATCAGAGTTAACAAGGCGAAATTGAGCCTTTTCAAGTCTAGCTTACCTTCCTGAAAATCCCCAAACAAATTCACAACACCTGTTTTAACTATTGGCCAAAAGTTTTGGTAAAACAGGAACGGGAGCCCATCCGGACCCGGTGCCCCCTCAGCACAACAACTATCTAAAGCCTCCTTTATTTCTTCTTCAGTAAAGGGAGCCTGCAGAAGATCATTTTCCTCCCTAGTGATCTTATCCCCATCTTCCCAGAAATTCTCTCCTAGCTTAACACTACCCCTATCCTCATAGGCAAACAAATCTTTGTAAAAATCTACTGCCACTTGCATCATATCCTTATTCTCAGTCACTACCACCCCATTTGGTCCTTCTAGCAACTCTATTCGTTTCTTCCTATTTCGTTGGTTAGCTACTGCCTGAAAATAGGCAGTATTTCTATCTCCCTCTAGAATATCTCTATCCCTGGACCTCTGTCTAAATTTAATTTCGTCCAAAACCCATAGCTTTTCTATTTCAGCCCTAAGCCACTTGATACGCTGTTTTTCTTCTAAAGACAACTCTCTAGACTCAGCTTCAATGTCTAGGATGTTGTACTCGTCTGCCAAGTTCTTTTTATACTTATTCTGTTCTGCAACTACGTTAGCTGCCCACCCTCTAGCTAAACGTCTAAAAGTTCTAATTCTAAATTGCCAAATATCTATGGCCTTGGTTTCTCTGCACGGAGTAGCCCAGGCCTTCCTTACTACCTCCTTAAAATCTGCTCTTTCTAACCACCACTTTTCAAATCTAAACCTTTTTTTGCAAGAAGAAGCATTATTACCTGTATCTAACAGCAGAGGTGTATGATCACTATTGGATCTATCTAAAGCTTTTATTCTAGTCAAGGGGAAGGCAGCATCCCAGTCTGTTGTAGCAAAAACTCTATCTAACCTAGCCATGATTAGATTATCCTGATTGTTAGCCCAGGTAAACATTCTATTGGCCGGGTTTATTTCAATTAAAGCCCACTTATTTACCCACTCATTAAAGGCATCAGCCCATCTATAATTTATTCTGTTGTTACTTTTATCTGAACTGAACCTGGACAAATTGAAATCCCCAGCTATAAGAGTGGGACCTTGCCAAGACTCCATGACTAGGTGAAGTTCATCTATAAACTCTTGTTTACCTTCCTCATATGCAGATCCATAAACCACTACTAGTTTCCAAGTAAAGCCACATCTCTTATCCAGAATCATAACACCAACAGAAAATTTCCTATCAGGGCAAACAGTCATCACAAATAAGTCAGATTTAACACCTACCAAAATACCTCCAGCTGACCCTTCAGCTGGTAAGTAATGCCAACTATAAGGAGTTGAAGCTTCACCTCGATCCCAGGATCATAAGCACATGCATGCAGAGCTGATCCGATCGTTTGGTACTTTTGACTGAAAATTTCAAGGTTGACGTTGAAGAACGATGGGGCACATAACGGATAGATTGGATGCAGCATTTTTCTATGCATGTATATAAACGTCGCTATTCAAGCACGTGATCCATTGACTGCCAAATGAACGTAAGAGGAGCATCTCTGCTTAGTGCTTACCCACCTCACAACAATGTTCTGCAACCTGAGAGATAAATTAATCGGGCTAACCATATCTAGGATGATAATATATATGACGACAAGGACTTTTGATAGCTGATCCACCAGCACGTATTGTATGATCGAGATTCGAGAATCTCTAGCATTGTGGTCAAGACCGGCTGCTGGAGATTTCTGTCCCTGTTGCGAAGTGGTGGAGCAGAGAGGGGAGGAGTAGTTTGCACTTTGCACTGGGGGCGGTAATTAATTAAGTAGTGTATGGATCCATGTGAAGTCATATTTTCCGCGAAAATGAAAGGAACCGAGCATAAATACGTTACGACGTTTGAGCAGTCAGAAAAGCAAGCATGGGATTGTGACGTGGATGGTTGCGCGCTGACTGAACAATCCGACGTCAAAGCTCCCCCCCAAATGAAGAAGTCGCAATATCCTGGACTTGGCATCCATCGACCATCGACGACCTCTTCTACTCTGATCAATCACCCCCCATGGATTTCATCCTTCCGCCTTGTGCTGCAAGCAAGCTTAACTCGATCGACCATCACTAACCCACCAATAGCTAAAAGGCCTTTGAATAGAGTAATCGATCGCTGGCACCAGAAAGATTGTGTCATGCATGATGTCATGACTCAATCCAGATCCATGGGGTTGCCTCTCGCTGACTCACTCATCCGGATCAAGTATATATCGCAATACAAGTGTCTTTTTTCCCATTCAAGAGTTTGTACTATGAAGCAACCACGGCAAAAAGTAAAAAAAATAAAAAAGTCTTGCGAAGCCGATTAAACGCAACTTCCAACAAGAGAAGTACTCCAGTTGGAACAAATCGCTCACTTGATGCTCGAATTCTTTCTTCTTCATCTAGTACTGTAAACCAAAAGTGTGATGCTTCCTCTTTCTTTGATTTGGAGCCTGTTCGGAGGCTCTAAAGTTTAGATGAGAGAGAAATGTTTTTTACCGTTTAAGAGTACTAAACAAAGTCTAATTACAAAACCCATGTCACAGCCCCCTCTAATTCGCGAGACGAATCTAATGAGCCTAATTAAGCTATGTTTTGAAACAGTAATGCTACAGTAATCATCTTCTAATCGCCGCATAATTACCCTTGTTAGATTCGTCTTGCGAATTAGACCAGGGGTTCTGCAGTTAGTTTTGTAATTAGACTTTATTTAGTACTCTTAAATAGTAAGAATTTTTTCTCTCTCATCTACAAAAATTGCCTCCGAACAGGCTCTTGATGTTGCAGTCGTGAGCCTGTCGTGCTCTTGAAGCACACAGTCGTGTTGCGGTGTTGGTCAACCTTGGAGGCTCCAGCTCCACGGATGCAAGCGAAGCGAGTGGCATTTTCTACCCAGCCAGCAGTTCCCCAGGCCACGCGGCGGCGATCCCAGACGACGGAGAGAGAGAGAGAGAAAAAAGAAGAATTCCAATCGCATCGCAGCAGAGCAGATGAGAGAGACTCTCGCATTGCCATCTCCTCGTCTCTGTTTCCCCCAAATCCACTGTACTAGCATCACGCACCAGCACGACCTGGTCGCCGCCGCCGTCGCCTTCCCGGAAGCTTCCCCTTTCCCCTCCCTCCCTCCCTCCCGTGCTCCTCAATTGATTGACCCTGCCTGCTTCAAATCACCGGGAAGATCTGATCTTTTCACCCACCTGCCCATTCCATTCCATGGCCCCGCCCACCCAGCACCACCGCCGCCACTGAAGCAAAGCTCCCACCTTTCCGCCAGCCATGGCCGCCACGCCGGAGGAGTTCCTGGGCCAGGGGGCCTTCCTCGCCGTCCCGGAGCCCTTCTCCCCCTCCGTCTTCCTCGACCTCCCCCCGACGCCGCGCCCCGACGACGACGACCCGGCCTCCTCCGACGACCTCGTCCTCCCCTTCATCTCGCACATGCTCATGGAGGAGGACATCGACGACAAGTTCTTCTACCAGTACCCCGACCACCCCGCGCTCCTCGACGCGCAGCAGCCATACACCCAGATCCTCTCCGACTCCGCCACTACCGCCACCTCCTCGTCCTCCGACTCCGCCACAACCATCTCGCCGTCCTGCTCCTCCACCGAACCCACCTGGCCCTACGACCCGGTCGAGCTCGCCCAGCTGCTCCGCTCCCCGCCCTACACCGACATGGGGGTGGGGCTCGACGACTTCGGCCCCGACGATCTCAGCGCCGTCTTACTGCCCGCGCAAGACGGCGCCACCCCGGGCTTACAGCAGAGCCCGCCGCCCTTCAACACCGCCGCCGCGTTCCCGACTGATGCAAGCCAGGGCGCCTCCTTCGTCCAGAGTTCGGAGGAGGACGACACAAAGGCAAACATCACCACCACCTTGCCTTCTGTCGACGAGGACCACGGCGCCCTGGCCTCGGCCTTCTTCGGTGGTCACAAAGGGGTAAACATGGACATGCTCAACAGGGCATTCGCCAAGGGCATGGAAGAGGCCAAGAAGTTCTTGCCTGCCGACAACGCCCTCTTCATCGACCTCGAGGCCACCACCGGGGAACACCTCTCCACAGACACCAAGCCAAAGGCTGGCCTCACGATCCGCCGAGTGAAGGAGGAGGAGGAAACGGTGGCCGATGGAATGCCACCAATGTTCAGAGAAAGCAGTAACGGCAGGGGGCGCAAGAACAGGCACCACGAAGAGGACTTGGAGGCAGAGACAGGCAGAAGCAGCAAGCTGATGACTCCGGAACAGGAGGAAACCGGTGCCCAGGAGATGTACCGTGAAATAATGTCCTGCAACTACGAGGATTTCGTGAAGCGCATGGAGGACCTGCGCGTCGCCATGGACAACGAGTCTGAGAAAACCAGCAGGAGGGGCAGCGGGAAGGGGGCGCGAGGGAGGCAGCGCGCTGATGAGGTTGTTGACCTGCGCACCATGCTCATCCATTGTGCGCAGGCAGTGGCCACCGGTGATCTCCGAAGTGCCAACGAGACGCTGAAGCAGATCAAGCAGCACTCCTCGTTGAGAGGTGACGCCACACAGAGGCTGGCGCATTGCTTCGCAGAGGGGCTCGAGGCGCGGCTTGCAGGCACAGGGAGCCTGGTGTACCAGTCGCTCGTGTCCAAACGCACCTCAGTTGTGGACTTCCTTAAGGCATACAAGCTGATGATGGCAGCTAGCTGCTTCAAGAAGGCGCAACACACCTTCTCGAACAAGACCATTCTGGATGCTGTGGCAGGGAGGAGCAAATTGCACATCGTAGAATATGGTGTGCAACATGGACTCCAGTGGCCAACTTTGCTCCATTTCTTGGCAACTAGGGAAGGTGGACCACCAGAGGTGAGGTTTACAGGCATTGACCTACCGCAGCCCGGGTTCCGCCCAGCCTACCAGCTTGAGAAAACAGGTGAACGCCTCAGCAACTGCGCGCGCCAGTTTCGTGTTCCCTTCAAGTTCCATCCTATTGCAGCAAAGTGGGAGACGGTCACTGCTCAGGACCTCAACATCGACCCAGATGAGGTGCTTGCTGTCAACTGCGAGTGCTTTTTCGACAGGTTGATGGATGAAAGTGTTCTGGTGGACAGCCCAAGCCCTAGAGATGTGGTGCTCAGCAACATCAGGAACATGCGCCCCAATGTGTTCATCCATTGTGTGGTGAATGGCACATTTGGCGCACCCTTCTTTCTGACACGGTTCCGGGAGGCACTGTTTTTTTACTCGGCTCACTTTGACATGCTTGATGCGACCATCCCTCGGGACAATGATGAACGTCTGCTGATCGAGCGGGATCTTATCGGGCGTTCTGCCCTTAATGTTATCGCTTGTGAAGGTGCAGACCGGGTGGATCGCCCTGAAACATATAAGCAATGGCAGGTGCGGAACAACAGGGCTGGACTGAGGCAACTACCATTGAGTCCAGAGGTCGTAAATACTGTGAGGGGTAAGGTCAGGAACTATTACCACAAGGACTTTCTCCTTGATGAGGATCACCGATGGTTGCTGCAGGGATGGAAGGGCCGGGTGCTCTATGCCATGTCGACATGGGTTGCTGAAGACAATAATTCCATCTCGTAGCCTCTTAGATTTTCTCCAAGTCTGGAATCCAGCTATAGATGATACTGATGTTTGATGGAGTGTGTATATTTAATTTTACCTTAGAAACTATGGACCAGCAGTCCTAGTTGAATGGACTTCCCTGTCTAGAGGGTTTTTGTGCTGAAACTTATAATGTCAAAATAAGCAGGTGCTTAGAGCTACGTAGGCTTTTACATATGGGTATTACAGAGCTTCAATTTGTACCACCAACAAAAGTAAAGAACACTGTAGCTGACAATCGATTTTACAGAACATTGCATGTTTAACTTTTCATGTATCATTAAAGGTATGTCTGTGAAAATCTGTTTTTGTTGCAACTTCAGTTTGCTGTCATTTCCCTTGTGGCCTGTGTTTAAATTTTACCACAGGAACTATGGTCCTCCAGTTCTGTTTCACTGGTAGAAGGTTTGAGTGCTGGTGGAAATGGGCAGATGCTTAGAACTACATAAGCTTTAGACATGTTGTTGCTTAGCTATGATATGTGCCCCAAAACTAAGAACCCTGTGCTGGCGTTGAACTTGTGGATTATTACACTTGTGACTTTTCATGCGTTAAAGGTATCTGTCTTGTGAAGTATTTGGTGTAGTGAAGTATATGAGTAATTTTATGCGTTGAGGTATCTGTTTTGCGAAGTATTTGGTTTTAAAGCTTCATGCATGATGCTTCACTATTGTGCCCCAAGTTCTCACAGGCTTCAGAAATTTTCTCAGTCAGTCACTCAGTCTATTGAATGCATTGAATATTTTTTCTCATTCAGACAAGTTGAATAAAACATGCCACCAGCTAAAGATTAAGAGTTGATGGCTGACATCTGCTCGATGGTACAACGTAATATGAAGTTTTTGCGGTGGTTCTGACTTCTGGGCAAGAGTGAACATGTTACGAGCTCCAAGTCTGCAATGATACATTATCAGACCATTTCACTGGTGATATTGAATTATTGACTTGGCAGAGAATAACAAATGAAGGTCCACATTTGGAAAGGTGCAGTTAAGTAGGAATCTGAACTTGCTAGGAATCTAATAGACTGACATTTGAATGTTTAACATCAACACAATAGCATTGATCAAACTGGATTTCTCTTGCACTAGCATTTCTCTCTCTGCTTTTCTTCTTGCAAATACAATCTGTCTTTCTTCTTTGAGGATAATAAATAAATCAAAATTCCCTCTAATATTTTAGGGCAAGTTTTTTTGGTGTAATAGTTTACACTATGTATTCGTATGTCGTGTTCATTTGTTTATTTTTCAGATTTGTAGCACCAACAATTTTGTTCAAGAATCCATGTGTGAAACAGGGGCGAAAAACTTTACCGTTCATCCATTTGCATATGCAGCAATGCCAGAAGTCAGTGGACCACAATTTAGCATCATAAATCAGGCGCTTTACATGTCTGCTTGTATGACTTTTGAACAGAGTGTTTGAGAACGATGATTTTTCCAATGGCATGTGTATCTTTGGTTTTCCTTAAGTTTGCTATATCATATTTTAATCTAAAAATTAAAAGATTATTACCAGTATGACGTTTGCGTCTTCCTGGCCTCTATCCACTGCGCCTGCGCGAGAAGACAAGTCCTCCCCTCCACCAGACATCTGGTCGCCGCCGCCGCCCTCGCAATTGCGTCAGGCCGCCTTCCTTGAGAGAGAATATGGATTCCCCATTCACTGTACCGCGGCGACAGACGATCTGGTCGCCGCTGCAGTCGCCTTCCACGAAGCGCTACCCCGGAAGCTCTGATTTCTGTCCTTCCGCCCACTCCATTCCATGTCTCCGCCCACCCAGAATCACCGCCACTAAAGCAAAGCTCCGGTCTTTTTTTCTCGCCGCCGGTGGCCATGGCCGCCACGCCGGAGGAGTTCCTGGGCCAGGGGGCCTTCCTCGCCGTCCCGGAGCCCTTCTCCCCCAATGTCTTCCTCGACCTCCCACCGACGCCGCGCCCCGACGGCGGCGAGGACCCGGCATCCTCCGACGACCTGCTTCTCCCATTCATCTCGCGCATGCTCGCGGAGGATGAGGGCCCGGACCACCTCGCCGGCCAGATCCCCTCCGATGCCACCGCGGCCGCCTTCACTACCAACGGTGACTCTGCCCTCTCGCCGTCCTCCTACGCGGAAGCTAGCTGGCGTTACGACCCAGTTGAGTTCTCTCAGCTCTTGCTGTCCCCTCCGTACCCAGACTTGGGTTTGGATGACCTCACCACCGACCATGTCAACTCCTCCTTAGTGCCCCCACAACCGGGGGACGCCAGCGTGTTCTCTGCCGGCGACCACGATGGTACTACCGATGTCCAGAGTTCGGCCTTGTTGGATGACGAAGATGGGGATGAGACGGAGAAAGAGGCCACCAGGTTGGGTGCTGGCTACCGTGACCACGCCGAGCTAGCCTCAACCTTCTCCAGTGACCAGAACAGGGGAAACATGGACATGTTCAACCTGGCATTCCTCAAGGGCATGGAAGAGGCCAAGAAATTCTTGCCCACCACCAACAGCCTCCTCCTGGACATTGATGCCACCTCCGGGAACATCTGCTCAGAGACCTCAGACGGTCACGTGATGGCAAAGTGACCATGGATGGAATGCCAATGTTCCAAGGAAGTGGTAATGGCAGGGGCCTCAAGAAGCGGCATGAGCAGGATATCTTGGAGGCCAAGATGGGCAGGAACAGGAAGCTGGTGGCGCCTGAGCCGGAGGAGACCGGTGCGACAGTTGATGATGTAATTTTCAATGAGTATGAATTGTGCCTCGAGAAAATGAAGGGTCTGCGCATTATCGTGGACAGCGAGGCTGAGAAGAAGAACAGGTCGGCACATGGAAATCAGAGCACCAACAAGGCAGTGGATTTGTGCTCCTTGCTCATCAATTGTGCACAGGCTGTGGCCATGGACAGCCACCGGAGTGCGATGGAACTGCTTATGCAGATCAAACAGTATTCATCGCCGAGGGGAGATGCCACACAAAGGGTGGCGCATTGTTTTGCCGAGGGATTGGAGGCGCGGTTGGCTGGCATGGGGAGCCAGGTATACAAGTCGCTCATGGCAAAGCGTACCTCACTCGTGGAGTTCCTCAAAGCCCACGAGCTATACCTGGCATCTTGCTGGTTGGCTTTCACATTCTCCAACACGACCATCTGCAATGCCATTGCTGGGAGGAAAAAGGTGCACATCGTGGATTATGGCGTGGGTTATGGGCTTCAGTGGCCAAATTTGCTGCGCCATTTGGCTGCTCGGAAGGGCGGGGCACCAGAGGTGAGGATCACCGGCATTGATCTCGCCCAGGCCGGCTTCCATCCAGCCGCTAGAATTGAGGAGACTGGACGCAGGCTCAGCAATTTTGCCCGTCAGTTCGGCGTGCCATTCAAGTTCCACAGCATCGCATCTAAGTGGGAGACAGTTTGTGTTGATGATCTGAACATTGACCCTGATGAGGTACTTATTGTCAATAGTATTGTTCAGTTTGGAAGCTTGATGGATGAGGGCTTCGACATAGATAGCCCAAATCCCAGGGATGTTGTCCTCAACAACATCAAAAAGATGCGGCCAGATGTGTTCATTCTCTTTGTCATGAATGGCTCACATAGCGCACCATTCTTTGTAACACGGTTCCGAGAGGCACTGTTCTATTACTCAGCAATATTTGACATGCTGGATGCCATAGCGCCACGGGACAATGACCAACGCTTGCTTGTGGAACGGGAGCTCTTTGGGAGATGTATCATGAATTTAATCGCCTGTGAGGGCTCTGACAGGGTGGAACGCCCCGAGACATATAAGAAATGGCAGTCGAGGAACCACAGGTCGGGATTGAGGCAGCTGCCGCTGGATTCGGGTGTTGTTAAGCTTGTGAGGGATAAGGCCAAGGAGCAGTTCTGTACGAACTTTGTCATTGATGTGGATCATCAGTGGCTCCTGGAAGGGTGGAAGGGCCGCATTCTCTATGCCATGTCGACGTGGGTTGCAGATGATCCTACCTCAGAGTTTTAGTTGTTTTCTTTGTTGCAACTGAGATATTGATAATGGCAAATACATATGTTTATTTGTTTCTAGTGAACTGTGTACGTACTACTCAACAGCTGTGGTCCAACAAACTTTATTTCACAATGATCTGGACTAGAAATGAAATTCATAAGCTTGGGGTGTAAAATTATATGTTTGTTTAGGTGGCCTTTTTACTGCTTATAGCGGCACATGCTCTTATGTGGAAAGAGTGAACATATACTCTATGCATGTGTAAGTTGCACCTGTTGAGAGTATTGATTCCTTCATTCGTGGTCTTTTGGTGATTGTTTGAAATGCAAAATTAATGATATTACACTATATTATTCTCCATGTACAAATTTCATTTGTGGATTCTGGGGAATATTTAATAATTTCTTCATTCAGATCACCACAACAGAAAGAGTTAACAAGATTCAAGATTAAATGGAATTTTCTGCAATTTGGGGACAGTTGATGGAGGCTGGCACCTGGCATTGCTATGATATTGGTATCTGAATAAAGGTGGATACATTATGGTCACTGTAAGTTTGCAATCTTCCTTCATCACATAACTTCATCACCATGATATTGATTTTTACATAACACCTTGTTCTTGAGCTACTGATTACAGATAAAGGTTGATAGTTGCACATATGTGAATTAGCTGCCTGTTAGTTAACTGTAGGATTCCTATCTGAAGTTAAGAGGTTTAGGGGCATCAAACTTGCAGCTGCCTGTTCACAGTTCGGATGATTCTTGCTTTGCCTTAGTCATTTCATTCGTTATGGCTTTTCATTCATTTAATTGCTTTGTCAACACCCTGTGTCAAACCGAGAGTGTTTTATTTTAGGACGGAACAAGCTCGTGTTATGTGTTTCTAGTCAGATTTATAAGTAAAATACTTTTCAGGTATGAAGAACCAATTGAATTTTCATGAGATCATTTTGGAGCAAGCATAAGCATTTGATGAGATGTGGATGTTTTCCTTGATAGTTCCAGGCTGACATACATTGATCAGGTACCATTATCTTTCGCACTGTATATCCATTAATATATTATATGGCTTTCAAGTTGCATATACAATGAAGTTAGAGGTTATTAATGTGGAGCTGGTACATATATTAGGTGTAGTGTATTATATGTCTATTGTGTTGACTATTAGCCGAAAGGTAGTATTTCAATTTTTTGGCACTACTGTTAGGCTGTTATTTTGTTTCGATGCACCATATGTTTGATGCAGACTTTTAAATTTTCAATCTTGCTAAAGGCTTCTAAGGAAATATAGAATAGCTGCAGCGTGTACTAAATTTGGGCCATGACAGGGACTGGTATACTGTGTTCTCTTTTGATATGTTAATTTATTTGCAGGACAATGGTGGTGGGGGTCTCATTCGTTTGCACATGGAATAATATTCAAAAGTTTCCACATGGAAGAAGTCCATACTTTTGACTTGGTCACCAGCATCTGTATAATGACAGAAGAGAAGGACCTGGGGCCTTTTCGGTACCTTCCCAGCTGCTTCCCCTATCCGGTCACGGTTTCCACGCTAGCTCCTCTAGGCTTTTAAATTTTCTTTGCTTTTGACCCACCCTCTCCTTCCTCTCCATGCCTTCTCTTCAAAACATCAGCAGCACACAACAATTGTACTGGTCGCCCAGCACAAAGCTTCCATTTTTATCGCCGGTCAGCAATGGCCACCGCGCCGAAGGAGTTCCAGGGGCAGGGGGCCTTCCTTGCTGAGCCCTTCTCGCCCTCCATCTTCCTCGACCTCCCTCCGACGCCCCGCCCTGATGGCGATGGCGAGGATCCGGTCTCCTCCGACGACCTGATGCTCCCCTTCATCTCGCGAATTCTCATGGAGGAGGACATAGAAGATGAGTTCTTCTACCACTACCCTGACCACCCCGCGCTACTCCAGGCCCAGCAGACCTTCGCCCAGATCCTATCCAACGATGCCACCACCTCTACCAGCTCCAATTCTGCCACCACCAACACCGACGGGAGCGACGTACTCACCCTCTCGCCGTCCTCCTGTGACGCCTCCGCATTCTCCAATGCCACTTGGCCCTACAACCCAGTCGATCTCTCCCAGCTGCTCATGTCCACGCCATACCCCGACACAGGAGTCGGACTCAATGGCTTCATAGCCGGTGATGCCAACAGACAAGGCGACATCCATGAGAATGCGGACGAGGCCACCGCATTATTGAAAGAAGGCAGTGTGGGGATCCGGAGTTCGGGGTTCTTGGATGGAGCTGAGGAGACAGATGTCGTGATCACCAACTTGGCTGCAGATGCTGGAGACGGAATGCATGGTGTGGCGACCTCTGCCTCCTTCAGTGGTCAGTACCTGGTAAACATGGACATGCTCAACCAGGCATTTCTCATGGGCATGGAAGAGGCCAAGAAGTTCTTGCCTTCTAACAACATCCTCCTCATGGACCTCGAGTCCACCTCCAGGGAGCACTGGCCTAGAGACAACAATCTGTTTCAAGGTGTTGCTGCCGGCCAATCGAAGGATGATGATGAGGTGGTGGGTAAACCGTTAAAGTTCCAAGGAAGTGTTTATGGCAGGGGCCATAAGAACCGACGTAATTGGGATGACTTGGAGGCTGAGATGGGAAATAACAACAAGATGATGATGCCAGGGCCAGAAGAAACTGGTGACATGGTCGACAAAATGATTATCCATGGGCACGACATGTGTCTTGAAGAAATGAAGAAGCTGAGCATAACTATGGGCAGTGAGGCTGAGAAGAACACTAGGAAGGAGAATGGGAGGCAGAGCTCGTATGAGGCAGTGGACTTGCACACATTGCTTATCCGTTGTGCGCAGGCCGTGTCCGTGGACGACCGCCGGAGTGCGACTGAACTGCTTGTGCAAATCAAGCAGCATTCCTCGCCAAGGGGAGATGCAAACCAAAGGTTGGCACATTGTTTCGCCGTGGGACTGGAGGCGCGTCTCGCGGGTACGGGGAGCCAGGTGTACAAGTCGCTCATGACAAAGCACACCTCGGTTGTGGAGTTTCTCAAAGCCTGCCGATTGTACCTGGCAGCCTGCTGCTTCGAAATGACCGCGTTCAGGTTCTCCAACATGACCATCTGCAAGGCCATTGCAGGGAGGAAAAAGGTGCACATTGTGGATTATGGGGTGCAATACGGTTTCCAGTGGTCAAGTTTGCTGGCCTTTTTTTCTACTTGGGAGGGTGGTCCACCGGATGTGAGGATCACCGGCATTGATCTTCCCCAGCCTGGTTTCCGCCCAGCTAGTCGAGTTGAGGAGACGGGGCGCCGTCTCAGCAACTGCGCCCATCAATTCGGTGTGCCATTCAAATTCCACGGCATCGCAGCAAAGTGGGATTCTATCAGTGTGAATGATCTGGACATTGACCCTGATGAGGTACTCATCATCAATAGTATTGTCCAGTTTGGAAACTTGATGGATGAGGGTGTCTACATACATAGCCCAAGCCCCAGGGATGTGGTCCTCAATAACATCCAGAAGATGCGGCCGGATGTGTTTATCCTCTGTGTTGTGAATGGCGCATATGGCGTGCCATTCTTTGTAACACGGTTCCGGGAGGCACTGTTCTATTACTCGGCGATGTTTGACATGCTAGATGCTACAGTGCCACGCGACAATGAACAACGCTTGCTAGTTGAGCGTGACATCATTGGACGGTATGCATTGAATGTTATTGCCTGCGAGGGCTTGGACAGGGCGGACCGCCCTGAGACATATAAGCAATGGCAGGTGCGAAACCACCGGGCAGGACTTAGGCAGTTGCCTTTATATCCTGATATTGTTGAGATCCTGAGGGAGAAGGTCAAGAACCAGTATCACAAGGACTTCGTCATCGATGTGGATCACAATTGGTTCCTGCAGGGGTGGAAGGGGCGCATACTATATGCCATGTCAACATTTGTTGCAGATGAATCTATCTCAGATTTATAGGTGCTTTTGTTCATCCATTGTTGATATATATAGATATCAGTGATGGTAGACAGGTGTTGTATTTGTTTCTGTGTTACCATTGAGCAACGTATACACTCTTAGGTAGCTGTGGTTCAGCTGCCTTCATTTGGCCTGATAGTCAGGAGTAAGTGGAGACATGATGGTGTCTTTAAAATTGAATGCCTAATTAGGTGGTCTTGTTGCTGCTAAGATATACATGCATAGGATCCCCGGGTATATTGATGGAGGCAGTTTTTGCCAGAATATGACTTCAGTTTATTCTATAGGTGAAAAGCAATTTGTCGGAAGTATCTGTACTGTGAAGTTTACTTTCTGTTGTAACTGCAAATTTTAGGCACTTTCCTTGCGTCCGGTAAAATTAAGCATGTTACACTAGTTTGAATGAGCATTAAGTTACACTAGTTTTTTTTGAACCGAACAGCAGGGAGCCCCCTACTCTTTTTTTTTAATTATAAAAGAATATTTACAGATTTTTACAAAGGCCTCAGGCCAAAAAAGACCCTAATAAAGAACTCAATTAACCTATGTTACAAAACCAATTATCTAGCAGAATCTTAACACTGGGTTTAGCTCGTAAAGCCACCAGCACGAATTCCTCCTTGAAACACTTCTTCCATCTGTTCAAGCTAAGTGTCTGACCATCAAAGATTATGCCATTTCGATGACACCAGATAGTCCATGCAGCCACAATTATTACTTCCCGATAAATTTTGTTGCTAAATCTCTGTCTTGAGTCAAGAAGCATTGCATCAGGTTCCAGATTTGTGTTCCAATGAACTCCAATGAAGGTCCAACACCACCTGCTAAAAGGACACTGAAAGAAGAGATGGAGCAGGGTCTCCTCTTGTTGTGTGTTGCACAGCACACAGTTATACGAAGGCAATGCCTTGTTTTTCCTTCTCAGAAGATTGCGTGTATTTAATCTGTCCCGTAGAAGCAACCAGAAGAAAAATTTAAGTCTGCTTTTACAGCAGGACTTCCACATCCACTTGAACCAGGGCGAGGCTTGACAGTCTCCAATTAGTTTAAGATATGCTTTGTGCGTGGAGAATTCAGATGAGCCCCAGATGTATGACCAGCTATCACCCTCATCTGGGTTAACTGAGAAGTTCTGAAGTAAATTTTGAAGGGCTTGCAGCTGCTCATAGGCTTCCATGGATAGAGGTAACATTAGAGATGTTTGATGATCCTGATTCATGAAGCTAGACACTGAGATATCTTTGTTCCTGACAAAAGAAAACAGCTGTGGAAATTGCCAACGAAGGACTCCAAAGTTCCAAGTGTCTTGCCAAAAGATGCATGAATTCCCTCTCTTGGCATTGCAGCTCGCAACCATGAAGTAGTTTGTTGCTAATCTCATGACATCCTTCCACCAAAAAGAGCCCCTTGGTTTGTATGCATGAGGTGGTTTATCAGAGGAATACAAGTGCTGCCAAGTCATCTGAACCCAAGGTAGGTCCATGTTGTTGTAAAATTTGTGGAGGAATTTGAGGAGCAGGGCAGTATTATGGGCTCTCAGGTCTACAATGCCAAGTCCACCTTGAGCTTTTGGTCTTTTAGCATTATCCCAGGCCACAAGGCAGGAACCCTTTCTGTTAATATCACCACCATCCCATAAAAAATGTTTTCTGTAAACATCAGCTTGGTCTAAAATGGTGAAGGGGACTTTTATAGTGCACATGTAGAAAGTAAGAGAGGCTGACATTACTGAATTCACCATGAGAAGCCTGCCCGAATAATCTAAAAAATTATTAATCCCCATCATTATTTTTTCCATTCTGTGTAATAGAGGCATGCAAGCTTCAACTGATGGCCTGGTAGTTCCCATTGGTAGCCCCAGATATGTGAAAGGCATTGTGCCTACAAGACATCCAAAGGTTCTTGCCAGATGGAGGGCTTTTTCATCATCAACATTAATGGGTACTAAGAAGGATTTATCAAAGTTTACTCTGAGGCCAGTTGAATCAGCAAAGCTTCTGAGGAGTCCTTTCAGGCAAAGGAGTTGTGGTGCATCTGCAGGTAAAACAAGCAAAGTATCGTCTGCATATTGGATTATGGGGAAGTCCCCACCAAAATTATCTCCAAGAGGGTGCTTCAGCAGATTTAAACTGGCTGCCCTGTTAATGATGGACTGAAGCAGGTCTGCAGCCAAGACAAAGAGCAAGGGTGAAATTAAAGATAATATATTATCTATCTTCATTCCACCCAGCTTCTTTCAGGTTTCAAATTTACGAGGACACACATTATTTTTAATTTTTTTATTTAAAATACAGAGCATGATTGTTTCATTCTCTCCAGGGGATTTCTTCCGCTCATATTAATTGATTTCACATTCAGATAGGGACAACTAAAAGACATGGCCAGGTTCAAGGTTAAGTGGTGTTTTTGGTGTTTGGTACGAGGTGATGGATTACATCTGCTCAATGTTCCATGCCATGAAGTTCTGGCTGTAATGGATCTTTAAGTTTGCATTGATTCTTGCTCACATGAGTTAATCACATTGATATTCAGCCTGTTCGGTTGGAGGCTGCTGCTGCTGTTTACTGTAGCTGCTGTTGGAGAAATAAATGCGAACACTGTAGCTGCTGGAAGCAGCACTGTAGCCATGTGAGGGGGGAGAAGCAGCAGCAAGCCGAACACGCCCAATTACTTTTGGGGGCAGGGGAGGGGGGAGGGGGGAGGGGGGGGGGGGAGAATAGTAGCAGACCTCTACTGATTAATTAATAATTATAAAAAGCATACAGAGTTTACCATAAGTAAGAACTAAGACGGGTTCACAGTTGACAGCTGCACACCTGCTACTATCTGTCTATATGTTCAGGCATCAGAGCAGCAGTAAGTAGAATTGGGTTCATAGGTACGAATAAGATGCTTCTTGCCTTGGTCACCCATTTCTCTCCCTGTATTTTCTTTCATGTTCTAAAGCACTGCCAAGATAGATTAGGTGTTGTACTAAAATTTATATTGGGCATGACAGTACGTAGAGAATAGTGTACCTTTTATGCTTTATGCAACTCCGATATTATCTGTCTTTTTTGTACCTTCTTCAGAGATAAATTTATACAGTATTTCAGGATTGCGTGCCAAAGGAGAGGGTATATTGCTGCAGCATGAATTTCTTGTGAACCAATTACACAGGCTCAAGTGAAGCGACCATCCAGGCAGCTTCTTGTCGGACCGAGGATGAAGGGCAACGACTCATGCCATGACAACAAGATTTTCCAAATCTTAGGTAGGTATACCTGCTCGGCTCCCTCAGTTCAGTCCCATTTTTTCCTTGGATTTTAGTTGAATCTACTGTGTTCTGTATCACACGGTACATGGCGGCTGAAATTATTCTGAATCCAGCGCTAGACTCGTAACAGCTGAATTAAGTAGATGATCCTTCGCTGGTACCATCATGACTGAGGGTTGTTGAAGAGTGTCCATCAGGCTCTTGCATTTTTTAATTCATCATGTTTGCTTAGAGTGGTCGGAACAAGATTAGTACCACAAATCCACTATACTATTGCTGCACTACCATCCTGAGACTACCACTAAATTAATGGTGGGCAGTAGGGACGAGGGCTCCATTTTTTCTTTTGTTTACTATTGTGCTGCCTGCCTTTCTTCTTCCTCCTTTTCCCAGTTGCTTTCCGATCTTGTCTCCGACATCGTACCTTTCAGCTTCTGCAGCAGCCCTAGCACCTACCTAGAAACTTCGCTTCCGTTTCCATGATCAGATGCTGCACATATTAAAATGGAAGCTTTAGGCATCACTATCTAAAAGCTCAGTGAGCATCACTTCTTCTTTCTGCTGTAACAGAGTACCATTCCAGCTACCAGCTTACCAGCCATGGCCACCATCCCGGAGGAGTTCCTCTTCATTGATCCCGAGCCACCCTCTCCCTCCATCTTCCAAGACCTTCCACCGACACCTGGTGTTGATGGCGATGACCCTGCTGCGTTCGACGACATGGTGCTACCCTATGTCACTCGCCTGCTCATGGAGGAGGAAGACATTGGCGAGAACAACTTCTTCTACCAGTACCCTGATCACCCTGTTCTCCTCGAGGCGCAGCTGCCCTTCGCCCAGATCCTTTTCGATCCCATCACCACCAGCAACAGCAGCAGTGCGAGCTCTGGCTCCCCCAAAACTGACAGTACCTTTGCCGGAGGCGGGGTCAGCTCTGACTCTGATCACTCCGGCATGGGCAGCTCTGGGTTTGTCAAGCCCTTCTCCCCTGCTGACGATCGGGATATATTCACCTTGGCGTTTTTCAAGGGCATGGAGGAGGCCAACAAGTTCTTGCCGACCAACAAGCTGGACCGCGTCTTCACCATGGAGGAGGCGCATGTGGATGGAATGTTTGGCCATAGCAAGGGCCGCAAGAACAAGCATGGAGCCATTGACAACCTGGATGTGAAGGAGCATAGGTTCAGCAAACTGATCATGACGGAGACAGAGGATGCTGCCGCATGCCAGATGTTCGACGAAATGATGCTCCGCGAACAGGACATCTGCATGAAGGGGGTGCAGCACCTGAGCATCTCCACAGAAAGTGCGAAGGGGAGAGGGAAGAAGACGCGTCGGAGATGGCAGACAAGTGGTAGCGATGATGTGGTGGACCTGCACACGCTGCTGCTCCACTGCGCACAGGCGGTGGCCGCTGATGACCGCCGGAGCGCGCACGAGCTGCTGAGGAAGATCAAGCAGCACGCCTCCCCAAGTGGTGACGGCGCGCAAAGGCTGGCGTACTGCTTCGCGGAGGGGCTGGAGGCACGGCTGGCAGGCACAGGGAGCCAGCTGTACCAGTCCCTCATGGTGAGGCGCACCTCGGTCGTGGACTTCCTCAAGGCCTACAAGCTGTTCATGGCGGCTTGTTGCTGCAAGAAGGTGGCCTACACCTTCTCCAACAAGACCATCCATGATGTCGTGGCGGGGAAGAGCCGGTTGCACATCGTGGATTATGGTCTCAACTACGGCTTTCAGTGGCCAGGCTTGTTGCGTGGGCTGGCAGCCAGGGAAGGTGGACCGCCCGAGGTGAGGATCACCGGCATTGACCTTCCTCAACCTGGGTTCCGTCCTGCATATCAGATTGAGGAGACAGGCCGCCGGCTCAGCAAATGTGCACAAGACTTTGGTGTGCCGTTCAGGTTCCGCGGAATTGCAGCAAAGCGGGAGACCATCCGTCCGGAGGACCTGAACATTGATCCAGCTGAGGTCCTTATTGTGAGTAGTCTGTGCCATTTCAGGCACTTGATGGACGAAAGTGTCGTCCCCGGTCAACTGAGCCCAAGGGACCAGGTCCTTAACAACATTCAGAAGATGAGGCCGGACGTGTTCATTCATGGTGTTATGAATGGCGGGTATGGCACGACATACTTCCCGACGCGGTTCCGGGAGTTGCTCTTCTTTTTCTCTGCACAATTTGACCTGCTGGACGCCACTGTCCCTCGCGACAGCGAAGAGCGGATGCTTGTCGAGCGGGATATCTTTGGACAGGCTGCCCTGAATGTCATTGCATGCGAGGGCACGGACAGGGTGGAGCGCCCTGAGACTTACAAGCAATGGCAGGCGCGGAACAACCGGGCAGGCCTGAGGCAGCTGCCGTTGAATCCAGAGGTTGTCAAGGTGGTGCTGGACAAGGTCAAGGACAACTACCACAAAGACTTTGTCGTAGATGAAGATCAACGATGGTTGCTTCACAGGTGGAAGGGGCGTGTACTCTACGCCCTGTCCACATGGATTGCGGTAGAGGATGCCAAATCAGGATTGTAGATTCTTCTTTCTGCCTCATATACTGCTTCTGGTATTCATTAGTATGAATCCTAAGCTGAAATCTACAACTTGTTTTTTTGTTAGTTTACTACCAAGGTGTGAACGATAGCCCATTACCATGACCCAGAGTTTAATGGTATGTTCTGCTTCTGAAGTAGTCTGATAGTACACACGGATCATGGATATGGATGGTGCTTCTTCCTGCTCTGAACTGTAAGCTAAGAAACCTGTAGTGGTGCTGCATCTTCTCAGAATGTAAAATGCCAAAAATCTGTAATGTTGCTGGCTCAGCAAATTGTAAAGACCGGGTTGTTGTTACTGTGACATCATCTGTATCTCATTGGTAATTTCACTGAAGAAGTCTAGACATGTATTATCATGCCCAGTTGCTGATTTCCACTTTGGTATTTTGTACAATCAATTGGTTGTCACTTCCGTTGCGTTTGTGTCCGCAAATTTGCATTCTCTACTCTGTGTCACCGAAGAAGTCCCTTTCTTTCTGTTGTATTTTTGGACGGGTGATTTATACAATTATTCACGTTTATTTTCTCACTAGTGTTACTCTGTCATGCACGAACCTGGCCTAAAATCCTGAATTACTGATATGGCGAGCACATCCACAGAATAAGTTTTTACCGTACTCAAGATGGAAGGTACTTCTGAATTTTTGGAGTAGTTCAATGACTATGAACTGCTAGGCGAAGGATGATATGAAGGTTGCACTAATGTTTCCTCAAAAAAGAAAAAAAAAAGATTGGACTACTGATGAGTCACTTTAAAGATTTGTAAAGTTTCGAAGACTATAGTCAATGGTGACACCAGTTCGGTCGTATACGCAATGTTGATATCTGAAAAGGGAGCTTGCAGTTAGTTAACAGTAAGTTGGCTCTGTCGATACAACTTGACATAGTAGTTTCAGTGCATATTGCAATGGTGAATCATGATATCTGATAGTTGAGGTCTGTTCGCCCATTTGCATTTTTTTTTAAAGTTTGTCAGCAATGTGCGGACCCATTTCTGAAATTGGCACATTACTTGAACCGTGCAAATTACAGTATACTCCTACTTGAGTATTGACTGAACTTGACTTTAATACACTATGCACGCTTACTTCCTGGTTCATGTGCGTGTTACTTACACGCTTCGAGTGGTACTAGTAAAGTAGATGCGCAGAGCAAGGCAGAACACATCTTTTTCGTAAGATAATATAAGCAGGGCAGAAACACGGGAGGGGAGTGAAATGATGCAGCATTGCAAAGGTAATGACAGAGAAATTACGGAAAGGGGTCAAATGTGACAAACAAAAAAGACATGACTTTGTTATGCTGCTGCATTGGAGAGGAAACAAGAAACTGTCGTTCATCTCAAAGAGAAACGAACGGTTTGCATTGGCTGGGAAAGATAAACATCTATCTGATTGGATTTCGTTATTGACATTGTTTGATTCTGTCTTGTTTGGAATTTTGGAGCCTCGATTTGAACTCCTCGAAGGTTCCATCGAGTCTCTGATTAAGTGCGTTGCCGCTACTGCAGTCTGCAGCTAGATAGCCGCCAGCCACAAGCCAAGCAAGGAGAGAGAGAGAGAGAGAGAGAGAGAGAGAGAAGAGAGAGAGAGAGAGGGGCAAGCGATGGCTCCCCCTTTGGTCTTCCCCGACCTCGCCACGGTGCCCGACGTGGGCGCCCGCGCGGCCACCTCCTCCTACATCGCCCGCATTTGTCTTCTGATGGAGGAGGAGGAGGACGTCCACGGCGAACACCCGGACCACCCCGCGCTCCTCCACGCGCAGCAGCCCTTCGCCCAGATCCTCTCCTCCGCATCCTTGCCGGACCATGCCGCCGCCGCATTACCCACGGACACCATCGACAACCCGGACATGTTCACCGCCGTGTTCTTCAAGGGCATGGAAGAGGCCAGCAAGTTCTTGCCCGCAGACACCGGTTGCAAATTGGTGAGCGGTGGCCAACCCAAGGACAAATGCGGCAACAAGGTCGCCAGGGACAGGCACGACGCTGGCCACGAGGAGCTGGAGGCCCAGGTCGGCAGGACGAGCAAGCTGCCCACGGCCGAGCTGGAAGAAGCCGGCGCCCGCGACCTGTTCGACGAAATGATGCTCAGGGGCTACGATGTCTGTTCCAAGGGCGTGGACGGCCTGCGCATCGACACGGACAAGGACGATGCTGCCAAAGACAATAAGAAGACGAGGGCGAAGAACAGGGCACGGTGGGAACGGCGCAGCACGAAGGTGGTTGACCTGCACACTCTGCTGATTCACTGCGCCAAGGCAGTGACTGATGACCGCACCAGTGCAGACTTGCTGCTGAAGCAGATCAAGGAGCACGCCTCGCCTACGGGAAACGCCACACAGCGGCTGGCCTATTGTTTCGCGCAGGGGCTGGAGGCGCGGCTGGCAGGCCCTGGGAGACAGGTGTACAGGTCGCTCAGCGCCAACCGCACCTCGATTGCGGAGTTCCTCAAGGCCTACAAGCTGTTCATGTCAACCTGCTGCTTCAGGACGGTGGCGTTCGCGTTCGCCAACCAGACCATCTTCGACGCCGCAATGGGGAGAAGTAAGTTGCACATCGTGGATTATGGCCTCCATTACGGTTTCCAGTGGCCAGAGCTGCTCCGCTTGCTTGGGGCTAGGGACGGTGGGCCACCGCAGGTGAGGATCACCAGCATTGATCTTCCACAGCCCGGATTTCGCCCAGCAAACCACATGGCGGAGATGTGTCATCGGCTGAGCAACTGTGCCCGCGAGTTTGGTGTGCCATTCAAGTTCCATGCTGTTTTAGCACCATGGGAGACAATCTGCACTGAGGATCTCAACGTGGAACCTGATGAGGCGCTCGTCGTAAATGACCTGTTCAATTTTAGGACCTTGATGGATGAGAGTATCGTCATGGACAGCACAAGCCCCAGAGATGTTGTCCTCAACAACATCACCAAGATGAAGCCTGACGTGTTCATACAAGGTATCGTCAATGGTTCGTATGGCACCACCTTCCTGTCGCGGTTCCGGGAGGCCCTCTTTGACCACTCTGCGCTGTTTGACATGCTTGATGCAACCATGCCACGGGAGAGCCAACTGCGGTTGGTGATCGAGCGGGACATCTTTGGCTGGGTTGCACTAAATGCTATTGCCTGCGAGGGTGAGGACCGGGTGGAACGTGGTGAGACATATAAACAGTGGCAGGTCAGGAACCAACGGGCAGGTCTGAGGCAACTGCCATTGAATAGAGAGATTGTTAAGATGGCAACAGACATAGTCAAGAATCGCTACCACAAGAATTTTATCATTGAGGAGGGACAACAATGGCTGCTGCAGGGGTGGAAGGGTCGTATCCTCTTAGCTCACTCCACATGGGTCGCAGATGATTCTTGCTCTGGCTGTTAGTTTCCCGACTTTGAAACATTAACAGATATATGGTTAATTTTACATGATATAGTATAGGTAGAGATTTAGGTGTGTATTGTATGCGGAGATGTACATATATGATCTGTTAAATCTGGCTCCATTACATTTCTTTATGTCTTGAAGTAGGCAGCCACTACATAAACCCTCAATTTCATGCCGTTTTCCATGATCTGATTAATTCATGCTACATAGTTGAGCTGGAAGCTAGGTAGGCCACTGCACTAGATGACTGGAACTGAAAACCAAAACATAAGAAGAATGCAGGGATCTCTCCCTCATGATAATTTACAGATGCCATTCTTTGTTCAACAATCTTTTGACGGTTCTGAAATCTTTTTATTATTTTTTATATGATGTTGCAGTGTTCAGAATAAAAATTTCCAATGAAACTTGTGTATATTTGGTAAGATGCTTATTTCTTGCATAGATGTACTCTTTCTCCACTTCTGTTTCAGGTCAAGGATTCATGGTGTTGAGTATTGTATCTACTGGCAGGTTCAGGGCGCTACTGGATTTTGAAGCTGTGCAAGGGACAAATGGATCATGGCTGAACTTCGAAGGTACCAAACGATTGATTATAGTCTACAGTTGTTACATACTTAAGCACACAACATTGGTTTTATTTGGGTAATTAAGGCTATAAAATATTAAACTTGCATTTTCATTGGCTTATTAATTTGGCAATTACAATTTCTTGTTCGTGCACTTTTCCACTGGCATAGCTCTTTGGGCAATTACAATATCTTATTTACCAGTTTCTGTACAGTTGGGTAAAATTACTTGTACCTTCTTGGCTTTTCCTTTGTCATTTACTATTCAATAGTCCCCCCCCCCCCCCCCCCCCCCCCCCCCCCAACAGTACAGTTTTGGCTTTTCCTTCGTCATTTACTATTCATTTTCATTTAATAGTAAAAAAATGTTAACTATGTTTGCCTTGTGCAACAGGAAAGCTGTCTTCTTTGTTAACCAAACAACGTTGGAATCTCAGCTACTCATTGTCTCAACTGTCCAAGCAACATTGGGATCATCAAACACTTGCACTCTGGATCAGAAACTCGTTGGAAACATCTAGCACTAGCATAAACATTCACAAGGTTTTGTTCCCTCATGATGATATAACCAAAAGCTTGAGCACCAAATCCCTATCTATCATTATACCATATCATGGCCACCACACCTGAGGAATTCTTTGTGGAGGGTCTCATGGAGCCTGCGCCACCATCCCCATCTGTATTCCTTGACCTCCCCCCGACTCCCGATGGTAACAGTGGGTGCCCACTCTCCCCTAATGACATGGTGCCCCCCTCCATCTTGGACATGTTTATGGAGGATGAAATTGGTGGCGAACTGTTGTGCCAGCGCTCTAATCACCCTGCACTACTCCAAACTCAGCAGCCCTTCGCCCAAATCCTCTCCTCTCCTTCATTTGTCGCCAGCAATGACAATAGGGGCAACACAGAGGGGAATAAGGATTTGTTGCCAGGTGGTAGTGGTGATCAAAGCACACTCAGCTCACCATTCTCCAAGGGTGCGGATGTGGTAGGGGCATTCTTAAAGGGCGTGGAAGAGGCCATCAGGTTCTTGCCTGGAGACAACAACTTCAGAAGTGATGATTTGGTTAATGAAATATTTAGGGAAAGCAGGAATCATAAGGCAATCAAGAAGAGATATAACAAAGACAATTATCTGGAGGAGGAGGTACGAAGGACCAGAAAAACTATGGTGATGATGATTGAAGAGCCAGAAGAGATTGGCGTCCATGAGATTCTTGACGAATTGATGTTACGTGGGTATGAGACATGTATCAAGGAGATGGAGAAGCTGCGCATATCTTTGAACAATGAGGGGAAGAAGTGCAAAACGAGGGGTGGTAGCAAGGCAACAAGGGATGTGGTGGACCTACCCATGTTATTGATCCATTGTGCGCAGGCGGTGGCTGCGAACAATCATATGATCGCAATCGAGCTGCTGAAGCAGATCAAGAAGAACGCTTCACCAACCGGGGATGCCAGGCAGCGGCTAGCTCAAATTTTCGCCAAGGGCCTGGAAGCACGATTAGTGGGCACGAGAAACCAGCTCTGGAAGTTGCATATGGCAGAACGCCCCTCAGTTGTCGAATTTCTCAAGGCCTACAAGGTGTTCATGGCGGCCTCCTGCTTCAACAAGGTCGCGCTAATGTTTTCCATTATGACAATAGCGGATGCCATTGTCAGAAAGAGGAGGCTACACATTGTCGATTACGGTATGAATTATGGCTTCCAGTGGGCTGGCTTGATCCGCTGGCTGGCTGAGAGGAATGGTGGTCGGCCAGAGTTGAAGATCACTGCCATAGGCTACTCCCAGCACATGTTGTTTCCAGCTCGGAAGATTGAGGAGCAGGGACGTTGGCTCAGCAAGTGTGCCAGTGAGTTTGGCTTGCCATTCAAGTTTCATTCAATCACAACAGAGTGGGAGAAAGTTTGCATTGAGAACTTGAATACAGGCATCGATGAGGTGCTTATCGTGAATGATCTATTTAATTTCAGGTCCTTAAGGGATGAGAGCTTATCCTTTGATAACCCAAACCCCAGGGATACCGTCCTCAATAATATAAGGAAAATGAGGCCGGATGTATTCATACAGAGCATTGTGAATTCCTCATATGGTAGTTCCTTCTTGTCACGGTTTCGGGAGGCACTGTTCTATTACACGGCACTATTTGACATGTTTGATGCGACCATGCCACAGGAGAGTGAATCACGGCTGGTGCTGGAGCAGGGGTTGTTTGGTCATCATGTACTGAATATTATAGCTTGTGAGGGTGAAGACCTGGTGGATCGCCCTGAGAAGTATAGACAGTGGCAGGTGAGAAACCAGCGGGCAGGCTTGAGACAGCTACCGCTGAAACCGGGCATTGTTAGGCTACTTAAGGACAATGTCAAGATGCACAAGGACTTTATGCTCAGCGAGGATGGCCAATGGCTGCTGCAAGGGTGGATGGGACGAATTCTCTTTGCCCACTCGGCATGGGTCGTAGCAGATGGCCCCATTTCTGAATGAAGCTCTAGTTTTTCGCTACTTAGTATACCATGGTCTTCATCGGCTCCCTAAAAGTACTATCTCATGTACATTATTTCTTTAACAGTGTACTGACTGACGCCCGTGCAGCAGCTGCTGAAATAATTTAATGTTGTACCTTATATACATGTACTCAAACTTACAGTAGGATACTGGCAGTGCCATTCTACATATATATGTATTTCTTATTTCTTCTTTACAATTTCCCAATCGCCAGTGGATATCTTGGCATGGTTTTGGTCAAACGAAGCAATTCCCTAGATCACGAAGAAACTGCATCATTCAGTGAGGCAATACCTGTTTTTAGTACATTGGTTTTCTTGTGGTTTTTAAGGCTACAAAATTGCATTTTTGATTGGGATATTAATTTGGCTATTACAATATGTTATTCATGCACTTTTTTACTGGCATTAGTTCTTTGGGCAATTACGATATCTTACTCACACAGTTTCTGTACAGATGACATAAACTCTTGTGCAAAGCTTTTTCATTAGTTTTTACCCCATAACAGTACCTTCTTTGGGATCTTGGCTCTTGCTTTGTCATTTAATCATTTTCATTCAATTGTTAAAAAACAATATGTTATCTATGTTTGCCTCGTGCAAGAGCAAAGCTGTCTGGTTTGTTAACAACGAACATTGGAATTGTAGCTCACTAGCAGCATTGGGATCATCAAACGCTTACTACTTATAAGAACTCATTGGAATCATCTAGCACTAGCACCAACATAAGGTTTGTTCCCCCGTGATGATATAACCAAAAGCTAGAGCTCCAAATCTCTACCACTTTACCATAACACATGGCAATCACACCTGAGGAATTCTTTGGGGAGGGTCTCATGGAGCCAGCACCACCATCCCCATCTGTATATCTTGACCTCCCTCCAACTCCCGATGGTAACGGAGAGGGCTCGACAGGAGGGGAAGATCGCCTACTGATTATATTTTATAAAAATATAAAAGAGTACAGATGATACAAATTCACGAATATCCAAAAGAAAACCAAAAGGAAAGGAAAAAAAAAGCCATGCTAATGCTTGTAGCTATTCTTTAATTTGAGGTAGGTAATTGGGTTTCGCTCTATGGATAACCAAGGCAAATTCTCTTTTAAACTTCTCTTTGCAGGCTTGGATAGTTGGGTACTTTCCATCGAAGATCCAGTCATTACGTGTAGTCCAAATGCTCCATGCCAGCATAGTTGGGTTTCGCTCTATGGATAAAAAAGCTGTCTTGTTTGTTAACAAAGAACATTGGAATTGTAGCTCACTAGCAGCATTGGGATCATCAAACGCTTTCACTCGGAACTCATTGGAATCATCTTATCAGTAGCACCAACACAAGGTTTGTTCCCCCGTGATGATATAACCAAAAGCTTGAGCGCCAAATCTCTACCACTTTACCATAACACATGGCAATCACACCTGAGGAATTCTTTGTGGAGAGTCTCATGGAGCCAGCACCACCATCCCCATCTGTATATCTCGACCTCCCTCCAACTCCCGATGGTAACAGTGAGGGCTCGCTCTCCCGTTATGACATGGTGCCACCATCCATCTTGCATATGCTCACGAAGGATGACATTGATGGAAAACTTTTGTACCAGTACTCTGATCACCCTGCACTACTCCAAGCTCAGCAGCCCTTCGCCCAAATCCTCTCCTCTCCTTCATTTGTCTCCAGCAATGACGACAGGGGTAACACGAAGGGGGATAAGGATTTGTTGTTGGGTGGTAACGGTGATCAAAGCTCACACAACAACAGTGCTGATGTGGTGGGGGCATTCTTAAAAGGCGAGGAAGAGGCCATCAAGTTCTTGCCTAGAGACAACATATTCATAATCGGAAGAGATGATTTGCTGAATGAAATAGTCAAGGAAAGCAGGAATAAGAAGAGATATGACAGAGACGATTATCTAGAGGAGGAGTTAAGAAGGACCAGCAAAGCTATGATGACGACGACTGAAGAGCCGGAAGAGATTGGCGTCCATGAGATCCTTGACGAACTAATGTTACGCGGGTATGAGACATATCTCAAGGAGATGGAGAATCTGCGCATCGCTTTGAACAATGAGGGCAAGAACACTACAAGGTTTTAGGGCTAATGCTACCAATTTTTTTCAACAATGTGATATTGGTTGCAATACATAAAGCCTATTGCGATAGTTGTCAATTTTAGTTGCAATAGAAGGACATGTTGCCACTGATTGTGTAGTGTTGCGATTTAAATTTTGATAGTTGCAATAGCTACTATATATCACAACGAATAAATTTGTGTTGCATTTACGACATAGTTATTGCCATGTTTTTTCTAATAGTTGCAATAGTTGAGACTGTCGCAACGAATATAGAACGTTGCTATTAGTGCTATTGTGTGTTGCCAAAAGTTTATGTTATGGCAACATAAATCGGAATTGTTGCAAAAAGATTCTTAGATATAGCATCGCAAACCTGGATTGTTGCAATAACTCTTAGATATAGCAACGAAAACCAAAATCGTTGCCACTGATTGTGTAGTGTTGCAATTTAGTTTGAAAGAGTTCAACTTTAAAATTCAAAACTTTCAAACGACCTCGGATGGACAAACGACCAAAATAAAAGTTGTAGATCTCGAAAAGTGAAACTTTGTATTTGACAACTTTTCTATTTGAATTCATTTAGGGCCTCAAACAAGCACTTGACACTTGGTTTAATCTAATATATTTGGATTCAAAACAGAACATGGGCACATGTGATGTTGTGGTGTAGTGGTAGAGGGGCTCCATGTGCAAGCTAGAGGTTGTGGGTTCGAATCCTGCCGGCCGCGTAGTGTGTGAAAAATGCCACACTTGCGACTTGATGATGGTAACGGATGGGCTGGCTGATGGGCCCTCCCTCATTAAAAAAAAATATTTTTGCTATTTTTAAAACGTGTTTTTCAATTCAAAATTTCTACCATACGTTGTTGCAATAACCACTATAGCAACAACGATTGTGGCGTTGAGTGTGCAACCTATCGCCACACACCACGCGTCGTTGCAACACACCATTGTTATGGCAATGTCTCAAAAAGGTGATGCGATACCCTATTGCATCGGTCGCACTTGCAACACCTCCCAACGCCTATATTTAGTTGCAATTGCTTAATATTGCATCAAAAATACCCATATTGCAACACTTTTGAGCCGTGGTGCCAGGGTAATTTTCTTGTAGTGGAAGAACAAACCGAGGGCAGGTAGCAAAGCAGAAAGTGATGTGGTAGACCTATCCACGTTATTGCTTTATTGTGCGCAGGCGGTGGCTGCGAACAATCATGTGACCGCAATCGAGCTGCTGAAGCAGATAAAGCAGCACGCTTCAGCAACCGGGGATGCCAGGCAGCGTCTAGCTCACTGCTTCGCCAAGGGCCTGGAAGCAAGATTAGTGGGCACTGGGAACCATTTCTGGAAGTTGCTTATGCTAGAACGCCCCTCATTTGTAGAGTTTCTCAAGGCTTACAAGATGTTCACGGCGGCCTGCTGCTTCAACAAGGTCGCCGTAATTTTTTCTGTTATGACAATCATGGATGCTATTGTGGGAAAGAGGAGGCTGCACATTGTGGACTACGGTATGCATTATGGGTTCCAATGGGCCGGCTTGATCCGCTGGCTGGCCGAGGCGAATGGTGGTCGGCCAGAGTTGAAGATCACTGCCGTAGGCTGCTCACATCACACGTTCTGTCCAGGTATTGAGGAGCAAGGACGCCGGCTCAGCAAGTGTGCCAGTAAGTTTGGCCTGCCATTCAAGTTCCATTCCATCACAACGGATTGGGAGAAAGTTTCCATCGAGGACTTGAACAGAAAAGGGGATGAGGTGCTCATCGTGAATGACCTATTTAGTTTCAGGTCCTTGGCGGATGAGAGCATATCCTTTGATAACCCAAGCCCCAGAGATACCGTCCTCAATAATATCAGGAAAATGAGACCGGATGTATTCGTGCAGAGCATCGTGAACCGCTCATATGGTAGTTCCTTCTTCTCACGGTTTCGAGAGGCGTTGTTCTATTACGCGGCACTGTTTGATATATTTGATTCGACAATGCCGCGGGAGAGTGAATCACGGCTGGTGCTGGAGCAGGCATGGTTTGGTCGTTGTGTACTGAATCTTATTGCATGCGAGGGTGTGGACCTGTTGGATCGGCCTGAGAAGTATAGACAATGGCAGATGAGAAACCAGCGAGCAGGCTTCAAGCAGCTGCCACTGAATCCAGATATTATTAAGGTACTTGAGGACAAGGTTGTCAAGAAGCACCACAAGGACTTTATGCTCGGTGAGGATGGCCAATGGCTTCTGCAAGGGTGGATGGGGCGCATTCTCTTTGCCCACTCGGCATGGGTCGTAGCAGAAGACCCCATTTCCGAATGAAGCTTTAGTTTTTTGTGACTCAGTATTCAATATTGTAGCATATTCTACATGTACTTAGAACTTACAGTCATCTTAGTTAATCAGTTTTTTGTGATGTTTTCTTCTTTCTTTTTTTTTTTTGTACCAAGTGTTGTTTATGTGCTCACCTACAGGTGAATTTGCTAGCAATTTGATCCTTCAGTGCAGGAAAGAAGTGGACTTGGCACGTAATATTACCGCGCATACTTGATCCTACTACCAGTATAGTTATAAGAAGGGTAATTGACCATTTCCAGGGGAAAAGACAAGTAACGACAAGTTTAAGATATTTTAGTGGCGATGACAAATTTGAGACAGGGTCCCTGTATCTGTATGAATGGGGGCAGACAGGATCTTGGGATGCGTCGTGGTACTTGTTTTATGTCCAAGAACACAATTGCTGCCTTTGATGGGACCGAGATGAATGGTACGATGATACCTCCGTGTTTCTCGAGACCCTTGCTTTGTTTTGACAACGCTGGCGGGGTTAAGCTTTGGTGATTACGACAGGTTGCAACGGTGAGCTTGTCTCATCTTGGTTGGCATTCCGAGATGAGGGATTGATTGGATAGGCCAAGATTTTGACACTGATATGTGGGACGGTGAGGAGGATATGAGTGAGATGGGCCACGTCGAGTTGGCCGACCTTAATTTCCTGCATGCGACGGTGGTGAGGAGGAGGACGCATCATCCATGGAGTACATCTCGCGCATGCTCATGGAAGAGGAAGAGGACGAAGACAGGGACGGGACGTTGGACCACCCCGCCCTGATCCAAGCACAAGAGTCCTTGGCCCACATCATCGCCTCTTCGTCTTCTTCTTCTTCCTCCGCGGACACCAGCAAAGCGGCCGAGGTGGAGGCAGAGCTCAACAACTGGAGCAACATGGTGAACATGTCGTTCCTCATGGGCACGGTGGAGGCCCGCAAGTTCTTGCCAACAACTGACATGATCCAGACTAGAAGCAGGAGGAATGAAGCAGAGGCGGCGGGGAGCAGAGCAAGCAAGGTGATGGCGACGGGCGTGCCGGAGGACGTGCACGAGATGGTGAAGAGGATGATGCTCGACGACTGCGAGGTGTCCGCGGAGGAGATGGAGGACCTGCGCGCCGCCACCACGAAGAAGAACGGTGATGGAGCTGCCCACCATCAGCAGCGGAGTAGGAAGCATCAGGTGGTGGACCTGCCCACCCTGCTGATCCGGTGCGCCGAGAAGGTCAAGGACGACGACCGCCGCGGCGCGCGCGAGCTGCTGGTGCACATCAGCCAGCACGCGTCGCCCACGGGCGACGCCACGCAGCGCCTCGCCCACTGCTTCGCGGCGGCGCTCGAGGCGCGGCTGGCCGGCGCCTCGGCGCTGGTGCAAATTCAAAAGCCCCCCGGGTCGGTGGTCGAGTTCCTGGAGGCGTACCGTGTGTTCCTGGCCACGTGCTGCTTCAAGAAGGTGTCCTTCAAGCTGGCAAACATGACCATCTGCCGCGCCGCGGCGGGGAGACGCCGCCTGCACATCGTGGACTACGGCGTCGGCTTCGGCTTCCAGTGGCCGGGCCTCCTCAGGCTGCTCGCCGCCAGGGACGGCGGCCCGCCGGCGGTCACCATCACCGGCATCGACCTCCCGCGGCCCGGGTTCCGGCCGGCCGGCCACATCGAGGAGACGGGGCGACAGCTCAGCGCCTGCGCCCGCGAGCTGGGTGTGCCCTTCACGTTCCACACGGTCGCGGCAGCCAGGTGGGACGCCGTCCGTACTGGTGTAGACGACGGCGACGATCCAGAAGAAGACAGGGTGGTGGTGGTGAACAGCATGTTCCGGCTGGAGACGCTGGTGGACGACAGCGTGGTGGTGGACCGGCCCAGCCCCCGCGACGTGCTCCTCGCCGCCGTCCGCCGCATGCGCCCCGCCGTCTTCACCCACGGTCTCGTCAACGGCTTCTACGGCTCCTCCTTCCTCTCGCGCTTCCGGGAGGCGATCTTCTACTACTCCGCCGTCTTCGACGTGCTCCACGCCACCATGCCCAGCAGCAGCACGCACCGCCGGGTCCTGGAGCGCGACGTCCTCGCGCCCTTCGCCGTCAACATCGTCGCCTGCGAGGGACGGGACCGCACCGACCGCTTCGAGTCCTACAGGCAGTGGCAGCTCAGGATGCAGCGGGCCGGCCTCGCGCAGCTGCCGCTCGACGCCGACGCCGTCGCCGCCGTCAGGGACATGGTCGCCAAGCAGCAGTACCACAGGGATTTCGTCATCGACGAGGATCGCGGGTGGCTGCTGCAGGGATGGAAGGGGCGCATCCTCTATGCAAACTCCACCTGGGTCGCTTCCCCATAATTCATTGTTACTACTACTTTCTTCTTCTCAAATTAATTTAAGTACTAATCTATCTGCTGGTGCACAAACTTTGTTACTCCTCTCTTTCCTCTCTTCTGTCTGTAAGTGTAAAATACTCCTCTCTTTGCTTTTCTGGATTCAAGTTGCAACTCTGTATTCCAAGTTATAAAACTTAAGCATCGATAGTGCGGCGTTGACTCCTAAATCGTTGACCTCCTCTGTTCAGAATTACAAAATGCACAAATTGTAGTCAGCCAGTTATGTACGCCAACAATCACAAGCACAATTTTTTAACAAACAATTTCAGAGCACAATATGCTAATGCATTGCTCAAGTCTAAAAATGTGTGTTCCCAGTTTTAGAAATTCTGCTCGAGAGGAGCGTAGATATTTTTGCCAAATCTTCTCTCTCCTATACCTGTGCTTCCGGCAAGAGGCCGCACAGCCGTAACAGGCAGCAAGAGGGACGCGGAGAAAGGGGTGGCGGCGGCCATGGCGGTGGCGGCGCGGGAACAAGTGATGGTTGGTAATTTTCACGGATTTGTTTCTCTCTTTTTATGTCTCTGGTTTTACATACAGGATAATACTAGGAGTAATGTGATTAACCTCTTGCACGCTTGGGCCTGCTTTGGAACTGGCAAGCATACATGGGCCGAGCTTGGGCCAATTTTGCTATTTGGCAATACTGACTGAAAAAAACCAAATTTCTTCTATTCATCTGACCATAATTGCATCGACGTATAACACGGTTGGTTCTCCAAAAAAAAAAAAAACTGACCATAATTGCATCGACGTATAACACGGTTGGATGAAACATGTCATGTTAGGATTTTTTTAAAAAAATTTATCTTTTGTAAAAATACAAATGAATTTTAAAATTTATTTGAACCGTCATCTTATTTGTAATCAATGCGACAAAAATATATCCAATTAGGATGTATTTAAATCTGTTGAACCGTCATCTTACCTTGTTGTCATAGTTGGCCAAAAATGGGTCGAAAGTTGAGCAGGTTCATGCGCGTCCACTGTGGCCTATGGAACCGAAGCAAGCTTTGCCTATACTTTGAATAGCTTTTTTTTTTTCGATTACACAGTCCAACTAAGACACTCACAACGCACGCACACTCACCCTTATGAACGGACATACGCAAACCCTACCTCTATGAGCATCTTCGAAGACCGAACCGGTAAATTCTCGAGATTGACGAAGTCACCACTGGCGCCTCGCTGTAGACGACCACTTTGCCTCCCGCTGAACGCACAATGCCGTTAAATACTAGAAAATTCGCTCCTACGGGGAATCGAATCCAGAATCTCAGATGCTACTGAGACTCTTGTAACCACTATGCTATATGCCTATACTTTGAATAGGTGATCCCATGGTTTGTGAGGTGATTAGTTTTCTTGCTCAAAACGAGAAAAAATTAATTGATCTACCTCTTTTTTAAAAAGTCCTCTTATTATATAAGTAATTAACAAAGAGAGGAATGATCGGGTCTGAGAAAAGAAAACAATATGTAGCATCTGCTTTGTGGTGGTTATGCATGCGATGCAAATTGAAGAGTTTGGATAGTATGGAAATGGACAAGATGACAGTTTGTAACCTTTAAATTTGTCATCTCTCTCCCATGTACAATGTAAGCCAACTCCCATCGTTTTTCGTCTGCTATGAATCGTCATCTAGCGTAACTAAATACACACTTAACTAAAAGTTGTCGATCAAAGACAGGTTGTAATTTGTATGGAAAACAACTTGCGGTTTCGACGTAATCTAAGTTATCACCTTTTGCTAGGATCACATGGCCGTCACATTTCCTCCAACGAACCCACATGCTAATCCATGATACCTTGTCGATTAAAAATGCAATTTCAAATGAGCCAGCAAACTCCGCGTGGTTTCCTATGTCCATTGTCTCCCACCTTTCGGCCGTATGTCTTTTGCTAGCACCTACATTAATTTGCTCCCTCCGCTATTACTATATAATGCAAAATTGCATGGAAAACCATAACTAATATGTAGGCTCTAACCATAACTTTAGTTACCATCATCTTCTTCAATTCTGGTCAGTTGCTAGTACAGTCATCATAGCATATATTGAATTCAGTTAACTATGTGGTTGCGGCATGCTCCCTAGAGCTAGAATCCTGGCAGGCAGTATATGTTCAGTGTACCTCTACCCACAACATGGAAATTAGTTCGACTCTGTCAACATCGAATCGATGAATGATCCTTTAATCAGATGATGCTTTGGACTAGTCAAACCGGCACATATATGTGGCTTGTGTACAAGAGTCGTCCGTGCTTGCAGAATCTTGAAATTGGATTTAATTCTGCAGATATACCGCTCGTTATTACTATTAATTATTATTATTATTAAAAGGCTTAACCATGGGTCGATATAGATTCCTGTTCAATGTACGCCGGCCGGCTCGGATCGATAGTAAGAAGCAACTCCATACAAGATCCAAGGAAAAGGGAAGCCCGATCGATCCAAGAGTGATTGAGCATATTCATGCATCCATTGCAGCCGTCATGTGCTCCTACAGTGTCCTAAGCCAGCTAATTATTAATAGCTACGTGTGGTGCATCGATCACCAAATTAAGGAATTAGCGTGTATGATCCAGACCTTTTTCTAAGTATAATTAGTCTACTCTAATTAAGCAACAAACAGCAGCTGCATTAGCTAGCTGGACAGGACTCTATATAAACAGAGAGGGCATTGCTAGCTACTCGATCTAACTCTTACGACCCCCTTTCTAGCTCTCGCACAACAAAACAAACTATATTAGAATCCTGCTCCGTGTATGCGTGTGTGAAGAAGAAGAAGAAGAAGAAGAAGAAGAAGAAGATTGGCAAAGATCGATGTTCAGCGGCGGCAGTAGTGATGTGGAGGAGGACAAGATGATCTGGAAGCTGGGAAAGCAGCAGAAAAGGAGGGAGGCTGCCGGCGGTGAGGTGGGCAAGAGAGGTCTGCGGCGGTCGGTGTCGGGAAGGCTGGCGACGGCGGCCAGGGAGCAGAAAGCGCGCCTCTACATCATGCGACGCTGCGTCTCCATGCTCGTCCGCTGGAAGGACTGATGATGACTATGGTGTTGGTTTTCTACTTTTCTGGGGTATACCGGTCACTGGGCCAGTTTCCTTCTGTTGGTTTCGGTGAGATGGGCCTCCGCCTTATCATTTCTGTGGAAGCTGGCCATCCCGTGAAACATTAAAAGATTTTGAGCCCCGGGTTCTCTGTAAATGCAGTGTGTGCCTCGATGCGGAATCCCTTTACATCCAAGGTCGTTTTAAGAGCTTCCTCAAAGGTTAGCTCTAAGGCTAACTTTTAGAATTGTTTATTAAAAAAAAAGAAAAGAGAGCTAGCTCTTGCTCAAGAGCTAGTCTTTAAGGAAACTGGGAGACTTAATGTGGAGCCCACCTCATATTATTCTTCTACAAGAGCTAGCTATTGACTCTTAACTGACTCTACCATTGGGGACGCTCTAAGATTCATGCTCCACTACCATCGAACGGACAGGGTCGTCTTCATCCTCCCTCCTTCCCGAGCTCAGACGTACGGCATCACGGTTCTCTCCGGCTAGCTTCACTGTCATCCGAAGAATCCCTTAGCTGCGTTGGTTCGTATCCTAGAAGCTCCCCCTCCTCC
The DNA here is from genome assembly GCA_012490785.1 of Eragrostis nindensis. NCBI lineage: Eukaryota > Viridiplantae > Streptophyta > Magnoliopsida > Poales > Poaceae > Eragrostis > Eragrostis nindensis. Next base: position 495,026 of record JAAXCT010000284.1, read on the forward strand.
CACAGTCCCACTAGACATAGAAACATAAGGTAGGAAGCCTCGATGGTGGGCAAAGTAAAGGTAGTGCAGCCTCGGTGGTAGGCAAAGTAAAGGCGGGGCTAAGCATAGCCGGTTAGTTAGCAAGGGAGTGAGGGACGGTCGCCGGACCTGACGTCGAGGAGCCGCTAGAGACGGGAAAGAAGAGCGGGGGCGGGGTGAGTGGAGCCGACTAGCTAGCAAGGGATCCAAGGAATATAATTCTCACCTAGCCACTACATGAAAAATCTAGTTCAACATTTCGTGTTAAAAACGTTGTATATTCAAAATGTTGAATCAGAATTCTATGAATGTTGAACCGATACTTAATAAATGTTATTTTTTTGAGGTACTTAATACATGTTAAATGGGAGGACACTACGTAGCTCTAATCATTTTGTACCATTAGAAGAACAAAGCAAGAAATTTTTTTTTAGAAAAAGGCCGATCTCACATCACATCTCTCGGGCCAACAAGCTGCCTTCTTGCAGCAGTTGCTGATGTCTCCTTCCGATGTGGGCTGCGCGCTTGCACCTGGGCTGTGCACTTCCGAAAAGAGAGAAGCAATTTCAGAACGCTTGACGCATCCCTCCCGCCTCGACGTGTTCCAAATCGTGACTCATCGTGGACGGCCACAAGCATGAGGCGCATATCACGTTTCCCTCGTTCGATCACTCATTACTCGCCTCCATCCGTTGTCGTTTCGCCCAACAGAATACCTCCGATTCGTGGTCGTCGTCGTGATGAAACTGATGGCGGATTCTCCGCGGAACACCAGTCTGACTGTCGTACCCCATTTCTGAAGTACTTAGTGTTTACCGTATCAGTCCCTGGATCAGTAGCTGATACGACACTTTCACAGAATGCTTCACAGCGAATACTTTATTTATATTACCGAGAGTCATTACAAGCCTTTTTAATACATAAAGGTCTTTATACAAAAGAGGCGGGCGGCCTCAACACACACAGACATCACGCCCAAAGGCTGACGCAGCAGCCAGGCTAACACTTATTCTAGCGGAAGACGTCAAGGCTCCACTCCTACAGGCACCGCTTGAGCGAAGGCCGAACTTTACTCATCATCACCATCAGCTTGAAAGTCGTAGTCGGGCTCATCTTCTGAATGATTTAAGCAAGGGTGAGTACTTAAGGTACTCAGCAAGCCTAACACGAGGGTATGATTATGCAGGGGATTATCAAAGGATTAGGCTTGTGGTTATTGACAAGGCGAGAAAGCCAAGTTTATGCAGGGTTGTTTTGAAAACAAAGCATTTCGCAATTCTAATCAAATATCTGTAGAGATTAGTGGGGTTGGGCGGCCCTGGGGAGATGCAATCCATCCCGCCAATTCCTCAAATTTTATCACTGGCCGGCAACCAGCACACGGCTCCAAACCGGCGTTTTCCAAAAACACACCAAGGAAACTCACGCAGAAAAACTAATCATAGTGTGGCCGATGCTTTCGCGTTGTCCAATACCGTGGAACACGGCTTTCCGGAAAGTTTCTTAACCTTGGCCAAGGGTGCACAAATTTCCCCACAAGGTGGTCCAGTCCTCCCTATCGTCATAGTTTGGACTGTCCCACTAAAGGTTCCATACCTACTTCGTACCACCACGGCATCCCCCACGGACATCACCAGGGGCTTCACAATCATAATAATATGGCCAGTCATAAATGCCGGATCTCGAACACCCACCAACGAACGAGTCTTCTCCTGGGACTCCGTTGCAATCTCCTGCCTCCGGGGGGTACCGGGTGAGTACTAGTAGGGTGTGGTTCCAATTCCGCGCCCATTCACGGCTTGTGGCTGCGCGAGGGGTGCTAGGCAAAGGCGGCACAAGAACCGGTCCTTATACGACCGAACCAGGCATCTTCAATAGCCGATCCACAAGTGGATGGCGTCCCAGAGATAGCCTCCCCACTGAGGACTACCTCGCCTGATCCCGCCAAAACCATCCCTCACTAGGGTTGCACTTATTATTATATCACCCAATTTCACATTTACACACGCCACCAAGACACACGCATTTACACGAAAATCATGTGAGCAATATTTATTAAACACATGTGAAAGTCCTAAGCAGCGAGCATATCAACAACTCATTAATTAAATTAATGAGGTTGAATCCTAGGGCTAACAAGGATACAGGATATAATCATATCAAGGCAGGCAATCAAGTATTGCATAGGACCATTCTAGCATTTAAATTTATTTAAATACCATGCACTTTATTTATAAACAGCTCTAATTAGGATATTTGTAAACATAGGATCAATATGATCAATGGAAGTTAGACTTGCCTTCACCAAGCTCTTCTTCCTCTAAATCCTCGTAATCAGGGTCCTCAGCCTCTTCGTCTTGATTATCTAGCGATTTAATAAAAGATAAATCTACCGCTTACAATCAAATTAACAGAGCAATAAATCCAAATAAAATCCAAATAAAATTAGAGGGGAGTTGATTTTGGTGGTACTGGATAGATTATGATTTTAGATGAATTTTGGCGCAAGTTTCGCCAAAAGCGGAGTTGGAATGAAAAAGATATTGATTTTTGAAGTTTGGATGAATTGATACGATTGAATTTAGCTTGATTAATTTTGTATGTGAGATACATAATTAATCAGAGGCTAACAAGTGTTGGAGGGTGTTTAGGAAGTGATAAAGTATTTTTAGGAATTTTTGGGAATTTTTCTGTTATTGGAAATGTGGTCGAAATGATTCTCTGTGTACGAATCTGGGTACGCGTAGCAATTTCCAGTGAGTTGTTTCGCTGACTGGTGGGCCAAAGGGCCTAGCGGGGTCCGCCCGTTACTGTTCGGTGAGCCGAGTCCACGGAAATGGTGGACCGGCGGTGTAGAGCGGCGGGTCCACGGTGCGCCGAGTCCGCCACGCAAGCGGGGCGACCCGGTCGTCGCGGGCCCGCGCGCTGACGCGGCAGCCACGTCGGACGGCGACGCGGCTGCGCCAGGCGCGGCGGCGAACGGCGGCGCGCGGCGGCGGCTACAGGCGACGAGAGGGGGAGCGAAGCACACCAACGGGATCTGCACGCGACGGCGAGTGCAGTGGTAGGTGATGTTGTCGTCGGGGACGACGGACGCGGCAGCGCGGCGTCGCCGGAGTTGGCGGTGCGCCGGCGAGCGAGAGGGAAAAGAAGGGGAGTGCGACTCGGTCGAGTGCGAGTGGTCGCGCGAGTGCGCGGAGGTGCGGAGAGTCGTGCGAAGGGGTCAACCGGGTCGGAGGGGTTCTCACGGCGGCCGGCGGCGAGGGAGAAAGGCGGCGGCGGAGCCGGCGCTCGATGCGCAGGTGTCGCGGGAGTGCAAGAGAGGAAAAGAGAGGGCGCAAGAGGGAGAGGGAGACACGGTGAACCTAGAGGTGCTACGCGTTGACGAGGAGAAGGGCCGGAGCGGCGGCACGAGCTCACCGGAGCTCGGCGGCGCGCCGGGGTGCACGGGGAAAAAGGAGATGCGCACGCGCGAGAGAGTGCTCGAGCGGGTGCGGTTGTGCGTGTGAGTGCGAGGAAGCGATTGGTGGCCTCGGCGTGCTCGCGTGCGGCCGGAAATGTAGCCGTCGGCGAGAAGGGGCACGGCGGCTAGTCGGCGCTCGGTGAACTGGGCTGCGCGCTAGTAAAAGGTCGACGAGATCATGCGCCAGAGAAAGAGAAGAGCTTGAGGGTGCTCACCGTGCTCTCAGTCGAGCGAGGGAATGAGCAGAGGGGTACTGAGGACGGAGACGGCGGACGGCGGGGCTAGGGTTCCGACGATCTTCCACCTGCAAGCCACGGCTGCGCCAAGGAAGGGCATCAGCGTGTCGAGCGCGGAAAGGAGATGCTAGGAGTGGAAGAAGTTGACGACGGGACTCACCGGAGAAGAGAGGAGAGCTCACCGGAGTTCTCGCCGGAATCGAGAGAGAAGGGGAAAAGAACAGTGGAGAGCTCGGGAGTGAGTGTGGGAGAGAAATGAGAATAGAGGAGGGAAGCGGGGGTCTGCCCCTTGCTTTATAAGCGGCAATGGCGGTGCGGAGCAGTGCGCGAAGGCGGTTCCCGGCGAGATATTTTGCTCGCCGGAGTAGTTGCGCGACACGACGTGCGAAGGCGGTGCGGGACTCGGTGACGCGCGTGAGGAGTGGCTGCAGTGCCGGTGACGAGACAGAGCGAGAGCGGGAGCCGCTGTGGCTGACGACGGAGGAGTGGGCTCGCCGGATTTCCGAGGCGGTTCGGCGCGAGCGCCAAGGAGGAAGGATGGCGCGACGCTGTGCGACGAGATTGGTCAGAAAAGCGGTGCGTTGCGTGCACGAACTCCACGTGGGGTTTCCTGTGGCCGGGAAATGACGAGGGCGGCGGGGGAGCACGCCGGTATGAGCGCGGGCGCGATTTGCGCCGGCGCGCTGGAGGTTGACGACGGGCGCCGGGCCCACACGTCAGCGGGAGAGGGAGAGAGACAGGCTGGGCTGGAGTGCTGGGCCGAGCGGACTGGGCCGGAACGGGCTGGCGCGGGAGAGAAGAGAAAGGGAAAGGGAGCTGGGCCGGCGGAAGAGAAAAGGAAAGGGGCGGCCCGATAGAAAAGAAATGATTTGATCTTTTTGCTGAGTTTGATTTTGAATGAATTTCGAATTCATTCAAAAGGAAGGATTGAAACCAACACTCAAACAAATCAAGAAAAACACGAAAATGCACATGGTGACTTTTATGCATGGTTTAAAATTCAAAATCTTTTGGTTTTGCTACTAACTAAAGCTAGCAAATTGGTTTTAATTTGGAAAATTTTAAAAAGTTCAAATTTTTAGTGATTTTTGACAACGGGCAAAAACACGGGTCGCTACACTGACTTTGCTGCCTCACTATACTACTGTCTTGTAGCAGTGTACTCAGTTACTACTGCTACGCTTTTCCTCTTTTTTCTTCAAATTCATCCCTCCCTGTTAGTTACTATTAAATAGCTACAATTAATGAGTATCCAAGGCCCTCCCGATCTCTATATCTTTGTTTTCCCTCTTTCAACATCCTTCCCTGCTAGTTTCTAATTTATTAGCTACAAATCCTACTATTAATGAGTACCCAAAGCCATATCTACCTTTATATCTCTGTAGCAGATCCTCCCTCTCTCCCTCTCTCTCTCTCTCTCTCTCTCTCTCTGTTCTTGGAGCGTCGACCACTTCGTCCTTGGAGCCGGTGAGATCCCAAACGAATCACCTCTCTCCATCCATTCTGCGCATGTTTCCTTACCTCCATGTTCCTGTACGATTTTTGGATTTGACCTGTTGAAATCTTGTAGATTTGTTTTACTTCTTAGTTTCTACATCTTCCCTGCCAGATCTCTAAATTTAACTTCTCGTTCCTAACGTCTTACATGGTGATGCTTTACTAGCATGTCTGTTCCATATGATTCATGTATATGTACAGTCAAACATAGTTATTCTAAGCGACTAATCGACTGATTTCTGGATGGGCTAAACAAACACTATTCAGGACACTTTAGGTTGAGAGCATGTAAAGATGGCTCATGGCGAAAGTGGGTCGTCAAAGAGGAGCGGAGATGAGAAGATGAAGGACTTAAGGAAGTTGGAGGGTGATGAGGCTGCTTATCGCATCGTCGGCCCCTCTTCTTACCGTTTGTTCCCAGAATCTGGACAAACCCACCATAACATGGTTGATGATATCTTCTCCACGGATCAGTCACACCCACAACCAACGCTGCCAAAGCAACAGGTAATTCTGTTTTAATCAATGAAATCCATCACTACTGTATTGTCACGATCCTTACCTCTTTGCTCGATTATATGTATGCGTTTGTTTGATGTTAATTACTGCTTGTCATTTCACAGTTTTGTTTCTTTTGTTAGTATTTCACTCCTGTTAGTCATTTTAGGGGCCCTTATTTGTGTGTATAAATGGTGCTGCTAGATTACTTATGTACACTAATTTGCCAAAAAAAAAAGTTAAGTCAAAGGGCCTTATATTCATACACATTAATGGCACAGATAACTTTGATAACAACAATAATATTAGATTGCAGACTTTGGTAACATACCTTATTTTTTCTGTTGTGAATGCTTCGCTTGAGATTGGACCTTCCCTCCCTTATGTATGTTACTACAGTTTATAAAAGGCCGATTTTTTCTTGGCCTCATTTTTTTTGCCCCGATTGGTTCCAAGTTAGGCCAGTCTGTTTGATCCTTTTTTGTTCACATAAAAAAGTTTTGGGCAAACCTGTTATGGGCAAGGGCCCACTGCAATATAAAGGACCGTCCAGTAAGTTCATCTGACCTAGGGATGGCAGCGGGGATTTTTTTCAGCGGGTTTCACCGTCCCATCCCCGTACTCGAGGGAGAAAAATTATCACCGTCCCAATCACCATCCCCGCTCAGGGGAAAGAGATCCTCCCCATACCCTACCCAAATCGGGTATCGGGTACCCGATGGGGCCCCATGACTGCTAGAAGACGGGGCAGGCTGTCACTAGTACAATTGATGTCTTTAGTGGCGGGTAAAAATGGGCTACTATGACGGGCAAAGTACTCGCCCCATGTTTGCGCCACTACAAATGAGAAAATTGTAGCGGCAAACGGGTTCCACCGGAGAGCCACTAGGAAAACTAGAAATAGGCAGGGCCCACGACCACCGCACCAACCCTTGTCGGCTGGGCTAGGCTGGGCCCATAGCCACACCGGCCGCCGCAGATCCCGCCTCGGATATGCATCGTGTCGCCCCTCAACCGTCATGGAGTGGAGAGAAGGGGAAGGAGGCCGCCACGCCGTGCAACCGCCGTGGAGTGGAGATCAGAAAGGGAGGGACCGTGCTGCCCCGTGCTGCGCCGCCCAGGTCGCTCCGCAGCCACCATGGAGGCAGATAAGGGAGGGGAGGCCACCTCATTGTCATCGCCGCACCGCCTGCCCACACCAACCTCGTCGCTGCGCCACGGATCTACCGCGGACACCACGGATCCGCGTCTCGTCGTCATCTCGACCCCACCTCGAGCTTGATATGTCGAAATCTCGCCTCATTGCAACACTAGCAGCGCCTGTTATCACTGGATCCACACCGCGTCGCTGCCTCGCCCCCACCGCCCTCGACGACACGCTCCACGCCGTCCACACCGCTCAAGGCACCACAGAGGTTTCCCTCGACGGAGCCGCACGCGTCAGCGAGAGGGGACACCATGGATGTCGTCTGGTGGTGAGAGGGAAGGAGAAGGGAGGGACACAGATGCGTCACGCCCAGGGAAGAGGGGTGCGGGCACCAGCTCGTGGCGCGATGGAAGAGGAACACGGGAAAGATAGGGGTCGGAGAGATGGGAGGGAAGGGGAGGGATAAGGGTGGTGGAGGGTGCAGCGCGGTCAAGATGAGAAGTGAAACCCTAGCCCTGTCTTTATGTAGTATGACGATGGTTCGGGCTCAAATTGGGCCAATTGATGCCAATGTCAGGCTGTTGACGTCAGCAGCCCGCCAGTGCTCTGAAAAAATATCGATGGAGTTTTAATGACGTTAGAAAGCTTGCCACTGCTGTTGCATCTTTAGTGGCGGGCGATGCTGATGTCATTTTGCCCGTCACTGCTTCGTGCTCTTGGTATTGTAGCAGTGTTGATGTCACCTTACCCATAACTGCTAGCTGCTACACTGCCCCGCCCTGATCCTGCAATGATGGATGAAAGTGTAAGCTATAAAATACATGCTAGAGTGGGAGTATGGAAATTTGGAACCCTTTGATGTCCTTGATCTTCCCCATTTATAGTCTTGAGGGGAATCTATATTGTTGTTGTTGGTGCTTTCTAGGTGCACATTTTATATGACAAATATGGTGTTTCTAATACCTTATTAAGTCATTACTGCTAACAATTAACCCCCATTATCATATATATGCGTAGTTTCTGTGTATTCGGAAGATTTACAGGAAACAGGTGAGAATTAAGAGACTACGAGTAAAGAGCTGCTGGAGGCCCGAAGAACGAGGAAATTAGAGACCGTGCCGATCGGCACGTCCTGTGTGCCGATCGGCACAACGGAGGTCGGGCCCGAACTTGAAGCCCACTCGGAGAATATGGAGCCCAGAAGAAATATCAGAGTCGGAGTCGGTGAAATCCAGCCCACAACCGAAAGAGACTATAAAGAGAAGATCTTGGTCACGAAGGAAAGGGGGCGGCAAGGAGACAGACACACATACGGAGATTTTGACCTAGGTTGAAGGTTGTGGCGGCGAAGACGGCGATCACCGATCATCACCACCAAAAAGGAAGACTGTGCCGACCGGCACACTGCCGTGCCGATCGGCACCTGTGGGACCACGCCGAATTCCCGCGTCCTACTGTACCCATGTTCATGTGTTGCAGTATGATGCGTGAGTAGATCTCATATTCTCTCCGTGGCGAGGGAAATCTGGTTATGTAACTCTCACACTTAAGATACTCTTTTGATACGTTCAGTCTATGTGATGCTTCGAATTCGTATCTGATCCATACGTGTTTATCACATAGTGCAAGAAACCAGTGGGGAACTATTAACCCTCATCGTGACAGGATCGGGGCGAACGAAACCACCATGTCTTGTAGAATACTAAACCTATCAATTGACCTATAACCTGAGTTGCATGCCAGTACCCCGAACCATAGGAGAGAATCCTTTAATAACCTTGATACAACCGCAGGCCCTTTCATCTCTAGCTGTTAATCATCCTTTCTCACACACATCTTTTGCTATATTGATTTAGTAGTTTAAATAATAGTTTAAGTCCCGCTTGTTCTCTGTGGATCGATATTAAACCTTGGAATACTCTAAGGGAAAAAGTGCTACAACTGTACACCGTCCTCTTGCGGTATATAAGTGGGTGCGTACGAACGACCAACAAGCACGTTTTCTGGTGCCGTTGCCGGGGAACAAGCCAGTTCTTTTACTATTTATTTATTCTACTAACCTCTAATCCTCTCTTTTCTAGTTTGTTTTTGTGTTTTCTTTCTGTGTTTTTAGGATGGGTACTCCTGAACCGGCTCATACTGTTAGGGAGCATTCACTACCGTCTCCGGGATTGCTGATTCCACAAACTTCCGATGAGAAAGTCACTGCTTCGTCATACGTTCTCAACCCGACCATCATCAAAATGGTCGAGAACAGCAAATTCTCTGGGACGAAGGACGAGAACCCGTACACACATCTGCAAGATCTAGAAGTTCTCTGTCAAACCTTCAAGCATGAGGGAGTGCCTCAGAATTGGTACAAATGGTTGCTATTTCTATTTTCTCTAGATGGAAGAGCCAAAGAATGGTATAAATCTGCAGCCCGTGAAGCTAAGGGAAACTGGGATAAGCTTGTAGGAAATTTCTGTTTGCATTTCTTCCCGCTTCCGAAGGTGCAGAAACTGAGAAGAGAAGTGGTTAACTTCGAGCAAATGAAAGAAGAGACCCTCACGCAAGCATGGTCACGCTTCAAATCTTTATTGAAGCAAGGCCCCGATTTGGGCATGGATGATAACTTGACTGCTCAGACATTCTACATGTCTCTTGAAGGAACCTCCAGGATGCATTTGGATAGTTCAGCTGGAGGGAGTTTCCTCGACTTGACTGCTACTGCAGGTCTGGATCTCTTGAGTAAGATATCGAAGACTGAAGCTATGCATAAGCATTGGGAAGAATTCCAAGAAGATCCAATTCCCCCTGAAAAGCCGACACCGGCAAAAGGTTCTTCGGATTTGAAAGCTAAAGCGGAAGGCTGTACAGTATCTGAAGCGGAATTAACAGTAAGAACAGAAGAACCAGCGCAAGGCGATTTGAAAAGACCCAGATTGGATGAGGTGCCGATCGGCACGGTCCCTGTGCCGATCAGCACAATCCAGGCCACAGTGCCGACCGGCACACATCCTGTGCCGACCGGCACTCTGAATGCTGTCAAAGGGATTTCCAAGACTGAAGCTGCCATATTAGAGGAGCATGAAAACAGCTTCGTGAATAAATTTCCAAGACCAGTAGGAGATCCAACCTTGAGCAACGCTAGACCGTTGGCCGAGTTCGAACCATTGGATTGGATTCCTATAGATTTCAGCTCAAATCTGCTAAGTATGAGGAGAACATATGATCCAAGGTATGCCTCTACTACAGGGGTTCAGTATAACTTCCCTAAAGACACTAGAACTTCAAAGATATTGGATAATGTCGTCATCGGAGAAGTATTGGGGAAGTTGTATAAGGACGATATGGAAATTGATCAGATGGAGGTCCAACAAGCAAAGAAGCTATTTGATACTTGTTTTGTCCCATCGCCGTATGAAGGATTGTGCGGAGTATATGCAGTTGGCCTTACGGAACGAACGGAAGTCGATCCTTATATACCGTGCGAAATAGGGCATAGAAGCTTTCCTAAAGCATTATGTGATTTTGGTTCCCGCGTCAGCTTGATGACGTATGAAGCATTCATGGATATGCCCTATGACATAAAAGGAAGATTGCTAGGAACCGAGCTTGAGCTAATCATGGCGGATGGAAGGAGAACTAAACCGCTGGGAGTAATCAAGGATCTGAACATTGAGGTAAGAAAGAATACTATTCCGGTGGATATTTTTGTTCTTGATAAAGGTGAAGTTGGAGTTGAAGATATTATTTTGGGAAGACCTTTCTTAAAGCTTGTACAAGCTGTTATTGATGCTGGAAAAGGTCATCTCAAATTGACTCTGGGCGGAGAGGAAGTCCTTTTTGAATTCGAAGACCCACCCGTCGTTCAAGAAAGTGACGAACCACCCTCTCTTCAGGAATTCTTTACAGAAAAAGATGAAGAAATCAGTACAGGATACTCAGACCCGTTAAACAAACTGTTTGAAGAGTCAGATAAGGAAGAGGCCGAAATCCAAGACTGTGCCGATCGGCACGGTGAGTGTGCCGACCGGCACGAAGATGAAAATCCTCAATTTGAGCCTTTGGGTAATCTGGATCCTGGTGCAGCACCAGAAGTAGAACAGAAGCCACTTCCTGATGGTCTGAGGTACGAATACTTAGGCAAAGATAAAACTTATCCCGTCATCGTCAATAGTGCTTTGAATGAAGAAGAGACAACACGATTGCTTGCTGTTTTGAGAAAATACAAGAAAGCGATCGGATATTGTCTTGATGATATCAAAGGAATAAGTCCAGCTTTTTGCACACATAAGATCAATCTTGAAGAATCAGCTAAACCAGTCGTGGAAGGCATGCGACGATTGAAAGAGGGCATGAAGGAAGTTGTGAAGAAAGAAGTGCTGAGACTTCTTAATGCAGGAATGATTTATCCAGTTGCTGATAGTGAATGGGTGAGTCCAGTGCATTGCGTGCCAAAGAAAGGAGGACTCACAGTTGTGCCTAATGAGAACAATGAGTTGATCCCTCAACGGACAGTTACGGGATGGCGAATGTGCATTGATTACAGAAAGCTGAATGCAGCCACAAAGAAAGACCATTACCCACTACCGTTCATCGATGAGATGCTTGAAAGGTTAGCCAAGAACTCTTATTTTTGCTATCTCGACGGTTATAGTGGTTTCTTTCAAATCCCTGTTAGACCTGAAAATCAGCATAAGACCACTTTCACTTGTCCTTATGGGACTTATGCGTATCGGCGAATGCCATTCGGTCTTTGCAACGCACCGGCTACATTTCAGAGATGCATGAATGCTATATTTGCTGAATTCATCGAAGACATTATGGAGGTATTTATGGATGATTTCTCTGTTCATGGTACTGATTTTGATCATTGCTTAGCAAATTTAGAGAAAGTTCTAAAGAGGTGCGTAGAAGTTGATTTAGTTCTTAATTGGGAGAAATGTCACTTCATGGTAACCGAAGGGATTGTTTTGGGGCATGTTATTTCTAACCGAGGTATTGAGGTAGACAAAGCTAAAATATCTACAGTTGAAAGGTTGCCACCGCCTAATGATATTAAGACACTGCGAAGTTTTCTTGGACATGCAAATTTTTATCGCAGATTTGTGAAGGATTATTCAAAGATTGCTAAGCCATTGACGGAATTGCTGCAAAAGGATGTTGAATTTGAGATGAATGATGAAAGACTTACTGCTTTCCGGAAGTTGAAAGAAGCATTATGTTCTGCACCTATTATGCAACCTCCGGATTGGAATTTACCTTTCGAGATTATGTGCGATGCAAGTGACTATGCAGTAGGAGCGGTTCTTGGACAACGAAAGGAAGGTAAAGTGCATGCTATCTACTATGCTAGTAAAACTCTCAATGAAGCCCAGATTAATTATACAACAACAGAGAAAGAGATGCTAGCTGTTATATTTGCATTTGAGAAATTTAGATCCTATATCCTCAATTCTAAGGTCATTGTTTATACGGATCATGCTGCTATTAGATATCTTGTCTCTAAAAAGGAGTCGAAACCTAGATTGCTTCGTTGGGTTTTGATGCTACAAGAATTTGATTTGGAGATTAGAGACAAGAAAGGGGTTGAGAATTCAGTAGCAGATCATCTGTCTCGTTTGACGCTTGAGAACAAGGAGGGATGCATTGGTGATGCCATGGCGCAAGAGCAGCTATTTCAGATTAAAGATCATAGAGAATCATGGATGCAAGATATCATAAATGGATTCAAAGGGAAGCTTGATGATTGTAGCAAGAATTCAAAAAGGAGGATTGTCAGTGAGATGAGGAAGTTCATATGGGATGATCCTTATCTATACAGATATTGTGAAGATGGAGCTGTTCGAAGGTGCGTGCCTCGTGACGAACGCGAAAGCATATTGAAAAAGTGTCATTCATCTGAGTATGGTGGACATTATGGGCACTTTCGAACACAGGCCAAGGTATGGGCTAGTGGATTTTATTGGCCTTCAATGCACGAAGATGCGAAAAGGTATGTTGCTAGATGCCCCCAATGCCAAAGAATTGGAAACGTTAATGCTCGCAATGCTATGCCTTTGAAGTATAACTTGCAAGTTGATATATTCGATGTTTGGGGCATGGATTTTATGGGACCATTTGTTAATTCGCATGGTTATGAATATATTTTGGTTGCTGTGGATTATGTCTCAAAGTGGGTAGAAGCAATACCATGTCGAAACAGTACAACTCGTGAATCCAAGCAAATGTTGGAGGAGTGCATATTTCCAAGATATGGTGTTCCTAGAGTCATTATTACAGATGGTGGATCTCATTTTACCGGGCATGAATTTACTAAAGCTTTGAAGAAGATGGGTATTGAGCATCGAATTGGGACAGCCTATCATCCACAGACCAACGGCCAAGCAGAAACTTCTAATAAACAGTTGAAGGGAATTCTGCATAAAATTGTTACAAAAGAAGGAAAGGATTGGTCAAACAAGTTGAATGGCGCACTTTGGGCTTATCGCACAGCATTCAAGACACCAATAGGTATGACACCCTATCAATTCGTCTATGGAAAGACTTGTCATTTGCCTGTAGAGTTAGAACATAGAGCCTATTGGGCGATCAAAGAGATGAATTTGGATTTAGATGCTGCTGCGGTAAAACGGAAGATTCAAATTAGTGAACTCGAGGAGATGCGCCTAAAAGCTTATGAGAATGCGGCCATTTATAAAGAGAAAACGAAGAAGTGGTATGATAAGAAGCTATTGAAAAAGGAATTTTACGAAGGAGATAGGGTGCTACTATTCAATTCAAGATTTCGGTTGTTCGGTAAAGGCAAATTGAAAAGTAAATGGGATGGACCGTATCTTGTTCATAAAGTTCTTCCTTCCGGAGCTGTTGTCATCATGGATGGAAAGCAAAATACATACACGGTGAATGGCCAACGATTAAAGGTATATCTTGAACCCGACACTTTTGAGTTAAAGTCATTCGATATATATTATGTGAATTGAGTGATTGGGTGGTCGAGCTTAACGACGTAAAACAAAAGCACTGTTGTTTTTACTGTTTTTTCTGTGTGTTTTGTGTCTCTTTGATTTTATTGAGTCGTTTGAGGCAACTTTGCCTCCGTGCCGACCGGCACAAATCTGTGCCGATCGGCACGGGAGAGTCCGTGTCGTTTTTGAGTCTAGTTTTTGCCCTTCCTCCAAGACATGCTTCGGTGACTTCCAAATTTACGAGATAGAGTCCGGTTCGACCAAGAGAATTATGGATATATATATGAAGGAGTTGTCTCGGATCTCATCATCAAACATCGAGCGCCGCCGGAGTTTCTAGCAAACCCTAGAGCAGAAGACAATGCAAGACGGCGAAACCGGAAGCGGAGGCGACTGTGCCGATCGGCACGACCGCCGTGCCGACCGGCACGGAGCCGTACTTTCGCCGATGAGCCCAACTCTGCCATGGGTGAGCAACAGGAGCATCAACCCCACCGAGGACGATCCAATCGTCTGGTCACACCTGAAGCAACGATGGATGTTGAAGAGTGAAGCGGATGCGTTAGACAAAGACTGCTTTCTGACCATCCATAGGTCTCGGCTGAACGATGGAAGGAACCCTGATGGCGGTGCCGACCGGCACAACCTATGTGCCGATCGGCACACTGCACTCCCACGCGTCCTGACCGACTGGGAAGACCTCCAAGAGAAGATTCTGCACAGGAACACCCGAGGTTTTGGATGTAAGTGTTTTTACTGTCTAAAAGACCATCAGAGGCAGATTGAGAATTATTTAGCGGATCCTGAATGCATCCCCGCGGCCTTTGTCTATGATGATGGCTTTCCAGTTGCCAAAGGGCGCATGACCCCTAAAGAGATCAATAATGAAATTCAGAGGCGTATTGACAGAGACAACGCTGCACAGAGGAGAGCGCGCAACCTGGCAGACCTAGAAGCATATTTTGCAAGAAACGGCAGGAGTGCCGACCGGCACGTGCGCCGTGCCGACCGGCACCTCGAGGTTCTGACACAAATTCGCCCCTGCGAGATGAGCGCCATGATCGTCCTGCCAACTGTTGCCCAATCTGCAGGAGAAACATCGAACGTCTCTATTATGATATGGAGAGATGCTATAGGCACCATCGGGACATTGATATACGGATTGATGACATGGAGAGCATGGCCGCGGCGGACTACTCTTTTCTCATGAGGAACATTCGAAGCATCTTTAGCATGTTGAGGAGGCATGGCATTTCAGATTAGGTTGGTCTAGTCGTTTTTCTTTTTGCAATAGGGACATTGCAAGGTTTGAGTGTGGGGGATTCGCCCTTACACTTCTTAAGGTCGTTTGCTTCGAATTTAGTTTGGTTTGAGTTAGTGTGTGCAAGTGTGAGAGTTTTCTTAGAGAGGTTTGAGATGGTGTGCTTAGTTAAGCTTCGAGGTCAAGAATTATTGCAATGTCTTGAATAAAGTTAGTGTTAGTTGTCAAATCGATGCGTTACCCCATATTCTTGATTTTGTTTTTGACGATCGTTTTGCCAATCTACTTGAGTTCATTGAATAATCGCTTGGCTTTATATATCCACTTTTCGAAAACCCCTTCTATCATCATAAGTTGAAGCATTTGGCTGAGGATTTGATATTGTGCCTATTACACTAAGCCAAATGAGATGAGAGAAACCTACACATAAACCTTTTGATAGGAAGACGTCTTTGTCAACTCTTTGCTCTTGATTACGACTAGCTAGAAGGGAGAAGTTTCATTTGTTCATCTCAGTTTGCCAGCCATCTATCATCAAGTTCTTTCTACCCGAAAAAACCGATATTTCATCGTTTCTCCTCCTCCTCCTGATACAACCTACAAGCAAATGTGAAATTTAGACAGATTTCGATCCAAAATATGCTCTGTTAGCAGTCTGCAAAGAAACAAAAGAAGAAAAAGAAGAAAAAGAATTAAATTAGTCAGGTGCCGACCGGCACGACACTGTGCCGATCGGCACGGAAAGGAAAAATAAAAAAAAGAGTCAAAAATAAAGAGAAAAGTGAATATCAGAGGAAGCAGACTGCAGCAAGAGTCAAAATTCTAAAAAGATCTGTATATACTCCAAGCTTGATCCCTTCTCAATTCTATTTCGTTCATTCTCGATTGTTTTCTTTTCCCTTGATCCTTGTACTTATACTCTGAATTCCTATGATGAAAACTCCCTTTTAGAAGGCATGATAGAGCGAATTGTTGACTTAGTAGTTCTTTCGATTCAATTTGGTTATATACTTTCCGAGATCCACAAAAGAGCCTTATATTATAGAATAGGAGAGGGAAGGAAATACATTTGAGCGATTGAGTGAAGTCTGAAGCTTTTGCATTCTTCTTAAGTGATATGAAGGGAGACAAAATAATTGTTTGACAAGCCTTGTGATTGATTTGGTCGACTCAAGTTTTGAGGTGAAATTGTTTTCAAAAATTGAGAGAAAGTTTCGTGGAGGGATACTAATTCGATGAGATGATTGACAATAACTAAGTTAGAGACTTGTGAGAGTTTTTGCTTCTTAGCATGACGAAAGCACGGTGATGATTTTCATGGTTTGAATTGCTCGAGGACTAGCAATGATTTGAGTGTGGGGGAGCTGTTGGTGCTTTCTAGGTGCACATTTTATATGACAAATATGGTGTTTCTAATACCTTATTAAGTCATTATTGCTAACAATTAACCCCCATTATCATATATATGCGTAGTTTCTGTGTATTCGGAAGATTTACAGGAAACAGGTGAGAATTAAGAGACTACGAGTAAAGAGCTGCTGGAGGCCCGAAGAACGAGGAAATTGGAGACCGTGCCGATCGGCACGTCCTGTGTGCCGATCGGCACAACGGAGGTCGGGCCCGAACTTGAAGCCCACTCGGAGAATATGGAGCCCAGAAGAAATATCAGAGTCGGAGTCGGTGAAATCCAGCCCACAACCGAAAGAGACTATAAAGAGAAGATCTTGGTCACGAAGGAAAGGGGGCGGCAAGGAGACAGACACACATACGGAGATTTTGACCTAGGTTGAAGGTTGTGGCGGCGAAGACGGCGATCACCGATCATCACCACCAAAAAGGAAGACTGTGCCGACCGGCACACTGCCGTGCCGATCGGCACCTGTGGGACCACGCCGAATTCCCGCGTCCTACTGTACCCATGTTCATGTGTTGCAGTATGATGCGTGAGTAGATCTCATATTCTCTCCGTGGCGAGGGAAATCTGGTTATGTAACTCTCACACTTAAGATACTCTTTTGATACGTTCAGTCTATGTGATGCTTCGAATTCGTATCTGATCCATACGTGTTTATCACATAGTGCAAGAAACCAGTGGGGAACTATTAACCCTCATCGTGACAGGATCGGGGCGAACGAAACCACCATGTCTTGTAGAATACTAAACCTATCAATTGACCTATAACCTGAGTTGCATGCCAGTACCCCGAACCATAGGAGAGAATCCTTTAATAACCTTGATACAACCGCAGGCCCTTTCATCTCTAGCTGTTAATCATCCTTTCTCACACACATCTTTTGCTATATTGATTTAGTAGTTTAAATAATAGTTTAAGTCCCGCTTGTTCTCTGTGGATCGATATTAAACCTTGGAATACTCTAAGGGAAAAAGTGCTACAACTGTACACCGTCCTCTTGCGGTATATAAGTGGGTGCGTACGAACGACCAACAGTTGTTAACACAGGGATCACATGTCTCCCTCTTATTGGTGGTACAGGTACTAGTGCAGTGGTCGAGCCCAACCCACCGCATTCAACGGGTCTTGGTCATTATGACGCAAGTGGTCCCTGATGGCACTGGTCCATCCGATAGTGTCCTCTTGCCACAAGTCTTGGAGTCCCTCCAACATGCACAAGTGAGGCATCCTACCCACCCCGGCTCTGCTGTGGTTTGGCATGAAGAAACAAGCGAGGAGTGGGGGTACCAGGGTCAATGAGATGTGGGTGGCCCACACCTTCATACATGTGATGGGTGACGGGGCTTAATCCATGGCCTTGTTGTCCACTATATGAAGAGACATGTGGGAGCCATGTGACGCCACTTCACCTTCAAGGCTTCTTCAAGGAAATTATTGCTCGAGATACCCTATGTGGGTCCACATGAACTTCTGCTCGAGTTGTGCACAGATACCCTGCTTTTAGGTGGGCCCGTGCCCCAAGCTTTGTTTCTGAGCTTGGAGTTTCTTTCATCAAGCTAAGTCGTGCCTCAATCTCGCTTCTCGAGATCATGCATGTTAGCTCCGAATTTCATTGGAAGTCCAGCTAGATCGAGCTTTGGGGCTTCACTTAGGGATCACATCACCAATTCCTGTTTTGCAAAAAGCCGAGGGGAGTTATCGACGTGACACCAAGCGTGGTATGTAAGACAAGCTCAGGAGACATGGTTCCTGTATCACTAACATTGGCTATATGACTACCTTCTCCTAAAACAGATTTCATTTGTACTTAGAACACGCATATGAACTTCAGTTAGACCTAATATGGACTTCTATTGCTGATTATATAGTCTTATCTCTTTACATATGTGAACTTAATCATAATGAGACATTAATTATAATTTCAATGTTAGAAATTACCCTAACTTATTTTATGCCACCAAGTGGGGATGCATGGCGAGGCATGAATCATGCTCCAAGAGCTAGATGTAGAAAGCTTAATTGTTCTATGTTTGGCTAAGGTTATATAACCCGTGCCACCCAAATGAAAACAAACTTGGATGGACAGGTTAGTTCACTAACTTCGTTAAACTCAAATACAAACACGTTACAAAGTTTTAGGGTAGACTGGGCAGGTGGGTTAAATAACACAAATACACACCCTACGCTATTTAACTCAAATGCATCCCCTATGCTTATTGTCGTGTCTCCAAACTAGAAAGACCATCCAATCCAAAGCACCTAAATACATTTGTGAAAGGAAGCTATGATTGTTGCGCCAAGCAAGTCATTGGGGTGATTTTGCAATAGTATAGCTTATTCAGAATCTGGAGGTAAATTTGGACAGACTAAAAGGCCCACCTAAGGAGAAACCTTTTATCCCAGTCATAGGTGAATGTCAGAGACATACTCATGACTGACATAGATATATTAGTGAATCAAGATGACAAATTCATCGCTTTCCACAAATCAGGCCTCACGCAGGAAATAAGTACATGATGCCGCACACGGGGGAGGGATGAGCCATAAAAGAACACTTGTGCTTCCTTATTGACCACTAAAAAGTTTCAATTTCCTTATTAGCCATCTATTGCATATTTGTTGCCTCACTGGCGATTCCTGCTACTTCTGTCAGCTTTCGTTTGCCTTACCTTGTCAGTCTTGTTCGGTAATATAATGACCGTGGCCACCCCTATGTGGACCTTTCCTCACTCGTGCAAGCCGTACGTGCGACGGCAGAATCTGGTGCATGGCAGGAGGCTGAGCTGGCCGCGGCCAACGAAGAGGCGAGCGGGTGCGCTGGTCGCAGCGATGAAGAGGATATCAACTATCTTGGTTGCAGGCATTTCTGAGAAGAGCGGCTGTGCGAGCGTCATGACGTTGGGTCCTAGTAGGCATCTATTAGATTGGGATCCAATCTTGGGGATGATACCAATTGTTCTCTTTACGTTCTTCTTAACACGTGAAACATGTTAAAGTTTGTCATATTGTCGTTCAAATTTCCTATATCTCGGGGTTGAGCCTAGAGAATTTCATAAAGTAAATTACTCAGAGAAGGGTGAACTCTTTTTATCTTGTTTGTAGAGAGCTTATAGTTCCCTAAGAGGGGCTACTCCATATGACCAGTCCAATATCATAGTTTGATGAACTCTTAATAATGTTGCTTGATTGTATATATGGACTTAAATCTTGCTGGATAGTTTACCGGTAGCCCCCTTTTAATTTGCTAAATAATTTATTTCATTATTAGTATAAAAAATGTTATGTAAGGATTAGGATACCTTCTATTTTCGTAATCTAGATTTATCACAAGTATGTTTATTTTAAGGGGAAAATGGATTCTTGCTAGCTGATATTTGCGCGCCATTAGTATGGAGTTAGATACGTTTTATCAATTATTTTCACGTGAACCAATATGTTGTCTCTAAAAAGAAAGAAAAAAAACCATTTTTGATACAGATTAATACCATCCTTGTATACAATATTGTGATTTCCTAATGCTATGATATGTTACGAGCTTAGTTCTATATTTGTCTTAAAGCATGGCATTCTTTTTATATTATTATGGTATAAATGGACATTCTAGAATATCATGTAGAGCAAGTGTGTTTGGAGCAGATTGTCTATCTTGAGTCAGTACACACATTATCCATTGAGCAGTGAGTACTGTAGGTTGCTAAAATGTGCTTGTAATACACACATTTTATTCTTCTTGTTAAATATTGTCCATACCTGCATTTGATAATTTTCGTTATTGTTGAATTTATTACCATATATAGTATCTTGATTCGATTTATAGTCATTGACTATTTGACTCTGCTATTAGTAATATCTGGATCCATTTTGATATATCATTATGTTATTGAAAATAATGTTGTTTCTAGGATAATCCAAGAAGTGAACTGTTGACTTTGGGTCTTCCGACTTGCCTAGATCTGCCGGAGGGACAGGTATAATTTGATCCTATTTTTCTTTAATTATTTGTGTTCGTTGAAGGCTTCAAATCGTGTTGTCCACCAACTGTTAACTTGCATGTTGAATATTCAGATACAAATGTGCACTCATGAAGGTAATGTGCATGTTTCTCCTTGTGGCTCGGGCTCATGGTTTCCAAGTGATCCAGCAACGGTGCAGCAAGCCCGCCAAGGTCCACCTATGAGTCATGGTGGAAACCAAGAAGATTTTCACGATATAATGGCAATTCAACATGCATTCCTTTGTGCTCTGAAAGACCCAGACCAGATAACTCCGCTGAAACTCCTGCAGCAATCTCCCCATGCTCTGAAGCATCATTATGCCCGTGATATTATTTTGATGTTACAATCTAGAGAAAGTTCAACCAATGTAGTTACTCAGCAGCAACCATGGATGGCTTCTCATTCAGATGGTGTACCACAGAGGACGATGTCTCCGGTGGACAGCGCGGCCACGATCATTTGCATGAAGGGTCGAATTGCGAATTTATGGTGAGAGGATAACACTATCTTTTCTAGCCTTCAGCACAGCATCTACTTGAGACTTATTTGAATCCATGCAGTAGCCTGCTGTGACGCTTAAGTGATGAACCATCCCTTCCTTTATTTATGGATGCAGTGCTGATTCCAATGGGAGCCGTTTCATCCAGCACGCGTTGGGGACAGCAACGCCGGAGGAGATCGTCATGGTCTATGACGAAGTGATTCCTCATGCTCGTACCCTGAGCGGTAACATTTTCGCAAATCACGCGGTCCAGAAGGTTTATCCAATACCCATACATATACCGAATCACCTCTAAAGCACTAATCAAGAAATCTGCTTGAACTCTAATTAATGGATACTAACCTTTTGTTTATTTCACATCAGCTCCTTGAGCATGGACCACCGCGCTACAAAAGGAAATTCATTGGCCGTCTGATTGGGCATGTAGTGCCCCTAAGCAGTAACATGTATGGTTCTCGCGTCATGCAGAAGGTAAACCAAAGACGGAACACGTTTTATTTCATTCATGTTAGAAAATTGCCTCTGCTTTTTTATCCATTTAATCTGGAATAATGTAGAGAAACTAAGCGCTTAAGATATCTGAATTTTTAGTTACTTGTGGCTTATATTTAGATAGCTTATGCTACAAAAAAAAGGTTTTACAAAAGTTTTAAGTCCAAATTAATCAAACACTTAGACTTTTGTTCCTAATTAGTAGTACATGTAGCTTTGATACATTTTACGGTTATTACTGATTTTGCTTCATCATTTTAGGCTTTTGAAGTAGGGGACCTCGACCAGCAGATACTGATGGCCAAAGAATTTGGCGGAGAAGCCGCAAAGTTCGCTGTTGAGCAATTCACAAACCATGTCATCCAGAAATGCATAGAGTGTGTTCCCTCTCAGTATATCATGTTTATCCATAGGAGTATCTGCACGAAGGTCACGACGTCCTGCACCAACACCTATGGCTGCCATGTAATTAAGGTGGGCATCACATTTTGATTTTTGTCCCCTGCATGCATTATTTATATGTTAGTTCATCGCTGACACGTGCTCGTTTGTTCTCTGTGCATGCAGAAAGTGCTGACATTCTGTAATGACCAAGAAATCATTGATGCAGTGGTGTCAGAGATCATAGAAGCCGTTGTGACGCTGGCGCAAGATGAATATGGAAACTATGTTGTGCAGGTAATTGAACAGACCTCTCTATGATTCATTCATCGTCCTTTAAGTTTTTTAGGTTGCCATAGGAGGATTAATCTCACGTATTGAGTGATTGCAATCGTCACAGCATGTGGTGGAGCATGGAGGGCCTGTTGTGCGATCCATCATCGTGAACAAGTTGAGAGGCCGTGTCGTGAACATGAGCTACCACAGGTCCGCTTCAAATGTAATTGAAAAATGCATTACCTTTGGCAGCTTCCAGGACCGCCAGTTGATCACGACAGAGATTCTTACCGCCGGCTACGGTCAGCTGCTGGTTAGTGATTCTTTTCTGTTTTTTTTTGTTGGAACAGCGATTCTTTTCTGTTGGCAATGGTAAAGAAGCTAATTATCATTTGCATGAACACATTGCTCTAATCAAAGAAGCTGATGACCACTGCAGGACATGATGTGCCACGTATACGCCAACTTTGTGATCAAGAAACTGGTGACGATTGCGGAGGAGGGGACGCTGCGCGTGCTGGCCGATGTGGCGCGCCGCAACTCGCGCATGATCACGAGCGCCCAGCATGGCAGGCATGTCATCGCCCACATCGACAAGGTCCTGGCTGAGAGAGGTAGATGAAATTCCCTTCCCTTCCCTTCCTTGATATGTATATATATATATATATATAGCTTTCATTGTTCATTTCCGCTGCAGGGTGGGGGATACCATCGGTCAGAGTTGCTGGTCCTCAGCCTCAGGTCCCGGGCCGGTTCCGTTAGGGCCAATCGTCGTCAGTCAATAATCGAGCTCTGTCTGTTGAACAGAGAACTCTGCTTCCTTGTTTTCGGATTGTCTTCAGACCTTGGACATGTCGTTTGTTCAGAACTTGGTTAAATTTCATGTTCAGAACTTGGTTAAGTTTGAGACTAATTTGTTGTTAACTGAGATGCTTTTTCAGCATGTTGTGTTGTTGTTTCAGTCAGACGTGATGCGAGACATAGTACTCCATTCAGAAGATACGATTTGCCACTGACATACAGACACACACACCAGTACACCACTGAGGAGAGAACTTGAGGATCAGGAATAGGATGTGTTGGGCGGGGGGCAGAAGGTGATGAGGTATCGTGTGGCCTTGCACCGGTTCAGGGACGTGGCGTCGTCGTAGGCGTAGCTGTAGGCCTTTGGGCAGATGGCCTTGAACAGGTGCGAGAAGATGGTCGGCCGGCACTTGTCCGGCGACCCGTACTCGCCGGTGCAGCAGTACCTGTCGCCGCCCATGGCCCTGCACGCGCTCCGGCAGCCGGCCACCCTGCCCTGCCGGTCCCTCACCTCCAGCGCCGACGGGCAGCACACGTTCAGGTCCGCCGCGCACCCGGCCACGCCGCAGCCGGCGCCGCCGCCCACGGGCGCCATGGACACCGGCGCGTTGTAGCCGTCCACCAGGGACACGTCGTAGAAGTGCAGCGGCGAGCGCGGCGTCCCGAGCGTCATCTCCACCACCGTGGCCGGGGCGGCGCCGGCGCGTCCGGAGCAGCGGAGCACGCCGCCGCAGTCGCCCGTGGCGCAGGTGCCGCGGCCGCGCGCGTCGAAGGAGCAGCCGCGGCGAGGCCAGACGCGGCCGGACCAGCCGTGGGGCACGTCGAAGGCGGCCTCGTCTCCGGGGGCCAGGTGGAAGCCGCCCGACTCCGGCGTGGGGTGGCCGGCGGTGCCCAGCAGACCGGGCCACACAGACTCCGCGCAGTTGTTCACCAAAATCAGCTGCACGCCCGCAGACTCTGCATTTTTACCAAAACAAAAAGAGTCAGTCAGTCATATGCATTCTGGCTCTGTTTGTTGATCAGAAGAGAGGCTTCTTTCGAGAAGGAAAAAAAACGCCTTACGAGCAGTACTGATGATCAGAGACATGGCGATGCCAAAGAGGAGGGCCACGACGAGCTCCATGTTGCACGCCGAGAGTAGGAGCGAGCGTACGTGGCTATATATCGAACTGCCAGCCACAGAGAGTGTAGGCAGGGAACTGCTGGAAGAACACAAAAGTAATTCAAGTTGCAAAGCATTTCGCAGCGGGAGCGATCAGTATCCATCTTTAGCTTTTGCTCACTTTGAAGGAAGCGACTAATTTAAAGCTCGATTTAGGCTTAGTGTACCCCACATCTTGATTCTGTCAAGTCCACAGAAGCTACTAATCTGCACCTCTGCAACCGACAGTCAGATATTGCCTGAACACTCAGATCAGTCAGTTAGAGAAAAGTGTTGGTCTGCAATCCCTTGCTTTTGGGATTGCCATCCATCCATGTCAGGATCCAATTCCTTGCGTTGGACTGGGGTTTCCGAAGATAGCCCAGCTCACGGCCACCTTTTTTGTGAATATCTCTCCGTCTTTAGCTTTTGTTTACCTCGGCATATGTAGCTTTCCTATCCGCTTATCTGATGAAAACATGTATGCTTCATCGCTTTCCAAGTCAGAAAGCTACAGCTCAATGCTTCTTAGTTAGTGCCGGACTACTGGTCTGCTGTGGCATGGATCAGTGTAAATATTAAGCATTGTCCCCACAAATTAACTAGTTCTCGGAAAATGATCAAATGTAACTCTGAACATATGAACTATTTCCATTTTCTAAAAAATAAAACTCTGAACATATATTGGTTCCAAACTCACGAGTTTATGGCCAATGTAAATGACACAACATATTTATGAAGTGCAACTGCTTGTACAAAGATTAAGAATTCAAAAAAAAAAAATGACTGAAACTAGACAGCACGCACAATATAAATACATATGCGCGCTTCCAGTTGAACCGTCTAAGGATATTACAGAACGAATCGAATAATAGACTACACACAAACAAGATATGTGGAGGTAAATTGTCGGATCAGCTACAGTTAACAAACATCAAAGAGTAAAACTTTTATATATCAGCTGTATGCGTGAGAGATCACTTCATCCCTTGTGTATCTGGTGGTATAGTATCTTCATCTTCTGTACCGACTTGAGGTATGGATCTGCCAAATAGGCAACGACTAACTGCTGACCTGTTGACTGTACTCTCAGTTTCAACGGGAATCACTGAAATTGGGCTCCCCTGCTGGACACTGAACAACTCATGCCTGCTCCAGTCCAAGCTTGCATGAAGTGTTTTCATCATGTTGAAGCACTCATCGGTGTCTTGGCCCTGTTTTAATTAACAGGTGCATTAAATCCAATCAGTTGATTAAAGACGAAACTTTCTTTAAGAAAACATTTCTCTTATACAAAACCAGAGTTAATAGAAATTTGATATTTTTAAGGGAACGGAAACTCGTTGAAGGTAATGGGTGTTGGTCTGAGTTACCAATAGAGGGCAGTCTGGTCGAAGAAGGCGATGGATATGGCAGGTGCCATCTGCTTGGTGACGATCCTGCATTTTCAATGCCACACAGCGAAGAGCAGAGGAGGCAATGTCAGAGGGATCAAAACGGAGCAATGAGGGCTCTGCATTTTACAATTTAGAATGCCAATTAGTTGAGGCCAGCCACGTAGAGAAGAGAAGGGAGATTGGTCATCAGTTATCTGACAGTAGAGACGGAAGAAAAAAAAAACATATTGAATTTCACCTGAGAGCGAGCGGATGAGGAGACGGGTGCAGCGAGAAGCTGCTGCGGCTGCAGGGGTGACACAAGTAACAAGGGGCAGGAGGAGCTGGAGGAAGGAGAAGGGGGTCACGCAGGCGAGGCGCCATTGGAGGGCCTTGAGCAGCGTGAGTTCCATGTCTCGGATGGTGGCCGGCAGGAACGAGTGGCTCATCACCTCTTCCATCTGCACATTCACAACAAACAGACGTCATTTCGTGAAAAGTTAAATTTGTCATGCATACATATGAGCATCGATCAAAGGCACCGCTAGCTGTGGTGATTAAATGGGAGCATGCATGTCTCGGTAAAAGAAAATGAAAATGCACGGACCTGGAGTTGGTGGAGTGATGGGACATTGACCTCGTCCAGCTTGGATGCGATGGAGAGGCAGGCCACGCTCACCAGTTCAACCATCCACGTCTCCCACCTCTGCACCATCAGCAACCGTCAACAACACTAGCACTCATTATCATGCCTGTTTCTGTTTCGGAAATCAAGTAAAGAGACACAGATTCCATGGGGAAAAAAAAGAGAGAGGAGAAGCGCACGCACCAGATGGCAGTTGATGGAGAGGAAGCGGTCCAGATAGTTGACCGCGTTGAACGCTGTTGTGGCCGTCAGTCCCAACCTACCAAATGCCTGACTCAGATATGCATATACCACATCAAAACACAGCGCAGCAGTAGTGAGGATTCAATTTGTTTGTTCTATTATTGCACATTTTACTTCACTTCACTAGAAATATAGCAGCTTAGTCACACACTAGTAATTTATAAGATTAAGAGAACAATCCAACACTAGATATATACTAGTGCCAATTAATGGTATGTGCATATCAAGAGAATACAAAACGGAAAGTAGCAGTTCTTACATAGATGATGTAGTGTGCGCCTCTGGATCGTGCGGTGGACATGCCATCAGGAATGGAATTAGCAGAGGGCGTGAGGTGGTCGAGGTAGTCTCTGCCCGGCGCGTAGCATCGCTGCCTGCCCATGTACTCCTCTATCAGATCATGAAGACCCTCCTCCTGGTCTTGTAGCTCTTGACCATCTCCGGCCGACGAGGCAGCAGCAGCAGAAGGGGGCGGCGTGGAGACGGCGAGAGGGGCTTCGTGGCAGTAGAGATCAACATCGTCAAGAGTACAACTGCTGCTGGTGTACTGCAGGTTGTCTTCTTCCATGGCTAGCTCCGGCCGGCTGGACCCCTCCCCTCCCCTCTAGCTGTAGCTAGCTTGGTCATCCATGGCCATGGAGCTCAGGAGTTGTGCTGCCTGTATATATGGAGACGACGAGGGAGAAGTTATGGAGAAGTGTCCTGCGCGTGCGGACGTCGTGGATGGGTTACGTTGTTGTTGCCTTAAGACTCGGAAGACCACCGGCCCGCCCGCATGCATGCATCCACCTATGTTAATGCTTGCGTGCCATCCTGTGCTGTACTACATACGCTTTCTTTCTTCAGAATTCTTGTTACAAAAAAAAAAAAGAAACTTCGCTACGTCAGATGAGAATTATAGCTTCGTCTTGTTAAGGTCAACAAGAATTGAAAAGTTGTACGATCGAGCTGCATGTGAGTTAGAAAATTATCCAACGCTCCCAACTTTTCAATTAGAATACTATCAATTCTACAGCCCCGTTTAGAACGCTGAAATTTCACAGAAAACAGTTCAATTCCCGCAGGAATGAAGAAAAATTCATCCATTCCAAACGGTGCCTTATTCAACCAACATATTGGTACGGCAGGCCCATTCTGTGGTAATACTAGTCCAATTGAAGGAGTATGAATCTCTATTTTACACTACTACAAGAGATTTTTTTTTAACTGTCACACGAGAGAAAACTTTAAATGCTCCGGGTGCATTTGATTGGAGTATTTCCGATAAATACTATACACTAACTGAATCAAGCAGACCACCTAGCCTGCATGCATGATGGAAATATATATTTCGCAAAAGCTGGTGAATGGAGTAATATATTGTGTGGAAACTAATTAGTATGTACGGTGAAGGCACGTGACAGTGGATGGATGCACGTATATATGTAACGTACGTAGCACCCGGCTAGCTAGTCACGCATGGATTTAGTAGCGCATCACGAGGATATGTTTTCTGATCGGTATATCCATGATGTACAATAATTGGTATACGGACAGTGGCGGATCGGAGTTCGTTCCTTGTTACAACTAATACAACGGCTAGCGAGCACTAAGGCGTGAGTACTGCACCCACATCGATCGATCTGTACATGCACGTAGCTTATAAATTTCTGGGGTCTGGTATATATTCTGTAGCATTTCGCTTAAGTAACTAAAGCACGCGTGGACTCGCGTCTCGCGACAAGTTGGAACAGAGCTAGAGTATGCATTTGTTTATATATAAATATACAGCAAGTTTCGATCAAATATACTACACACTAATGCAAAGGATGTATTTACTCGATCACGTACGTACGTACCTTGTTCAAGCTACTACGACTAGCGCCGACCGATGTAATGCATACATGGAGCCAGCTAGCTCGAGCGATGCGTACCTGGCTGGAGCACGTGAGCGTCGTAATGACATGAATGGCCATCGCTCCTACGTACTGTACGTGCTCATCATCGTCATCGTGACATATATATGTAGTATAAACAGATCGAAGCAATACAATACAAGCTGCCACTTCAAACTGGACCGATGGGCGATGGCTACCGACACTAGTACTGCCATGGCAGGCAGTCAGAGTCAGTCAGTGTCAGTACAATGTACTTATAACTGATCATGACAAACTAGCTAGGGCATAACTGTCTATCCGGCATGTACCGGGTCAAGGATTTGAGAATACAAAATGTTCTTTAATCCTATTTGGTGCCGCTAAATCTGAAGTTATGGGATAAAAAAGCATAAGCATGTTGAGATTGGTCACAAATATACCGTAAGTTTTTTCTACTTTACGTGCTATTTTCCACAAATTCAGAAATCGATGTAGCATGCACAATTTTCTTTTAACAAGAGGGGAGCTCAATATCTCACACTGTTGAGCTGCCTTGTAATTTTTTTTAATTTTGGAGGAGAATAATATATTTATTGAGATCAAGTGAAAGATATATCTGAATTTTGTAGAGGAATCAAAATACATACGTCGTTTTTATTCTTTTTCTTAAGAGGAAGTACATTTTTCTCGGGGAGAGAGAAAGGAAATACAAAAGCCGTGGGCCATATAGCTGAACGTTTACTAGGCCGCCACAAATCAGGGCCTAGTTTAATGGACAAGACACATTTGCGGCCCACATGGGATTTGCATGGGCCTAGGTCTTCTCCCTCCTCAAAGTTGCCGCCTCTCAGGCAAACCGGAACCGCCGATGTGATTCGCCGCGCAGGCGCCGCCACTGCCTGTCTGCCGCTTTCTTGTCTTCTTCTACCTTGGCGCTTCGGCGCGGTGCTGTTCGTATGAATGCACGCCTCCGTCCATCTCTGTTCTCTCCTCTTCTCGCCTCCTCTGTTTTCTCTTTTTAACACCGCAACCGTTTACTCAGGTCAAATTCAGTGCGCGCTGCGTGTTCGTCAGAATGCCTGCCTTAGCTACCTTGATCGCGGAAGCAAAAGGAGTGTACGCTACCTGACTTGGGTCCAACGCATGGAAGTGCCTTTGATGCTTCGCGTTACTGCAGTCTGGCACAGGCAACACTGGGTCGACAAGTTGCAGAACCGACAGCGCCATGGTGGCTAGCTGGGGCACCAAGCTTATCGATCGGTACTCAACAATACACTGTCCTTAGGCTTTGCTTAACTTTGTGGATCAATTTGGACCTGTTAACATGTTTAACTTTGGCTTGACATAGCTTCTTTGGAAAATTGTGGCCAAAATTTAGTTATCCACCATATGAAACATTTGTGAGGTGGAGGTGGAGCCCATCATTTATACTTGAAACCTGAAGCCAAACCTGACTTGTGGCCCTCGACATGGATTCTTTGGAAAATTGTGGCCAACATTTAGTCATATGAAACATTTGTGAGGTGGACTCCCATCATTTATACCTGAACTTGAAACCTCAAGACAAAGAGTATCCACATGGTGATGGAGCCTGGTAGTGGACCCAAATTGAACCATTTGCCTATATTAATTTTTCTTTCAAGCAACTTTAAATATCGAGTCTCCTTAATTTGGAGTGGTGGGGTGGTTTCAAGAAAGCAACGGTCATATAAGCTTATTCTGTTTGTAGTGAGTTTTCTGGACACGGTAAGCAGTGTTGAGTTAGTCGATCGGCTGTGAGAGGCAAATGAAATGACTGATATTCTTAATTAATTGTACACTCTTCTGCACATACCAAATGAATATACCCCATCTATATCTTTATATCGACAAAAACTTTCATCCCAACTATTGCTTGGCTGGATCTGGTATTTTAGTACAAAGAGTAAAACATCATCAGGGGCAATAAAAATGGCAAGCATAAAAGTTGTAAAGGAAGCTGACGTCGTCTCTCCTTGTCACCGGGGTATGGTTGCAACCTTCTTCTGGTACAGTACAGGAACATGCTCTAACTTGCTGCATGCTCTGTTTTTACCTGAAACACGATTTATTTGCACAATCCGATCAGAAGATTCCCCTGTTGATCAGATGCATGGTTAGCTAGGAAATTCAAGTGCAATTGAAGGGCTCACCTCCTCCTATGCAGGCCGCCTATGATCAAAAAATTGTTTCTACTGCGATGTGCTGTAGAAGGTACCGGACTTGATGGCATCCTCGTTAGCTTCACCAAGAGCTGCCTCGCTGAGGTACTTGTCAGCAAGCTGCACACGCTTGACGTTCTCCTGCTCCTTCACCAGCATGTGACCGTACTCCAAGAGCTTCTCGATCGTCATCTTGGGCTGCTCGAAGGTCGGGGGACCCTCCTTGGAGTTGACGAGCCTCCTGCCGATGTTCTCCACTCCGGTCTCGGCGACCCACTTGCGGACCTCGTCGTCGTACACCCGGGCACGGAGGGCACCGAAGAAGTCGATGGACTGGCCGGGGAAGGTGTCGACGAGCTGGACGATGGCTTCGTCGGGGACGTTGTCGGAGCGGAAGATGCCCTTGCAGACACCGATGCGGTCCTCACGGGTGGGAGCCCAGTAGAACTTCTCCATGCGACCGTCGCGGATGAGCGGCGCGTAGAGGGTGGAGAAGTCGTTGCCGGTGACGATGATGGGCACACGGGGGTTCTCCTCCTTGTTGTACATGCCGGGGAGCTGCACGTTGGTGGGGTTGTCGGCGATGTTCATCAGGGTGGCGTTCACCATCTGGTTGTTGACGGTATACTGGGTGGTGCCACCCATGCGACCGGCACCGGCGTCGAGATCGTTGATGAAGAGGGCGCACATCTTGCCCTTCTTGATGATGTCCGCAGCCTCACGGTAACGCTGCCTGATGAGCTTGGCTGGCTCTCCGGCGTTGCCGCTCTCCAGCTCTCCGGCGCTCATCATGATGGGGCTGTAATTGTTAGTTGAGAATGCAGACATAGGTAAGTATATATCCAATCCATCAATAGTCAATACAGAACATGCAGAGGTACGTCGTACGTGATGCCCATCTTGGCGAAGACAAGCTCACATTGGAAGGATTTTCCTTGACCCTTGCCTCCCCAGATACCCAGGATGAGTGGCACCTGATGTATATATATGGAGTTGTTGGCTTAATTTCAGAACCGATCAAATGAATTGTTGGTTTGTTCGTTGAAAAGGCGGATCAATATATCTACTAAAATAAGTAACAACCTTGATGTTTGGCAGGCTCATGAAGTTCTTGGAGAGGTGGACAACGAGCTTGTCCATGAAGGCCGGGGCGATGTAGAGGCCGTCCAAGGTGTTGTCCATTTTGTACCTGGAGGCAATGATTCAGTTGATCTCTCTCTTTCTGATCTATACTATATACACACATAGCTGCAGGAGCTAGTGGAACTGGATCTCAATTGATGAATGCTTACGTTCTGAGCCCCTGGCTGAGGTACTCGTATGAGCTGAGCACGGCCTCGTGGGTGCCGTCACCCATGGCCGCCTGGAAGAGGGAGTCGACGACGCCCTTGCCCCTGATGATGTCCTGCTGGTCGTCGGAGATGTCGTAGGCGAGGCCCCTCCACCTGTCCTGGTCACTCTGCTTGCCCTCGTCGAGCTCCTTGGCCATGACCTTGAACCTGTTGGCGTTCGAGGTCTTGCCATGGTAGTTCACGGCGGCGGTCACCTGCTTCTTGAGCTTCTTGCCCAGGAAGCTGGTCGGGGTGGAGGCCTGCATACGTACACTCACGCCGGTAAGTTACAAGGTAAAGAAACCATCTCCTCTTCAGTCTCTGCAACAACAACTTTTATTGATGATCGACGCACCGGAGCTCTGACGGTGGAGGAGAAGGTGGCCGCCATCGTCGCTGCGGTGATGCTTCTTAATTGCTGGTTGGACTTGCAGCGATCGGTGATGGCCGCCACTTCAGCTCAGTGTAGAGATCCAACAATGCTCGGACTTAAATACAGGGCACGTGTGGTGCAAGCGTGTTCGGTTGGCAGAGGGAAGAGGAGAGGCATTCTTGTGGATCAGCTTCCAGATCAGCCGGAAGCCACACGCTGAGGATGGGGTTCTGCACACGTGGCGCCATCTCGGCCGGCCAGTAGGATGGCTACTACCTCCGGATCTAAAACATTGACGTAAGGACATCAGCGCCAAGCCAAATTTGAACAGAGCATCCTCCTGTCCGGACGTCAATAAAAAGAATACCGAGGGAGTAGTAGCTTGGACCCAAGACAAAGGGCACAGGCAATTATCTAAAAAACAGAAAAAAGAAAAAGAAAAAGGCGGAAGAACCATCTCTTGCATGTGTTCCGGGGATACTGCATCACCACAGATTCCATTCCAGCCGTCACCTCCCTTTCTGTTTTCTTCTGGCCAACGGTAGTAGATTGTTTCAGCATCACCACGTGAAGGTATATGCATTGCTTGCTGGATGAGGCATCCAAACACAAGCACCACAAATTTTTCTGAAAACGTATTTTGGTATTGTTAATGCCAAGATTGGAAATATTTGTTTGCTGCCACACACACTCCAATCCTTGTTAACATCAAACATGTTCTTGCTACAGATTTGTCTGGCGAAACCTCATATCAGAGACACTGATTGGGTTAGCTATGAGTCACTTCTCTCAAACAATTTGCATTGCAATCCACAAAGGCCTTTGCTCTATATCAAGGTGGTATGAGATGCAAATAAGATATGGGCATCTGACATTAATCAAACACAATTATTGGCAATATACAGACAACCAACTGGCATACCTGTGGACATTAAAACAAAACTCTTACAACTGCATTTCAAAAAAAAAAAAAAACACTCTTACAAGTGGATCCAATGGGCTAGCTTAGCTATGTGGCTCTAATATAATTTTGGACATGCAAAGTATTAATTATGCCATCAATCAAATATATATACTTGATGAGGGGAGCATCATCATCAGTTGTAGACGCAGCTGGCGTCGTCGCTCCTGGCTGTGGGGTCGTAGTTGGCAGCCTTGGGATCGGTGCAACCCGCGGGGACGGGGACGCCCACCTGCTGCGCCGCCTTGCCGTAGAAGGCGCCGGTTTTCATGGCGTCGTCGTTGGCGTCGCCGAGCGCCGCCTCGCTGAGGTACTTGTCGGCGAGCTGCACGCGCTTGACGTTCTCCTGCTCCTGCTCCAGCATGTGGCCGTACTCCATGAGCTTGTCCAGCGTCATCTGCGGCTGCCGGAACGTCGGGGGCCCTTCCTTGGAGTTGACAAGCTTCTTGCCGACGTTCTCGACGCCCACCTCGGCGATCCACCGGCGCACCTCGTCGTCGTAGACGCGCGCCCGCAGCGCGCCGAAGAAGTCGATGGACTGGCCGGGGAAGGCGTCGACGAGCTGCACGATGGCGTCGTCGGAGACGTTGTCGGTGCGGAAGATGCCCTTGCAGACGCCGATGCGGTCGTCGCGGGTGGGCGCCCAGTAGAACTTCTCCATGCGGCCGTCGCGGATGAGCGGCGCGTAGAGGGTGGAGAAGTCGTTGCCGGTGACGACGATGGGCACGCGGGGGTTCTCCTCCTTGTTGTACATGCCGGGGAGCTGCACGTTGGTGGGGTTGTCCGCGATGTTCATCAGCGTCGCGTTCACCATCTGGTTGTTCACCGTGTACTGCGTCGTGCCGCCCAGCCGCCCGGCGCCGGCGTCCAGGTCGTTGATGAACAGCACGCACATCTTGCCCTTTCGAATTATGTCCGCCGCCTCACGGTACCGCTGCCGGATCAGCTTCGCCGGCTCGCCGGCGTTGCCACTCTCCAGCTCCCCGGCGCTCATCATGATGGGGCTGATGCCCATCTTGGCGAACACAAGCTCGCACTGGAAGGACTTGCCCTGTCCCTTGCCTCCCCAGATACCCAGGATGAGAGGGACCTTGATGTTGGGCAGGCTCATGAAGTTCTTGGCGATGTGGACGACCAGCTTGTCCATGAAGGCCGGCGCAATGTAGTAGCCTCCCATCGTGTTGTCGAAATTGTACCTGAAATCAATAGAAGCACTCTCTGTTGATGAGCCTGCTGGTACCACTTAGTAACAAAAGCACAATCGACTTAATTAACACTTACTGCCTGAGCCCCTGGCTGAGGTACTCGTACGAGCTGAGCACGGCCTCGTGCGTGCCGTCGCCCATGGGCGCCTGGAAGAGGGAGTCGACGAGGCCCTTGCCCCTGGTGATGTCCTGCTGGTCGTCGGACATGTCGTAGGCGAGGCCGCTCCACCTGTCCTGCTCCGTCTGCTTCGACTCGTCCAGCTCCTTGGCCGTCGCCATGACTCTGAACGACCTGCTTCCATGGTACTTGGCGGCTGATGATGAGATCGCCTGCTGCTTCCTGATCAGCTTCTTCCCCAGGAAGCTGCTCGCCGTCGAGGCCTGCACGGGACGACAACACAGAGCGTCACAACCTGCTGTATTTTCGGGGGGAAAAGTCTTTTTTCTTTACTTTGATATTCTGGATAGATTGATTTTCTAATCTAGACCACTTAACTAGGCATATATGCGTGTCTCCATAAGCAGGACAAGATAGCAGAGAAGTCGAAATACGACCAAGTACAAT
Source organism: Eragrostis nindensis (assembly GCA_012490785.1). Lineage (NCBI taxonomy): Eukaryota > Viridiplantae > Streptophyta > Magnoliopsida > Poales > Poaceae > Eragrostis > Eragrostis nindensis. The sequence continues at coordinate 529,841 of JAAXCT010000284.1, forward strand.
AAATACGTAGAAGGGCGGCCGGTAGCAAGACAGGTACGTACCGGTGCTGAGACAGTGGTAGATGAGACAGCAGCAGCCATGTTCTTCTCTGGCTGTCGGCCTCAGCTGAAAGCTTGAGATGATATAGAGCAACTACTGGAAACTACGGCCAGTGACTCAGCTCTTGGGTGAACACAAAGCTACTGGTATCCTTCCGTGTATGTGCACTAGCTTAGGAGGCTGATGGTCGAGCTGCTTGCTAAATAGCTAGCCTCGCCTTCGTTCCCCTTTTATAGTTGCAGTAAGTAGGAGTATTAGGCAAAGCCAGCTGCACTCTCTCGATCCTTTCTGATCCATCCTGCATAAGCATGACATATATGTGAACTGGGCGAGATCAGCAAATGAACGAGCATCGATTACATTGAGTGGTGATGCAACGCGGATCGCTATTGTCCAAGCTATAGCAGCTGAGAGTGCTCATGTCAACTGCACTGTGCATGAATATTCTAGAGATGAGTATGACCATTGGATTAGATGACAGCGAGAGATATCGATCCAGCTCCATCTTATTCCGCTTGTCAGTAACTTACTGCATGCATGACACGCAGCAGAAACTGAATTAAATCACCTGCTAGTGCTATAATGCTACCGGGTGGCCTAACCTCATCTCTCGGCACTGCTGCTGCGAATTAGCCTTGTGGCTGAGACTTGACGTTCCCCAGGAGCCACAAGCTATGGATTGCGCTGGGACCAACCCGCTCTTCTCCTGCCTATAGATCAGATGCATTCATTCATCCGCGAGTAATAGTAAGTATGATGCATGCATGATTGGACTTTTTTTTCTCGAACACGCATGAGAGCTGCGCGTCATTATATTAAGAAGGAAAGGGACCCGAGTACAATGCCATGCCCTGGCCGGGTTAGTTTTTATGTTACATGCGCGCCAAAGTTATTTTTAACCAACCTCCTACTCTACCTCAAACGCTCACGGCTGCATTAGCTTGTCTAGCTTGTTGGCTCCAGCCAGGATCCACAAGCGAGACTCCTCATGCACCTCACGAATGACTAGAGCCGCTTGTGGGCGAGCCCCATCGAACACACACCGGTTTCGGTGCTTCCACAACGTCCATGCCACAAGCATGACTAGGCTGTTAAAACCCTTTCGCTTGACTTTGTCCACCCGCCGGGCCGCCTGCCGCCACCAATCCTTGAAGCTCATTTCAAGCGTCGAGGGGGTTAGGCTCTGGAGGCCCACCCGGCGTAAGACATCATACCAAACCTCTCTAGCCAGCACGCAGGTCGTGAGTAAGTGCTGGACATCCTCCTCATCCTGGTCGCAAAGAGGGCACCTATCTGGATGCTGGAGACCCCGTCTGGCGAGGCGATCGGCTGTCCAACAACTGTTAAGCATCGCTAACCAAAGGAACACCTTGGTCTTCAGCGGCACCCATGACCTCCATAGCCTGTTGTGTGGCTCAAACTTCACCGCCCCCGTGAAGAAATGCAAGTATGCCGAACGTGTGGAGAAAGTGCCCGAGGCCTCTGGAGTCCATATGTGTTTGTCCCTCTCCTCTGGCGACAATGTAACCTCCTGCACAGTGTCCCATAGCTGGAAATATTGCCAGTATGCAAGCACGGTGAGGCCGCCCTCGATATCTCTAGCCCATCTGTTGTTGCCCAGTGCATCCCTCACCGTTCTTGCCCGCCAGCCCCTCCTCTTCACAAACGGCATTAGCGCCGGTGCCAACTCCGCAATGGATTTACCATGGATCCATCGGTCAGTCCAGAATAGCGTTGTGCTTCCATCGCCCACCGAGGTGATCATAGAGATAGCAAACAAGGCACGAGCATTGGCCGCGACGTGGATGCCCAATGTCGCCCATGGCCGTCCCGGGTCAGTCTTCTGGAGCCACATCCAACGCATGCGTAAGGCCCATCCAAGTAATTCTAGATTGTGGATGCCCAAGCCGCCGAGGTGGAGAGGCCGCATGACCCGCTCCCACGCGACCGGGCAATGTCCTCCCCGGATGTCCTTTCTTCCCCGCCATAAGAAAGCTCTTCGAATTTTATCAATGGCTTTAGTAAACCACTTCGGCACATCCAGAGCAATTAAAACATGTATCGGGACTGCAGTGAGAACCGCCCTGACCAGTACCAATCTGCCCGCCGTATTTGTGAGTGCCGCCTCCCATCCCGGGAGCAAGTCGGCTATCTTGTCAATGATGGGTTGAAGGTCCATGGCGGTCAGCTTCCGGATGGAGAGGGGAAGGCCTAGGTATCTGCAAGGGAAAGCTGATATCTCACACGGCATGATCTCCTTCACTTGCAGCACTTGTTCCTCATGACACCTTATGGGGATGATAGAGGACTTGGACATATTTGTGCGCAGCCCAGAGGCCTCCCCAAACTTGTTCAGCAGTGCCTTGACCAATATTAGATCGCTGTAGCCCGGAGTAATGAAAAGCACCACATCATCGGCATAGATGGACATTCGATGCCCAAGCCACCGTGTGGACAGCGGGTTGAGCAGCCCATACTCCGCCTCCTTGGCCACCATGGCATTCAACACATCCATAACGATGATGAAGAGCATCGGAGAAAGCGGGTCCCCTTGTCGGAGTCCACGCCGATGTTGAATCTTTTCCCCTGGCTCTCCATTAAGAAGGACTCTAGTGGAGGATGTTGCCAGCAGATTGCATAAGAGGGTGCGCCATCTCCACCCAAATCCCAAATGTGTAAGCACTTCAAGTAGAAAGGCCCAAGACACTGTATCAAAAGCTTTTGTGATATCTAGCTTGAGCATGAGGCGAGGTTCTTTTTGCTGATGGAGTAGTTTGGCCGTTTGTTGCACTAGCAAGAAGTTGTCATGGATGCATCTTCCCCGGATAAATGCACTTTGGTTAGAAGCCACCAGCGAGGCAAGCTTCGGGGCCAGACGGTTGGCCATGATTTTAGTGACCAACTTGGCAAAGCTATGCACCAAACTTATGGGGCGGTAGTCTCCAACATGCAGAGCATCCTCTTTTTTGGGGATAAGGACCATGTAAGCCGAGTTGAGTAGATGTAGCATTCGTCCATCGCCACCATGCAATGCCCCGACCGCCGCCATGACGTCCTCCTTGATTAGGTGCCAGCAAGATTTATAGAACCTTCCGGTGAACCCGTCCGGGCCTGGCGCCTTATCCATAGGCATTTTCTTAATCACGTCCCAGACCTCCTCTTCGGAAATAGGCGTGTCGAGGTCCTGCAGATCATGCTGCGCCTGATAGAAGGCTGCAAGGTTGAGCGTCTCATGGCGCTGCTCTGGTGTCCCAAGCAGCGCATGATAGAAGTCCCAGATCGCCTCCTCCTTGTCTTCCTGCGTTGTGAGAGTACGATCTCCCACCTGGAGCTTTGCAATGAAATTTTTTCTTTTACGGTATCTTGCATGTGAGTGAAAGAAACTCGTGTTGGCGTCCCCTTCACTGAGCCACGTAATTCTGGAACGGAGGCGTGCAATAGTGCGCTGTAACGAGGCAAGGGCTAAGCAATGGTGCTTGAGATTGCGTCTCAGCCAAGCCTCGGGTTCAGTGAGAGGACGCTTGTCTTGTGCCATTTCCAGGCGGTGCAGTAGCTCTCTAGCTTGTTCAAGTTGGGCTGTAACATTCGCAACCTTTTTCTGGCTCCAGGACTGCAACCCCCGCGCCGCGGCCTGAAGCTTCGTGGCTAGGCATTTGAGTGGGCAAGGGTCCCCGGCCGTCGATTGCCACGCTTGCAGCACGGCCTCATGGAAACCGTCGAGCTGCGGCCAAAAACTCTCAAAATGAAATCTTCTTCGGCCCTTGTTGTTGCTGCGTAACGCCAGGATAAGTGGGCAATGATCTGAAATGCCCGCTGCTGTGCTTTGTAGCAAAAAATCCAGGAAGCACGCCTCCCAGGCCGTTGTACAGAACACTCTATCCAGGCGTACTATAGTGGGTGCAGCTCTTTCATTGGATCAGGTGAATCGTCGGCCTAGCAGCTCAATCTCTCGCAGTTCGACGTCATTTAGCAGTTTCCGAAAGCGACCCATCATGGCTCTGTCAATATTTGTGTTATTCTTGTCTTCCGCTATATAGATTAAGTTGAAATCGCCCGCGATTAACCAGGGCCCGGCACACGCAGCGCGCACATCACGAATTTCCTGTAAGAACAGGAGCTTGTGGGCATCCAGCTGCGGGCCGTAAACCCCGGTGAACCACCAGTCACAACCATCCGTCGTGCGAAATAGAACGCTAGCAGAGTAAGTATCTACCCTTGTAGTGATCGCCTGGAGAGAGGATCCCTTCCAGGCAATAAGCACGCCACCACGTGTTCCCAGAGCCGGAAGAGCGATATGCTGGTCGAAATCGACCCCAAGGGTTGAGAGAAGAATCGTAGTTGTCATGGTTTGAATTTTAGTCTCTTGCAAGCACACAATTTCTGGCCGGATTGTGTTGATTATGCTGCGCACAGAGTCACGCCTTCTTTTCTTGTTTAAACCCCTCACGTTCCACACTAGAATATTGGAGATATCCATAGGTAAGAATACATCAACCGGTTAGCACAGTCCTGCAGCTAAGGTTCAGCGATCAGCATATCAGCTGAGCGAGCCTCGCCGTCTTCTGGAACTGTCCAACCAAATAAGGCCGCCAGGGCAGCAAGATGAGAACGTGAGAGGGGGTGGTCGAAGAGACGAGCGTAGGCCTCTTTGGATTCTTCAGTCAGCGCCTCATCGTTGGGAATGAGCCCCAGCTTCTTCATGAGTACAGCCTAGGCCTGTTGAATTGTGTTGGTGGTGCCGCTCCTGTTTGCGATTCGCCGGCTTCGGCGGAGAGTAGTCGACTGCGGTTGCCTCCTGGTGCGTGTAGTAGGACGTGGAGTGGACTGGTGATTAGTGGCAGCCACCGTTTGCTTAGTGATTAGGCTCAGGAATGCCTCCTGTTCTGTACGAGGCGATTGGTGCTCATTGGTTGTTTGGGCCTCATCTGCTTCAGGCTGTCTTTGATCGTGGATCATCTCACAGGCCTCGGCCCCGGCGACATTACAGTCCTGAGGCCTATTCAGTCCGGTCCCCGTATCAACTCTCTCCTCCTCCAGCAGTGGGCCGCCCGTTTGAACCGAGGCTGGCCCAGCAGAGTTGTCACCATCCGGGCTCTGTCCAACGGTCGGCAACTCGGAGCTAGGGCTTGGAGCTGCGCTTCGGGGTCCTTCCAGCAGCATGGGGTCGACCTCACGCACCGGCCAAGCCTCAGGGGTCCCGCGCAGCGTGAGGGGCTCGAGGAGGTCTGACAGAGCATCAACCACCATGTCTTGAATTCTCTTCTCAGTTTGACTACTCCCCAGCTCAACGGCCACCTGCTCGCCATTAATGTTGGCGTAGCGGTGCGCCAATGGGTCCCACCGTCTTGAATGGTCATCGGTTTCCTCGCCGGAGGAGAGCTGGAGGTCGCGGCCGACAGCATCGCCGGGGACCTCGACAGCTCCATCCTCCATGGCCTGCCCCTCGGAGGACGGCGAGGTGTCTTCGTCCGTCGGGGCATTACGCTCCTGCCTGAACCGGCCCCGTCGGCGGCAAGGCCTTTTCGAACCCCTCGCCGGCGAATCATCGTCACTGGTCGGAGCCGTGGGTGGTGTAGCCGGTGGTGAAGGCGTGGGTGAATCCAGCGGCATCTGGACCAGGAGACGTCTGACCTTGATGAGCACCATGTACTTTAGTGTACGCCGAAGGTGATAGAACGGCGATTCTGCATCCGTTGGCTCGGGGACGATGAGAGGACGGGATTCCGGGATGAATTCCGGCCGTGTCGTCCACGCCGTGACCCGGTAGACCGACAGGTCGCGACGAGCAATCGTGTCAGGATCCACACTCTCGATCGAGCAGTAGGGCCGGAGGAGGTCAGCCACCGTAGTGAAATTCCAAACATGCATCGGAATGCCTTCCAGATCAATTTGAACCTTATGATATAGGGCTCCGTACTCTGCATACAGCAGCCTGTGCCATGGCCTGATAAGCAACTTGAACGCCGACGTTTCCACCGTCCTATCTCCATCCAGTACCCGCTGGTATGTCTCATGATCCGGCAGCATCAGGAAGAAGTCCTGCGGTGGTGCTGCCTGGTGAATATCCAACCGGACAGTGTGGTCGAGACCGAACTTGGCAACAATTGCCAGTAGTGCCTCCTGCGGCGTCACCGGTGGCCGGGTTCCTACCACCTGGATATACACTGCTCGGTACTGCAGTTCGGCTTCCCATTGATTGATGTCCTCCGTCCGGTCGATGTACCAGGCCGTCGACGCCGGCGCGTGCCTTGGGCCTGGCGACGGCGGTCTTGACAGAGAAGAGGGTTGGTTCTGCTCCGAGGAAGTATCTTGGTCCTCGTCTTCCGTGTCAGCCGACCGACGGTTCCTCTTGCCGGCCCCGCGGCATCCTCGGCGGCGGCGATTCCGGCGGCGCCGCGCAGGCGGGGCAGAGGAGGTCCCCTCTCCCAGGACCGCCGCGCGCGGCCCTGCCTCCGGCCTGGGGACAAGCTCCCTCGTGCCGGGCTCAGCGGGTTCCCTCCGGCTCACAACGTCCAGATCCGGCGGTCTCTGGGAGGTCGAGCGATGGTATTCTCGCGACATCCAGCGCGGGCGGCTGCATTCGAAGGACCGGTGGCCCGGTCGCCAACAGCGCAAGCATCTTGTAGGCTCCCGGCAGAAGGCCTTACGGTGACCCTTCTCGAGGCAGTTGAAACACCGTCCAAGCATGGCAGGTGGGACGGGCCTCCGCATGTCCCGCAGCTCCGCTACGCGCCGGCGACTGCGCCTGCGCTGCACCACGCGCCAGCCATCACAATCCGGTGCAGCATCCTGGATCTTGTGGATCTCGGAGCGCAAACGGATGCGAGGAGGCTGCGGCGGTGAGGGCGAGGGCCGTCGCGGGAGCGAATCACGGGCGCAGGGTCGCGGGCTTCCAGCGCTGAGGACGACGTCTCTGTAAGAAGCTCGGGGGGGAGCACGCCGTACAGGTAGCTCACCGCCTGCAGCCATCGGAGAGGGGCTGTCGAGCCATCTTTCCTGCTTGGTGCGCCCCACAAACGATGGGTAAAACGGATCCGCGTGTGGTGAGAGGCTGGAGAGGGAGGTTGACTTGGGGGAGGTGGCCACCGGGGTCGGAGTGGCCGCCGGCGATGGGCTAGCAGGGTGGGGGAGGGTGGGGGAAGGTTCGCTCATTTTTTGCAGTTGACCGCAATATGCATGATTGGACTTATCTCGTTTGCCTGTCTTCCGATTCTCCTTGGATCCAAATGGAGAAATGCATCTCTACCTTTACATGCGTGTACATAAAGTACTCTAACCAGCCAAATATGCTTCTAATTTTGCGCATTCAGCGCTTACGGTTTGATTAAATCACGAATTTGCAACCACTCCAGGCAAATCAAAAGATGAGGATAGTACATGTACGAACATGCATGTACGTACACTTGAGAGAGTCCATGTCCACCCGGTAGTGAAGTCTGGAATTTTTCATTGTCATGATTGGATATACTTCCACGTATATGAATGCTCTTGATCTGTCGAGTATATCCAAACAAAATATCTACACAGCATTGATTACATATGTATGCTTTGTCACAACTATTTTCCTCATATACCTCTTATTTATTTCCTTTTCGAAAGTGATGTGAGCCTTTTAATCTTTAATAGATGTATACATTCAATCATGAAATTTCCCGATGATAACCGACGAGCTTGGATGATCATGGATCCAAGTGTATTGAAATTGACACGAGGTATCATCTTGAATTCGTCATGATGAGCCACGAGATGGGGACCTGGAAGCAAGACAACAAACGAAGATGAGAAGATTTTTTTTTTTCAGGAAAAACGAAGATGAGAAGATGGGCATATGGGGAAGCATGACAACTCGAAGGTGCAGCGATGGTGGAGGCTGCCTAGTGTTTGGGTTGGTTTTTATGGTGAAAATACTTTACACACCCTACGTTGGTGGTAACAACAACAACGAATGCTAAAAAGATAAAACTGGGATGGAGAACTGAATAAATTAAAATTGGTGTAACTATATATTATTTCTAGTTGATTCCTTTTGTAACGATAATAGTACGTAATTTATAATATTATATATGGAGTTCACACTACAAATTTTAATGATAATGGTGGTTAGTTTAAAACACGTGAGTGTTTTTTTGAATAATTTTTTATATCTAGTGGGTTTTTTTCCTCATATTAATGCGGTAATTTCTAGCATTTGAGAGTGAGTGGCTTCTTTTCTTTGCCGAATATTAAGTTAATATATATAGAGAGATTTAATACATCTAAACTATCTAATACTACATGTGTCCAAGAATTATATATCAGGTGAAGTTGGAACTTTTTGACTTTAACCGAACCCAAAGATGCTTATATTTCTATCCAGACGGTTACTGTCACTGTAGAAACGTCGCGAAGAAGCCCATGATATATAATTCTTGAACTCAACCTTCTCATCTTGCCACACTGTTACGTACACACGCGAACTCAACCTTAGCAGAGGAAGTAGCTCCTGGCATCGACAGGGATTCAGGGAAGCGTTTGCTCACCACAAAAAATAAGTTTGCAGATGTTTAAGGTACCATATGCATTTTTTACTGTAGATATATACTGCAATCGATAAAGACGACAGTCTCTACAAATGCGTTTCCACTGTTAGTAGTACTAATAGCTACTATACGGGGCTTATCAACTGGAGCTAGCGGGCTCATGGATCTTACTGGGATGGATTAGACGTTCAGTATGCTAGGTGATTTTGAACAACCCTGCCGCTTCTAACAGATGACTTTATCCTGTCGCTTGCCGTCCCGGCCGTGCATTGCGATGCAATCTATAGTATATGTGTTAAAAAAAAAATCTATAGTGGTATAATTTTTTTCTCAAAACAATTATTTTAGAGGAACCCGAAGATAGGCCGAAGCCTACATAAACTTATATTATGGCACATGAAACAGTTACAAGGAGTTAGAAGTACATAGAGAAGAGGTACAGAATGAACAAACAACATCAACAAGAAAAGGATTAATTAGAAGGGCTTAATGATGGTGGCCGCCCGATATGCATGCTGCAAACCAGCTGGCTAGATAATGTTACACTCTTAGAGAGGAAGGGCGATCCGCTCCCAAAAAGCAAAGATACAATAATGCCAGCAAGCATTTACATAAAATAGCCTACAGTAAGAAGGCGTTATTCCTAGTAAAGTCTGAATTCAACTCTGCCCCCAAACATCACATCTATCCTCGCCAAAAAAGAAAAGACATATGGAGAAGAAGACACCACCTTATGTCATACACTCATCCTACAGTTTTCTCTGCATAAATTCAAGCTCCAGGCCGCAAAAAAACAATAAGATTCTCCCTCGATCAGTAGCATTCACTAGACAAATTTTAATCTCAACAAAATGCTGGAACTAGATCAAGCTCGACCAGTTCTACTAGGACCTGAAGAAGCTCGATCGACAAATATTCTGAATGTTCCAAAGAAGACATTGCTCAAAATGGGAAAGAATGGATGGTCGAGGAGGAGATGGTGGCATTCCAGAAATACTATGAAAGAAAATGGGAAATACTTTTTTTTCAATGGTGGAAATAATGTTTTTTAAACAATTGTTATCAGAAGAACGTGTTTCAACTTTACTATCAAGATGAAGACCACTAGTTCAACTGATTGGACCTCAGTGCTTCGCCAAAGTGATGAAAGACATATTCGGACGCAATATCTATTTTTTTTTCCTCTAGAGCCAGAGGAGAATGGTACGGAAAATGCTTCCTCAATCATATTAGGTTTATATAATATTGTTAAGCAACAATATTTTCATTTTTGTTGTCATTTGTGATGCAACCAACATCTTCCCCATCTAATACATAGGACACTACTACGCGTGCAAGAACGAAAGCGTAGACGATTTGACACAGCCTATGGTAGGTGCATTTGATAGGGCATTCTAAATTCAATATTGCAGTATTTTGCAAAATACATGCAATTATTTTATTTTTATTTTGAATAAAAAACATTTTGTAGAGCACAACGGTTTCCTATTAGCGACCCATGCATGTTGGTCGGTAAAAGTAAGCTGTTACCAATCTGTAGCGTCCTGCTCCCTGAATCGGGCCCGCTTACACCTGGCAGTTCTCTAGGATTTCAAGAGTCAAGACTGCCCTCACAGACCAACACAAGTAATTTTTGCGCACTTTGTTCTCACTCGTGCGCACCTGGGAAGAACTTCCCTGTCGGTCACCCATCCCGAAATTGCTTCAGGCCAAGCACGCTTAACCTCGGAGTTCTTTCGAGATGAGCTACTGGAAAAGAAGTTGCAAGAGTATTCTATCAAACCTATTAAGCCCTGGGCTAGGATGTCTCGTACTCACCCCCTTAGAAGACCGACGTCCTCGTCGATCAACCCCAGTCCAGGAACGTCCCCTCTTGGCCACGTCCGTGTGCCCAGTGCCAGCGCATGTGCCATGTTGTGTGACCACCCTGAGCCCACACCAGCCATGCGCACCATCCCTGCGCAACTGCGCCCACACACGCCCGTGAAACCGCGAGAGTCGGCTCTGATACCACTTACCACTGTAACGTCCCCCTCTCCGAGTCGGGTCCGCTTACACCTGGCAGCTCTCCAGGATCTCAAGACTGCTCTCATAGACCAACACAAGTCATTTTTGCGCACTTTGTCCTCACTCGTGCGCACCTGGAAAGAACTTCCCGGTCGGTCACCCATCCGGAAATTGCTTCAGGCCAAGCAAGCTTAAGAGTTCTTTCGAGATGAGCTTCCGAAAAAGAAATTGCAACTTGTTGGTATGAGTATTCTATCAAGCCTATTAAACCTTGGGCCAGGATGTCACCACAATCAGTCGTTAAAAATAGACGTCGTACGGTGAGTTGGTAAATCTACTTGTACCAAGCGACCATCAGTCGGTAATCGTGACTCTAATACTGTCACACGATCAGTCGGTAAAGGCCGTCATATCTGGCTACCTCCATTCTCTTATGTATGATGTTTATCATATATGGATTTTAATTTAAACTAAATTTAGCCATCCTAAATGTCATATCTAGCTAGTAATATATGTTTATGAAGGAAAGGTTAGGGAAGCATGAAAAAGTCTATATAGCACTCATGTTTTTATGTGAAATTATATGATTAGTGGGTTGAGCTGCATTTCTCCCCACATGATGCGTATTGGAAGTATATGTAGGACAACACAGATGATTATCTCGTTGGTTCGTCCTCACTACTGTCAGCTTGTGATATTGATTAGCTTAAGCAAGCAAGCTAACCTAATCCAGATGCCCACACAAATAATAAAATTATAAGGCACACCATTTTTTGATTGGGACTCTTATATCAGCTTAGTGTGTGATATAGGACTTTGGCAAGTTGCTGGTCCACTTATATGCTTGGGGAGAATAGTTGAATAGCGCATATATATCAGCAAGCATATAATATAAATTTATTTCAAGTTCCAGTTTATTAGATTGAATATGTGAGGTGTAGAACAAGGTACTAATTAGGCATATTGAGTTAATAATTGGTACCACAAAAAGGTCAGCAAACCAGCAGACTAATGGTAATTAATGAAAAAAAAAAAGGAATATGTTCAGGCCAACGCGAGTTCTTCATATGCAAAACGTTATATTATCTTATGAAGCAAAATTGGAAGTACAAAACTTAAACATGGAATTGTATGGACATACAACACCACATAAGAGACAGAAAGAAGTTTGTATATACAATCAATATAAATAATGATTTGATAATATTGATATAAGGCTTAAGAATGAACTCTTTCATGTATGCATAACTTTGTCAACAAATGCAATAACTGAGAGATTGAAACAGAGATGTAAAGTAGCCCTTTTGGCCACCAAAACAAAAAAGAAGGTGAATTGATCAAAGAAAAACTATGTTGGGGACAAAGGTGGGGAGATGAGAACGAAACGTAAAAAACAGCAAACAAGAATCCAACAGACGTGCTAGCAAATCATGTAACTTTTGGCGTAGTCCCAAGTCTGAGCTCTAGATCTACTTCTTGTTGTTCCTCAAGAGGAGGAATGGAGCTAGGGCTTGAGATTATTGTTTTGGTGGTTACCTTGGCATCAGGATCAACTATGTCTTGTAGGCTCTGTGATTCACTTGCTGCTACCATGGAAAGCGCCACCAATGGAGGATCCAGCAGACGCCTCCTCTTCATCCTTCCTGACTCCACATCACCATCGTCATGGTCCTCATCACACTGATCCATAACTTCTTCTCTCATCGACATGAAGAGCCTCTTGTTCTTGCTCTCCTTGATGATGGATGCTAGGTAAGAAGGAGGAGGAGCAGTAGCACGGTTGTTCACATCGCCTTTGGCTGCTGGGAAGGCAGCACTAGCAGTAGTGGTAGGGTTCGACGAGCAGGCTGCCCTGCAAAAAGGAGGCCCTTCTTGCGGCTTTGGTTGCTCACCAGCTTCTTGGACGTCGTCGTCGGGGGTCCTCTGCCGGAGAAGAGCTCGGTCGCGGCGGTGGACGTTCATGTGGCCGCCAAGTGCCTGCGCCGACCGGAACTCGCGCTGGCAGAAGCTGCACGAGTAGGAGCGCGGCGGCCACACGCAGCCACCGCCGAGGTGCGCCGCCGCCGCCGTATCGCGCGCGAACGCTTGCTCCTCCTCCCACGACGGCTCACTGCTGCTTCTCGTTGATGCGCACAAGCCCCAGTACTTGCCGATTGGCTCCATCGCCATGCTGGCCTAGCTGCCTCTCCAATTTGTTGCAAACTTTTCAATCAATCAAGCTACCCTAGCAACCAATTGGGGCCATCTCTATATAGCTTGTGTGAGATGGGAGGGTGACAGCATATGCAGGGAATGATCTGGAGAGGAGAAGGAAGAGCCAGCAAGGAGAGAGATCAGTAAGAAGAATATGTACGATTAGATCATGAAAGTCTTCCCAAGTCCGCTATTTAGGTTCTCGCAAAAAAAAAAGTCTGCTATTTAGGTATTGGTGTGGGTGTGCCGTTTTGTTTTCTTCCTCGATTTCAATTATTCAGAAAGCAAAGGGATAACAAAATTGCAGCACAGTACTGTCCGAGCTAAGTGTAGGCATTGTCGCCGTTAAGCTAGAGTAGACATCTTATTGCATTTCCAAGCTACTACGTAAGGCTCCTCAATATTTTTTAAAACGGTACTGAATAAGAGTGTTGTGTTTTGGACATACTAATACCTGTGCAGATCGGTGGGGTCAGTGGACTGGCCCTTCAGTACGTGCATTCGATCTATCTTTGACTAAGAGTAGAAGCTCTGCCGCGCCTGAATTAGTCAAGTACTTTCCATCGATTAGTCGATTACTAATCGATCAAATCATAAAATATGTGGCGCCTAATTTAAACAACGCATGTGGCAACATGCGGACACTGACATGGTTGTATCACTTGTTATGCAATGCTTTAATCTACTGTGAATACGATCGAGTTTGCGTGATTCAGTCATACATGCCCCGGCAAAACTTTCTTACAGGAAGAGGCAGGAATTAATCAGACATGTTCCGGGGTTATGTATAATTATTAGTTGAAAATCGATGGAAAAACCTCAGACTAAGTTTGTCCACGTGTGGAACCCTATCAGCTTACAGTTAGACTGCAGGTTGGTCTGGCTGTATTACAGTTAATCATCAGAATTGTTTTGAAAAATGAAATAGAAGAGACTTGCACTCTTCAACAACCGCTGCTTTTTGGAAGCCCTTATTCATGTGTCGTCCTTTGCTGCTTTGATGAGCGAGAATCTTCTCCCTGCTGCTAGCTGATCAATCATCACCGATTTAATTACTAGATTGGATCTCCCTGGCCATACTACTAGATGATAAAGCTAGCTAAGATGATATGGTTGTGACTGACAGACTAGTCGCTGGAGTCATTATAAAGCTGATGCTTGTGTGATGCGTTTGTTGTCTTGCATGCATGTGACTGTACGTCGAAATCTGCCTTAATTAACCATTCACGTAATCTTCTCACCGCTTTTCGCAGAACCGATCCAGTGGAATTTCTGTCAGCGGCGGTTCATGTGTGCTTGTCTCGTTGCACAGCATGATACTGCATCAATCAATGTAATATAATCGACATCCAGCTGTGAGAATATGCGCCTGCTAGCTAGCTGCATGCGTGTCACGTATTAACTGTACGTGCTGTAAATTTGTTTTGATCCATGGTTTGCAGCGCCTGACGCTACTGATAAACTGAAGAAAACGAAAGATCCGAGATTCTCGTCCGTTTTGTCGATACGATCGATGTGCATGTTGGGCACTGCACCATCCTTTTCCGCGCAACTGTTAATTGGATGTTTGTTCCTCTTCATCTGTGATTGATAGATAGATAGATCGATCTTGCTTGCTGATGTGTCTGCACAGGCCGGGGCTACCATTGTATAGTATTTCTTAATCAGAGTGCTGGCATGGCTGGACATGGGTCAAGCCCAGCCACCAAAGATTCTTGTTCCTTTGTCTCATCGATCCTCAATCACAGCGTCCGACCCATGTATATATGCGTACTCTGTCTGAACTGAAAGCTGCATTACACTGGGAGGGCAGGTCGATTGTTCATACGCTCCATCGATCTGGACGAAAGCAGCTCATCAGGCTCCACTGTACATGTATAGTCGTTTTAATTTACAGGTGCAGTGCACAGTGTATGTAGTAGTACCCAGCTAAAGGGACCTACCCGGAACTGTATATCAATACCCAGCAATGTACGTATCAATTATTAATTTCTGTTGCTTCCATGCGTCAAGTATGTATGCCAAAGCAAGAATGTGGCTGATTCTTAGGAATCGATAGTGAAAACGTAGTCCAGTTCCTTGTTTTCAATGTTGCCAATTACGCGTGAATAGGTGAAATGAGCTTAATTAGAGCTCTCCCGCAGAATCCCTATATGTCCTTAATCCCTTAAAAATTGAAATTAGGTAGTTTGTATTTTTTTTTTTTTGGCGAGGAATTAGGTAGTTTGTATTGCTCCAAAGAACTCCTATCTAGGCCCTTCTCTCTCTCTCAATTTTTTTTCCATTCCAACCTAAAAACACCTCCCCCACCACTCAAAGAGAGGGACTCTAGCTTCCCCCTCCCTATCTGTTGTTCATATGGTGGGAGGGACATTTCGCCTCCCGCGCGCCAGTGCGCCACTGCCTTCTTCAGGCGTCGGAGCACGCATCCGGCTGCGAACTTCGTTGTTAATTTCCTTGATAGTAGTTTCCCCCCTCTTTACTGACCGTTTCAACCCATCTCGTGCCCTCCCAGTTGGTGCTGGTGCATCGCCTAATCCTCCCATCTACCGTCGTCTTCAGCCAATTGGGCTACACCCCCGGCTCGGAGGAGGAGGTTTGAGGTCCCGAGTTCCCCCCCTCAACCCCAGTCGCCTTTTTAATTTTGTGAGCAGTTTTACGGTAGACCGTGATCTGGCAGGCAAAAGGTATCATGGACGAAATCAACCATCCATCCATTTAAATAGGTAATACCATAATATGTCTCTAGTTTAGGTAACCTTTTTCAATAATACCTACATGATACCATGATATCCGTGGATCAAACATGTATCATTATGATGCATTATATGGAGAAAATAAACGGTGCACATTCATTTCGATGTATTGTAAAAATTCTCTAATTTGTTGACCTTGTACCTAGGCCGTTTGGCGGACCGTTGATCAGGTGACCTGCTTTTAGGAAGTCTGCAAAAGCACATGTCCCTAAATCGCTAGAGATGATGATAAATGGTTATTGTTGTGGTATATATTTTGCAAAAACAGATATTTGAAAATAAAAATATTTTAGAAGGTACAATCAATTTTAAACACGTTAAGTATTAACTTGAAACTAACACGTACATAAGGAATCTGTTCAAAATAATAGCAAGGAAACAGATTCGTCATATGTCACGTCGGCCGTGTACAGAAGCAAGAGAGGATCGATCGTGGTGACCGAAGACAAATCAGACAAGGATGGGAGGAGGAATCGATGCATGCTGCCACTCTCACTTGCAGGAGAAGATGCATCAATTAATGAGCAACACTTGCAATTGTGACGTAGTAGTAATGGCAGCAGGAGGAGGAGGCAGCGGGAGTGGGAGCGGCAGAATGAATGAGGAGGTGGAGGAGGAGGAGGGGAGGCGACAACGGTGGGACCTCGCCGGGAAGACGGCGCTTGTCACCGGAGGAACCAAAGGAATCGGGTAAGAATCGATCACCTTCACTCAGTAGCCTGCCCTGGGGAACCGGCCGGGTGATGTTGTAATTACTTACAGGCTTGCGATCGTGGAGGAGCTGGCGCGGCATGGCGCCAGGGTGCACACCTGCTCCCGCACCGCCGGCGACATGGAAGCATGCCGCCGCCGGTGGGCCGACAAGGGCCTCGTGGTCACCGCCTCCGTCTGCGACGTCTCCTCGCCGCGCGACAGGGACAGGCTCATCGCCGCCGTGCGCGACCTGTTCGGCGGCCACCTCCACATCCTCGTCAACAACGCGGGGCAGTCGCTGTACAAGCCGGCGGCGGAGACCACGGCGGAGGACTACGCCCGGATCATGGCGACCAACCTGGAGCCGTGCTTCCACCTCACCCGGCTGGCGCACCCGCTCCTCCGACGAGCTGCCCCTTCAGCTTCAGCGTCGGTGGTCCACGTGTCCTCCGTCGCCGGCTTCATCGCGTACCCGGCGCTGTCCGTCTACTCGCTCAGCAAGGGCGCCCTGCACCCGCTCACCAGGAGCCTCGCCGCCGAGTGGGCGCCGCACGGCGTCCGCGTCAACTGCGTCGCGCCGGGCGGCATCCACACCGCCATCTCCAGCACCACGCTGGGCGACGCCGCCAGGGCCAGGAGGCTCGCCGAGGCGGAGATGGCGCGGGTGCCCATGCGACGCTTCGGCACGCCGCAGGAGGTGGCCGCGCTCGTCGCCTTCCTCTGCATGCCCGCCGCGTCCTACATCACCGGACAGGTCATCTGCGTCGACGGCGGCCGCACCCTCGCAGCCAAACTCTGATTTATGACAGCTTAATTTGCCAAATACTTCAGCGATTTGTTCCCAATCCCATACATGCTGTGTTCCGCTGTGAAACCACTCTGATATCGCTGAACAAGCAAAAACAGCACAAAACAAGGACGGAGTCAATGACCACCACAAAGTACACAATCAATCCTGGGATTCGGTCCCAGCATTTGACGAACAGGTCCCCTGGGTGGGTTGATTTTCGACTTTGTTATTATTACAAAAAAGAAGAATAAAATCTGAAAATCTACTGGTCCAGACAGATATTACTTCAGCCATTTTATGTATACACCATCCGTCCTAACAAACACAAACACCCGACAGAAACATCAACTCAAACCCAGGACAAATCATATGGACGGTGGCCAGGATCGATCTCATGATCATAGCGAACTTGGGAAATCAAAATCTCAACTCTTGTATCGATCATTTCTTAGGCGACATCCTTCTCTCCTGCGACTCGCAATTAATGCTATCACCAGAATAACACCAGTTTCCATGTCCCGACTGCAAGAGCAGCTCCTGCAATTTACAAAGTCTTCCCCTCTTTCTCCTCCACAGCCTTTGTCTTGCGGTAATCCTTGTCCGTGCCAAACAACCTGACACAATATGACCATATATAAGGGTGATGTTACTCAGCACGATTTCAATAACAATTAGGAACTAATTCTCACCAGTCCATGTAAACAAAAGTAGAGGCGTAGTTTCCTGATTTTGTGTAGAGCACACGGTGATGGTAGTCATGGAAGTCAGACCTATTAATGGCAAGAATTTAGCAAAGTGTTAGACCTTACCATCAAAACAAGCAACTAGAATCACTTTATTACTGGGTAAAAGGATCTATATTACTTACCCGCCATACAGTGGCAGGAAGTTTGATGGGCTCCAAGGGAAGTGGTAGCCACTGTGAGCTTCAACTGTTTCCAGTACCCTCAGCACCATCCATAACCACAACGTGAACAAATGAGGGCCAGTAAGAGCAGGGCCAACAATTGTGGCGAATCCCAAGAATAAAATTTCAGCAGGGTGAGCATACTCGGAGGTCAACCCAAAGGGTGTTGCATATCTGCCCAGAATTTGTTGTGTCATAGATTAGAACAATAGAAACATGATGCATATTATTTAAAGTAAGAAGTAAAGAAGCACGGAAGCAGCTTACTCGTGGTGTACGCTGTGAACATGCTTGTATAGCCATTTGGTATGCAAAGCCCTGTGCCCCCAATAGAATATAAAATCTTCAAGTACAAAGTAGAAAAGAATTTGAGATACAACAACCGTCCTGCAGAAAACATCCGTTTAAGTTAAGGCATTTTCTTCTTCCACTTGAATCTTTGTTATATTGATGCTTTGTTGTGTATATACTGATATGAGAAGAACAGTAATAATGTAGTGAGAAAAAAAAAGGATGCTTCAGTATGGATATATATATGAGTAAAAGAAAGTGGTTTTGAATACCAGTGTGGCAGAGGAAGAGAGCTCCTAAGGCCCATGAATTTGAAGGCAGGATAGGAAAAAATCATGACAGGTAAGTTCACACAGACATGGTAGAGAATGAGACGCAGAACGCATCTGTTTTGATAAGCAGAGGTATTGCTCTTCTTCTGCAAAGGTGCACACGAATTTTGTGAGGAAACCAGATATAGCAGCAAGGTATGCATAGATGTTTGTTTAATAACTACTGAGTAAATGTTCCATCGCACAGATAATAGGACACAATATCCTATTATAGGGAAGAAAAGGCATTGCATTCAAAATATGCCTTCTAAAAAAATAATAAACTAGATTTGAATAGCGATAAAGAGTTTCCTAAACATCATAGCGCCAAAACAGGTAAAATAATATTATTGCAAGGTGTGCACTACATACAGAGGGGAAAAAAAATATAATCACATGAATGTTTTACTTCAGGAATCATACAATGTAACACTTTGAATCACTTGTCTTTGAGACAGCTCCAAAAATGCAAAGAGCATTGGCCAGGAGCAAAGGTAAGTAGGCAACACAGCCAGCGCATGATCATGCAGCAACACAAGCTCAGCAAGGTGGAAGATGCAGACATGAAGGGGTAGTTTGTTTGTATGTATTGATTGATAATTAGTTAGTTTACCAGTAGCTTAACATGTGACTGCGGTTTCCTACTAGTACTTGTATCCGTTACTTGGTCGTTCAAATCACACAACCCATACCTAACTCCTGTTTAGAAACCTGTGCTTGCCAGTTTATCCTTTTTAGAAATATCTCCAGATTCAAATTCTTGTCCTCCGGACTGGACACGTGCGGTGAACTAAAATCTGAACTAATGAAACTGTCCGGACGTTAATAAAAAGGATATGGAGGAGGTAACAGTTAGGCAAGTGGTATTGAGCCTCGGCACCTCCTAGCACCTGAAACATTGCTACTGTACAGTTATGAGGCTGTTGATAGTTATAACAGCTAGATATATTAAGATGACCCTGGATTGCGGAGTCTTCCTGCATCCACAGTAGGAAAAGCAATAATGGCGGGCTTTTTTTATTCATGTGTGTCAAAACTCAACAACAATCAAGCAGAGCACTTTGATAGGTCTATCAAATTTTGTTCTCCTATGGCCCTGTGGAAAGCTAGATTTGGACACGAGGCATACATCGATAAGGCTTGCTTATGGCGAAATAGGCAGGTTAATGAAAACACAGAAGATCATGGGAACGCGAAGGTGGTCTTCCAACTCAAGATGACTTCAACTTGTGATCTGTCAAAACACAGATTCAGCTGACAGAATTCTGGGCGATCATCGTTTTCCTTCGGGCTCCCCACAGGCAGCACGATTATGGTTCTGGTGGTAGCAGAAGGCATACAGTTTTCTTCTGTGGAAACAGGAACGGAGAAAGCGAAATGAAAAGGAGAGGCTGCCTACTCTGGTTTGGGTACATACAAGTGTAAATAGTCAGAAGCATCGTTTTCGACTTTCCTCTGCCATTATGTGGAACGAGAGCAGTCGTGGAAGGAATATTTTAAAAGAAGAGGGAAAGGTTGAGCCTGGACACCTCCATCGCATTGAATTTATAATTTACTGCTGATCTGAAGGCAAGACACAATTTATACCGAGTTTTCTTTTTGAAAGGTGACGTACGAGTCGTAACAACAGTGCCTAGTAGATAGTTAAGGGCTTGGCTGAGATGTAAATCTATCGATCGAGTGAAACCATATAAAATGAACCAGGGTAATTCCTCCAAGAATAAGACGGCGAAATGGGGAACCTGGATCTTGTACTTGGCGAAGAGCCCGAAGCGCTCGAAGAGGAGTGACGGGAGGCCGGAGAGGAAGAAGACGGTCTCGTGGAGCAGGAAGGTGACGATGGTGGCGAGCTGGAACTCGCTGAAGTTGCCGATCAGGTACTGCATTTCGATTTGCCCCGCGGAGCAAGGAAGATCAAAGATCTGAGTCAGGAAGAGGAAGAGGGAGCAGAGATGGACGCGGAGAGGGAAGGGGATGGCGTACCTGCCAAGCGGAATCGAGGGCAGACGTGGGCGCCGCCATTGCGGTGGTGCTGCGCGCTCTGCTCGGCGCCGCTGGCGATAACGACGAGGTGGGGGGAAGAGGGGTTGGGATTTTTTTTTTTTCTTTTGTCTGGCTCCGTCTCGTCCGTCGTCGTCGTGGCTGGCCTATGTCTTCTCCTGTCATGCCACTTGCCTGGCCGCCACATGGATCCAGATGCCTCCCTCTCCACTGTTTTCTTTTTTCTCTCTTTCTTTTTCCCCCCGCTGCTGTTCCATAGCACACCGAAAAGAAAAAGGTGGTGATTTCTCAATTATTTGCAGCAAAGTTCTCAATATATTACAAAATTGTTGATTATATGTTACTCTAATATAATGTATGCACTAATACCTTGTCAAATTAGTGATTTCAGCCCAAATTTACATCATATATATAGCAAGTAAAAGCCCATCTTGATCAAAACAATTTCGTGTCCTCATATGGCGTGTAAAGCTTCCATTTTCTATGAAACATAAAAAAAATCATATATTGGCAACTTCTCCCATCAATGACATTCAAACAATTTTACTCATGATTTGTTGATACATAAGTTTATTGATTCCGTTTTGTGATTTTTTTTTATATGGCTTCATATTAAGTCATGATTGAAATCTTAAATAATCCATCACTGGGTACAACTGCACACATGCACCCAAGGCGCCACATGTCGAGCGGTGGAGTCGCTGTCGAGATTTGGGAGGATTGTTGGACTGTGCCGTTGCAGGGAAGTAGGAGTTCAAATCTGAATAGAAGACCTCTTATTTAGAGGGAGGAACAAGGTGCCAAAAATAGAATTTTCATTTAAGGTGCCCCGAAGCCCGTCTAGCCCGACATCCATCCTACTTCCTCCGTTCACAAATATAAGAATTTATTGACTTTCAGTCAACTCGTTTGACCACTTGTCTTATTCAAAAAAATATAAAAATATAAAAATAAATACGTCATAGTTAAAATATATTTAATGATAAAACAAATGATAATAAAATAAATAATATTTGTATGAATTTTTTTGAATAAAATGAGTGGTCAAACGTGTTTGCTAAAAGTCAACAAATCCTTACAGAAGTACCGCCGAGGAATCATCTGCTTTCAATTCTACTCCCAACGCAAGGAATAGGCTAATACAACCCACAGGAAGCTACTAGCTGTATTGTTCATCCAAATACACGATAACAGGTAGTATATGTTTTCTTGTTTTGTTTCGTTTATCTTAACAGTAGCAGTCACCAACAGCCGGGATAGAAAACAGCACACACACGTTACATGTCTGTCCGGACCCTCTGATGCTCGCATTACATTACACCACTAACTAACTAGCGGGATCAGATCAGATCTGCTAAAAACAGACAAATAAAGTGGTAGGTCCCGTCCGATTCCTCCGCAGTCATGTGTCTAGGTAGTTCGCGGCCATCATCAGCTCCAGGGTTATCTCAGGCTCAATCGGAAACTCCGCCGTCTCCTTCCCGCTGCACAATCAAACCATATTCAGTCAGAAAAGCAAGCAACGGCAGGGTGCAACGGGGCATACAGGCAAGGTTGTAATAAAGTTCTGTTTCACCACTGATCCTATAAAAGTTTTGTACATGGTATATACAACAGGACATAAAAAACAATGTCTTGCCTGCAAAGACGAAAAGGGAAAAGAAAAAAAACAATGTGGAGCATCAAAATCTGACTAAGGATTATACTGTATGTCTACCAGTTTCACAGAGAAATAGATCATCTGATATCTTCAATCTACCCAATGAACCAATGCAATGCCTTCAAGTTTTATCTCACAGAGCACTTCAGATTTTGGTCAACGATATATCATTTAGTCCGCACAGTCCTGTTGTCCTTATTTGAGTCCCATGCACCAAAATGGATCACATTGTGTGGACCATATAACTTTTCAATAGCGGGCAACCAAAATGCGGCATGTCTTTAACTTCAACGAGAATTCTCAAAGTCAACTCAGCACTGAAGGCCTAACTTAATGCATGGGAGCACTGAAAGCGCTTATATGCAGTTATGTATCACAGGATTGCCTATCTGTCAAGAAGACAGCCCAAATCTGATTTTTATTCTTTTGCAGAACTGTCTTAACTCTGAACTAGGTAAAGGGATAGGCAAAGTCAATCACACAATCAGTGGACAACTAACTTATCGCCTTGCCACCACCAAACTATAAAGATTGGCGCCATGCCTATCCCGGATCAGAATTACCACCAGCAAACAAGATGAAGTTTGGAGGTAAAAAGAAAAAAGGCAAAATAAATAGCACAAGAGGAGAAATTGTTTGTACAATCAGTGGCTTTGCACACCCTATTCAAGTAAACAAGCAAACCTTGTGGAAAATTATCTTTTGTGCAAGCAAAGGTTGCACATACCCTGTACTAGTAAGCAAGGCACCTTATGGACCATTGGCAAGCTGGAAACAATATTATAATAATTTTATGTGTTGTTGTTGAAGAGAAAATCCCAAATTTCCAATGCTTCATGTGTTTTGGACAACTGAACAAATAACACCAAAGGCATGAGACTGATGCATGTTACAAGAAATCGAAAGGAATATGTTATCATGCCATTGTTTTGATGGGCAGAGCCTCAACGTCAAACACCATGTTGTGGATCTACTAATCAGCAAAGTTCCACCAGATTAGATATAATTTGCTTGCTTTACTCTAAACTAATTAATTATAGGGCGAAGCAATAAGAAGAAATCTAATGCATCCATCATCCATAGGTTAGAAATTGATGCGGGGAAATTGGGGGAGAAGTGAAACACATAATAGCAAGCATAGGTACTGAACCATGCAGTAGCAAATTATAGCCTTGTAAAGCAAATTGAGACTTGGAACCACGGGCAATGGGAAGGATTGGGGCATCTAGTTAATTGTCAGGTCCTGAATCATGGTACGAGCACCGCACTAGTTGCACAGAAGAAGCAGAGGTTAACTTGTGGTGAAGGACGGAAGGGGGAGGAAGACCTCGAGTAGTGAAGGGACCAGTAGAAGTACTGGCAGATCTTCTCGAGGATGTGGGTGGGGATCTCCGGGAAGCGGACCTCGCCCTGGCGCGTCTCGGAGAAGCCGCCTGAGAAGGAATCGAGTTATTCTCAATGGTTACTATTATCATCGAAAGGAAAGAAGGAATCGAATTATTCTGGATTAGGGAAATTTGTGGGAGGGGAATAAGATACCGGGCGATGTGAGCATGTTGCGCAGGGTGTTGGAGACCATGGCGGCCTTCTTATCGACGACGAACTCGAATCCCTCGGCGCTGATGAGCTTGACGACGCCTGAGCTGTCCTCCTCCTCCTCCTCCTCGTCACGAGGCACGGGGGGCACCGCCGGCTCTCCCTTGCCAACCATCTCGTGGATCTGTGGTAGGGCGGATTGATTGGTAGGTCGAGGTCGGAAGGATGGCGGTGAGGAGAGCGACGACGACGGCGTCCGAGAAGAAGGGAATTTCCTGTTGGATGATGGATTGGGAGGCGAGGCCCATGGACCCTCCTTTCTTTCTTTCGTTGAAGCCCATCATCATCGTTCGTTCGTTAGCCGAGGTACGGGCTGGGCCGAGGCCACGGCATCCCTTGTCGTTCAACAACACGAAGAAGATGTGCTCAAAAAAAAAACACGAAGAAGACACTGAAGGCGGCCCATTATCATCCATTACTCCAAATGATGTCCTCTGAAAAAAAAATAGAGTAAGCAGTGGGCTAATGATCCTCATCTCTTCTACAGTTGAAAAAAAGAGAGGCATCATTGGACTAATGATGGTCCAGTCATAATCACGAATAGGTGCAGTTGAATCAGAATGAATGAACGAGGAAGAGAAAGAGAAGCTTTATCTTGTCTTATATGCGATGCTGGGATCGGAGGGAGACTGGGAGAGAAGGATGGAACACAAGGGATTTTATTTTAATGAAATTTGGCTGATTCTTTCGTCGGGGTGCGCATGCAGATGCTTCATTAGAAAAAGTTTAGCTCGTGCCTGCTCTGCTAGCTTGCACTAAGGCGGGAATTAAGGTCGCAGCCGTGTACTCCATTGTCTTGCGTCGCTGACTTGTCCGCAGGCAAATTAAAAGGATAACTGAATGAATGATAAACAAAGCAAAGGGAGATGAGATATTCATGCATCTAAGCTAAGTGTGGTCAGGGTTGATGCGAACCTGAGTCATCGCCATCATCCATCAGGACCATCACAAACAATTTATCCCTCGATGCATCACTGGTGTCTTAGCAGCCATTCGTGAATAACTGAATCAATCAGCGCATCCTATGGTATTCTTTTTTTTTTACCAGTGCACCAGGGACGACCAATGTAGCTTGGCCACTGAGAATTGGTTTTCTCCTAAGGTTAGCTTTTTTTTCTAAAAAAAAAAGATAGACATCAAATTTCTCAAAAAGAAGTCACCTAAATTGACACCATAAAAAATTACGGCTAAAAAATTCATAACGACTAAAATTTCATAACAGTATACTACAGCCTTTTTTTTTTGGCTACAAATGTTTTATTTATTTATTGGTAAAAGTGTCACGTTGGAGATTTATGGTGAATGAAATTACGAGCAAATATCCCTTGGGACAAGAGGACATATGAAAAAAGAAAAAGGAAAACGGAATCGTGCTTGAGGTTCAGTACGCGGTGCCAAGTTGCCCTGAGCCGCTGAGCAATCTTTTTCTCTCCTCCGCTGAGGAGCAAGCGCCGCCTCGTCGTCACTTCGCTTTTTCCTTGGTTTGCTTTGGCGGCCTGCCTTCTTCGCCTTCTCCTTCCTTTACCAAACAGAAGAGAACAGAACAGGCCAGCCCCGCCGACCAAGGAAGGGAAGGACGATGCCTGAGCAAGGCGGCGCCAAGCCCACCATCACCTTCGCCGGCCGCTTCACCGCCAGCGCCATCGCAGCATGCTTCGCCGAGGTAGACCCCCCATCCCCTTTGCTTCTACTAGCTCTCCACAAGCCAGATCACCCGCCGCCTCATCGATGTCGCTTCTGATTGGATTTGGATTCCATCTCGCTCGCAGGTATGCACCATCCCCCTCGACACGGCCAAGGTGAGGCTGCAGCTCCAGAAGACCGTCGTCCCTGCCGGAGGAGGGGCCGCGGTCGAGCTCCCCAAGTACCGCGGCCTGCTTGGCACCGCCGCCACCATCGCTAGGGAGGAAGGCGCCGCCGCGCTCTGGAAAGGAATCGTCCCGGGGCTACACCGACAGTGCATCTACGGAGGACTCCGCATTGGTCTCTACGAGCCCGTACGTCCCAGCTGCTGCTGCTGCTGCATTTTGTCGAACACTTGGTATGCGCGAGCTGTTACCATGTAACTGACCCGCTCACTCTCCACCGTGTTGTAACAGGTCAAGTCGTTCTACGTTGGTGAGGACCATGTTGGGGATGTGCCCTTGACCAAGAAGATTGCCGCCGGCTTCACCACTGGTGCCCTGATGCTCACATCACTGCTCTCATCCCGCATTCCTTTGCTCCCATTCACCACTGACGCGAGCAAATTACAGGTGCCATTGCCATCACCGTCGCCAACCCCACTGACCTTGTCAAGGTCAGGCTTCAGGCTGAGGGGAAGCTTGCGCCTGGCGCCCCGCGCCGCTATGCTGGGGCCATGGATGCTTATGCCAAGATTGCTAGGACAGAAGGTGTCGCCGCTTTGTGGACTGGCCTTGGGCCAAATGTCGCGCGTAATGCAATCATCAACGCTGCAGAGTTGGCTAGTTATGATCAAGTGAAGCAGGTATCCGTGCTGCTTCTTTCTGTGGTTATTGGTACTACTCCTTTGGCAGGTTCATTCCTTTGCCACCACATACTAAACTGCATTACCACTCTCCTGCAGACAATTTTGAAAATCCCTGGGTTCAAAGATGATGTGATCACCCACCTTTTCTCTGGTCTGGGAGCTGGCTTCTTTGCTGTCTGTATTGGTTCTCCAGTTGATGTGGTGAGATGTCCTATGCTTCTCGCTTCACCGTCCTACATATTGTAGCGATGGAGTCAAACATCATTTCCAATCTCCCCGGCTGTTTAACTGTTCTTTTCTGAATGATGCTTCTTTTACCAAGTTCACTCAGCAGTAAATTGAGGACAGATTGCTCATGCTGAGGCATTGCTGATCTCTGATACCCACTGCCAGTACCCTATAAGAATCGTGCCGAACCAAGTTCCTATAGCTAATGTTGCCAGGGCATGCTGTGAATGTTATGATTCAACTATAGAATTAATTGACACTTGCTGCACATGTTACAGTTTCAGGATGTGTGACATATAGCTCTTCATAGCTATCATTTTCCTTTATTCCTGTCTTTGTGAGGTTCTCATGTCTATGGTTTATACCATTGCAACCATTCAAGCAGGCTCACCACAATAGTAGTTGTGGGTACGAATGCTGTTTTACTATCACAAAAATCTTTCTGTATTATTGAGTAGTGTTTGCTTTGCTGGCTTCAAGGTGTTTGCTTGTAGATAATTTTCTCCCTTTATCCCCTTTTGGCATAACTAGAAGCGATGAAAATCGCCTCCTTGCAGGTCAAGTCAAGAATGATGGGTGACTCATCAGCCTACAAAAGCACAATTGATTGTTTTGTGAAGACACTAAAGAATGATGTATGTTCCACTCTGCTTCTCTGTTCATGATCTTGAGTCACATTTTGACGAGGGAGGGAAATACAAGTAACATATGATCTTTCAAGCTTGTGTTGAAAAACAGATTAATGCAGTCACCCTTTGAGTTTAGCAAGCCTGATAGTTGCCATATTGACATGGTGTCAATAATAAGAGTTAGCTACTCCTGAACTCGTAAACTGAAATCCCATTTTAGATGCCGTTAGATACCATGCATTTGTTTTTTCTTTGACAGGATTCACCTTTTAACGTCCTATCAAGTAGCAACCAATCTTTGATCTAAATATATGATGGGAGCTAAATCTCCAAGTGCAGAATATACTAGAAGTTTCTCATCTGTTTGTGCAAGTTATGTTCCTAAAGTATTTGGAGATATAATTTTTAAGTTTTAGTAAAAGAACTGTACTGCAAAATTGGTTGGTGTTCTAAGCAGGTAGGTGTTAGGCTGATAGCTAACAAAAGGTGTTTACTGTGCAGGGACCTCTGGCATTTTACAAGGGCTTCCTTCCAAACTTTGCTAGACTGGGATCATGGAATGTGATTATGTTCTTGACGTTGGAGCAGGTAAACCCAAACTGAATTTTATTTAATATGCATCAGACATTCCAGTAAAGTGGGGAGTACATGAACATCCTCGGTCAAATATGAACACTCTATTTATTAACTTGTTCAGGTCCAGAAGGTGTTTGTGAAGAAACAGTAAAGCTTCCGCAGTTGATGGCGTACAGCATTTTTTTTTTCCCTTCTACAACAACGAAATGACACTCTACCCCTTGAGAATTGGGGAACAAGGAGAAATCTGACATCCAATTCCAATTGTGATACAATAATAAATAATAGGGTGCTTTTGGATGAACCCTGAACAAAATTCAGGAGTAGTGAACCTTATGTTAAAAGTGTCTGGAACAATTTCTGGTGAATGGATGAGCTTCAGCTGAAGTAGCAATGTGGGGACCAGTGTTTATGGCATCTCTGTAGCATTGTTTTACTCTGTTTGAATGTTTGGTGATCAAAACTGTTTTGTTTTGTGAGCATAGCACCCTTATTTAGCAAAGCATAGCAGTGCCTGCCTGCTTTTGATGATCAAAATGGTTGCAGCGCGAGAAGCCTCCTCGTAGGCAAACAAGTGAAAGGCCATTTCATTCCTCATATAGAGAGAAGAGATACAGTAGATGCAGACAAACAAGTGAAAGGACATTTCAGATGTTGCTCTTGATGCTGGGTGGTGGTGCTTTCAACTTGCCGAAGAGCGAGTGCCTGCCCTCGGCGACGACCTTCCCCGTGGCGGCGTTGGCGATGAGGATGTGCGTGCCGGAGTAGTAGCCCTTGTGGCCCAGCGCCCTGGCGGTGATGCGGAGGACGTCCCCGGAGGCGGCGGCGGCGAGGTCGACCAAGGACACGGACATGTCGACGGAGACCTTGTGGTGCTTCCCGTCGACGACGGCGACCGCGAAGCCGATCTGGTCCACCAGGGCCACCACGGCGCCCGGGGCCAGGTGGTTGCCGGCGGCGGTGGTGAGGTGCGCCGGGACGGTGAAGGAGCAGCAGAGGATGCGGCCTGGCCCGCGGATGGCGTCCACGCGGATCCCCTGCTTTGAGAACACCTCGAAGAAGCTGGGAACCAACTCCCCTTCCTTCTGCGACAGCCGCATCTCCACCGCGGCTCGGTTCAGCGCGTCCACCCGCGCGCCATCCTCGACGCTCACGCTCAGCATCTTCTCCGCCGCCGTCTTCAAATCCATGGCTTTCCGACGACTCAGAGGAGGGAGACTGATCGGTCAAACGAGCAAATGACCCTTCCGCCCCTGCCTTGATGTACCATCCCTTATGCCGGAGTTCCACGCCCAGCAGGTGAGCTGCTCACAACAAAATAAAGGCACTCACTACTCATACTTTGCCCTGACTTGCTTACCGCATGGAAGGAACTCCAGGTTAATACTGTCACTCACTGTATTGCCAAAGAGATTGCGGTTTGATTCAAGTGACAACAAGCTCCACACACCTCATTGTTTTCACATGTTTCATTTCTTTCTTGCAGGATCATGAATACATGCTTCTTCAAACTGCTAGTAGCATCAAATTTTTGTGACCTCATTCTGATTGTCCCTCATTCTTAATCTTGTACCATGAATAAACAGGTGAGGTTAAAGCTTTTATCTTGGCCATGACTGTTGGATGTTGCCATGCTGCAAGTCTTACAGAGGTCTGAACTTCAGCTGCAGTAGCTATATGGGGTTTGTTGACCAATGTTATGTCATCTCTGTGGCATTGTTTTACTCCTCTGTTGAAATATTTGTTGGGTATGATGATCAAACTGTTTTGTTTTGTGAGTGAGCATAGCACAATTATTTAGCAAAGCATAGCAGTGGCTGCTTTTGATGACCAAAATGTGTGTGATTCTATCTAATTCAGGAGATGAAATGGTTGCAGAATAGCAAACCGCTGCTGGTTTACAAACATTCCATTCATCATATATAGAGAGATACAGAATATAGTAGTACAAGTGAAAGGAGAACAGTTTAGATGTTGCTCTTGATGAGGGGGGTTGTGCTGCTGCTGGGTGGTGGCGCTGCTTTCAACTTGCCGAAGAGCGAGTGCCTACCCTCGGCGACGACCTTCCCCGTGGCGGCGTTGGCGATCAGGACGTGCGTGCCGGAGTAGTAGCCCTTGTGGCCCAGCGCCCTGGCGGTGATGCGGAGGGCGTCCCCGGCGGCGGCGGCGGCGAGGTCGACCAAGGACACGGACATGTCGACGGAGACCTTGAGGTGCTTCCCATTGGCGACGGAGACCGCGGAGCCGATCTCGTCCACCAGGGCCACCACGGCGCCCGGGGCCAGGTGGTTGCCGGCGGCGGTGGTGAGGCGCGGGGGGACGGTGAAGGAGCAGAGGATGTGGCCTGGGCGGATGGCGTCCACGCGGATCCCCCGCAGCGCGAACCCCTCGAAGAAGCTGGGAACCACGTCCCCTTCCTTCTTCGACTGCCGCATCGCCATCGCAGCTTGGTTGAGCGCGTCTACCCGCGCGCCATCCTCGTCGCTCACCCACAGCGCCTCCGCCGCCGCCGTCTTCAAATCCATGACGGCTTTCTGAATTTCCGACAAACAACAACAGAGAGAGAGAGAGAGAGAAGAGGCCGATCTGTCAAATGAGCAAATGACGCCTCTGCCCCTGCCGTTATGTCAGTCTGTTTATTTGGGGGCTATCCGTCCGATCCGACCCCACCACCAGTCGTCTCCGCCGCCGCCGCCGCCACCGCCCACCGGAGTTCCATGCCCAGCGGGTGAGCTCGAAATCAACACCTGCTCTTCACCCCTTCTCCTCCCCCGCCTCCACAACAAATAAAGGCGAGAGCCTCAATGGAACAACATGAATCAGCAGCTGCAGGGGAGCAACAGCGAGGAGGAGAGGAGCAGCTCGCCGCCAGCAATCTCCTCCACCACTTTGAGCAAATCCTCATCAACGACCCCCTCATGTATGTTCTCCGGCCCTTAGTTGCTCCTTGTTTCAGCATGAGAATCCTACTTTACTCGACTCTGCCATTCACTCTCTCCACTTTTGTGCCTTAACTATCATGATGCTTATTCGCAGCGATGAGGTGGGATTCTTGCATCCGACGCAGTTCGGCTCATTAGACTTCAGCCAGAATGGCAATTCGACAACCCAAGCTACAGAAATTTGCCAGAGATACTTTTGGTGCAGAGACCACAAACTCGCCATCTCCTATGAGATCCTACCTGAGCTTTACCGCGCCGCACGCGATGCGTACACCAGTGCAAGAACAGATCATGACCCTCCACTGTCGACCAAACATCTCATGAGGCACAGCAAGGCGCTACTCATACTTTGCCCTGACTTGCTTACTGCATGGAACTCCAGGTAATACTGCCAAAGAGATTGCAATTTCAATAGATAAAACATCCCACCTTCCATTCAAGTGACAACAAACTCCACACACACCTCATGGTTTTTTAATGGTTCGTTTATTTCTTTCAGGAAGATGGTGCTATCACTGAATTATGATTTCAAAATGCTCATGGACGAGCTGCAGTTGTGTACCTTGATTCTTTCATACTCACCAAAGAATGAAAGTACATGGAGCCATAGGTACACCTCTGCTCACACCTGTCAAGTTTTGAATTTTGTTTCCGTTGATAGGACTACTTCCCATTAAGTTGTTATCGAAGAAGTATGGTTCTATCATTGTAATCTCATGATCTGGTACTGGCCCGATAGTGCTCCTGTTTGGATCTGGATTTCGTTTGCACCACTATTATGCTAAAGCAACATGTAGTTTAACATAACTGTCTGCTGCAGGAGATGGGTGATAAAAAAGGTTGCAGATCAACATCAAGATATGTCACAGATTATAGCGAACGAATCTGAATTGGTGAAAGAGATAGCAGAGGTCATATATCATGAATACATGCTTATTCAAACTGCTAATAGCATCAATTTCTGTGACCTCACCATGTTATTATTGTTCATGTGCCTCCTTATGTTGACTGGTTATTGAACCTCCTCAATACAATAGCTACACAGTGCTGCAACAAGAATATTTTGCTCCTTTTGCAGAAATCGAAAATGAACTACCGTGCATGGAGGCATCGATGCTGGCTTATTCCTTACATGACGAGAAAACAGGTGAGGATAGATATAGTCAGACTGATTGAAATTCATTGTTCCTCATTCTTAATCTTGTACCATGAATAAACGGGTGAGAATAAAGCTTTTATGTTGGCCATGACTGTTGGATGTTACCATGCTGCTAAAACCTACAGGGGTCTGCTTATCAGTTACCATGAGGAGCGACTAATTTCTGTTTTCCGAAGGTAATGATTGAGCTCGAGAAGTCGACAAGATGGAGTGAGCTGCATGTTGCTGACAACTGCTGCTTTCACTACCGCAGGGTTAGGGCTTTCTTTCTCCATGGTTTTTGTACCAACCTGTGGCCAAATCCGGCAACACAATATGTTGGCATATCAATAGAATCTTCTTAATGCATGAACTCCTTCCAATATCTTTTATAGGCACATATTGCCTGTTTGTTAGCCATTCTCATTCATTGTGGATGTGTTCTCACTTGTATTGATACAAAAACAACTTGGTTTCCTTTTTTCTTTCTTTCTTTTTTTTTTTCTTTTTGAGGGAAACTACGGTGGGGGTTACCCACCTGAATTCACTCATTGGTTGCATGTTTACAGGCTCTGCTGCTTGCAAACAATCACATAGAAGACAGAGATGATTCCCTCAGTTTAGAGTCAGAAACGCACCGGCAGTGGAAGGTATGATGCATGTTTTTGGAAAAGAAAATGATGCATTTACCAAGGGCAAATTACTCTGTTTGTTATGGTTGATACAGAACTGAAAAGCATAAATATTTACATTTAATTGTGCTTTAGAACATTTGTTCTCCATCTTGGTAGAAAGTTTGATCTTGTGAGTTCCTACAGGAGGAGCTGAAGTGGGATGAGATGCTGATCAGACGCTACCAAGGGAGAGAGGTTTGGCATTTGCCCGCTGCAGGTGATTACGATTGGACAGGAGTGTTTAGTGTGATGCTTATATCAGTTGTGGTGATGTGTTCACGCAGTCGTTGTGGATCCACCGCCGGTTCCTCTCACAGTGGTGGATACAGCAGTTGCTCACCATTGAGGAAACCTGCCTCTCGTCCACATCTCTGGTGGATGCGTTTGTGGCCCAGGAGATACACCTGCTGGCGGAGTGCCTGAATGCCCCTGTGGATGAGTTTGAGGAGCCATGTGTCCAAGCAGAGCTTGCAGCATTCTACATTCTATGGATATCAAAGGCAACCCACCACCTCTTGGACCCAGCTTGCATAACAGTAGCTGTGCACGTGCTAGAATGGCTTATTTTTATCATAATTTGAAAACCTGAACTACTTTGTGGTCTATTGGATGCAGCAAGCCCCAGCCGTGAAGGAGAAGCTGGAAGGGAGGCTACATTCCATGGGGAGGCTGGAGGAGGTGCTGGGAAGAGCTTGCAGGCCGGAGAAAAGGAGGCTGTTGATGAACCTGCTGGGCCTGGCTGTTGATGGATCCTAGTTCTAGCGACGACATGACATGACATAACATTTGTATAACGATGAGCTCAGGCCTAAAGAATTCTCTCCGTTTTTTTGTGAAATGAAATGAAAGATCCTCCTTGCTGCCCCCATCACTGGTGCTCACCACCACTACTATTGGTCCGCACTCCCAAAACACACACACATGCCAGACAACATGTTCTATAGTAGCTCACAAAACACATGAGTGAGAACCGGTCTCATAACCGGATGAGGCTCCCCCTGACGTGAAGTCAGTGGGACATACTCACTAACGTGTGGGCCATCCGTCACTACAGCCCAAATGTAAGTGACTGTCCCTCTGACTTCAGAGGAACCGGTTCCCTCATAACCTGAAACAGGCTAGGTTGCCTAATAAATTGATGCAGTAAGTGAAAAAAATGGCAACACATGTTTTCAAGTATCAGGGACGATCATTTTTACTTAGATTGACGACGCGAGATGGATGTTATCGGATTGAACAAAGAGAATATTTCTATAATATGAATCCCTTTTTCACTTAAATATCATACATCCCTAAATGGAATATAGCCATAAGTATCACCTTGGAGACGATATCATTGTTTACATGTCACAAAACCTAGAGTTGATATTGAGCTTGGAATATCCAATTGGTCGTCCCTCATTGTAAAGACATATTTTTAGATAATAATAGGAATATTTTATTAATCGCAACCATGCTATGTAAGAGTATGAATATTGAGCCCCTACGAAAATTCATATGCACACCACTCATTTTTTATCCTCACCTTGAGTTCGAAGAACAAGAGAACATATGGACCCTTGAAGAGAAATGAAGTTAATTTGCACTCCGCTGCCAGTTGCAACAAAAGTGTGTATGTAACACAGTATAACCCAACACAATAACACCAGTTCACTACCTATGTCCCTTGTGAGGCGGACAGAACTAAAGCTATGGCGATCGATGAGGATGCTAAAAGTACACTATATGTGGCCGGCTAGGAATTAGAAGGTGGTAAACATGTCTGCCTGCCTCTGATGATTTAGTGCCTAGGAATGTGATCAGTAGAGTCCAAGCGTGCTCCTCCTAGGCAATGAACTCTTGGAGGAACGACCCTTGGGAACAACATGGGGATTGGGTCGGCTGAATTGGTAATTACCAGCTCCGATTTGATGATCATTCCCTGATCTGGACCTTGTGCTCAGGTTCCTCTGCAGTAAGATCTCGTCCCTCCTCGAGCCATGGCCACTCACATCATGCATGTCCATACCGGAAATGCTCCTCCTCGCACTACTGCTCCCGCCGCCGCCGATCATCGCCGCCATGCCTCCGCTGAAAGAGCTTCTGGCGCTTATGCTGCTGTTGCACCGGAGCATTTGCCCATTGTACCCTCTCGCACGGAGCTCAGGCCATGGGTACTCTACTTCTTCTCCCGCACCTGCTGAGACGGAGAATGGCCCGTGCTCAGCTTCAGCAGGCTTTCTAGTGCTGCTGCTGCTGCTCTTCTTATGTATGAGGCCCCAAATGCTCCATCCCTTGATCCCCTTCTTAGCAGGCTTCTTGTTATTATTATCCATGGTGCGGTGATCCCGGAATGACGCCGAACCAAAGCTGCTCCCACTGTACTGATGATGATGGACAAGAATGCTGCTCTGGGCTTGATAAAACTCCGCGGCGGCGATGGCCGGCGAGACCCTGGCATTGGTCGTCATCCTGTCGACGTTGGCATCGGAGAATGAATTGCGGCCGGAGGCGGCGGAGCGGTCGACGCTGCGCCGCCTCCTGCTGGAGCTGGAGGAATCAAAGTAGTAATCCCTCGTCTGCGCGCAGCCGCCCGGCATTGAGCTGTAGTTGTCGTAGTCGTAGAACAAGTCTTCCTCCACGGGGATTTGCCCATCGGAGCGCGGGATAGCTGGCGGCATTGATTCCTCTTCCGGAGCAAATAACGAGAAGCTCGGGTCCAGCTGGTCGACCCGGAAGCTGTGCTGCCGGTGCCGGCCGGGCATGGGCTCCTGTTCCTTCTTGGGCTTGTTCTTGCGGCGCCATTGCTGCAACTTCTTGCCCAGGAGGCCCCCAACAAAGGACTTCCTGGATGCTGGTTCCATCCTCCTCTGCAGTTGCACGGCCTCCTCCTCCTCCTCTTCCTCCGGCACTGGCACCGCCATGGGTTCAGCAGCTTGGCCGAAGAGGTCGCAGGAGCGGCGCTGCGGCTCGAAATGGGAGTGGGCGGCGGAGCGCGCGTAGGAGAAGGACTTGCAGCGGCGGAGGTCGGCGGCGGAGGGAGGCTGGAGGCCGGCGAGGCGATCGCGGAGGCAGGCAGGGCAGAAGCCGGTGACGGCGACGCCAGGGTGGAGGCGGCACACGGACGGTTCCATATTCATATACCTGCACTAACTAGCAACTCTAGACTAGTGGTGGTCTTCTCACTCAAGGCATCACACACACAAAGAATGCTGGGAGATTAAAGGCTAGGAATGGAATGGAAATGGAAGAATGCATCCCTTGCTAAGCTAGCTTGTTGCTCGTGTTCTTTCTTTCACTGTGATCTTTGAGTAAGCTTAAAGGGGTGATGAGCTAAGCTGGTATGGCCTACTACGCGAGCAGAGGCAGGCAAAAGAGCAAGACACGGTCGTCAGAGACAGGCAGACACACACGCGCGCACACAGCACAGCCTCATCTCATGCTCCGCTGCTGCCGCTGTCCTCTTTTCCTTTTTCCTTCTTTATTATTTACGCTTTCACTTTTGCTTTACTGGCCCGATCTTCAGTGTGTGTGTCTCTCTCGATCTCTTTCTGATCATGTTGCATTGGACTCACATAGCATAGCTAGCTCAGCTCTTGTCCTTCTCCTATACATGCAGACCGCAAACAACATGCATTTGTCTTGTCTACCAGTTTCCACTGCTTTCGGCCATCTGCCCTTCCATTCCGTTTCCTTCTTTAGCTTTTCATTTCATATATTATCCTATCCCTTCATGCTTACTACATATGACTAGTTAGTTTCCATGCCTGCTGGGACCATGCATAAATGTCTTCACACGACACAAGCATATATCTCTCTAACTGTATATCTCTTCTCTCTCTCTCTTTTTTTTTCTCCTTTTGTGGAAGATCTTTACGGCTAACTGTACATTTAATTAAGTTCTTGCTCCACCAAAAGAAAAAAAAAAATTAAACTTGTCAGCTGGCCAGGCTAGAAATCTATATTCCTTCAAATGTATGCCTCTTGTGCATGACCTGCTGTTTGAATGATTTGATTTTTGTTGACACACAAACACGCACACATGTTATAGCTGAAATTGATGTGTCGACGATGGATCAGACACAGCTAGCAAAGAATTAGCTGGATGGACCAGGCCCAGCCAACCATGCTCGCAAGAGGTATAATGATGATGATAATACTCCCAAGAATGCATAGCATCATGAACGATCGATTATAATTATTCCAGCCAAGCACGCACGCTTTGACTAGTAGTAACTATTGTACTAGCTAGCTAGATATGTGTTATTCTTCAGGCTTCACCATCCATCATTCCACTAGTGCTGTCCCAGCTGAGCTGTAGCTAATTTCCATGGATGGGGTCGGAGCTCCATCGACCTAATTAAGCAGTGATTCAATGTAACGGGGTAGTAGATTATCTCGGAGACGCATCCTGACAAGCAACGTTAACACAAAGATCAAATCAGGGCCCAGTCATTATATTAGCAGTATATTGTTAAGTAAGAGATAGATCCCAAGCGGATCGGCCGGATCTCTAAAAGAAAAGTAAAAGAGGAGAAAGATCGACAAGTCACAGATCGAGTGAAACAAGACAAAACCGCATGCCGGGTAGTATCTAACAACGTATGCGTGCGTATAGAAAGAATAGCAGGCACAACCTTCAATTATATTCTCTCCCAGATGTCTCTCTCTAGTCTCTGTACGTACTATGTATATATATACAACAAGTCGCTCTCTGGAAGGCGATCTGCTTTGCCGATCACCTTTGCTTTGCACCATTTCCAACGATTCTTTTCTTTCAATTCCATTTCTGGTCCACCACAGAACCGTACTTCGGTTGGGCGCTCAATCCTGATTCTGTTTCTTTTCAGAACTCAACTTTCTTGCTTCTCGTTCAAATTTGCATTCGAATGCCATCTGCTCGCCAACTGCCATTCCTGGGCGAAACGATCCATTTACCTTTTCCTTCCTTAGAAAGTCGGGAACATAGCTATCGATGTACTTGTTCCAAGATCATCTCAGATCCAGTAACCAAGAAAGATGGATCAAGGGCAATTTTAGTTTACTAGCTTCCAGTCAATCAATCGTTACTTCATAGTTAAAAGAGACAAATGTATTTAGGCACCGACAGTATAAACGATTCATCAAGTATACAGAATGAAAATACAGTGTCACAAAATCTTTACTTGAAAAATCAATCCAGAGATAAGTATTAGGTGGGAACTCATAAGTACTGGTTCACAGAATTGAAACTACACACTACGTAGTAAATCTTGCCTCCCAATGTAAACAATTTATCCCATTGTTGCAAATCATTTCGAAGCAAGCATGCAATGCACTATTAGTAGACAGGTATGACTACTGCTCTAAACTTGCATGGACAGGTATGTGATACAAAAATATCAGTAGAGCTGAGGTTCATAATTTTTTTTCCAAAGCAGATCGCCTAGCATTGCAAAACTGGAATGGTAAACTGTTTTTCTGCTAGGTTTATATTGGAACGTCAAACCTGAAATTATGATGTGATTCGGAACATATTATGCATCGAAATCTTTACCTTGCATTGAAGGATTCTCCTGATAACCTGGACCCTGGTACAATCAATGTGGAGGACGATTGTAACAATCTCAGCTCTACTTCACTCCATCACCACAGACTGCTAAAACATTAAAATCATTCAGGGATTGAAGACACTCCGGCACATGAATCAATGTTTGTTCCTGCATAGTTCCAAAAAGGAAAATACTTTGCTGATTGAGACATGTCACGTAGCCTTGTGAAACTGGAATAAGTAAACAATTTGCTAGATTAATATTGGGCTATCAAACTCGAAGGAAAACCTTGAAGTATTAGGATGGATGGCCATGGTGCAAGAACTCAAATTCCAGCAAAAATAACATCCAGGTATTAAACAGAGAGTGCAATGAGTATAATTAACAGGCTTAATGACACTAACAGTGACCTATATATACATGCACTCCGAGAGTGGCATTTTATGCAAGTTAATAATATGAAGAAATCCATCTTACACCGTCAATGACCACAAAACCAAGCCGCCAAGCCAAGGGAAGCAGAGCACACACATGTCAAATCATCAAATACCTAGGAAGTCAGCCTCTTGCTGCTTCTGTATCATTCTGCAACAAGTCACAGAGACATGCCATCGTGTTCTCATCTCTACCATACCCATGACAGGCACATCC
Organism: Eragrostis nindensis; assembly: GCA_012490785.1. Lineage (NCBI taxonomy): Eukaryota > Viridiplantae > Streptophyta > Magnoliopsida > Poales > Poaceae > Eragrostis > Eragrostis nindensis. Next base: position 568,443 of record JAAXCT010000284.1, read on the forward strand.
CAACCACACAACAAAAGAGAGGTTCAAAAAAAAAAAAAAAACCAACACAACAAAATGTTCCATCTAGTCCATACACCTTTATCCATCAGCAATCTGCACTCTTCAACATATGTGCCTTTCTTTCCTTTTTCCTGGAAGAAACATCCAAGAAACTCTTAATATTAAAAAAAAAAGAGTCTTAACAGATTAACGGCCATGATAGAGCCGCATAAACAAATCTGATAATATCCATTGATAGCAGCTTGCTGAACTTACATTGTGGATAAACCTAGCTCGTCAACTGACAATGGTCCGTTACATAAATCCATCAATCAACGGAGCACTTCATTCCAGTTCACAAGCTAGGAGGCAAAGCATCATCAGGACAAAGATGTTGCAAGTTTACCTTCTCTCTGTGGATTATCCTGTGTACCATACAGCACATGAGCACAGTACATAGAGACTTTGTTTTGTTTCAGTTTCCATTCTTGTAAATAAGGCTTGCCTTCTACTTGGGCGCTATACATACATACTATCATGGAGGCCAAAAATATATTCATAATTTCAGATAATATGCATGACTATGTTCCTATGTGGTACGTCTATGTACATCAATGCACTATATATATCAATGCGATTGCGGTTTGCTTGTGCATAATTAAGATACGAGGACAATGTGAACTGCAGTTACTTAAAATGTGCATGTGGAAAGGAACGAGAGTGATCCAATTGCGAGTTTAATAGCAAGTGCTATTTTTAGTAGGGAGCACGAGGGAGGTCGAGGACAAGTACAGGCAACCGAACCCCCTGGCTGAAAGACCTACGACTACTGCAGGTAGATGCAGTGGTGTGGTGTAGTTAACTTGGATCAGTTGTTGATTCGGCAAAGCATCAGCCAGACAACCCAACTCAACCCATGGAACAAAGAGATTTTATTGTTATCTGGCTAATTTCTGATGAAACTGCAGGTAAGTGAACGAATAAACTAGATATCACAAGGGCATTGAATTGCAGACTCAGCTGCAGACACATTTCCTACCACAGCTAGCTATCCTTGGTGAGCAAGCTATGCAGCTAGGAGTGGGACCCAATGTGTCTGATTCACACACCATCAACGGACACCCCGGTTCACTGTCTGATTGCGGCTTGCGCATCCACACAGGGTATATGAAAACACTAATATTTGAATATTTGAACTGAAAAACCTTCATACAGTCCTACTGTAGTTTCAATATTGGCTTTCCTAATGTATATTCACAATAACCTGGGCAGGTGGATTAAGGCTGAATGTCGAAAATGGCAAGACGTACATGCTCCGCATTATCAACGCTGCTTTGAACGATGACCTCTTCTTTAAGATTGCCGGGCACAAGTTAACTGTGGTCGAGGTTGATGCAGTCTATACTAAGCCATTTAAGACCGATACCCTGCTCATCACCCCGGGGGCAGATTACCAATGTCCTTCTCACTGCTGACCAAAGTGCTGGCTGCTACCTTTTCTCAGTTTCCACCTTCATGGACGCCCCAGTGCAGGTTGACAATGAAACAGGCACCGCTACCTTGCACTATGCTAACATAAGGTGCTTGATTTTTCGTAGTCTAACACAAGGTGCTTCATTTGTCATATTCCAGGTGTTTGGTTTATGCATCGCCATTTCGAGGCGCACACATCATGGGGGCTAAAGATGGTCTTTATGGTGGACAATGGGAAAAGACCGAGTGAGACTCTGATACCCCCACCCAAAGATCTTCCTCGGTGCTAGGAACAAGTGATTGAACTATAGCTAAGTGGTTTTGAGCTGATTGCAAGAAGAGTAATTGGTTTTTGGTACCATATATCAAAGCCAAAAGCTGGAACCATGAAACTTTGAACAGATCTGCGCACTATCTTAGTGTTTTTTTTTCCTCTGAGGCACTTTTTTCTTTTTGGAACTTTTTTAGCTGTTTTTCCCAACTCTATACACGACAACCAGGTTGCAATCAGCTTGTCACAATTTTTTTTCGTTTCTTCTTCTTTTTTGTATATTTTGGTACGCCACATGAATTTTGACCATTTGGTTGAACTAGATTAATCTCTGTTTTGCATTTAAGGTTTCCATTTTTTAATACTTCCATGGAAGGTAAGTACTCGGGCTCTAGAAGGTAGATAAGAAACAATTGATCCAGGAAGCTGCAATTACTAACTTAAGTGGGACAAAAACATTTAAAGAAAAATTAAAGAGAAAGAAGCACGCGCTAGTTGTGCATCAAAGCATTCAATGAATGAAATGAGTTGGCTTATAGCAAGCACAAAAGCAACCATCTGAATGTATACTAAACTTGTGAAATATATGGCTATATGCACTTTCAGTGGCCACTCCTATGTGCTAACTTAGTAAACGCATTCACAAGATTAAATAACAAATAAGCAGGTCTGACTTATAAAACAAAGCATAACAATAAGTCAATACTGCTTGTGACAGGCAGTTCAAGTATGTACCTGGCAATGTGCCAACTGCTGCTGTATGTTCATTGCCCAATATCCAAGAAGCATATGCATATCTCCAGTGATGCTAAAGCTACAAATTTTTGAGGTGTCAGAAAATCAGGATCCCAAGAAAATGGAGATCAACCAAGTGAGCAGAATCATGCTGAAACATGAGTATTTCCAGAAGAAAATCTGAAATAATTCTGCTATCCCATTTGCCCTCAATCCATGAAGAGTAGCCAAAGGTTCGGCAGAGCTCCTGCTGCCATTTTACTTTAATGCCCAAAAAATGAGTAGCCAAAACTAATGACAACACTTTTGCATGTATCCCATCTCGGCGGCAGGAATCGGTTGAGAAGCTGGGGGCACTTGTCGAGGCGAAGGGGCGTGGAGCACCCGGCCGCCGGTGCGGAGGTGCTTATCATCGACCGTCAAGGATGGCCTTGAGGTAGTCTCCGTGGAGGAGTTTCAACACGACAGCGTGCTTGAGATTGAGGGGAAGCGACGAGTCTCTGGTGGCGGCGCCGGAGCAGGCCGTCGGCGGCGAGGTCGGGAGTGACGGAGGTGGCGGACTGGCGGCGCACACAGCACCACGGGGCGCATCTGGCGGGCCCTCGGTGTTCACCGCTTCGCCGGCCCATTTTTCTTTCTCTCGCTAAGGAGTGGTTTGGTTGGGCCCAGATATCGGCCCATTCTGTCCTAACGTGGATCATTCCCGACCTGCTTGACTGACATGTCTGTTTAAAGGACATTCCACGGCCCATTCATTCCCTCTGTTCCATCTTCCAGGGGAGTGCGACATCCATCCATCCTTTGGTTACCCATCTTCCCCGACTCCGGTGATGCGCCGCCACTGTTGCCAACATCACGGAGAAACCTGCCGGGAGGATTATCCGGGATCGGAGGCTCCCCAGAAATGGACGGGATGCAAATGATGAATGGTAGCTAGAGCACGGCCGCTGGAAGAGAGAGAGGTATGGTATGGGGCCCCACAAGCGTGCATGTATTGTAACAAGTATGTCTCTCGTTCATTTTACTACCTCTAAATATCTGCATTGTTGAATTAACTCTCTAACTTAAATATATTTTTTTTACAATTACACATTACAACTCGGACACTCACAACGCACGCACACTCACTCCTATAAACGCCACATACGCAAATCCTATCCCAATAAGCATCTTCAAAGACTGAGTCAGCAAATCCTCGAGATTGCCGAAGTCACCACTGGCGTCTCGCTGTCGACGGCCACGTCACCTCCTGCTAAACGCACAACGCCGTTTAGATTTACTATCTCAAACTATTTAGATTGGCTCAATTCACCTTTTAGTGTTTTTTTTCCCTTTTTGCTTCTCTTGCATGTGTTATGTTTGAAGTTCAAATTTTGTAGGATGGTAGATGACATATGTTAAAAAATTCATCTAAAATTCATAATGACCAAAATTTAGTTTAAAGAGTTTGACAAACAACGAAAATGCTTGAGGTGAGTAAAATAAACTTCTTGTTCAAACTACTGCAACCCCTGGGAAATTTGGAATTGAAGCACTGGCCACCACCGGGTGGCTGGCGGGAGGCGAGAAATGAATTATGCAGTCCTCTCCTCCCACTATCGCTATAGCAGTCGTCTCATTGGCTAGTTCGGGTTGGGCATGCGGATGTTGATGGTTGAATTGAATTAGGGTGTGTTTATGGTGCTGCCGTTCAGGGTGGTGCATGCCGCCCGGCCGGGAGTACTGTACTGCACCGCCGCAGCACTGTACCTACTGTACCAATTCTACTCTATAGGATGGATGTCATGTGCTCCTACTGTCCTTGCTGCCGCTGCAATTTTAAGTTTACCACCATGTTCATGACCACCAAGCAATAAGCCATTATATTAGTGACTATGAAATATAATGGCCACAGTTAAGGCTATGACGTGGAGTAGTAAGTACGTTTTCCTTGTTATTTGGTCTAGCGTGCGTTATGATGCCGTTGGCCGACGGGGTTTGGCAGGGAGAATAAATACGCTGCACTAGTGGTTGATGTACTAGCAGCCAGCGACGCTCATGCTCATGGCCCCGCCTCTCCCCTCCTTGTTGGTTTCCTAGGAGGCTGCTGAACTGCGCTGCGAGTAATAACCGATCAAGTCTCAGTGTAGTGGCGTGCAATAAAGTAAGCGAGGTAAGTAGGCAGCACTACGCGCCTCCGGCTCCAACAATACCACTGCTGCTTCTTCGCTTCAGCAACATCACCCACTCTACTTTTGCTGCAACTTGAGGAGAGGCAGCTCCGTGTGTCCATCACTGCACCATTGGAGATCGAATCAGGGAAGAAAAGGGGATCGGGGTTGGTGAGCGGCAGATCGATCCGAGAGGATGCTCGGAGGCCGGCCGGTCTTCGTGCTGTTCGGCTCCTCCATCGTGCAGTTCAGCTTCAGCAACGGCGGATGGGGCGCCGCGCTCGCCGACATCTACGCCCGCAAGGTGATTGATCCGTTTCTCGTCACTTCGTCCTCCTCTCAATTGCATATTCCTGTCTATGGAGTAGCACCTGCTGGTCATGTCACATTCCACTGGACAGATCAGCCCCTCTTCTTCCACAAATATGAAGTGAAAGGTTCGGTCCAATCAACAGACATGTGCCGTTCGCTTTAACATGCCTTGATTTGGATGCCCTCTTTTTTCTTACATCTTGCCCAGTACCTCAATTTGCAGCCTCATAAATATCCATGCTGCTATGTGTTTTTTAGTACTATGGATAAAATTAATCAATTCCATGCTAGCAGTGCCTTGTTGCTTCTTTTTAATTGAGCGACATTCAAATCTACCTTAGCTACTCATGAATTGTTTCCTAAGTGACCTTGCTGTAAAATTCCAGTGAAATAACAGATGCTCTGGTGGTGACAGTGACTCAAGGTTTGTGTTTCAGCACAATCGGGGCCAATCCACCGTTCCTTTTAATCCTCTCATATTATTTATATAAGCTCTCGGGTACTTTTTCGGCATGGCTGCACTCTAAATAAAATAAGAAAGGCAAATGTGCCAAAAACGGACTTTTCTTTTTACCTTTTTATGTCCCATTGATAACCTTGAGCTGGATGGATGTGAGCAAACATCTCAAGGGTATGCTACATTGTGGAAAACAGCGAAAATTGAGATATAGCTCGCTGTTGTAACTTCTTATGTATCTCTCATCATTCAAAGTTTTGGCAGTTTTATGATCTGCTCTATTTGCCATCAAAAGGAAAAATTCCTTGTCTGTTCGCTTCCTCTAGTGTAGTATAACTAAGTCTCAATATTGAGTCTTGTGTTTATGTTGGGCGTGTCCTTTTGTACTTTGTTTTGCTCCTTCTTAATACAAAGACGGGCGGTTCTCCTGCGTGTTCGAGAAAAAAGTCTCAATATTGAGAACATGTACATCGTCCAATGTGTGTTGATTAGGGATCCAGCGATTCTAAAATCATCCAGTTTTTCAAAATCACCTTTGACCAGTTCAGGACTATATTTTCATCTATTTTCAAAGAAGGTCAATTTCGATTAATGCTGTTGAATATCTTAACTTTTCCAAAAAGGGTTCATTTTTGTTACGGCTTGTGATGGTGAATTACTGAATTAATTAGCAACTAGTTGCAATGCAAAATTTTGAATATTTTACATCCTGGAATCCTGTTCAGTTTTTGAAATGCATATATTTCAAAAGGCAGCAAGAAAAATTAGAACATAAAAGCCAGGCCAGCTGTTGAGATACCAACATGAAAGCTTTGAGTTCACCTTAAAGTTTATCTACTCGGAATAGATAAACTTGGTGAACACAATATTTCACATCATAGGTCAATAAGCTCTAGGGTGAATTGGCTTATGATCGAAACTAATGGAAAACAGTTTTACTTCACTAATACATGTGTCTTTTTGCTACTCATCCAGGCTGATATCCTTCTTAGAGGATATATTGGCTGGAACACAAGGCGAGCCCTTCAAGTGATGGACAAAGTGTTCCCCAAGGTATTTACCTTTTATCTAATCCCAGATGTCTTTGAGACTGAAGATCATGTTTAGTAAAAGCGAATTCAACATATCGTAATAGTTTTTATTGGACTTTGAGTGCATTAATTATCAGCATATCGTAATAGTTATCAAATTTTTGTTAATGTTTCTCCGTAGTACCTGTTCTACATTGCAAGAATACATTCTCCACAAAAAGTTATGGTCTGGCTTATTCTTTTGTTCCTCAGCTGCACCTCCAGCGAATCTTATATACTACAGTTTTGGTCCTGTGTTACAAGCATGAGTACATGACTACCATGTTTAAGAAATTATTCCTTTCAATTTCTCAATGCACCGAACTATGAAAAAGAAGAAACCTGCTAATTCCCTGTGTTTATGTCATCAGTAGCCAAGCCTATACCATGTATCAGTTTATTTCAAGTTTGAAATCATTCCTAAGAATATTGAACTTCAAAATTCTATGGAGTTTGTTTCCATGTTTACCTTGTTTTATCCTCGGACATTTGTTTATCTTCTGGTTTCCGCAAAGAAACTGTGATCTCACATTATGTTAAACTGCTGATTTTGCTTGGGGATCAGATTCATCATATCGAAAATGGTTAGTTCTTTGAATAGTCCTTAGCTTCTTATATAGCATAAGTGTACGTATTTTATCAAGAAACGAATAATTCTATGACTGTAGGTGAAAAAATAGGGGGTTGTTGGCCAATTTTCACTTACTTTGTGTGCTTTCTCCATTTGCCTTAGGATGCACCGGTGCAGCCATCTCTGGTAATAGTTTATTTTGGGGGGAACGACTCCATTGCTGCCCACCCGTCTGGTCTTGGACCTCATGTGCCAATAGATGAGTACATTAGCAACATGAGAAAGATTGCGGAACACCTGAAGGTAATATGGGGATACGATGCATGAGCTCTTGGACTTGGAGTGATTGTGCACTTACTCGGTTGACTGTTGGCTTTGCGTTTTCAGAGCCTGTCTGAGAAGACTCGGGTTATTTTCCTCAGCTGCCCACCTCTGAACGAGGAGATGCTTCGGAAATCAACAAGGTGACATTCGCGTGTTGATGACCTGCTGGTTTGAATGTATTGCTGAGATGAGTGGCTTTGCTGTCCCTTACTGGAATACGTATATATGCAGCAGTACTATACTGAGCGAGATCGTCCGGACAAACGAAACTTGCCGTTTGTACTCTGACGCATGTGTATCTCTTTGCAAAGAGATGGACCTGAAGGTCGTTGATCTTTGGAATGCCATGCAGAAAAGGGAAGACTGGATGACGGCCTGCTTTACGTGAGTGCATCTCTCTCTGTACGTTGGCCTGTTTGTTCATGACATTCGTATAAAAATGGCCTTTTTTGCTCAAAAAAAAAAAGAAGATAAAACTGGCCTTTTTGCAGCGATGGGTTGCATTTGTCTGAAGAGGGGAGCAAGATAGTGGTGGAGGAGATTCTGAAGGTCCTCAAGGAAGCAGATTGGGACCCATGCTTACACTGGAAGGCGATGCCGACGGAGTTTGCAGAGGACTCGCCCTACGATCTTGTCTCCTCCAGCGGCGAATCCACCGTGAACCCCTCCGAGTGGATCATCCACAGGACGATACCGTGGGACTGACGCACACATTTCTGAAGATGGATGTCGTGGGCAAGAATAATTAACGAGCTGGATGAATGAATTCTGATGTGCTGTAAGGGGATCCCAATATGATTCAAGTTCTCTCTCTCTCTCTCTCTCTCTCTCTCGGCACAATTGAGTTGAAAGTTTTCATAATTATATACCGTGCTAGCTACAACACCTCATTTGGATTTGAATGGTTGTATAATTTATATTTATTTATTTGAAGCCTTTACTAGAGGACAGCAGCAGGATTGGCGCTTAAACTTCTTCTGTGCAGATGCCCTATGCATGGAGTAGATTCCATTTTTTTTTTTTGGAAACTGGATGACTTTTATTACTCAGGGTAGTAGATTCCATTTGGTGGTACCTCAATATTTCTTTTTTATTTGTTAGTTTTTTTGCGGGCAATTTTTTATTTGTTATGATTTGTGGTAGGCACGCTTTGCTCCGCCTCTTAATAATGATGCATTAGCGACACGAGCTGGTGTCCACGTCCATGGCGTACCTGTTCCACCCACCTTTTCATTTGATGAATTGAAATGAGATTTTTTTTTTGTGTATATAGATATCTTCTTCATATATATATAATATTTTTTTTGAGAACCATATATATATAATATATAAAAAGACGATTCGGCGAGCCGGGCAGGGCCTTGGCAGAAAGAGACAGAGAGGCCCGTTAACAAGTGGAGTGGGTTGGCCCCGGCCCAGCCCATTTCCTCACTCATCAAGGAGCGAGGGAGGAAGGGACAGGAAGCATCTGGAGTCAGTAGCGAAGCAGGACCGCCGCCATCCTCGTCGTCCCCAATCCAATCCAACCCAACCCAATCCCTCTTCCCTCTTCCGCCGCCACCGTAAAAACATGGCTTCCGACGACGGCTCCGGCGTTGTCGCCCTTTACGGCGGCGGCAGCGGCAACAAGGTGAAGGTGGTGGACGCTTCCTCCAAGCCCCCCGCCGCCACCTTCTCCGTCAAGGTGGGCCTCGCCCAGATGCTTCGCGGCGGCGTCATCATGGACGTGGTCACCCCCGAGCAGGCGCGCATCGCCGAGGAGGCCGGCGCGTGCGCCGTGATGGCGCTGGAGCGCGTCCCCGCCGACATCCGCGCGCAGGGCGGCGTGGCCCGCATGTCGGACCCGGGCCTCATCCGCGACATCAAGCGCGCCGTCACCATCCCGGTGATGGCCAAGGCGCGCATCGGCCACTTCGTGGAGGCCCAGATCCTGGAGGCCATCGGCGTGGACTACGTGGACGAGAGCGAGGTGCTCACCCCCGCCGACGACGCCCACCACATCAACAAGCACAACTTCCGCGTCCCCTTCGTCTGCGGCTGCCGCGACCTCGGCGAGGCCCTGCGCCGCATCCGCGAGGGCGCCGCCATGATCCGCACCAAGGGCGAGGCCGGCACGGGGAACGTCGTCGAGGCCGTCCGCCACGTCCGCTCCGTCATGGGCGACGTCCGCGCCCTCCGCAACATGGACGACGACGAGGTCTTCGCCTACGCCAAGCGCATCGCCGCGCCCTACGACCTCGTCATGCAGACCAAGCAGCTCGGGCGCCTCCCCGTCGTCCAGTTCGCCGCGGGGGGAGTCGCCACCCCGGCCGACGCCGCGCTCATGATGCAGCTCGGCTGCGACGGCGTCTTCGTCGGCTCCGGCATCTTCAAGAGCGGCGACCCCGCGCGCAGGGCGCGCGCCATCGTGCAGGCCGTCACGCACTACTCCGACCCGGAGATCCTGGCTGACGTCAGCTCGGGACTCGGCGAGGCCATGGTCGGCATCAACCTCTCCGACCCAAAGGTCGAGCGCTTCGCCGCCCGCTCCGAATAGCTTTCCTTGCTGCGATTTGTTGGTTGCTTCGAGTCTGATGTGTCTGTGTTTGGAACAAAGAGAAGAGTTCATTCACATTGCTATGCATTTTTGCGACTCATGTTTCTGCCCGTATCTTAGTCAATTGGTACAATGTTGTTTCCCTAGATTTATGTTGCAATTCGGTTCAGCATTTATGTTTCATTTCGCTCCCCAGCTACTTCCAAAAACCCAGAGTGTTCTTGCGCATTTTACATAAACCTTGCAAATGAGAGCAAGGTTCACCTTATCGATGCAACCATTCCAATCGAGCCGGACCTGTCAAACCGATCAAAACCGATGAAAACCAGGCAAAATTCTTCAAATTTTCAAATTCATTTCAAATCAAAATAAAAAAAACCGGTAAACCGAAGAAACCTAACTGGACCGGTAAAGCAACACCCTCTTTTTCTATGTATGAATGCAGGGCAGTAGCTTGCTTGAACGGTCATGTTCATGAATACACAAGTGCCTAGTATCTTGCCATCCCTATCGTTCATCTCACTAAAATGGAGCTACCGAAGGAAAAAAAGAGAAAGGAGTACACCAATGCTATTCTTCCTCACCACTCTCAACACAAACAACATCCTTATCTTTCATTTTCATCTTCTTAGATCCATGTTCATCGCCGATCTCCTTGCCTCGATTACTTCCCGAATTGGTATGGGACCTCATCAGCTCAACAATCCTGCTGCCGTACTTTGCTGTCTTCACCTTCCCTATAACCTTTTCTAGCTGCAGGAGATGTAATGCCCATGTTATATGTCCAGCAAAATGTACACCTGGGGAGGGGCACGGCTTGCATCAAATTCAAATCTCACCTCGGCGAGTGTGGTTGGTTTTTGGCAGCTCAGGAGTGAAATTTGTTGCGCAGAAAGAACTGCATGGGGGAATATGACCCCATTACTAGTGGACGACAGCTCTCTACGCAGTTCATCAAGTTTGGCTTCCAAATCACTCATCCGACCTCTTTTTCTGTCTTTAGATCTAACACCTCTATCTTGAGAGGCAACAGCAATCTCAAGCTTGACTACTCTGTTCCCTGTGTAAAAGGCAACATAACCACCACATTCCGTAATCATCCAAATGATTAAAAAAATAACACCACACAATAGCTCAAGCCAGGCACACAAATTCTGACTAATTGAGGAGTCAGAACTTGGAACTCTTCAGTAACTGTTGCATGTCAGTAAACCCAACTCACCATAATGGAAACATGAAAGGATTAAGAGAAAACAAACATTTACCTTGCAGTGCTGGCTTCCACAATGGTCCCAATGTAACATAAGCGTTTGTTGAATATGATGTGTGCTGAAATTCTTCTTTCTAAAAGTAGAAAAAAGGACCTTACTAATCATTGCTAATCCAATTAAAAATCACAGGGCCCAATAAAGTTACTAGATTGATAAATATAAGAAACTCTTTAGTGTATAAAAATAATCTGTAACAATATATATAAATGACGTATGGGGCAAATGGCATGGTACAAACATTTCTCAGATGTACAAGCTATAACTTTTGAGCACTGGATGGTAAGAAAAGTGTTTGTAAAGCTCATAAACTGTGATCATATATACTACAGAATGTAGAGAGGAAAAAGTTTATAAACCTTGTACCTCACGTTGTTTGCACTGTAACAAACATATCTACAGCACTATGACATCGCATACATAGATAAGAAGAACAAGTAAAATATCTAGTGGTTATAGAAAAATATGGTACCATAAATAGATAAGAAGACGCATTAAACAAAATGTGCATGCAATTTATTTGGAAGCGTAAAATGAGCTACACATCTACTAGACATGTGGTGCATGGTGCAGAATGTTATCAGTGCAGATTTGCACTCAGGATTCCCAATTTTTGACTTGTTCTGGCAGATCACAGTACCCACAATATTAGCAAACACTATATGGCTGTTTTTCTGCTTGCTTAAAACATGACACTTTACAGAGTCTGAAGGTTCATAATTTCAAATCTGTTCAGTAAATGTATTTAACGTTTACAAAAGAATGTTGACTATCTACAATTTTTTAACCAACTAATGTCAGATGCACAAGGGAGACCATAGATAAACTATCGAATTAACTAGGCACACATACCAAAACATGATCAAGTATGAGATGAATTATCAACTGCTCAATTTCTTCTTTTTTGAGGTCAGCAGCTTCATTGGAACGACCTGGTTGACATTATCAACTGAAATATAAGTTGCAATGACATATGACTTATATTAGAATAGAACACGCTGCAACAGCATCAATAAACAAAAAATATGCCAACTTGTGACACCGTAAAAGATTTTGTCTGAGAAGATATACCTAAACCTTTCCACTTTGCCTTGAACTTATCCACCAGCTGCAACAGCGTAGCTCTTTGGTCATTAAGTTGCATGTCGTGCAGAAGTGAAACTATAATTTTGGTATGGTCTAGACAAGAAGTCAAAGGAATTACTGCGAGAGACATGAACAAAGAGAATATATATATATATTTTTGAAATATAAAACAAGAAATGTTAGTCATCAATGCAAAATCATCATACAGGTGGCATCAATATCCTTGAGTTCAATACTAGAAGCACAATTGTCGCACATTCCTGCAAAAGGAAATCTGTAAAAATGGAAGTCCAAAAGACAAACACAAAATATTACACAAAATACCATTGCAATCCTGCGGGACCTCTCCAAAATGCTGAAAGAATGCACCATGGCGACAACTCCTCTTGGACTGGGAAATAAATAAACCTCAATTAGATTGTTGCTAACAAATGCAGTATGCATAGTGCTTAGGAAACTTCACGGAAGAACTTTGCAATTTTTCCTTCCAATCTATGAACTATTGTTCTTTCTTAATGTGAGAACTTGTATTTCAGAGAGAATATGAGTATTCTGTTACTTTCCATGGCCTTTTATTTCTTCAACTTCATGAAGTTGAATAGGCTCCATCAACAGTTCATGCAGCTAAATGTAGCACAATAACCGAAAGGTAGGTTGATCATTAAACCATTTGCACTGCCTCAGCGGCATTGATCAGTAAAGTAATACGTTGATGAACAAAAATGTTTGACATGACTGTGATATAGAAATGCTTGATTATATGGTTGTTTGTTACAAAGAGACTGAATCAATGAAATTTATTGTAGCGGGGGCTTAGACAAAGAAACTCTAAAATAAGTCTAACAACTCTAAAAATTAGTATAGCATCAGTAAGGATTGTGGGAGTTCACCTGACAGTACCGCACAATGTCATAAAGATTTTGCAGACCACAGTTTTCATAGAAAACCATTGAGCTCTGTTCATTGAAAAGATGGCACATGCAATGGTTAATGTTAAGGCCCATATTCATGGCTGTATATACATATCAAGAATAATTGCTGATTATGCCCTCTCTAATCCTGAGATTACTGTAACTGTTAAAATGAGAAACAAAATCACGATGTGAGAGAAGCAGAAAATGTAGACTTGCCTGCCGTGGAACATCACCAGGCCGATAATACAAAATACATTCTGAAGGTAATCCGTCCCGGCCTGCCCGACCACTCTCCTGAATACACGGGTCTATTAGAAGGGACTACTTGGATGGGTAACTGGCTAACTGCAGAGAAATGATACTAATATACCTGGTAGTATGTCTCCATAGACTTGCTAAGGCTGTGATGAATCACAAATCTAACTACAAAAAAGAAAAGAAAATGTATTTCTAAGATAATTAATTAAGACAATAAACATCCCGCTTGTTCCATATTAGATATCACCAGTTTCTATCCGCCTCAGGGACATGCATATGACTTAATAGGCCATGTTTTCAGCAGAAGGGCGTTTATTTAAATATTCTTGTATGAACAAATCTAGTAAACAGAATGGCTGAAACACTTCTCATGCCATAGCAGAAAAAGATGACACAATATTATAATTAGCAGAGGACAAACATGAATAACATGTCAAGAAGCAAGGATCAGGTAGAAAATTACAAGCATATCATTACCCATGTACTAAAATTGCTTCATGGAGAAAGACCAGCCCCTTTCAGCTTCATGACAAAAAGGAAAAGGTGATTTCTGGCAATCTGTAGGCCAATTCAATTTTTGGTTTCTCAATTTCTTTGAGTCTTAAAATCTTTGCAACCCTAAAATCCTGAGAGGCTTTTGCTACTGGACTCAGTCATGACAAGAGGCAAAATTTGATTTATTCCCAAAACCTGCCATTTCCTACAGTGCATAAATAGATTGGAAGTTTGAATGTGCATCCCGACTACAACAACCAAAACTGAACATACCATCTGGTTTGTTGATACCCATTCCAAACGCCACCTGCATGTTTAACACACAACAAAAAACAAATGTGAGGGCAAAAGTGGGACAGGATGCCCAGTCAGGGTGCATGGGGTGCTTATATTTCTTTTCTTTTTTTTGGGGGGGGGGGGGGGGGGGGGGGGGGGGGGGGGGTTCGAAGGGACTTACTGTTCCGACGATGACCTGTGATTTACCATTGCTCCAACTGTTGAAAAGAAACAGCGGATTACATTATGGTACTATAAGAGTTAAGAGTGCAATACCAACGAAGGCACTGAATTAGCAAAAACCGCGCAACAAAGTATATCATATTAATATCAGCCAAAAATGACAGCAATGATTTCCTTTTGCAGCCATTGCCACCCTCCTGCTTCCTCTACCACACAGCCGCCCCTCGTCTGCCATAGTACTATCACCACCCTCCTCTGTTATTGTGATTTCTCACCTTCTACTGCGCCTGGGCGGCTAATCTAGGCCAGGAGCAAGGATAAACCATGGCAATGCATGAGTGCCGGTAGGCTCAGATTTTTGAAATACTACGTTACACCATAGAAAAACAAAAGCCGGACCGTTCACCTAACCGCTCAAGCTACCGATTCACTGATTTAGTGGTTGAACATGATTCAACTATAAGATGTTGTTTATAATTTCACTACTATCACAATTAAATGTCCGGTGGTATGAGACCAGAGTTAAAATCCCCTTGAATCCCTCATTTCTTCATACTTAGCAAGATTTACACACTTATGGGCCTTAGTAGAAGAGACATGTGGCTGGATGACAGCCCATTTGTGGCTATACTATACCTGGTTTTGTCCGGTCTTTAGCGCCTAAAGCCTTTTAAGGGACCAATCAGCCAAGCTGCTGGTTCTCATTTCTTGATAGGTTTTCTATTCCGTGTGCTACACAGGGCATTCAGTATAGAAATCTAATGGACAGTTCCTAGTAGGTCATTATGTCTCTGCTTGAGAAACAATCATCTTGGTAAAAGATGTCACAGCCAGAGAAAAGTTAAGCAAAGGGGAGTGAACAAAGCTGATAAATACATTAAAGAGGAAAAGGAACTCATACATACCGCATATGGATTTTCTCACGAGAAATGATATCCATATCTGCATGATAATAATCTGCTGAAATACCCCTATCGCACAATTCTTTTGCGACCTGTTTGTCAACAAAGCACACAAAATTTAACACAGACACAGGATTATTGGTTTGACTGAGAAAATAAAAAAGACTAACCACAAAGACAAACATAAACTCATCATGTCATAACTTCTATGCTGATTTGACAAGAGTGTCATTACATGCCCAACACTATAAGAATCATGATTCAGGCTGTATCAGACGTTTGAACATAGTAAACAGTATCATTCGGTCAGAAAAAAAATGAAACCATACTTTCCAGTAGTTGAAAAAAGGAAAACAACAAATTTGTGCTGTTGCTTTTATCACCATTATAGTTTACAAATGCTGTTTTGATCACGAAACAAATTTCCAAAATTTTATGAGGGGATAACATAGGAGTACATGTAAATTTCACAAACTTAACAGAGAACTACAACTTCAAAGACATATTTCACAAAGCTATAGTTTGGCACTATCAAGAGTTGGCACTATCAAGAGCACAAGTACAGTTCTTTTTTTCGACGTGTACAAAATAGTGTATGTTTGTGCAATAAAATTAACCATTGTCCATTGGATCATATAAAACACATTGGTTCCAAAAATTAATGTTGTGGTGAACTCAAGTTTATACAATTCATTTTGCTCGTACATACAAAATGTACTTGCACAGTTGATTGAACTAATTATGCCTCCTTTGAAGAACTGAGGTCAACTATTGAGCAATTGAACTAATTATGCCTCCTTTGAAGAACTGAGGTCAACTATTGAGCAGTTCGATCAGAATCAAAAAGTCAAATAATTATCATAGAATTTAACTCAGAGTGTAAAACATATATCAGATAATAGGTGAGGCAGCAGCAATAGATATTGGGACACATACATTACAAATAAGTGAAACTTAATGATCTACACTCTGCCAACCTGTTCACATTCCTTCCTTGAAAAGCAATACACAATTCCAGATTCATTATTTGGGTATGATTCACTTAT
The DNA here is from genome assembly GCA_012490785.1 of Eragrostis nindensis. Taxonomy (NCBI): domain Eukaryota; kingdom Viridiplantae; phylum Streptophyta; class Magnoliopsida; order Poales; family Poaceae; genus Eragrostis; species Eragrostis nindensis. The sequence goes on from JAAXCT010000284.1 coordinate 584,749, forward strand.
AAAATTTGAGATCTCATCTATGACGACCTTTCCAACTGGTGATTTCTCAGTCACCTACATGATAAACAAGTATTAAAAGTATCATGATGCTAATTAAACTACACAAATCGCAGATTGAGAAAAGACATACCTTATAGAAAAGGTTGGGCCTATTAACTGTGCTGACAAACTTGACACATCTCGGGATATGAAGCATCTCTATTAAATCTGTTTGGACTTTACTAGTTGCAGTTGCCTGCACAGTATTGTAAGCTTCCAGCTCAGCACAATTTACTTCTTCTAAAATTGAATGTTATTTGCTTTTTCATCTTACTCACAGTTAAAGCTATCATGGGAACACTGGGGAATTGGATTTTCAAAATGCCAAGATTCTTGTAGTCTGGACGAAAATCATGGCCCCATTGGCTACAACAGTGTGCCTCCTGCATGATAAATTTGCACACAGCAATTGTAGATAAATTGCATCGTGCTTGAAAAGCCCACAATATATGATCGCGCATCGACAACTTCATCGCATCTAGTTAATAGGAAACAGGAAGTGATAACAAAGCTTTTGTATGCGTTAATAAAGCTGCGCTCAGATTATGATAACAAGCCACATACTCTCGTCCAAGTGGGAAATTTCTGAGTTTTATATAGGCAAAGTACTTACTGTGAGCACTTATTCTGAGAGGTACCAAGAGCAAGCAATAACACACACTGAAACCTCAAACATCAGAAAGGTGCTTTGTCATGTGGCAAAACAATGTATATCTGAGGAAACAAATTATGTAATGGTCCTACAAATTCAACTGCAGGTTCAGGCAACCATTCAATCTTGCATAGTTCAATGACAAACAATTTATAACTCATGCAAGAACAAAAATAAAAAGATCCTTTTCTAAGAGAACCGAGGATATATAAAGCTCATGAAATAGTTGAGGGAACTGCTGACAAATAGAACAAGTTTATCATCACTCACATCTATTGCAACAAGAGAAAGACGCCCAGCACGATGGCATTTCTCGAGCTTAGACATGAACCTTTTACTTTTCGATATCTTTTCAGGTGTCACGTATAATATCTTCAGTTCTCCTTCACCTTTATCAAGTGCCTTATAGATGAACTTCTCAACTTCCTTGCTGGTAGTTGAAGTTAGCATGTATGCTGGAATACCTAAAGCTGCCAGTCCCATGACCTAGAATGGTATAAATTTCCACGGATGAGTATGAGCATGCATAGGGCAACCAAAATGGTGTTTACAGTTTAACCACCTGGTCCTGGATAAGGGAAAGTAAAGGGCTAACAACTAGTGCAATTCCATCACGAAGTGCAGCTGGGAGCTGGTAACATAGGCTCTTCCCACCACCAGCTGCCATTATGACCAGAACATCTCTTCCACTCATGACTGCGTTAATTATCTGTAAGCACAACACGTTTAAATGGGTGCAAAATAACGGAACTATACAATATGCATAGCTTATGGTACCCAAATAAAAAAAACAATAACAAGAAAAGATATAGACAACAAAAATGGAGGCCTAAATCCCTTGCAGCAACATACAAATCAGTGATTGTACGTTAGCTTGATGTCTATAAAAAATACCATAATAAGAATACCAAAAACATCAGACATCTCATCTTCCCTAATCAATTGGTTATAGGAACTCCATTTGGTGTTGAGAATAAAAAATAAAACTTTGCATTTTGAGTTATAGCTAGCAATACTGAAGAGGAACATTTAAAAAGTGAAAAATTATATAAACTTACTTCACGCTGATTTGATCGGTAGGAGGTGATGCCAAATACATTGAATCGGGTATTGTCAGCCTCAGAATCCCATGGGAAGCTCCCAGACCAATCTTCCATAGCAACTGAAGATGCATTAATTGTAGTATTCCCTGACACCTTAGACACTTCCAGCAAAGCCTTCAACTGTGATTGGCGCTCATACAACTCCTCTTGGCGATCAAGCAGTGTTTTAATTTGTCCTGGAAAGCGTGATTTTCATATGTGCAGAATAACTCAGTAGCATTCGAAAAGGTGTAATTAAGGATCTAATAGGACCAGAAAATATGTTCACTGTCATTTGATGCTAACCAAACCTTCTGTGTTGGAATTTAATATTGATATCTGGGGAAAGAACCAAAAAGTATATCCACATTACGAAGGATATGAGGGTCTCTCAGAAGAATAAGGCTATAAATGCAATGATAGTTGTAAAAACCAGTTATAAAAAAACATAAACGATATATGGAACATTCCCCTGTTACAAGTCCCATGCTCTAATTGCAACCCTGAGAGTCTTCGATCAAGGTAGACAGATAGGACATGAAGTCACTTCATGAACAAAATGGTGATGCGTTCAGACTTGCTGGGTATCATGTATGATTAGTTCAGTAAGACGCTGATGTATCAATAATAAGTGGGTATCATGTTATTCTTATAATTGTATTGTGATACCTTGGATATCATGAAGTTGCGACTCCACAAGCAACAGTTCTCCCTCAATGTGTTCTTCATCCTCCATGCCTCAGCTCTGCACAGCATAAGGAAAAAAACAATTGCCCACTATTGGTTTGTTATCCAGTGCCTTAGAAAGAATTTTCACTCGGAAGAAATTACAATTCAGTTTACATTTTCTAAAAGCAAACTTTACAACCAAATGTCAAAACAAAATCACACCTACAGTTGAATGATTTATGGTTCAATCAGTAAGTCCATATGAATATGTGACATTTACTGAAGCTAGGAAAAGTGATTACAATTGAGGCATTTTAATGCATGAGGCTGTAAAATAAATTAAAGAAAAAAGCTACCAGTAGTATTAAGGTCCACAGCATAGAATTGGAACCAAAAAAAAAAATAAAAATAGCACAGCTTAACAACTACCATTCTGGCCATTACCATCACCAAAGCCTTGTCCTACACATCATATATGTCCAGACTAGTAGAAATCCATCAGCATATCATGCAACTAAGCTATTCTTGTGTGTAATTTGCATTTTTGCATAGCAAGGAAAATTAGACAGCGCCAAGAGAAAATATGGAAACTAAGTCTTAATTTCCATAACGGCATCACCACTAACCAATTGATCTAGGGTTACCTTAGGGCAGCAATTCTTGCCGCGCTCGGTTGGGAAGCGTCGTGGATTGAGCTCTGAACGTCGACAAAGGACGTCGGCGGCTCACCTCTCACGAAATAGTGTCCTGCTCCTTCCACGATTGGTTTCTACGCGTAGACGGAGGATGGAGGTTGATGCAGGACGCCGGCCGGACCTGCAGCTCGGAGGAAGGAGGGCGCATAGACGGAGGGAGGTCGAGGACGGCTGAACGCCGGCGGGATACCCTACTTCTTCTTTTCGGTTTTTTTTAAAAACCCCTTCTATTTTTATAGAAACAACCCGCGGTCCGGTCAGGTCCTTAGTATACAGTAAACGCGTTCACTTTTGTTAGCAAAAAGCTCCTGTCATCGGAAAATTTCGTTTTTCCACGGAGGTCCTGCCTGTGCGCCCCGCGGCGCGGGTTCGAACCCAGCCTTCTCCCAGGAGGCCTTTACCTGTATGCCATTAAGAAAGTTGGGGCGTGATTGGTTGGGTGGTTCAGACGCGGCCAGGCTCTTGGCATGCAGCATGTTGCTGATTGGATCCCTGCATAGAGCCTTCAGCCTGTACGCGCGCATGCAAAAGAGGCCGCCGGGCCTGGCTCTGTGGAAACGCGAATTGATTCCGTTTCTCCTCGGCCTAGCTCGCTCCATGCAGCTTGGGCATCAAAGCTTGCATGCGTGTCTCTTACAGGGTGCAGCCAGTTAGCTTTTGCCTAGTCAACCAAACACCGTGCTGAGCCAACCTAGCTGTGACGGACCAGCAAACCAATCATGCCATACCTGCATGCATCAGACCAGGCTCCCGCTGGCCTAGTTCCGACCTTCAGCCAGGACCAAGCTATCCACCAAACCAATCACGCCCTTGGTGGTTACCTGTGTGCCATTAAAAAGTTCGTAGACACCTGTGTGCCATCGCGTAAACTTTCTTTTACCTGTATGCTATTTTAGACGGATTGTGAGCTAACGGTGTTAATCAGAGATGTAAAAAGACACTTTTGCCCTTGGTTTAACCATTAGGGATTTAAAATTCAGAAAAATTGAAAATAATTGAGAAAAATATTAAAAAATAGAAAAATTGAAAATAATTTTTAAAAAGCATAGAAAATCAGGAAATCGAAAATAATTTATAAAAGCATAAAAAATCAGGAAAAATGAAAAAAAATTCTAAAAACCGTAAAAAGTCAGAAAAATGTAAAATAAATTTTAAAAACTATAAAAAGTCAGAAAAAATAAAATAAATTTTAAAAACCATAAAAAAATTCAAAAAATGTAAATTAAATTTTAAAAACGTAAAAGGGTGGGGAAAATAAGGAAAAGGTGGGAAAAATTTAGAAAAAGGAGGGAAAAGTTAGAAAAAAACATGTGCATGACCCATGCATATCAACAATTAACTGACAATAATCAGGAAAAAACATGTGCATGAGTCATAATCAGGAAAAAACATGTTTTTTTCTAACTGTTTGTTGTATGCAATGGTCATGAAACATGTTTTTTCCTAATTGTTGGTTGTATGTAATGGTCATGAAACATATTTTTTCTAACTTTTCCCTCCTTTTTCTAAATTTTTCCCACCTTTTCCTTATTTTCCCCACCTTTTTACGTTTTTAAAATTTAATTTACTTTTTTGAATTTTTTATGGTTTTTAAAATTTATTTTATATTTTTCTGATTTTTTGTAGTTTTTAAAATTTATTTTACATTTTTCTGACTTTTTACGGTTTTTAGAATTTGTTTTCATTTTTCCTATTTTTCATGCTTTTTATAAATTATTTTCGATTTTCCTGATTTTCTATGCTTTTTAAAAATTATTTTCAATTTTTCTGATTTTTAATGCTTTTCTCAATTATTTTCAATTTTTCTGAATTTTAAATCCCTAATGGTTAAACCAAGGGCAAAAGTGTCTTTTTACATCTCTGATTAACACCTCACAATCCGTCCAAAATGGCATACAGGTAAAAGAAAGTTTACGCGATGGTACACAGATGTCTACGAATTTTTTAATGGCACACAGATAACCACCAACTTTATTAATGGCATATAGTTAAAGCCCTCTTCTCGCAGCCTCCCCTTTCTCCTCTCCGCCGGCGCCGCCTCGCCTCGTCGCTGGCCCTTCCCGTCGCTGCTGCCGCCACCTCCGCTCCCGTTGGCGCTCGCTCCCCGCAGAGTTGCGGCCCAGGGCACTCACGCCTGTGTTGCACCGCGACTCGATCCCATGCCCTAACCCTAGTCGTCGGGGCGGCGATGGAGATGGCGGGCTGAGGGGAGGAGGATCGATGGAGATGGCGGGATGAGGGATGAGGGGAGCTCCACTCCGTCGTTGTATGTGGCGCGCTACCGCTCCGCACGGTTTGACGTGGACCAGGAAGCGGCGGCGGGTTGGATTGGGACGAGATGGCAGATTAGCTTACGCAGGCCGCCGCCGCTCGCCTCCCACTTCTCCACGCGGAATCGGGGGACGTTTCCCGTCGGCCTTCTTCATGGCCAGTGTTGTCCTGCAGCTTGCGGTATGTGTCTCGCCTTTCTCTTCGGATAGGTTGCTGCATCTTTGGTGCTCGCAATCCCTCCCCCCTCTGAAGCACCCTCCACGCTCGATCCCCTTTCTTAGTGACCCTCGAATTGTAGTTTGTGCCTGTAAATTTCTGTTCAAACTGATTCATACGGCAATTAGCCCCTTTCCCCGTCTCTTGGATCCGATTTTCCTGTTGATTGATTGAGCTGTAATTTTCCTCTAGGGTTTCTTGCAGTAGGAGTCGTTAATTTGGGATTCTTCTATTCCCCATGTCCGTGGGAGTAGTAATTAGAGCAGTCGCAGTTAGGTATGGCCTCCAGCTAACCCTAATAAGGTGTCAACGGATTTTGACGGAGACGAATAATATTACCCTGGCGAACTTGTTGAGGTCAAGTAAAGGTGAACTCTGACATTTGCTGCTGTCGGAAATGTAGGAAGTAGGTATTTGGAATCAGATTCAGTGGGACTCAAATTGTGCTGCTCATTTCTTCGAAAATATGTCCCTGGTAGATTTTGTTTCTGGTTTGTTCAGATTATCCCATGTACAAGTGTATAACCACTTTGTTGTCTTCTTCTTTTTCCTTCCCCAGAGGCTTGCACTACATTATGAGAGGTTCACATATGTATTTTTTATTCGTCTTGCACAGCAAATTGTTTGTGCCTATACAAATATGTTTTCCATGCACCCCAATAGATTATTGCTGCATTCATCACCATAATGTTTTTCTTGGCAATACGAGATTTCTAGAAATTCAGTCAGCTTCCTATTTTGTTAGATCGATGATACAACTCAGCTAGTTACGAAATTCTTGTTAGAAGCAGTAGCTATTATTGTGGAGGAATTATTTTTATGCCAGGGTCTTTATAAACCATTTACGATAAAACAGCATAACAGAGCTCTGAAGTTTAAATCATGTGCACATACTATTGAAGTTGCATACTTTTCAATTGTAATTTTAATGGTGATGACAGCAATTTGCGTGATATTGTAAATCTCTATTTCATATTTCATAATTAATCCACTTCAGTTAGCATGTTTGAGTCTGCATCTATGATGATTGTGCATCTGTTTTATATCAGGTAACTTAATTTATGACTATTTGTTGTTGTCATATTCTTAACTATATTCATTTCTTTTTATCTCATTCATATCACAAATACTACCTCCATTCGCTAATTGATGTCGTTCCCGACGGCAGAGATGGACTAAAAAGAAACTAAGCCGCCGTGTCCGAACGTCAAGAAATAAAAAATGGAGGGAGTAGGTTGTTGAAACCTGACCTGTGCTATGATAAGCCGTTTTGATAAATCTATCATTTAGTTAGGGAACCGACCTCAATGAATCGTGATAACGCTGAGATCATTTGATAAATAATTCAAGAGCTTGTATATCTTTGTACCACTATTCTATTTTATTAGATCTCTTTGTCTCTGAGCTCTTCAGGGCAATATATTTGTTAAGCATATGATCAATATTATATAGTAGTTTAGGTCATTCAGTTGAATTTTTGGTGTTTCTTCTGGTGAAAAAGGTGTTTTGCATTACTGATCATCTAATTATCATGATTGTTTTCAGGAAATTGACTACACAAGTACACGATGGAAGCATTTAACGCAGAAAAAAATTCTGAAAATTTCAAGAGTTCTAATTATGTGAAGGTTCCTGAAATTTACTGGGAGTGTACCTCACCTCAGGTTTCTTGTACACCAAAAGTTCCAAACAGGTCCACAAGCAACTTTGGATGTACGATAAAGATTGAAGTTCCTTGGTTCTCTGTTGCAGGTTTTAGCCATGGGAATATGTCCCGGGAATTAAAATTGACAGGATAAAGCATTTATATAAGTTAGAAGTCGATTGGAAAAGGTCTGTACTGCAGTATACTGATTAGCCATGGCCTCGATATTCTGTGCTAACTGACACTGGCTCCTTCTGTTTCAACGTCAGTCTCATTCTGATTAGGCCGGTATGCTGTTGAGTCATACCTTGAGCAAATCCTGTCTCATGGATTCTTCGATGCTGACCCGGTTAGTCCTAATGTGTGTTATCTGATTATTCATAGGCATTTCTATTGTGTACGTCCCCTTTTTTTTGTCTCAAACATGCAGGACTGCATGTTATTATGTTACGATAGAAAATGGTGGTTCAAATGCAACAGACACCACATGCATATAGTTTCTTGGCATGTATGTCCCATTGTGGTTATTTCTTGCATATATCATTTTTACTCTTGCACTAGTCTGTTTAAAATTGATTGCAAATATGAAGTTTTGCACTGAAAAGAATGTATGAGGTCTGTTTGATCCGGAGAAATTAGTATGTCGTGCTTTGTCATGTACCCTTTGGCCAAGCTAGCCTGTGCATTCCTAGCTTGTTAAATGTTCTCTAACCTTGGCCGCTTTACTGTCTGCAAAATATGATAAATTGTGCATTGGCTGTTGACCTCAATACTTTATTATATCTGAAATCATAAAATTCATGAGATTGTATCTGCTGTATTTTTTCTCTTCTCTATCATTTGAGATAAATGAACTGTAGCCTGTAGTGCGCTAGTCAGAAGCTAATTGTGATTTTCTTTACATTGTCCCGGGAATATTGCTATTGATTATGTCAATGGTGGGATGCTTATCTTGAACGATTTTGGAATGATGGAAGGGTCGCATACAATATTTTCGCTTCACATGTGATTCTATTTGAGAGCACATTTATGCTACTTTTCTTTTCTTGAATAGCCAGCATGGTTAATCTAGTCTTCATTCTTCATACGTGCAGTATCAGTCCAAATATCCAGGAAGGATTACTCGAAGCATTCTATGGAGTTTATGAAAAGGATCCTGATAATGTAAGTTTCTCTAGGCATATGGCCTGATAATGTAAGTTCTGGTGAGTGATGAATTTGGTTTTTCTGCAGGTGCTTCAAGCAATGATTCAAACGGGTGTCCTTGTTCCAACTGGAGATATGACTCACAGCAACTGGTAATAGAACAACAGTTTTTACAACTATCAAAGGACATGATAGATCAAAATAGTCCAAGGTGTATTAAACTGTACAAATTTTATTTCTATTAAGTCGAACTAAATTTTGCAGGAGAGGATCTTTTGGCAATTGCTGCTGATAACCATTTCAGTTTCCTGCCACCTTTGGATTTGCGGGCAGAGCATTCCCAGGTCTGACTAAATGGCACTCCACATGTTTTACACGAAAATAGTATTACTATACTGTTATTGTTCGTCACGCTTTCACCACTCTGTGCAGTTCTAGATGGTATTGGGAAGGCCTTGATCCTAGGTTTGATATTACAGAGATTGTTAAGCCGTGAGTACAGTTTCTCTATTTTGCTACAAGTTTTAAACTCTGTTTCTATCTTGATATGCCATGGAACTGCTACAATTTAATGAAGGTGGTGTTGAAGTAGTTGTAAAGGCAAGTTTAAACATATTTTCAATTCATATAACCTATCTATATGATATATCTACCGATATGGATAATGAGAATTTTAAGTGTCTCTGATTTCATGATGCTTCAGGATGCAAAGAAGAGATGGGAAAGGCACGGCCACACATTTTACAATTTGTTCCGCCAACATGACAGCTGAAAAGCTTGCACAAATCATTGAGCGTTTGGTAAGTGCAATATTTGTATACAGTATTTTGCAGCTCACTGGTGCTATTTATTTACTTACAAGTCTTTTGAATGTGTGACATTGGTCTTGATCAGCTTCATTTTTACATGAGCAAGGTGATCTCAAGCTTCGTGTCAGAACACTGGAATCAGAAAGTATTTCAAAGAGTTGCTGCTGTACAGAAAACAATTGGATACGTGAGTTCAGGAACCCAAACATGGATCAGCTGACTTCTGAGAGGAAAACCTGATCAACTGGAACAGCCCACTTATCATGATTCTTTTTCTTCCTTTGAATCATTTAGCTAAAGTTTTATACCATCATAAAATGTTTTTTCTGATCAACTGGAACAGCCCACTTATCATGATTCTTTTTCTTCCTTTGAATAATTTAGCTAAAGTTTTATATCATCATAAAATGTCCTGAAATGCTGCTCTCTCGTTCAGGGAATTGCTGGTGGTAGTTTGGTGAACCTTGCTACTACTTTGTAATTCAATTAAATCCAGGTGAGTTTCCAAAAGAACTGGAGTATATACCTTTCATGAAATTATTGGTCCACATTTACCACATTCTCACCAGGTATTCATTAACCATTGGAGACACCAGCAATCATTGCGTGCTCCCTTTGTGCCTTCTTCGGGCTGCAAGTTCTTGTTGGTCTGGTAAAGGTAAAGAAATTGGATCAATAGGAGAGATTGATAACCGGCACTGACTGAGCTCTGAGTTCCTTGTGAATAGGTGAGTACTGACCCATCATTTCTCAGTGTTGGCCATCGTCATCTGGTTGCCTTTTCTCTCTCTTTTTTGTCAATTTTACCCCACGTGATGTAGCATAGCCAAAGACATCAGTTTACGCTAGCTGTATGTAGATGCACACTAATAGATAAAAGATGTACGTAGTGTATAATAGATAAGTTTTACATTTGTCATTATCCATGGTGTATCAGATAAAAGATTTTGTTTGACTTGATAATTCTGGTGAATGGTAGATTGGAACGTGGTGTGAATGATAGATGTGGCAGTTGTTACCTACAAATAAGAAAGAAAGAAAAAACTACATATATAGGGAATATAGTAATGTATGCTTTGCCAAATTTCAATGTGCAATGTATTTTGTGCGTTGAAATATAAAAATTTGAAAATAGTCATTTTTCCTGCTGTAGTGTCCTGCAGTCAGCATTGAGCAGTGTCTCACAGACAAATTTCCCTTTATATATGTATCCTGTGTTCAAGGTATAGTGATATTATCTATCTTAGCAGACATTTACATTGACCTTGATTGGTCATCCTGTTTACTTCTAATTACTGTTCTCCTATGCCTATATTTTCACCATCAACTCGTACTGTTATCCCTGTGTGTTTTGTTTCATAATGCAATATTGCCGTCACTTTCCTGCTATTAAGGTCATCTGCATGAAACATTTTTCTATGCCTTCCTAATGCATTGTATTAAATAAATAATATGCGCCTCAGCTCCTAGTGGAAACCCTTCAACTTGGCGTGAAAGCCTCGTCCCTCATGCTCATGCGCCCGCATGTCCTATATAGAAGCTAGCTGAGAGAGGAGTGGATAGACTGTCTTGGAGCAGATGAAGCTGCTTATTTCATTGCATTTAGGTTTACTTATATAGTACATGGATGGTCGGTTTGCGAACAACCGCCATATGACTCACTGAAGAATACTACTTTAGACTCATCCCAGCCATAGTCCTGTCTTTCCCACAGTCGATCCTTTAGATTCAACCTCAACTATGTTACAGCCTTGGATCGTTGGCAAGGACCATTATGAAACTGCACAAAGAGTTAAGGAAACTTTACAGCATTACAAGGAACTTCAGGACATTATTGCAATTCTTGGGTTGGATGAATTATCGGAGGATCATTTAACTGTAGCAAGAGCACAAAAAATTGAACGGTTCTTATCACAACCGTTCTTTGTGGCAGAAGTTTTTACCGCTTCTGCCAGGACAGTATGTTAGTCTTTGCAGAAACAATTAGGGGGTTCCGACTAACTCGGCAGGAGAGATTCAAATTTGTTACTGCTGTCACAGCTTGCTACTTGCTGTGAAACAGCTAGCTCTACTTACTACTAAAGTAACTTACTAGCTAAGACTAATAGAAGCAAAATACCATAAGGATTATTTTAACGACTCCCCAAAAATACTTTGTGTAATTACTACACTTGGACTATCCCAATTCTTGAAATTTAACTCGTCCAAGTTCATTTCTGAGGATGTGAGCGAGCTGGTCCAAAGTAGTGACCTGGTTGGCACTGATCTCATGGAAGACTCGATTCTTTGCCACCTCCAAGGCAGATTTGCTATTCACCTTCAGCTCGACTGCCTTTGGTTCTTCAGGAAGGAGTCCTCCTAGCAGCCAAATTGCATGTGTTGCAGCTGTGGTGGCGGCTACATACTTTGCTTTACATAAGGATAGTGCCACCACCCTTTGCTTGTTAGCTGCCAGCTGATCAATTGATTGCCGAGGAAGAACAATATGCCGCTAGTCCTCTTCCAACCTGGTGTCAATGTCGCAAGCCAAAATACTATTGTAGTAGCCTATCAACCGTGCTACTCCGGTGTGCTCCTTGTAGCGCAAGTCGTAGTTGATGGTGCTGGCAATGTAGCGGAGGATACGCTTCACTGCCTGAAGGTGCTCCTCTATTGGACGCTGCGAAAAATACGTCGGTAATGCGTCATGTCCACCGTCTCCGCCGTGCTATTGTGGCTAAGCCTCAGCCGCGATCCACTGGCGTGTGGACGGCATTGCCACGAGCCATTCCTTCTAGTTCAAGGATGCTTTGAGCTTACCGAGCTTGCCACAGTGTGATGGCGCCACCGTCTTGATGGACCTCGATTGCCAGATAGAGCGACAAGAGCCTGTGGTTGCTCATCAAAAATAGACATTTCATCTCAGCTTTGAAGGCCTCCACGACCACCATCGATGCACCGGTGATGATTATATCGGCCACGTACCCGCCAACGAGGAGAGTTGGGTCACCGCCACCGCGCCGCGCTCGTTTTCACATTGGCGGAAGCCGATTCTCTTCAAGATGTGATCGAGCTTCTCGTTCCAGGCCTACATCGATTGACGCGGACCGTAGTGAGCCTTGCGCAGTCGCAAAATCTTGTTCTCGTGGCCGGGGATGACGAAGCTGGGCGGTTGGCGGACGTAGATATCCTCCTTCGAGTCTTCATTGAGGAACGTGGACTTGACATCCATGTGATGAACGCTCCAACCTCTCTAAGCGGCCAAGGCCAGCAGCAGGCAGACGAATTCGATGCGCGCAACCGGCGCAAATACTTCTTCAAAGTCGACGCCAGCCTGCTAGACGAAGCCATGTGCCACTAGTCTCGCCTGACCACCTACCCTAAACCCTGTTTCATCCTTCTTCAATTTGAACACCCATTTGAGGCGGTGTCTATGTGGCAAATTGATGAGCTCCCATGTTTGATTTTGCTTGCGTTGATCTCGTCCTTCATTGTTGCTCGCCATGCATCATCGCGCTTGCCCTCGCCTGACCGCCTTGATCTCGTCCTACCACCTCCCTGTTTCATCCTTCTTCAATTTGAACACCCATTTGAGGCGGTGTCCAGGTGGCAAAGTGACGAACTTCCATGTTCGATTTTGCTTGATGGAGTTGATCTCGTCCTTCATTGCTGCTTGCCATGCATCATCGCGCTTGCCCTCCTCGCAGTTGAGAATCCTGTGCTGCCTTGCCGTGACTCTGACCTTCGGTCTCTAGTATAAGCATGGAGGAAGAAAGTAGGCCAAGCGGGTCAGCTAGTCAGATGACGACAGGGCTGGTGACGTTGACACACGCAGCACCAACAATGGCGTCTTCTTCAACGCCAGCTGCCCCAGCCAGTGGTTGCACTCTCCTTATACATACATTGCTGCTACTTTAGCTGCTTGCCAAGGAATTTGACTTGCACATCTGCTCGGCGAACTTTATGGCAAAACTCTTATCCCTTTGAGCTGAAGGACAAGAAGGCAGCAATTGCATTGAGCAAGAACTCGGTCTTCCATTAGCATCGACACAATGTATCACTTCAGTCGTGATTGTGTTGAACATGGGAAGGTCTGGGTAGACTATGTCGGCATCAATAATCAAACTACAGACATCGTGACCAAGGCATTGGGAAGGATTCTATTTGAAGAGCTGCGCGTCAAGATTGGCATGGCAGAAATTCAAGAAAAGAATCCAAGATTCAGGAGGTGAATGTTATGTGAGTCTTTGCTTCAGTAGGTGATCAATCACCATTGTTTTGACCAGCAGCATGTATGGAAGGCAAGGTTGTGTGCCTGAAGAAGACACCCTACGACGTGAGAAAAGCACTGCGTGCATGGAATTCACTCCGTGACGCCACGCTAAAGGGCCTCGAATTCGAGCAAAGCACCCATGAGCTGTTGTTGGATTTTTGACAACAATTTCGGCTGCCATTTTCTGAAACCGAATTAACTGAAACCGAAATGCTCGTTGTTGGAATTTTGACTACAATTTCGGCTGCCATTTTCTGAAAACCAAAATATGCTTTCACCTAATGAACCAAACAGAAGAAACTGAATTGAAGGAAGTGCCAGGCCTAATTAGGGCGAGTTCGATTCCATGAGCGATTTGGGGGAGAACATTAGATATATGATCCTTGTGTTTAGGATAACAATTCCTGCTAGTTTCCATGTAGCTGCTGAGCAATTTCATGGTAGTTTCCTCTCTACCTTAGTGTGTACGTCTAGCCAAGTCTAGTCAGGTCATAGTCTTGGGCTGCAAGCTTAAGTCAAGACAAGTCAAGTTAATAGTGTGTCAAGCAAATGCTGCTATGTATCACCTTTCAAGCTGTAAATGATAGGTATAAGGCCAAGCCAGCTGCAGCTCGTTGCAACCCCAGAACATTCAATTTGACTATTTTTATAATAGACCCAAATGGATGCACATTGTCCATTTTTTTAATCTGATCCAAATCATCATGATACATGAGGCATCATGGGTATCATATAGGTATTATTGAAAAAAGTTACCTAGAAGAAAGATATATTTCGTAAAATTGCTCTTCAACTTCATGTTTGCCCTCCTCTAGTTGCTATACAGCCGACATTGGTAACCGCATTGTATTAAACAGTTAGCTGTTAGTGAGGCATAATTTTATTGGTCTGTTATTCAGGGAAGATCATATTTGTCTGCACTGACATCCTTTTTTGTTGGTTACTGCCTAATTTTGTCTGTATCAAGTGCAAACACCAGCAGCCAGGCCCCATCTCATGCTCATGATGATAGAAACCAAGGAATAATTAGAAAGTTGATTGGTTTTCATGTACAAGATTATTGCCGCACCCCTCAAGTTGCCCTGCCACATTTGTCTCCCGAAATCTCTAGGCCACTCATTTCAGCCTTTCATTTGGACTTCTTTCTCCGGTTGCGCATCAGCCATAAAAGACCAGTCAGGGACTAGCTCTAGGCCACACCTTTTTGCCATCCGTTTGGACTAGCAGTTGAAGGATTCCTCCTTTCAGAACTGACAAAATGTGCAAAATCTTGATATTTGAGAGCATTGTGGTTTTCAGTCTACATGTTATCAAATAGACATCGTTATTAGTAAGGTTTAAAATCTCTGGCTATAGCTGCTAGAAAGGACCACAACTACATCATTTTTGCTGATAAATCACGCTAATAGCTCGCTATATCACGCAATAGCCTTGCTTTTGAAGGCTGCCGCTAAATGGCTAAGCTGGAGATTTTAAACCATGGTTATCAGTCATTAGTTTTGCAGTTTGTAGTGTATCATTTGGTTGTATCATTTGGTATGAAGAAAATGGGAAAAGGTTGACCTTTGAGAGCGCAATGATTGCATAACGAAAGGTTAAATGTGTGGCCAATGTTCTACTGATATTTATTACTGAGTATTAAATTCGAAGTTTCCTTTTTTGAATTGGGGGTTCAATGAATGCTCATATTTGAACATCATGGTATATGATGGATAGGAACCTACAGTTTTTTCATCTAAAGCAGGCCATTTTCTTATCCCATGTTGCAGTATTCGGTGAAGTGAGCTTTGAGTTACTGTTTTTCTTTTAGAAAAGAACTTCTAATGATGCAGTACAAAATCGCGGTGTGCTTTACTGCTTGCTTTCTTGATATTCCTGTACGCTAAACTACATAATATATTTTAACTTTGATTATTTTCATGTAGTCACCTGATTTTAACTTTGATTATTTTCATGTAGTCACCAGACGGCCAGAAGTTCTAATCTTGTGATCCAAATAAAGTAGAAGTGAGTGCACATATCATCAGCACCCCCCTTCAACTCGTGCACGCTCATCCGGGGATAACTGGTCAACGTTCCTGTAATTCTCATTGTACACGCTCATCCGGGGATAACTGGTCAACGTTCCTGTAATTCTCATTGTATTATAGATAACTGAATTGTAATACTGGTAAATCAGATATTCCTTGTAGACTATTGATCAGACGTCATTTGCATAAAGCAGCTATTTGCTGTACCTGTTTACTTGCCGGCAGCTTGGATTGTTACTATTAATGTACGTGGAGTTCACAACACTCATTTTGTTATTGTTAGGCCATGCGACCATGAATGCCGTGAATTTGATGAACTAAAACAAGGAAAAATTAATTGAACAATTTTGTTAGAAAGCTGAATTATATATGCAATTCTAGTTCCCATCATTCGATTCAGAACAGAGACAAGTAGCCAAACGCCGATATGCATGAGTAAAGTGGGCACATCCCTATGAATCGAATGACTTGTATTAATTTCCATCTATATAATGGCTCGGTTGACAACGACTAATCAACAACGCTCGGTCAATGCCTAGCCCACAACGCCTGACCGACAACGTCTGACCCACAACACCTGGTCGACAACGCTCGGTCCACAACGCCTGACCCACAACGCCTGGTCGACAACGCCTGACCGACAACGCCTGACCCACAACGCCTGGTCGACAACACCTGACCCACAACGCCTGGTCGACAACGCCTGACCCACAACGCTCGGTCGACAACGCCTGACCCACAACGCTCGGTCGACAACGCCTGACCATCGGCTGACAAAGCCTGACCAACACCACTCAGTCGACCTGCTTGATCGACAACGGACCGACAAAGCTCGATAGACTCCGCTATGTTCTTCCTACCCTTTCATATCATTGAAGAGCCTATTATTTCGTTTATGATTACAACATTATCAATTTTTAAGAGATTTCATACAAAACGTTTTAACAAACATATTAACACATCATATAAATGTCCAAAAGTCCCTTTAGTAAGTACAGTCATGGACTTACTACAAAACTAACAATATTATTGATGTCTGGATCTCTGAATATCTCAGCGGATAAATCCTGATCACGTAACCTTGTCCGTGGATAGTAACCAACCTTCAACGGACATCTGTCATGGTAAATAAATCTGTGTATAACCATATCAAAACTGTAACAATGTCATAAGAGGAAATAGATAGGAACCAAAGGAGGCAAATGACATCACTTGCAAACGGAACATTGGATGCTCAACGGGACATAATTGTTTAGACGCAAATGACATCAGAGAAACCTGTATCAGACTAACCTGCATCTTTGGTTTTTTTTTTTTAGGCGAACCCGCATCTTTGTTTAGAAAATCAGACTCTTTACTTTCATGCTCATGTAATTATCTCGCAATCTTGATAGAGCTATGCCTGAACAAATGATCACAAATACAACATAAATAATGTCCGAACTTCGTGTAAATTAAGGAGAAATTATTATGAAGAATAGATGCAACCCAGAGGAATCTAAGAGAAGTGAATGCTGGCATATGGAAAGTAGAGAGATATATTTACGATAGGTGTGAATCTGCAAGTATTTACATAATCTAAAAAATAATTAAATATGGCAATTTTGTAATAATAAATATACAAAATACAAAACAAAACGGTATGGGGAACCAGCCTGCAGCACAACTGAACAGTTTAGTCACCAAAGTGTAAGATAGGGGTCAAAAAATAATTTTATAATGATAGAAACACTATGTGATATAAGTCTATTCCAATATAAAACGTACTAGTTGCTATCAGTAATAAGCAATAGAAAGGTAAAAGGGTTCTAGTCCTAAAATCTGAGGTGGCTAGATGCATCTTAGTTATAGAGTCATGATTGCAGAACTAAACAATACCAGCTATTCTTAAACAAGATTCGAATGCAGTTTCGACACCATGTTCTGTAAATTCTCATTGAGAAAGACTTCTCTTTTCCAATTTTTTTTTCTCATTATCCTATTACTGAAGCAAAAGTAAACTGAGAAGATGTAAAGTTACATAACGAATGGTCATTCCAGTAGATGGTCTTCCCTCCAGCAGTCTCAACCACAAAGCATAAGACACAATTAGCTATTCAAAAATATAGATTACTTGAACTCAGGTTTGATTGCACCTTGTAATACAAAGCAATGGCTCCCTTTTGCTTCCATCGACAAAGCCAAAGTTCACAGTTGATCTTGCTGACATTGTTGGAACACCATCTTGCTTCATCCAGCTCGTCAACCTTCTATAAACAGTCAGTGTTCGTGATGTTCAATACCTGCAATTCTCAGGAAATAAAATTTTTAAGTTGAAAAATCCAAATTCAACTGTCAGGTGTGAGATAGCTGTGGAATAAATGGAAATTTTGCAAACATTATGTTATCTATATCTATCTCTGCCACCTTGGCCTTGTTATCACATTGCAGAGATCATGGCATCTGTAGCCAACTGTCCCGATCCATCAATACACCCAAGTCATTAACATTTCCTATGTTTTCAAGGCGTTGCCTAGGTGTCCAGGTGCCCCCTGGTTACCGTAAGGACGCCTTAAGCTTAAATGTCACCTAGGAGGCAAAGCTCCCCCTGAATCAAAACATGTACTGGAAGAAGCATCTATCCAAGCTCACAGAATGTCCATAGAGAAGAAAGAATCCTTTTCAGCACAGATAAACTTATACAGCTAGTTTTTTGTTGTTGTTTTTGTCCCAGTTTCAGTTTCTCTTTCTGCCCTCTGGGGCTGAGCCTTGGCTCTTAGCTTGTACAGTTTGCTTTACCGCTTTTTAATATATATATATGTATCTACCACAGCAGGGGTTTCCCTTGCTGTATAACCTTCAAAAAAAAAATCAAACATGTACATGGGGCATATAATATGTGATTGTACCTGAAAAATTGTACCGATCAAATCAAACTATTAACAGGTTGAAAAGGATAGGCCATCTACTACACGATTCAACATAATAGGGCAATCTGCAAATCTAATATGTTAACATCTTCAAGTCCATTCAGCAAACAGGATAATTGTAAGAGATAAGAGGCCAAGAGGGTGTTGACATTGCAACTAGGAGACAGGAGCTGTCATTAGCAGTTCTCTGTGACTACGTAGCCCGCGAAGTAGGAGCAGAAATGGATGAGGAGACGGTGAGACCTCTGAAGGTAAGGGACGGACCTTGGTTGTAGTGAGTAGATGCTGCAAGGGAAGAGCCTTGTTGATAGTGCTGGAGCAGAGGATATAGAGGATACAAACACATCAGCCACACCAATTGGAAACGCTGGAGGGAGGGCATGGCACACATTGTTCGGAGGGGTTCGTTGATCCAATCAGGCTTGGAATTCCTCAGCCCCGTCCACCACCACCGCCTAGCGCCTCACCTCTGCAAGGAGTCGCCGTGCCATGGTTATACGATCAACATATATCAAAGAACAAAAAAAAAAAAGGAAAATAGCAGACAATCCATGTTAAAGATAATCTTGTTGCTTATTTGTTTTTACTGTGTGTGTGTGAGTTTGTTTAGACGTGTTTAGGCAGTGATTTGAGTCTAGGGTAATTAGCACGTGGGTGCATTGCTTGCGGCAAGGAGTGTGTAATCAGCGGAGCCGCAGATTAGTGCGTGCTTGCCTTTTTTGGATCAAGCCCATGGAAGAGTTCAGCACGGGCATGATCTGGTGTATTGCGGCAAGGAGTGTGTGTGAGCAGCAGAGCCGGCAGATTAGTGCGGGCGTGTGTTGTTTGGAGTCAAGCCCATGGAAGAGTTCAGCACGGGCATGCATAATTAGTGATCCTGCATGCATGCGTGATTGTGGAGCTTAATGCGTGGTCAGTTTGGACGAGTCATGCGGCCGAACAAAGCGGAGGAGGGTGAGTACCGGCCACGGCAGTGTGTGTTTATTTAACTGTTGTAACCAGTTTGTGTTCGTGGTAGTGAAAAGTGACAACAAGTGCCTCTGTTGGTGCTGGTGTGCAGCGTCGAAATTCCCTTGTGTTCTACTACTATTGTTTTTCCCTAGAGAATTGAGTGCTGCCAACATTACATACCTTGAAATATGTTGTCTGACTTTTCCAATGATATAGGAAGCTTCCAATCTGAAGGCCACAGTAACATACTGAATTATTACCAGCCAATATTTCTTAAAATCCACTGCTAATTCAGTGCAACTGGTGAATAGACCCATTCTGCAAATTCAATGGAATTGGTAAAGAGAGCTAGTTGCCCAATTGATCAGAGCCACAAAAACAATTGCATCATATTTAAAGCCAACAAACTAGAGTAAATTAACTGACTGGCCAACAAACTTAAAAAAAAAAAGCCAACGGAAATGATGAATAATTGAAGTTCTACCTAAAATGACTACGTTGAGACAAACAAACCTCAGTGGTAAAAATTGTAGTTTTGCCTAAAGAAATAGCACTAACAAGATGGAAAGTTCATTGTAGTGCATTTTTTTCAATACTCACCTGTCAAGGATGTTCAAAAGAGCTATATTTCCCGATGATAAGTGAGGCTGAATATACAACATGTCCTGTAGCAATATACCCGATAATAAAAATAAGTGATGAACAGAAACAAAAAATGGTTAAAATATACCCACGATCACTTACAACTCCTATTATGAACAGTAAACACTTCATAATTGCAGCCACTACATGTTCAGTTTATTCTATTTCACTATAGTAAGCCAAAATACATTTTCAAAACTGGAATAAAACCATAAGCGAACTTGTGAACCATAATCTATTTCACTTTATTAATTATCTGAATGAACCATAATCTAAAGTTAATGTGATTACACAATCAAACTTGTGAAGGAAGTCATGAAATAAAAATAATAATAAAAGACTCCAAACATATTTTCTGAATTGTGAGATAGCAATAAAAAATTAAACGGCTACGAAACCTTCTTTTACTCTACCTTACCGCCACAAATAAACCATGTTAGCAAGGGGGTGAGAAGAAAAATAATACTAGGCAACAAATTATGATGCTCGCCAGCGTATTAGAATCATCCATGCTCTCCTTTCCCGGTAGGGACAAATCTGCCTTATTCAATTAGCACAGATGCAATGCTCTGAGTGCACTCTCTTTTTATAAATGTAAGACCTAATGGTTCCTATTGCCCCCCATGACTACTTACAAACATGAAAAGTCCAGCAAAGGTTCCATGCAGGGTCATTTAAGGAAAAGAGTTTATAATACAACAATAACAACATAGCCTTTTGTGCCAAGTAAGACTGACTCCAACAAGTAATAGGCGGATTGGAGAGCCAAATGGACATTTGCATTGTGTACAGTAAAAGAAAATATACACTTTTGGCAGATGTTCCAATAGAGGCGATGCAAAGGCAGTTTCGCTGGTCGTTTCGCGCGTGCCGCTCGCCCTGCTTGCCCCGCCCCGCAGCTCCGCCCTGCGACCCGCTCCGCCGCGCTTCAGCCCCGCGCCGTAGCTCCGCCGCGGCTCGCCCCGTGCCGCGCGTCGCCGCACGCCGCGCCCTGGTCACCCCGCGCCGCACGCCGCCGCCCGCCGCGCCCTGCTCGCCCCTCTCCGTCACGCGCCGCGCTCCCACGTCGCCGCAGCTCCGCCCCGCCATGGAGGGCGAGCTGGGAATCCAACAAGCTGCAAGTGTCTGGTGAGACGGGCGAATTGGATTTTGGTCGAGAAGGCTGAAGGAAAGGGAGAAACTGGTGGTAGTTCTGCGATGAGGTCACATGGCCGCTCTTCCTCAAATCAGCCGCCATCCCCATGTCCCCCCTCCAAATCTTCACCACAAATGGATGCGTCACGAACCGAGGATCCGAATCCCCCACTCTCTGGCCGTCCTCCTCCCCTTCCCCATGCCAAATTTGACCTCCCCGAGCTCGCTCATGGCGAATGCGAACAGAGGAGGACGACCGGCTGCCGCCCCTCCGCCGTGCCCGCCTCCGCACGCCCACCTCCGTCGAGCTCACCGGGGAGCCACGCGTTGCCAGTCGATGAGGCCGCGCATGCCCGCCGCGCCACCACGCAGCCATGGCGGAGCTGCGGCAGCCATGGCGCGCGAGGAGAGCTCGGCGTGGGCGCGCGGGTCGCGGAACTAGGCCACGCGAGGCCTGTGTGCCATCGCGCCAGGCTGCGTCGCCCCACCACGCCAGCTCCCGCCGACGAGGCCGCGCTCTGCCTCCGCGCCTGCGCCCGCTCCTCTGCGCTCCTGCAGCGCCACCCCGCTCGCGCTGGCAAATGCATGGGAGGAGAGGAGAGCTAAAAATACATTCCCTCTCTCCACCTATGCAAAATGGCTGCTCTGGATGGCTGCTCTGTTGGAGAGGAGTTTGAGGATGCACAGTGTGTTGGGAGAGCTATAAATGGATTTGCATTGCATTGTTGAAGTCAGCCTAAGTTGGGGTAGGCTAGAGATGAAACTCACAAGAAACAAAGACAAGGGTAACACAAAAGGGACACAGGACAAAAAGGTAGAGTAAGAGGTAAACAGAAAAGAGTTTACAATGTACACAGTTAAAATGACATATATATCTAGAAACACCAACCAACAATTCTTAAGTGTAGATGTAAAAGCATCATCTAGCTTAATAATACGAGGTAAATCCTGTGGGCAAGCAAGACCTAAATGGATCAGTTTTATTTCTACACTGGCCCTCAAATGAGATACCAAATATTAGACCATTACTGAAAATTATTTCTTTTTTTGCGAGGGATTACTGAATTGATATCACAAATGAGAACAGAGAAGCACAGTTGTGGCCATGCGCATATAATGTGTTGAGGAAATAAAAAAGATATTGGGTTCCAGTAGAGACTCAAAACCGCTACAGCCTATCCATGATACTTCTTCAGCAAAAATCTCTTTAGGGGATAGTAACCTGTGCAGGAATCCTTCAAGCGACAAACCATCCAAGATAATCATGTTATGGGCTGAAATATACAAGAGAAATGAAACTAGAGAAAAGTTACCAAGTACGTCAACAGCAAGGCTCTTCTAATTAAAAAAACAACAAACTGATTATATCCATGCACCAAACTACTACAGGATTTCCCAAAACATCTTACTACTGCCCTAAAACAGCAGTTTCAATATTTATGCAGAACTACTGATTCCTCTACGAACATTTTTACTCTTCACTTGCCGCAAAGAAAGATTGTCCAGTTAAGCAGGTAGCAAAGCTTCATAGTTGATTTACAAAGGGAAAAAAAAATCATTCTCCAAGGACGATTTGCACACAGGACACTGAATCTTTTCCATTTGGTCTCTATGACACTCGGTGTCGTACAGACAAAGAAAAATTAGTGCTCTATAACAGAAAGTGGGTGCGCTATAGACAAAAAAAATTTGTCCAGACTAAATCGCACATATTCAGTGTCCTACAGACAAAAACTTCTACATATAAATTGCATGGAAGAAAAAGAAACAATCACTTTAACATTAAACAAATGTGCATATTTCCAACATATCTTATTTGTCAAAATATCTTTTGCTGCTTCAACCTTAGAGAAATAAGCACACTGGTGCCAAGGCCCTTGCATGGTACAAAACATCAATAATGCTAGGTATTCTAATACCAATATGTATATACACTTGAGCGAAAAAGATTAAAAACTCTTAAATCAGGATAGATGCAATTACAATGTGACTTGATATTAAATTAAGAATTTAGCTGGGAAGAGCACCTGAATTGCCAAATTTGGCATCCTTGCTATCAGTGGTTTGCTGCTTGCAGGTAAATTGGTCAAGAATCAATGAAGATACAAGTGATCAGAGAATTCACCAAGCTGTAACAATGAACAGATAGGATAATCAAAAAGATTGCAAACAGAATATATAAGTATCGATCTTGCTTATAACTTCATAGTGTACCTGCATGTATTTAAACAAAAGCTACCAGCATGTCTTCAGAAAAGAATTGAATGAATTGCCACGCAACTAAACAATAATTATGGTGATTGAAGCACATTTCTTTCAGGTTTAACGCAACATTAGTCACATAGCATGAATATTAGATCAGATCAGAAATTCAACAAGGGAGGTTAAAAAGAGAGAAATGGTCATGGTGTGACAAAAAAGCCATTGTCTGATTCTATTATAGATTCATGATCACCACTGCATCCAATTCTATTACATCATGCAATGAACATGTTGACGAGTATGCAGGATAAAAGAAAGGCCATGAATACATGAATCAAAACATAGGAAGAAGTAACGACAAGATAACTAGGGAAACCGCCTTCTCTAGTTTCCTACTTTTGTGGGCCACACTGATTTTTTCCTTTTCATACATTAATAAGAGGAATAAAGTACAGGGGCAGGGTGATAGCCCTTCCCAAACCACAACCACCCGTACAATATGTAAAGAACAAAGAAAAAGAACGCCCAAAACAGAATCAGGCCATCACACAAATAGTAAAAGGACTAACTAATTAAGTAATGCCAGGAAGTGACCGAATGAGCAGCTCTTGCAGTTGCAAGTCCCCTGCCATGCACCATAGCGCACACTTGTTGTCTGCAACAGATGAGAGATGCTACGCCGCGCTCCATTGAAAACACAATCATTCCAGTGCTTCCAAATCTCCTATGCAACCAGAACTATGAGGGAATTGAATCCTCGTCTGAGATCCTTTAGGACTTGAATCTAGCATTGCTCCACCAACTCGAGAAACGACCAACTGTAGGATGTGGCGCAGCAGAGATGAAGTTCAGTTTCTACAAGGCGGTTGCACAAATCTGCCGGGAGAACACACATGACACCAAATTGTCTCTTCAGCTTGATCAAAAAGCGGGCAAACTGCAGGATGTGGCAAGTTCTTCTTGGCTAACCGATTCGCTGTCCAGCAGTGGTTGTTGATGGTGCGCCACAAGAAAAATTTACAGAGAAGGGAAGCCCAAGTCTTCCAAATCCTTTTCCATGGTGCAAACTTAATTGTCTAAACAAAAAAGGCATTATAAGCCGACTTGCTCGGGTAGATGCCAGATCTTGACAAACACCAAACATGCTGGTCCTGAGCACCTTGCTGCAGGTTAAAGCCATCAACCAAATCCCATATGCTGGTCCTGAACACCTTGCTGCAGGTTAAAGCCATCAACCAAATCCCATTTGTATTGTGAGAGCTCTTTTTATATCCGAGACCCATGTCCTATTGCAAAGAGCTTGCGCCACTGTCCTACTCTTGACTGCCCTCTTCGGTATTATTCCAAACAGGTGAGGCACGATTTCAGCAATGGTCTTCCCATGCAACCATATCAGTACAGAACTTTGTCATTGAACTTTATTGGCAATGCTGTGTTCCAGGTTGAGCAACCTCCTGGGAGGCAAGAATAAGCCTGTTTCATAAGATTAATTCAGTAATTTGTAATGAGATATGAAAAGTTGTACCATCACTAAGATATGCCTCAATTCGTATCATCATTCTTTCTGTTGCACTACTATGACTGGAATAGGTCCATATAAGGCTAAAAAGATCCACTAAATTCTTGACCTAAAAAGGAATAAGAAAGAAGCTTGGACGAGATTAAATAAACCTGAAATTCAGCATTAGCTGTCTTAGTTTTTCTCTGGGAGACTTCATTTTGTTAACTCTATAATACTCATGGATATTCATCTATTAGTTGGTAAAACGGGTATATGATTTTCAATATAATCAAGTTATGCAGCTCCACACGCGTACAACGAATAAGTATTTGAGAGAATCACTAAATTCAATTAATTCAGCTTACATAGTAAACTGCTATCAGATCTGATGTTCCATTTCTTGTACACAGTATCCAGATCATGGCATTTATAATCACTCAACTGCAGGTGCTATTGCAGGTGACTGGCTGCTGGAACTTGCTCTCAGGCCAGATATGTGGGTTCAAGCCCAGCATCTACTTAAATCAAAGCGGGGAGGCATCTGCCTCTTCCAGTATACTTTTTTTGAGAATAACATGCAGCTGTGAATTCCAATCAGCCCCTGCCTTACTCCAGGCCCTTGCAGGCTATGCAGCACGGATACGGATACGTGTATCAGTATCCGGCGGATACGGACAAGGCAATACGCCGTTTTCTCAAACAATCCGATACGTGAATACGTTTAATATTTTTTTTAAAAATAAATAAATATAGTGAATATAAGGGGGGGAAACAAGGAGGAGCCAGATAAATGGACCATTTCTCACAAAGCCCAGTAGCCCACAACTCAATTGTTCTCATCCCAGCATCTTATCCTCTCCACTCACCTGAAGTCCTCATCCAGTCAGGCGGTCACCCCACCCGTATCCATCTCCATCTCTCCACTATACTTCTTAATCTCTCTCATTCCTACGTACCCAAGCTTCAGCAGCCGTATCCGTGTTTTGTAGCTTGCAGGGGAATAAAATTGCTGGCAATAAAACCCATGCTGCAGATTGCCCTGAGAATAACCATTTGTGAAAGAAAACGTACTTCAGTAATTTGACAAGCTCACAAGGGAAGCTAATCATCACCAAAGAATACCTTTTACCCTCGAGAATTTATCAAAGAGCCAGAATATTATAACAAAATTAACCAACAGTACTGTGACATTTTTGACCAAACAGATTCCCTAAATTCTTTTCAAATCAACAGTGTCAGCTCCAACAAAACCAGAAAAGGAGATAACTGCAGCAGGCAGACCAAGATCAAAACATCTGCCAGTCCATCGATTATGAAAAGCATTAGCAACTACGAATTTACATTACCAATTACGCACTTTACACACCAATATCAGTTTTTATAAAAGACAACATGCGGATTATATATAATTACTCTTGCCGCTATAGTATACTGCCGTTCTATCAAAACATTAGTATCAGACCTACAAGTTTTATCTAACCATCCTCTATCACAGTCAAATTAAATGCTAGAACTCAAGTATTTTTTTTCAATCAAAAACAATGAAAAAATTCCCAAATAAACGCAGGAGTGCTCCTCAAATTCACAAAACAAATATGAATTATACATGGCACATCAAAAACTACTTTTATTTGTTTCCATTATGCAAATCACTAAGTTAAGGCTAGACTAATATGCCATGCAGATGGAATTCAAGCGACAGAGCAAAGCAAGGTGCAAATTACCAACCAGCTGCACTATTCAATTGTGTATTTCAGGACCTCTTTCTCCTCTTACTAGAACTGAAGAGTTAAATATGGACTGCATCTTATAGCAAAATCATGGACTTGAAAAGATTGATCTAACAAAATCTGCACTAGTTTGTCCTTGCAGAAAATGTGAGATGGAAGACACTAAAGTGCCACTGTTTGTAGATAAGCCTTGCCTTGTTTCCAGAATTTAAAATCACAAGGAAGCAAGCACTCTAAATTTTGCCTTTCTTTCCAGTTACAAAGATCTTTTAATCAGAAGGAAACCAAGCACGTACCTTAAAAAAGAACCACAGAAGATGCCAGCTGGGCTACCAGGTTTCTCTTGCAGCTCAGCCCCAATATTGGCAGACTTTTCACCCACGTGGGAGCATAGCGTCACCAAGAAACAAAAGCATCCCAAATCTCTGTTGAATTAAGATCCAATGATTCATTGCAGGCATTCATTTCAAACAGCAAGCAATCCTAAACAATCATCATGGAACTGAAGAATAAACTACTGGCTTGTTCATAGCAAACAACAAACAATCCAAAAAACTTTTGCACAAACATAAACAGGGTATCCTGAAGTCATAACTTGGAAGACCAAACCAAGGGTAAGTGCTAGATGTGGGAAGAGCAAACACAACTTCAGTCTGAGCAGAAAGGAAGAGAGCTCCATGACCATCACAATCACACCTTCAGCCAGAGCGGTGGTACACGTAGCGGAATCCCTTCGCTGCAGTCAGAGGAGAAGCGTGGGTTGGAGGTGAGGAGAGTATTGGCAGCGGAGGAGGGAGGATACAACAGTGGAGGAGGAGAGGCAGGAGGGGATGTCGAAGGCCGATGGCAATCTTCCAGTCGCCTGAGCAGCGGGAGAGAGCAGGGGCAGGGTTGCTGCCGTGGCCCGCCCCTTGCCGCAGAACCGACGGCCTTCTTGGGCCTCTTATTCCTCGTCCTCCTCGACCACCAGCCTCGGCGCCGCCGCCGCGCTGCTCTTTCTCTACCTCGCTTTGCCTCCCCTCTGCGGAATAAGCAAGGGGCTGACGGTCTTCCTAGGTTGGTGGCGCGGCACCACAGCGGGGGCAACCTGATTCACGCGGAGGCGGCGGAAGATCGACGGCACGACAGAGCAGGGGCCTTGCGCGGAGGAGGAAGTGCTGGTGAGTTGGGCGATCTGCGCAGAACGGGCGAGGCGGGGGAGAGGAGTTCGCGGCGTGGTGGTGCAGGCGCAATTTTCCGATCACAGGCGCGTGCATTTCAGAATTTGTGGACAATTTTGGATCACAGGGATCGCGTGTCCAAATTTGTGAGGCTGAATTTCTCGGGGTCGGAAGACCTCACCGGGTTCATGAGTTGTAGATAGATAGACTTGATTTAGGTCGGCGTTGGTTCTACCAACAAGAAGTTGAGGATTACGGGAATCCAAAATAGAACCCCCCCACCTTCACCTACCCCCAACCTAGGTGCGGAAGTCAAATCAATCCTTGTTTGTACATCGCTGAACTTACATACCCGGGGAATACACTTATTTGTGATCCTCCTTCTGTGACTGCTATTCCTATACTACCAGAAAGTAGACTATCCTAAAATTCGGGTTGCGGGAGAAAGGTGGTTTAAAATCTGAAGATTCAGATGAAGAGATACAAATAGCAACAGCACCCACATCTTCTCCATGCGGCAAGCAAGCAGCAGCACCCTCGTCATCTACGTGCGGCGAGCAAGCAAACAGCAGCACCCTCATCTTCTACGTGCGGCAAGCAAGCAAGCAGCAGCGCAGACTCACGGGTGCGTGGCCAGGCGCTCGTGGCCGTG
Source organism: Eragrostis nindensis (assembly GCA_012490785.1). Classification (NCBI taxonomy): domain Eukaryota; kingdom Viridiplantae; phylum Streptophyta; class Magnoliopsida; order Poales; family Poaceae; genus Eragrostis; species Eragrostis nindensis. The sequence goes on from JAAXCT010000284.1 coordinate 613,136, forward strand.
GCAACAACCAGCAGCGGGTCCTGACGGAAGGAGGTGCCGCGCGGGAGGGGAATGCGAACGAGGAAGTGGGGAGGAGATGACGAACCAGGAGCGGCGAACGGTGTTGGGGAGGCGGACCCTGCGCGCCCTCCTACCGGAGCCGGGCGAGAACTGCGACGCCGCCACGGAGGAGAAGGTCGCCGCGCCCGGATGCCGCCGAGATCCGCGAGCTCGCCCCAACGCGCCAGATCCGTCCTTCCTCGGCGCGAAGGCAGTGGATCTGAGGGTGGAGGATACACCTCCAGCTCGGGAACCCACGGCCGGGGACGAGGGCGCTCGGGGTAGACCCGAGGCTCGTTGAACGACGGCGCTCGGGGTAGATCCGGGACAATGGCGCACGAGCTTCCGGACGGCGGGATTGTGGTGGTGCTCGGGGAGGGGGTCGCGGACGGCGCAGACGGGGAAGAAGAGGTTGGGGCGGCGGCTGGATCAGGACGAAAGAGAGAAGGCGGCGATGGGGAGAAAGGGATAGGCGGTTCGAAATCGAATTGGCGGTGGGCGCTCGGACACGAAATTAAAACGTGTGCTTTTCATTTCATTAAAAAAAAAGTCTCTTTACCATACTTAAAAAAGTCTCTTTACAGTACGGATTGACTCGGTGAAACCGAGCGAAATGGCAGGAAAAACCGCGAAACCGGTCGAAAACCGTTTCAAAATATGAAAAGCGAAATTTAAACCAAAAATAGCCGAAATTTCTGATATACTGGACTGGTTTTACCGAAAAACCGGTCAAAATGACCGGAAACTGGATCGAAATTCGAAAAACCGGTTTGAGCTGAAAAATAGAAAAATGCAAAAAAATGAAATATTTTGAAACAAAAATATGTTAAAAAACTAGATGTAATTTGCAGTGCATTGGTGCAACAAAACTCGAAAATTCAATCGTGCTCGGTAAAAAAAAATCGACGAATGTTGCAGGTTCAAAAAGAGAAAAAAAGAAAAAGGGTTTTTTCTTTTTGTATTTCCCTTTTCAACACAGAAAATTTCCTTGATTTTTTTCGCCCATCAAACGATTGATTTTTTTCTCGTGCCCATCAAACGATTGATTTCTCGTGTTCTTCCACCAACGCGCTGCAAATTTTGTCTAGTTTTCTTACATATTTTTTATTTCAATTTTTTTCAAATTTTATTTTTTTTGAATTTAAAAACCGAAAACCGGATTCCTGGTAAACTAGGCCAGACGGTTTTTTTAGTTTTTGCGAAAACCGGTCCGGTTTACCCGCAGGAAGCAATCCTCCAACAAGGAGGAGAGCTAAATTGAGGATTGCCTCTCCTGTACATGTTTTGCACCTCCTTCCTGCCACACTCTCCAACAGCTATTGTTTTTTGTTTTGCATCGCCAGTCTCTCTCCCCCGCCGCTCGCCCCGCGCAATGGCGGAGCTTAGTTTTGGCCAGAGTAGACCATGGCCCCCCTGCCATACTAAAACTCCTTTGATTACACAGTGATTTTGCTACTGTTTGAAGCTGTTTAGTGCAAAATTAACTAGGCCAGCCCCCCTACTTCTTAGCTCAAGCTCCGACTCTGGCCCCGCGCCCTCCGTCTCGCCGTCTCCTCCACCGGTCACCGCGTCGTCCCGCTCGTCGTCCTCTTCCTCCACGGCCGCGGCGGGGCAATCGAGAACACCAGCGCGACGGCGCAAGCGCCTCGAGCGCGGCTGCCGAGACAGAGTCTGCGTCCTGCAGCGCGAGCTCGCCCTGTCGCGCGCATGCGAGCCCGCCACGCGTCGGCCTCCGCTGCTGCACGCGCCCGCCGCGGGGCCACACCACGTTTGCAAGGCAGGCCACCCCCTGCCGCACCCGCCGCTCCGTCGTGTCCTGCGCCTGCCACATCACGGGAGCGGAGTACGAGCTCGGCGGTGAGGCCACCCTGTCGAGGAAGACGTAACTTCGGCGCGATGGCCGCCACCCATGCGGGCTGGCGCAGCGATGCACGCCTCCTTATATAACAGAAAATGTCCGAAAATTGCTCCAGTCCATGAAGAAATCATCGTCCAGTTATGCACAGAAATTAGAAAAAAAAATCCAAAAGCATGTACAGAAGCGCAGATTGCTGAAATTGCGAGCTCAGATTGCAGCTCAAATTGCCCCAAGGCTCCATTGCGAGCTCAAATTGCCGTGACGCAAGCGCTAACCATTTCATCCTCGTCCTTCCACAGTTGCCCGGCTGTGCTCCCCTCCTTTGTTGCTGCTGCTTTCCTCTTCCTCTGAACAAATCTCACCAAATCCAAGCAAAAACCCGGGGATTGAAAAATCGTGGCCTTTACTTGTGCGGCTGCACATGAGATCATGAGCTCGGAGGACTCGCTCAAGTCTCTGTGCAGGGAAGAGCGACGCCACCGTCGGGCCACCCGGCCTTAGGGTGTGCCATGAAGCCCATGGAGACGACCTGCTCGGACGGCTTGTCGAGGCCGACGACTTGCCAGGGGCGTCGAGCTCGCCGCGGGAGGGGCGGGCCTCAACCGCGTTCGTCCGCACCAGGCTGCTGCGCCTCACCCACGCGCAGCCGCCGCAGGTGCGGTGCTCGGTCACGACGCGGTCACGCCCTGCGCAGCGCCGCCGGCCCTCGGCCACGCACCGCCCTCGTCGAGACCGTCCCTGCCGCGCCGCCTCGCCCGTGCAGGGAAAAGCGTCAGAGGAGAGAGGGATGTCATTTTTCCATCGCCTCTCTCCTCCGACGCATTTTGCCTTTCCCTTTGCCTCCTCTGTCGGGTTTGCTACAGTAGCTGGTGGAGATGGAAAAATGAGTTTGCCACTCCAGATGCCTCTTGTCTTACCATACTTAAAAGATGCAGTTTGTGGTGGTCGGGGATGTTGGTCGCCCTGCCTACGCGCTCAAGCCGGTACGCGCTGACGAGTGGGCCACAAAAATATCGCCTCTCGCCCGTCCGCTCTTGTGATGAAACAAAAAAATGCACGCCTCCGCTTGCCTATCTTCTCTTCGCGGAATACCTTTGCTCGACCGCTCGCCTCCTCTCCCCGCACACCGTTGCTCCCCCCACCCCCTCCCTTCCAAAATCGAACTCGTCCCCTTCCCTGTCCCCGCCGCCAGCACGTCACGCAGCCCATACGCTGCACGTGCGTCAAGTGGAGGTCTCAGTGCAGCCCCCAATGTTTTCAAGGGCTATAGCACACGCTCTGGGCCGATTTTTGGCACCCGGCCCGATTTCGCGGCTAAGGCGCAGATAAGCACAGCCTCACAGTAGAAGACATTTCACATGGTTTTCGGGTCGTGCCGCGCCTGTTTCAGGACGTTCTAGGGCCAATTTGCACCCGTAACTAGCCGGTTTTTGGGCCGTGTAAATCCGTCCCTATCTCTGCGATTTTCACACGAATTGGACGTGGAGGCATCTTATGACCCGTAGGACACCTCGCGGGCCGCTTCTCCTGGCCGAGAGGAGCCAAGACGCATGGTTTCTGTGAAAACTGCTGTTTCGGTCTGTTTTCATGGGCTATAGCACACGCTCAGGGCCGATTTTTTGCACCCGGTCCGATTTCGCGACTAAGGCCCAGATAAGCACGGCCTCACAGTATAAGACATTTCACGTGGTTTTCGTGGGTTTTCGGGGCGTGTGGCGCCCGTTTCGGGGCGTTCGAGGGCTAATTTGCACCCGTAACTAGCCGGTTTTCGGGTCGTGTAAATCCATCCCTATCTCTGCGATTTTCACACGAATTGGACGTGGAGGCATTCTATGACCCATAGGACACCTCGCGGGCCGCTTCTCCCGGCCGAGAGGAGCCGAGACGCATGGTTTCTATGAAAACTGCTGTTCCGGTCCGTTTTCATAGGCTATAGCACACGCTCCGGGCTGATTTTTGGCACCCGGCCTGATTTCGCAACTAAGGCCCAGATAAGCACGGCCTCACAGTACAAGACATTTCACGTGGTTTCCGTGGTTTTCGGGGCGTGCGGCGCCCATTTCGGGGCGTTCCAGGGCCAATTTGCACCCGTAACTAGCCGGTTTTCGGCCGTGTAAATCCATCCCTATCTCTGCGATTTTCACACAAATTGTACGTGGAGGCATCCTATGACCCGTAGGACACCTCGCGGGCCGCTTCTCCCGGCCAAGAGGAGCCGAGACGCTGTTGGCGATTTCTACATACCATTTTATATGTCAACTGCGCCTTATTTAGAGCATAAATGTCATCATTATAGGCCATTAACCCTTGATAATAGCACTATATTTGTATATATGTCGTTCTGGAGATTTATTGCAGAAACACATGAAAAGGACGACATTCTGGACATTTTGGCTGATCTGGACCTGAAGAGAAGAAAAGCTGCAGAAAAGGCTCACTGTGCCGATCGGCACAGCCTTGTGCCGACCGGCACAGGGGATTTCAGGGCCATCGAGGCTGGCCCACCATTCAGTTGATTTTAAAAGGAAATCATCCGAACCAATCTTGGGAGATATTCGTCATGAAGAGATAGAAGATACTCGAAGATTTGAAAGAACAATGCATGACTTGATCTCGAAGAAAACTGATTGGAAGGCCCACATGGAAGCTGTTTAGGACTTCGAAACCGACTTAGAGAAGAGACCGAGCTGGACACGAGGTGTGCCGATCGGCACGGCCTCTGTGCCGATCGGCACGAGGACTCTCTTTCCGAGATCCTTTTCCTTTCCGAAGCACAGACCTATGAAAACCTGTAGAAACCCTAGGGTTTTGAGATCGGCCGCCAGAGGGACAACACAGCTAGTAAGTTTAGAGCCACCAGGGCTTGCCCCGTTCTTCATGTTCTCTAGTTGTTAGATCAAGAACCGCTGGTGCTAAGAGGTGATACATCAAGGTAGGCCTACTAGATGGTGATGTATCTTGTACTATGTATTATCAAAGTATGGTTGAATATGTGGATGAATGGTTTTAATTATTGATTGCCTGGATTTTATGGTCTTTACATACACTTGTTCCTACGCTTAGTGACGACTAAGTATTAGATGTTATCTTAATGGTGGTGGCAATAAGAGGTGGAAGATTCAATCTCTCACTATCTCCATTGTGGTTAGGGTAGTATTGGGATCTTGTAATGCGCCATAATTACATATTGTCTCTGTACCTTGTTGACGGTCGTTAAATCATAAAATGACCGTCAACTTATCGGCGAATAAAAGGTATACACCAATTTTTCTTGCATTAAACTAATAAAGTTTCACAAGTTTTGGATGAGATCTTGTTTTGCAAGGTACATAGGAATATTGGTGTAATTGTGCTTACAATCATGGAGAAATAGCAAATATCCAAACGCACATGTTAAAGCAAGACTATGCTCCGACATCTCGACGACATTCGACGCAAGAAATAAGGAATGACTTGGACATCAAGAAATAATTATTCAAATGAGAAATTTGATCCCTCCATGTCAAAGGCCTCGTCAAGATAGTCGAAATGGGCTTTTGGATCACCTAATTCGGAGTTTGGGAGCAGGAGTTATGCCTCGCAGAAGATTGCAGAAAATCCAGGAAAAAGTTGGCCGGCCGGCCCAAACACCTGGCCGGCCGGCCCGAACACCTGGCCGGCCGGCCCGAGCCAAACTCCAACCGCCTCAATCTTCCTCCAGTCGGTTCCAGAGGCTGTCACAAGCCACTTGACGCACCGGCCAAGCCAAGGGGACGTCGGCAAGAAGGAATATTCCACGAAATGCTCCAAGACCTTCTCCACTCTCCCAAGGCAACTCCACTATAAATAGAGGACCCCTCCCCTCACTCCAACTTGCACCATCACACTTGAGAAGAGAAGATCCAATGTAGGGTCACGCTCTTTCTCATGGAAGATCATTCCACTTGTGTAGTTTAGAATAGGATTAGTATTTTAGTCATGGGAGTTAGAGTAGAAGTGAGAGCTTCGCTCGGAGCTCCGGAGTTCTCTTCGGAGTTTGGGTAAAGTCCTCGTGTATCTTTTCTTTTATACTTTCTTTAATATAATTATTTTCTTATTTATTTATTTTCTTATTTACTTAATTTAGTTTTCCTTTTAGTTTATATTTATTTATTCAAGTAATTATTATAGAGAAATTCTTGTGTTGGATCCACGTCTGTGTATGGTAGATACGAATGAGTTGTTTGCTTGAGGACTGGCAGTAGGGACATAATTGCATTGTTGTCACGTGTCCCGCACAATTTGTTTGGATTTATTGTTCATGGGTGGCTTGCTCTTTGGCCAAGAGTAAGTTACTAGGATAGTTGTAAGCAAGGTGCTTGGAATTGTTCTAGCGTGTTTTGCCCTTAACCCCACGGGATGATGTGGTAGCCGCGAGTGTAGGTGACAGCTACACCGGTCTCTGTAGTCCATCACGTTCGGGTTGAGTGTGTAGGGCCTAGACGCGGTCCGTTGACCGGATACGTTGAACTTAGTTTCCGAGTTGCGTGTCTTGACGGCGGCCGTGCCCCGATGCACTTGAATGTATCTTTAATGAAAGCTTAAGTAAATAATTGTAGACTATCATGAAACTAAATGATAACCCCTAGGCTGACTAATACCTTCTTCTCGTTGTCCTCCCAAACTAAATGCTAATTCCTTGTTATCTATATCGATGGATGTTCTCCTGAGTGCCACACATATCATATATGTATCCCTGCTTTGGTCTAGTTTGCAAATTATAAATAATAGATGTTTCTTTGTTAATTCATGATATTCTTAGCCCTACTTCCCTGTGGAAAAATATAAATACGATAACCTTGGAATACTCCCGGGTGAAATGCGACAATGGTGTTCCGTGCGCTTGCGGAAATTCAATTTAATCTTTTTGCGTAAGAAACGCCAACAAGCATTTCTGGCGCCGTTGCCGGGGAAGCAATGGTTTAAGATATCTTTGATTAACATCGATTATCTATTATGATTAATTTGCTGCTAGACTAAGCATCCACCTGCATTTGTTTGAGCATATCACCATCGCATCTGCATTGTTTTCTTTCCAATCCATCTGCATATTTAATTCCCCTCCATCCCACCCGCTGCATTTTAAAAAAAAAACCCGAGTGCCCAATCATAGGCCTCGGGCTTTCAAAAAAAAAAACTTAAAAAAACTTTTAAAAAAAAAGAGAACCCGAGCGCCCAATCATAGGCGTAGGGATTTAAAAAAAAAAAACCCGAGTGCCCAATCATAGGCCAGGGATTTTGCAAAAAAGGCTGGATTTTTATGACAGGAAGAAAGAAACATATGTGGTGGATCCAAGACGTTCAATGCAGAAATCTGAAAGTTTATCCTTGCATTCGATTGCAAAGGCTAAGCTTGGGGAGGTACCACCAGGTACGCATATGCAATTATTCCTTGTTTTTCTTGTCATATATCCTCTCCTTTCATTAAAAAAAATAAAAAAATAAAAAAAAATAAAAATGCTGCCTGAATCGTTCCGTGCTTTGTGAATGCAAAAGTACATTGACTTGCTCTCTGGTGAAAATAAGCTGCAAATCTTTTTGACCATACCCGTGCTCTCGAATTTCTTTTGATGATGTGGGTTGTGGTTAAATTGTTAGTCATAAATCATTCGCCTGCGTCTCTTTCTGTTGGTTGGGTGAAGATCACTTCTGTGCCTCTGTTCTCCATTGAGATTATGCCCGGTGGCCGTTCAACCAACAGAAAAATACACGTCTCTATGATGCTTTCATAACAGAAGAAGAGTATGATATCCTCTGCTCTCCTCACATAATTGATCGAATTAGACGTAGTGTCTAGGTTGATTAATGGAGCTATAGAGATGTGTCGATTGTAGACGAATAGGTTTGTACTAACCACTGCAGGGATCCTTTTGAGAGAAAACCAAGTACATCAGGCAACAAGAAAGGCACATAATTCAAGAAGGAGAAACCAACCAGGCGGACCTAGTACCTTCAAATAAAGATTTAATCGCTTAGCTTTGCACATGGTTGCAAGAGCTAAGCTTGGGGAGGGACCGCCAGGTAAGTACTTCCATACGATATTATACTCTTCTTGAATTGTGCCATTTCTTAAAATTAAAAAAAAAAGCGAGGTTCTCGGCAAAGCCCAATAGGGGCTAGCCACCTGTATCACCCTCATTCTTTTTGCAGACACAAGAAAAATGGAGGAAGCGGACTATTCAAGCTTAAGTCTTGCAAAGACTCAAGCTTGGGGAGGACCCCCAGGTAAGTATCCCTATCGATCAATAAAATACTCCCTTTTTCCGAATAAAATGCTAGAACTTGGTGTTTACCAAACTTTAAAGGAGATGATGAATGGTTGCTCTGTTAGTTCCTTGTGTGTGTCTTCTATGCAATCTCTACTCCTTATTTAATTTAAGTATGATGTAAATCGACATGATCATATTACTAGTATTGCTATATTTTATGTGGGTAGCACCTGGTTAACCAAGTCTAGGCATTGATTCGTATGATATGGTTATTCTGGGTTAAGTTTGCAATTTCCTGCAGTAACATTCCAGAGATGTTTTTAATTTCTAAATTGCTGCAACAAAAACCCTTTAAGTTTTTGCACTTCCCTTGTGAGGACTTATTTACCTACCAGAGCCATATCATGACAAATTCGGAAATAGCTCCATTCATAGCAATCTTTTATATGTTGAGTTTGGTTAAAGTCTGATCTTTAGGAACATTGCACTCCTCATGTCAGTCATTTATCTTTCATATGGTAATTTGAGAAATTCGTTACCACTCATTCACAAGATTCCTTGTCTTCATTCAAATGCTCAAGAAAAATTCCAAAAATATTGTCTAGGCCATAAAAAAAAATTGCCTTATGCACTATGGGAGTTAAAAAAAAAAGAAAAAAAAACCTCCCATATTGTGCAGCAAAGATTTTTAAGAGGTTGATGGCCACTATCAAAATTTTTCTTGAGCAACGAAGACTGAAATTTTCATGAGTGATTTCTCTTCCCCGCTGGCTATCATTCTTTCCATATGACTGACTTTGAGGAGTTGCTAAGTTTCTCTAGATCATCTTTTAACCCGACAAAATATGTATGAAAGATATGCATATCCCGACCAAGCTCCACCAGAACATCCCTCTTGTGTAGCAATAGGTCTTGAGTGACATCCTGTAGGGAATAGCCTCATCAAAAGAGAGACAAAAAGGGAAGTGCAAGCTTAAAGAAGTATTTATTTCTTATGCAGCAAACAAAAGCTCTGGACTTGTTACTTGCAGGAATTGTTTGACAAGAACCTAATATGACCGTTCTGCTTTTCAATGTCATATGACAAAGTAACCTATAAGCCCTACTAAGTATATGCAGTACCTGGTAAATAGATTGTGCTGGTTTATTGATTACTTTGTTATCCTGGAGTATGTTGTTGCCTAGTTGATACCTACAGGGCACTAACATTGTAGCAACTACTGATCCGCCGATACTTAAGTTTTGAGTTTGCTCGGGACGAGCAAAGTTTAAGCTTGGGGAGGTGTTGACGGTCGTTAAATCATAAAATGACCGTCAACTTATCGGCGAATAAAAGGTATACACCAATTTTTCTTGCATTAAACTAATAAAGTTCCACAAGTTTTGGATGAGATCTTGTTTTGCAAGGTACATAGGAATATTGGTATAATTGTGCTTACAATCATGGAGAAATAGCAAATATCCAAACGCACATGTTAAAGCAAGACTATGCTCCGACATCTCGACGACATTCAACGCAAGAAATAAGGAATGACTTGGACATCAAGAAATAATTATTCAAATGAGAAATTTGATCCCTCCATGTCAAAGGCCTCGTCAAGATAGTCGAAATGGGCTTTTGGATCACCCAATTCGGAGTTCGGGAGCAGGAGTTATGCCTCGCGGAAGATTGCAGAAAATCCAAGAAAAAGTTGGCCGGCCGGCCCAAACACCTGGCCGGCCGGCCCGAGCCAAACTCCAACAGCCTCAATCTTCCTCCAGTCGGTTCCAGAGGCAGTCACAAGCCACTTGACGCACCGGCCAAGCCAAGGGGACGTCGGCAAGAAGGAATATTCCACGAAATGCTCCAAGACCTTCTCCACTCTCCCAAGGCAACTCCACTATAAATAGAGGACCCCTCCCCTCACTCCAACTTGCACCATCACACTTGAGAAGAGAAGATCCAATGTAGGGTCACGCTCTTTCTCATGGAAGACTTGCAAAAAAGGCTGGATTTTTATGACAGGAAGAAAGAAACATATGTGGTGGATCCAAGACGTTCAATGCAGATAGACCTACCATACACAGACGTGGAACCAACACAGGAATTTCTCTATAACAATTACTTAAATAAATAAATGTAAACTAAAAGGAAAACTAAATTAAATAAATAAGAAAATAAATAAGAAAATAATTATATTAAAGAAAGTATAAAAGAAAAGATACACGAGAACTTTACCCAAACTCCGAAGAGAACTCCGGAGCTCCGAGCGAAGCTCTCACTTCTACTCTAACTCCCATGACCAACTAGCCTACTCTAAACTACACAAGTGGAATGATCTTCCATGAGATGAGCGTGACCCTTTTGGATCTTCTCTTCTCAAGTGTGGAGGTGCAGGTTGGAAGTGAGGGGGAGGTCCTCTATTTATAGTGTGAGGCTTCCTTGGGAGAGTGGAGAAGGTCCCTTCATCTTAGGAGAATCTTGTGGATATTCCTCACTTGCCGACGTCTTCTTACTTGGTCGGTGCGTCAAGTTAGCTTGCAACCGCCTCTGGAACCGACTGGAAAAAGACGGGCCGATTCGGAGAAAACAGTAGGCCGGCCGGCCTAGGCCTAGGCCGGCCGGCGGGCTTTTGTCTCCGAATGCCTCGAATTTTTGTGGGCTGGCCTCTCATGATGTGCCTATTAAGGTCCACGGTCTTGCTCGGTGATTTGACGCCTTTTTGAGTGGTTGATGGGCTTGTTTGTTGGGCCTTGCGCAGTGGTCGATACTCTGGGCTGGGAAATATTTGTTGGCCATTTGATCCTTGATGTTTGAGCCCATTGGGAGATGCCTGGGGCTGCTGGACCATGTTGAGATCCAACATAAGCCGGCCGGCCTATGATGGGGCCGGCCGGTAGGCTTTTGCTCCCATGTGCAATGGATTTCCTCCTGCATCCAAATATTCAGCAAAACTTGTGGAGTAGCATTATTCCTATCTACTATGCACAAAATCTTGGTGTTATGCTTTTATTTACCGGTAGGGTGGCGGTCAAAACACGGTTTAACGACCGCCAACAGACACCTCGCGGGCCGCTTCTCTAGGCCGAGAGGAGCCGAGACGCATGGTTTCTGTGAAAACTGCTGTTTCGGTCCGTTTTCATGGGCTATAGCACACGCTCCGGGCCCATTTTTAGCACCCGGCCCGATTTCGCGACTAAGGCCCAGACAAGCACGGCCTCACAGTACAAGACATTTCACGTGGTTTTCGTGGGTTTTTGGGGCGTGCGGCGCCCGTTTCGGGGCGTTCCAGGGCCAATTTGCACCCGTAACTAGTCGGTTTTCGGGCCGTGTAAATCCATTCCTATCTCTGCGATTTTCACACAAAGTGGACGTGGAGGCATCCTATGACCCGTAGGACACCTCGCGGGCCGCTTCTCCTGGCCGAGAGGAGCCGAGACGCACGGTTTCTGTGAAAACTGCTGTTTCGGTCCGTTTTCATAGGCTATAGCACACGCTCCGGGCCGATTTTTGGCACCCGGCCCGATTTCGCGGTTAAGGCGCATATAAGCACGGCCTCACGGTAGAAGACATTTCACATGTTTTTCGTGGGTTTTCGGGTCGTGTCGCGCCCGTTTCAAGGCGTTCCAGCGTCATTTGCACCCGTAACTAGCCGGTTTTCGGGCCGTGTATATCCATCCTTATCTCTGCGATTTTCACACTAATTAGACGTGGAGGCATCGTATGACCCGTAGGATATATCGCGGGCCGCTTCTCCCGGCCGAGAGGAGCTGAGACGCATGGTTTATGTGAAAACTGCTGTTTCAGTCCGTTTTCATGGGCTATAGCACACGCACCGGGCCGACTTTTGGCACCCGGTTCGATTTCGCGACTAAGGCCCAGATAGGCACGGCCTCACAGTACAAGACATTTCACGTGGTTTTCGTTGGTTTTCGGTTCGTGCGGCGCCCGTTTCGGGGCGTTTCAGGGCTAATTTGCACCTGTAACCAGCCGGTTTTCGGGCCGTGAAAATCCATATCTCCGCGATTTTCACACGAATTGGACGTGGAGGCATCCTGTGACCCGTAGGACACCTCGCGGGCCGCTTCTCCCGACCGAGAGGAGCCGAGTCGCATGGTTTCTGTGAAAACAGCTGTTTTGGACCGTTTCGCATGGTTTCTGTGAAACCTGCTGTTTCGGTCTGTTTTCGTGGGCTATATAGCACACGCTCCGGCCCGATTTTTGGCAAGGCTATACACATGCTCCGGCCGATTTTTAGCACCCGGCCTAATTTCGCGGTTAAGTCCCAGGTAAGGACGGCCTCACAGTACAAGATATTTCACGTGGTTTTCGTGGGTTTTCGGGGCGTGCGATGCCCGTTTCGGGGCATTCCAGGGCCAATTTGCACCCGTAACTAGCCGGTTTTCGGGCCGTGTAAATCCATCCCTATCTCTGCGATTTTCACACGAGTTGGACGTGGAGGCATCCTATGACCCGTAGGACACCTCGCGGGTGCTTCTCCCGGCCGACCGGTGCCGAGACGCATGGTTTCTGTGCAAACTGCTGTTTCGGTCCGTTTTCATGGGCTATAACACACGCTCCGGGCCGATTTTTGGCACCCGACCCGATTTTGCGGCTAAGACGCAGATAAGCACGGCCCCACGGTAGAAAATATTTCACATGGTTTTCGTGGTTTTTCGGGTAGTGTCGCACCCGTTTCAAGGCGTCCCAGGGCCATTTGCACCCGTAACTAGCCGGTTTTCGGGCCGTATAAATCCGTCCCTATCTCTGCGATTTTCACACGAATTGGATGTGGTGGTATCCTAGGACCCAAAGGACACCTCGCGGGCCGCTTCTCCCGGCCGACAGGAGCCGAGACGCATGGTTTATGTGAAAACTGCTTTTTCGGTCCGTTTTCATGGGGCTATACACATGCTCCGGGCCGATTTTGGCACCCGGCCTGATTTCGCGGTTAAGGCCCAAGTAAGGACGGCCTCACAGTACAAGACATTTCACGTGGTTTTTGTGGGTTTTCGGGGCGTGCGACGCCTGTTTCGGGGCGTTCCAGGGCCAATTTGCACCCGTAAGTAGCCGGTTTTCGGGCCGTGTAAATCCATCCGTATCTCTGTGATTTTCACACGAATTAGACGTGGAGGCATCATATAACCTGTAGGACTCCTCGCGGGCCGCTTCTCCCGGCCGAGAGGAGCCGAGACGCATGGTTTCTGTGAAAACTGCTGTTTCGGTCCGTTTTTATGGGCTATAGCACACGCTACGGCCGATTTTTGGCACCCGGCCCGATTTCGCGACTAAGGCCTACATAAGCACGGCCTCACAGTACAAGACTTTTCACATTGTTTTCGTGGGTTTTCGGGGCGTGCGGCGCCCGTTTCGGGGCGTTCCAGGGCCAATTCTAGCCGGTTTTCGAGCCGTATAAATCCATCCCTATCTCTGCGATTTTCACACGAATTGGACGTGGAGGCATCCTATGACCCGTAGGACACCTCGCGGGCCGCTTCTCCCGGCCGAGAGGTGCCGAGACGCATGGTTTCTGTGCAAACTGCTGTTTCGGTCTGTTTTCATGGGCTATAGCACACGCTCCGTGCCGATTTTTGGCACCCGGCCCGATTTCGCGGCTAAGGCGCAGAGAAGCACGGCCTCATGGTAGAAGACATTTCACATGGTTTTCGTGGGTTTTCGGGTCGTATCGTGCCCGTTTCAAGGTGTTCCAGTGCCATTTGCACCCGTAACTAGCCGGTTTTCGGGCCGTGTAAATCCGTCCCTATCTCTGCGATTTTCACACGAATTGGACGTGAAGGTATCCTATGACCCAAAGGACACCTCGCGGGCCGCTTCTCCCGGCCGAGCGGAGCCGGACGCATGGTTTCTGTGAAGAGGACCTTATTTGGCCCTAGAAAAATTCCTGGTTCCTTTCTTGGCCCAATCTGAAAAAAAGTTACCTATATGACTCAAGTTGTAACTTTCATTCCTTTCTTGGCCCTTCCGTCAGTTTTGAGTGCTAACGGTGTTAAATGTGTGCTGAAATGACCATTCTGCCCCTGACTTAAATAAAATGTAAAATTTATTTTTGAAATTATTTAATTGTCTGAAATTCCAGAATAACATAATTGTTCAAGCTTTCATATTACACAAAATTTCGGCATTATTTCTGGAATTTTGGAAAATTAAATAATTTTGGCAATATAAAATCTTGAACAATTATGTTATTGTGGAATTATGTTATTTTGAAAAGAAATTTTACATTTTTATTAAAGTCAGGGGCAGAATGGTCATTTCAGCACACATTTAACACCGTTAGCACTCAAAACTGACGGAAGGGCCAAGAAAGGAATGAAAGTTGCAACTTGGGTCATATAGGTAACTTTTTTTCAGATTGGGCCAAGAAAGGAACCAGGAACTTTTCTAGGGCCAAATAAGGAATTTCCTCTTCTGTGAAAACTGTCTTTTCGGTCCGTATTCATGGGCTATACACATGCTCCGGGCCGATTTTTGGCACCCGGCCCGATTTCGCGGTTAAGGCCCAGGTAAGGATGGCCTCACAGTACAAGACATTTCACGTGGTTTTCGTGGGTTTTCGGGGCGTGCGACGCCCGTTTCGGGGCGTTCCAGGGCCAATTTGCACCCGTAACTAGCCGGTTTTCGGGCCGTGTAAATCCATCCCTATCTCTGTGATTTTCACACGAATTAGACGTGGACGCATCTTATAACCCGTAGGACACCGCGCGGGCCGCTTGTCCCGGCCGAGAGGAGCCGAGACGCATGGTTTCTGTGGAAACTGCTGTTTCGGTCCGTTTTAATGGGCGATCGCACACGCTCCGGGCCGATTTTTGGCACCCGGCCAGATTTCGCGACTAAGGCCCAGATAAGCACGGCCTCACAGTACAAGGCTTTTGACGTTGTTTTCGTGGATTTTCGGGGTGTGCGGCGCCCGTTTCGGGGCGTTCCAGGGCCAATTCTAGCCGGTTTTCGAGCCGTGTAAATCCATCCCCATCTCTGCGCGTCCTTACCTGGGCCTTAACCGCGAAATCGGGCCGGGTGCCAAAAATCGGCCCGGAGCGTGTGCTATAGCCCATGAAAACGGACCGAAAAAGCAGTTTTCACAGGAACCATGCGTCTCGGCTCCTCTCGGCCCGGAGAACCGGCCCGCGAGGTGTCCTATGGGTCATAGGCTGCCTCCACGTCCAATTCGTGTGAAAATCGCAGAGATAGGGATGGATTGACACGGCCTAAAAACCGGCTAGTTACGGGTGTAAATGGCCCTGGAACGCTACGAAACGGGCGCCTCATGCCCCGAAAACCCAGGAAAACCACGTGAAATGTGAGGCCACGCACATCTGGGAATTAGCCGCGAAATCGGGCCGGGTGCCAAAAATCGGCCCGGAGCGTGTGCTATAGCTCATGAAACGGACCGAAACAGCAGTTTTCATAGAAACCATGCGTCCCGGCTCCTCTCGGCCGGGAGAAGCGGCCCGGGAGGTGTCCTACGGGTCATAGGATGCCTCCACGTCCAATTCGTGTGAAAATCGCAGAGATAAGGATGGGTTTACACGGCCCGAAAATCGGCTAGTTACGGATGCAAATGCCCTAGAACACCTTGAAACGGGCGCGACACGACCCGAAAACCCACGAAAACCATGTGAAATGTCCTGTACTGTGAGGCCGTGCTTATCTGCACCTTGGCCACGAAATCGGGCCGGGTGCCAAAAATCGACCCGGAGTGTGTGCTACAGCCCACGAAAACGGACTGAAACAGCAGTTTGCACAGAAACCATGCGTCTCGGCACCTCTCGGCCGGGAGAAGCGGCCCGCGAGGTGTCCTACGGGTCATAGGATGCCTCCACGTCCAATCGGCCTCCCACTACAAGGCATTTCACGTGGTTTTCGTGGGTTTTCGGGGCGATCCAGGGCAAATTTGCACCCGTAACTAGCCGGTTTTCGGGCCGTGTAAATCCATCCCTATCTCTGTGATTTTCACATGAATTAGACGTGGACGCATCTTATAACCCGTAGGACACCGCGCGGGCCGCTTGTCCCGGCCGAGAGGAGCCGAGACGCATGGTTTCTGTGGAAACTGCTGTTTCGGTCCGTTTTAATGGGCTATCGCACACGCTCCGGGCCGATTTTTGGCACCCGGCCAGATTTCGCGACTAAGGCCCAGATAAGCACGGCCTCACATTTCACGTGGTTTTCCTGGGTTTTTGGGGCATGAGGCGCCCGTTTCGTAGTGTTCCAGGACCATTTACACCCGTAACTAGCCGGTTTTGGGCTGTGTCGATCCATCCCTATATCTGCGATTTTCACACGAATTGGACGTGGAGGCAGCCTATGACCCGTAGGACACCTCGCGGGCCGGTTCTCCTGGCCGCGAGGAGCCGAGATGCATGGCTTTTGTGGAAACTGCTTTTTCGGTCCGTTTTCATGGGCTATAGCACACGCTCCGGGCTGATTTTTGGACACGGCCCGAATTCGCGGCTAAGGCTCAGATAAGCACGGCCTCACAGTACAAGACATTTCACGTGGTTTTCCTGGGTTTTCGGGGCTCGGCGCCCGTTTCGGTTCGTTGCAGGGCCTTTTGCACACGCAATTAGCCGGTTTTCGGCCCATGTCAATCCATCCCAATCTCTGCGATGTTCACACAAATTGGACGTGGAGTCAGCCTGTGACCCGTAGGACACCTCGTGGGCCGGTTCTCCCGGCTGAGAGGAGCCGAGACGCATGGTTTCTGTGAAAACTGCTTTTTCGGTCCGTTTTCATGGGCTATAGCATACGCTCCAGGCCGATTTTTGGCACCCGGCCCGATTTCACGGCTAAGGCTCAGATAAGCACGGCCTCACAGTACAAGACATTTCACAAGGTTTTCGTGGGTTTTTGGGGCGTTCGGCGCCCGTTTCTGGTCGTTCCAGGGTCATTTGCACCCGTAACTAGCCGGTTTTCGGGCCGTGTCAATCCATCCCTATCTCTACGATTTTCACACGAATTGGACGTGGAGGCAGCCCGTGACCCTTAGGACACCTCGCGGGCTGGTTCTCCCGGCCGAGAGGAGCCGAGACGCATGGTTTCTGTGAAAACTGCTTTTTCGGTCCGTTTTCATGGGCAACAGCACACGCTCCGGGCCGATTTTTGGCACCCGGCCTGATTTCGCGGCTAAGGCGAAGATAAGCACCGCCTCACAGTACAAGACATTTCACGTGGTTTCCCTGGGTTTTCGGAGCTTGCGGCGCCCGTTTAGGGGCATTGCAGGGCCTTCTGCACACGTAATTAGCCAGTTTTCGGCCCATGTCAATCCATCCCTATCTCTGCGATTTTCACATAAACTGGACGTGGAGGCAGCCTGTGACCCGTAGGCACCTCGCGGGCCGGTTCTCCCGTCCGAGAGGAGCCGAGACGCATGGTTTCTGTGAAAACTGCTTTTTCGGTCCGTTTTCATGGGCTATAGCACACGCTCCGGGCCGATTTTTGGCACCTGGCCTGATTTCGCGGCTAAGGCCCAGATATGCACGGCCTCACAGTACAAGACATTTCACGTGGTTTTCCTATGTTTTTGGAGGTTCCGGCGCCCGTTTCGGAGCGTTCTAGGGCCATTTGCACCCGTAACTAGCCGCTTTTTGGGCCGTTTCAATCCATCCCTATCTCTGCGATTTTCATACGAATTGGACGTGGAGGCCGCTTATGACCCATAGGACACCTCGCGGGCCGGTTCTCCCGGCCGAGAGGAGCCGAGAAGCATGGTTTCTGTGAAAACTGTTTTTTCGGTCCGTTGTCATGGGCTATAGCATACGCTCCAAGCCGATGTTTGGCAGCCGGCACGATTTCGCGGCTAAGGCTCGGTAAGCACGGCCTCACAGTACAAGACATTTCACATGGTTTTCGTGGATTTTTGGGGCCGTTCGGCGCCCGTTTCGGGGCGTTCCAGGGCCATTTGCACCCGTAACTAGCCGGTTTATGGGCTGTGTAAATCCGTCCCTATCTCTGCGATTTTCACATGAGTTGGACGTGGAGGCAGCCTATGACCCGTTGGACACCTCGCGGGCCGGTTCTCCCAGCCAAGAGGAGCTGAGACGCATGGTTCCTGTGAAAACTGCATTTTCGGCCCATTTTCATGGGCTATAGCACACGCTATGGGCCGATTTTTGGCACCTGGCCCGATTTCGCGGCTAAGGCACAGATAAGCACAGCCTCACAGTACAAGACATTTCACGTGGTTTTCCTATGTTTTCGGGGGTTGCGGCGCCCGTTTCGGACCGTTCCAGGGCCATTTGCACCCGTAACTAGCCGGTTTTTGGGCCGTGTCAATCCGTCCCTATCTCTGCGATCTTCGCACGAATTGGACGTGGAGGCAGTCTATGACCCGTAGGACACATCGCGGGCCGGTTCTCCCGGCCGAGAGGAGCCGAGACGCATGATTTCTGTGAAAACTGCTTTTTCGGTCCGTTTTCTTGGGCTATGCACACGCCCCGGGCCGATTTTTGGCACCCGGCCCGATTTCGCGGCTAAGGCCCAGATAAGCACGGTCTCACAGTACAAGACATTTCACGTGGTTTTCCTGGGTTGTCGCGTCTTGCGGCGCTCGTTTCGGGACGTTTCAGGGCCATTTGCACACGTAATTAGCCGGTTTTCGGCCAGTGTCAATCCATCCCTATCTCTGCGATTTTCACACGAACTGGACGTGGAGGCAGCCTGTGACCCGTAGGACACCTCGCGGGCCAGTTCTCCTAGCCGAGAGGACCCGAGACGCATGGTTACTGTGAAAACTACTTTTTCGGACCGGTTTCATGGGCTACAGCACACGCTCCGGGCCGATTTTTGGTACCCGGCCCGATTTCGCGGCTAAGGCCCTGATAAGCCCGATCTCTGCGATTTTCACCCGAATTGGACGTGGAGGCAGCCTATGACCCGTAGGACACCTCGCGGGCCGGTTCTCCTAGCCGAGAGGACCCGAGACGCATGGTTTCTGTGAAAGCTGCTTTTTGGGTCAGTTTTCATGGGCTATGGCACACGCTCCGGGCCGATTTTTGGTACCCGACCCGATTTCGCGGCTAAGGCCCTGATAAGCCCGTTCTCTGCGATTTTCGCACGAATTGGACGTGGAGGCAGCCTGTGACCCGTAGGACACCTCGCGGGCCGGTTCTCCCGGCCGAGAGGAGCTGAGACGCATGGTTTCTGTGAAAACTGCTTTTTCAGACCGTTTTCAGGGGCTATAGCACACGCTCCGGGCCGATTTTTGGTACCCGGCCCGATTTTGCGGCTAAGGCCCTGATAAGCCCGATCTCTGCGATTTTCACACGAATTGGACGTGGAGGCAGCCTATGACCCGTAGGACACCTTTCTCCTAGCCGACCCGAGACGCATGGTTTCTGTGAGAGCTGCTTTTTCGGTCCGTTTTCATGGGCTATGGCACACGCTCGGCTGATTTTTGGTACCCGGCCCGATTTCGCGGCTAAGGCCCTGATAAGCCCGATCTCTGCGATTTTCACACGAATTGGACGTGGAGGCAGCCTGTGACCCGTAGGACACCTCGCGGGCCGGTTCTCCCGGCCGAGAGGAGCCGAGACGCATAATTTCTGTGAAAACTGCTTTTTCGGTCGTTTTCATGGGCTATAGCACACGCTCCGGGCCGATTTTTGGCACACAGCCCGATTTAGCGGCTAAGGCCTAGATAAGCACGGCCTCACAGTACAAGACATTTCACATGGTTTTCGTAGGTTTTTCGGGTCGTTCGGCGCCCGTTTCGTACCGTTCCAGGGCCATTTGCACCCGTAACTAGCCGGTTTATGGGCTGTGTAAATCCGCCCCTATCTCTGCGATTTTCACACGAATTGGACGTGAAGGCAGCCTATGACCCGTAGGACACCTCGCGGGCCGGTTCTCCCGGCCGAGAGGAGCTGAGACGCATGGTTTCTGTGAAAACTGCTTTTTCGGTCCGTTTTCATGGGCTATATAGCACATGCTCCGGGCCGATTTTCGGCACCCGGCCCGATTTCACGGCTAAGGCCCACATAAGCACGGCCTCACAGTACAAGACATTTCACGTGGTTTTCCTAGGTTTTCGGGGGTTCCGGCACCCGTTTCGGGGCGTTCCAGGGCCATTTGCACCCGTAACTAGCCGGTTTTTGGGCCTTGTCAATTTGTCCCTATCTCTGCGATTTTCGCACGAATTAGACGTGGAGGCAGCCTATGACCCATAGGACACCTCGTGGAACGGTTCTCCAGGCCGAGAGGAGCCGAGACGCATGGTTTCTGTGAAAACTGCTTTTTCGGTCTGTTTTCATGGGCTATATAGCACACGCTCCGGGCCGATTTTTGGTGCCCGGCCCGATTTCGCGGCTAAGGCCCAGATAAGCACGGCCTCACTGTACAAGACATTTCACATGGTTTTCTAGGTTTTCGGGGCTTGCGGCGCTCGTTTCGGGGCGCTCGAGGGCCATTTGGACCCGTAACTACCCGGTTTTTGGGTTATGTAAATCTGTCCCTATCTCTGCGATTTTCACACGAATTGGACGTGGAGGCAGCCTATGACCCGTAGGACACCTCGCGGACCGGTTCTCCTGGCCGAGAGGAGCCGAGACGCATGGCTTTTGTGGAAACTGCTTTTTCGGTCCGTTTTCATGGGCTATAGCACACGCTCCGGGCTGATTTTTGGCACACGGCCCGAATTCGCGGCTAAGGCCCAGATAAGCACGGCCTCACAGTACAAGACATTTCACGTGGTTTTCCTGGGTTTTCGGGGCTCGGCACCCGTTTCGGTTCGTTGCAGGGCCTTTTGCACACGTAATTAGCCGGTTTTCGGCCCATGTCAATCCATCCCAATCTCTGCGATGTTCACAAAAATTGGACGTGGAGTCAGCCTGTGACCCGTAGGACACCTCGTGGGCCGGTTCTCCCGGCTGAGAGGAGCCGAGATGCATGGTTTCTGTGAAAACTGCTTTTTCGGTCCGTTTTCATGGGCTATAGCATACGCTCCAGGCCGATTTTTGGCACCCGGCCCGATTTCGCGGCTAAGGCTCAGATAAGCACGGCCTCACAGCACAAGACATTTCACAAGGTTTTCGTGTGTTTTTGGGGCGTTCGGCGCCCGTTTCTGGTCGTTCCAGGGTCATTTGCACCCGTAACTAGCCGATTTTCGGGCCGTGTCAATCCATCCCTATTCTACGATTTTCACACGAATTGGACGTGGAGGCAGCCTGTGACCCTTAGGACACCTCGCGGGCTGGTTCTCCCGGCCGAGAGGAGCCAAGACGCATGGTTTCTGTAAAAACTGCTTTTTCGGTCCGTTTTCATGGGCTACAGCACACGCTCCGGGCCGATTTTTGGCACCCGGCCCGATTTCGCGGCTAAGGCGAAGATAAGCACCGCCTCACAGTACAAGACATTTCACGTGGTTTCCCTGGGTTTTCGGGGCTTGCGGCGCCCGTTTAAGGGCATTGCACGGCCTTTTGCACACGTAATTAGCCGGTTTTCGGCCCATGTCAATCCATCCCTATCTCTGCGATTTTCACACATACTGGACGTGTAGGCAGCTTGTGACCCGTAGGCACCTCGCGGGCCGGTTCTCCCGCCCGAGAGGAGCCGAGACGCATGGTTTCTGTGAAAACTGCTTTTTCGGTCCGTTTTCATGGGATAGCACACGCTCCGGGCCGATTTTTGGCACCAGGCCTGATTTCGCGGCTAAGGCCCAGATATGCACGGCCTCACAGTACAAGACATTTCACGTGGTTTTCCTATGTTTTTGGAGGTTTCGGCGCCCGTTTCGGAGCGTTCTAGGGCCATTTGCACCCGTAACTAGCCGGTTTTTGGGCCGTTTCAATCCATCTCTATCTCTGTGATTTTCATACGAATTGGACGTGGAGGCCGCTTATGACCCATAGGACACCTCGCGGGCCGGTTCTCCCGGCCGAGAGGAGCCGAGAAGCATGGTTTATGTGTAAACTGCTTTTTCGGTCCGTTTTCATGGGCTATAACATACGCTCCGAGCCGATGTTTGGCACCCGGCACGATTTCGCGGCTAAGGCTCAGTAAGCACGGCCTCACAGTACAAGACATTTCACATGGTTTTCGTGGATTTTTGGGGCCGTTCGGCGCCCGTTTCGGGGCGTTCCAGGGCCATTTGCACCCGTAACTAGCCGGTTTATGGGCTGTGTAAATCCGTCCCTATCTCTGCGATTTTCACATGAGTTGGACGTGGAGGCAGCCTATGACCCGTTGGACACCTCCGGGCCGGTTCTCCCGGCCGAGAGGAGCCGAGACGCATGGTTTCTGTGAAAACTGCATTTTCGGTCCATTTTCATGGGCTATAGCACACGCTACGGGCCGATTTTTGGCACCTGGCCCGATTTCGCGGCTAAGGCACAGATAAGCACGGCCTCACAGTACAAGACATTTCACGTGGTTTTCCTATGTTTTCGGGGATTGCGGCGCCCGTTTCGGAGCGTTCCAGGGTCATTTGCACCCGTAACTAGCCGGTTTTTGGGCCGTGTCAATCCATCCCTATCTCTGCGATCTTCGCACGAATTGGACGTGGAGGCAGTCTATGACCCGTAGGACACATCGCGGGCCGGTTCTCCCAGCCGAGAGGAGCCGAGACGCATGATTTCTGTGAAAACTGCTTTTTCGGTCCGTTTTCTTGGGCTATGCACACGCTCCGGGCCGATTTTTGGCACCTGGCCCGATTTCGCGGCTAAGGCCCTGATAAGCCCGATCTCTGCGATTTTCATACGAATTGGACGTGGAGGCAGCCTATGATCCGTAGGACACCTCGCGGGCCGGTTCTCCTAGCCGAGAGGACCCGAGACGCATGGTTTCTGTGAAAGCTGCTTTTTGGGTCCGTTTTCATGGGCTATGGCACACGCAACGGGCCGATTTTTGGTACCCGGCCCGATTTCGCGGCTAAGGCCCTGATAAGCCCGTTCTCTGCGATTTTCACACGAATTGGATGTGCAGGCAGCCTGTGACCCGTAGGACACCTCGCGGGCCGGTTCTCCCGGCCGAGAGGAGCCGAGACGCATGGTTTCTGTGAAAACTGCTTTTTCAGACTGTTTTCATGGGCTATTGCACACGCTCCGGGCCGATTTTTGGTACCCGGCCCGATTTTGCGGCTAAGGCCCTGATAAGCCCGATCTCTGCGATTTTCACACGAATTGGACGTGGAGGCAGCCTATGACCCGTAGGACACCTTGCGGGCCGGTTCTCCTAGCCGAGAGGACCCGAGACGCATGGTTTCTATGAGAGCTGCTTTTTCGGACCGTTTTCATGGGCTATGGCACACGCTCCGGGCCGATTTTTGGTACTCGGCCCGATTTCGCGGCTAAGGCCCTGATAAGCCCGATCTCTGCGATTTTCACACGAATTGGACGTGGAGGCAGCCTGTGACCCGTAGAACACCTCGCGGGCCGGTTCTCCCGGCAGAGAGGAGCCGAGACGCATAATTTCTGTGAAAACGGCTTTTTCGGTCGTTTCATGGGCTATAGCACACGCTCCAGGCCGATTTTTGGCACGCAGCCCGATTTAGCGGCTAAGGCCTAGATAAGCACGGCCTCACAGTACAAGACATTTCACATGGTTTTCGTGGGTTTTTCGGGTCGTTCGGCGCCCGTTTCGTACCGTTCCAGGGCCATTTGCACCCGTAACTAGCCGGTTTATGGGCTGTGTAAATCCGCCCCTATCTCTGCGATTTTCACACGAATTGGACGTGAAGGCAGCCTATGACCCATAGGACACCTCGCGGGCCGGTTCTCCCGGCCGAGAGGAGCTGAGACGCATGGTTTCTGTGAAAACTGCTTTTTCAGTCCGTTTTCATGGGCTATATAGCACATGCTCCGGGCCGATTTCCGGCACCCGGCCCGATTTCACGGCTAAGGCCCATATAAGCACAGCCTCACAGTACAAGACATTTCACATGGTTTTCCTGGGTTTTCAGGGGTTGCGGCACCGTTTCGGGGCGTTCCCGGGCCATTTGCACCCGTAACTAGCCGGTTTTTGGGCCTTGTCAAATTGTCCCTATCTCTGCGATTTTCGCACGAATTAGACGTGGAAGCAGCCTATGATCCATAGGACACCTCGTGGGCCGGTTCTCCTGGCCGAGAGGAGCATGGTTTCTGTGAAAACTGCTTTTTCGGTCTGTTTTCATGGGCTATATAGCACACGCTCCGGGCCGATTTTTGGTGCCTGGCCCGATTTCACGGCTAAGGCCCAGATAAGCTCGGCCTCACTGACAAGACATTTCACGTGGTTTTCTAGGTTTTCGGGGCTTGCGGCGCTCGTTTCGGGGCGCTCGAGGGCCATTTGGACCCGTAACTACCCGTTTTTGGGTTATGTAAATCTGTCCCTATCTCTGCGATTTTCACACGAATTAGACGTGGAGGCAGCCTATGACCCGTAGGACACCTCGCGGGCCAGTTCTCCTGGCCGAGAGGAGCCGAGACGCATAATTTCTGTGAAAACTGCTTTTTCGGTCGTTTTCATGGGCTATAGCACACGCTCCGGGCCGATTTTTGGCACGCAGCCCGATTTAGCGGCTAAGGCGTAGATAAGCACGGCCTCACAGTACAAGACATTTCACATGGTTTTCGTGGGTTTTTCGGGTCGTTCGGCGCCCGTTTCGTACCGTTCTAGGGCCATTTGCACCCGTAACTAGCCGGTTTATGGGCTGTGTAAATCCGCCCCTATCTCTGCGATTTTCACACGAATTGGACGTGAAGGCAGCCTATGAACCGTAGGACACCTCGCGGGCCGGTTCTCCCGGCCGAGAGGAGCTGAGACGCATGGTTTCTGTGAAAACTGTTTTTTCGGTCCGTTTTCATGGGCTATATAGCACATGCTCCGGGCCGATTTTCGGCACCCGGCCCGATTTCACGGCTAAGGCCCATATAAGCACGGCCTCACAGTACAAGACATTTCACGTGGTTTTCCTGGGTTTTCAGGGGTTGCGGCACCGTTTCGGGGCGTTCCAGGGCCATTTGCACCCGTAACTAGCCGGTTTTTGGGCCTTGTCAAATTGTCCCTATCTCTGCGATTTTCGCACGAATTAGACGTGGAGGCAGCCTATGACCCGACACCTCGTGGGCCGGTTCTCCTGGCCGAGAGGAGTATGGTTTCTGTGAAAACTGCTTTTTCGGTCTGTTTTCATGGGCTATATAGCACACGCTCCGGGCCGATTTTTGGTGCCTGGCCCGATTTCACGGCTAAGGCCCAGATAAGCACGGCCTCACTTTACAAGACATTTCACGTGGTTTTCTAGGTTTTCGGGGCTTGCGGCGCTCGTTTCGGGGCGCTCGAGGGCCATTTGGACCCGTAACTACCCGGTTTTTGGGTTATGTAAATCTGTCCCTATCTCTGCGATTTTCACACGAATTAGACGTGGAGGCAGCCTATGACCCGTAGGACACCTCGCGGGCCAGTTCTCCTGGCCGAGAGGAGCCGAGACGCATAATTTCTGTGAAAACTGCTTTTTCGGTCGTTTTCATGGGCTATAGCACACGCTCCGGGCCGATTTTTGGCACGCAGCCCGATTTAGCGGCTAAGGCGTAGATAGCACGGCCTCACAGTACAAGACATTTCACATGGTTTTCGTGGGTTTTTCAGGTCGTTCGGCGCCCGTTTCGTACCGTTCCAGGGCCATTTGTACCCGTAACTAGCCGGTTTATGGGCTGTGTAAATCCGCCCCTATCTCTGCGATTTTCACACGAATTGGACGTGAAGGCAGCCTATGACCCGTAGGACACCTCGCGGGCCGGTTCTCCCGGCCGAGAGGAGCTGAGACGCATGGTTTCTGTGAAAACTGCTTTTTCGGTCCGTTTTCATGGGCTATATAGCACATGCTCCGGGCCGATTTTCGGCACCCGGCCCGATTTCACGGCTAAGGCCCATATAAGCACGGCCTCACAGTACAAGACATTTCACGTGGTTCTCCTGGGTTTTCGGGGGTTGCGGCACCCGTTTCGGGGCGTTCCAGGGCCATTTGCACCCGTAACTAGCCGGTTTTTGGGCCTTGTCAATTTGTCCCTATCTCTGCGATTTTCGCACGAATTAGACGTGGAGGCAGCCTATGACCCATAGGACACCTCGTGGGCCGGTTCTCCTGGCGAAGAGGAGCCGAGACGCATGGTTTCTGTGAAAACTGCTTTTTCGGTCTGTTTTCATGGGCTATATAGCACACGCTCCGGGCCGATTTTTGGTGCCCGGCCCGATTTCGCGACTAAGGCCCAGATAAGCACGGCCTCACTGTACAAGACATTTCACGTGGTTTTCTAGGTTTTCGGGGCTTGCGGCGCTCGTTTCGGGGCGCTCGAGGGCCATTTGGACCCGTAACTACCCGGTTTTTGGGTTATGTGAATCTGTCCCTATCTCTGCGATTTTCACACAAATTGGACGTGGAGGCAGCCTATGACCCGTAGGACACCTCGCGGGCCGGTTCTCCTGGCCGAGAGGAGCCGAGACGCATGGCTTTTGTGGAAACTGCTTTTTCGGTCCGTTTTCATGGGCTATAGCATACGCTCCAGGCCGATTTTTGGCACCCGGCCCGATTTCGCGGCTAAGGCTCAGATAAGCACGGCCTCACAGTACAAGACATTTCACAAGGTTTTCGTGGGTTTTTGGGGCGTTCGGCGCCCGTTTCTGGTCGTTCCAGGGTCATTTGCACCCATAACTAGCCGGTTTTCGGGCCGTGTCAATCCATCCCTATCTCTACGATTTTCACACGAATTGGACGTGGAGGCAGCCTGTGACCCTTAGGACACCTCGCGGGCCGGTTCTCCCGGCCGAGAGGAGCCGAGACGCATGGTTTCTGTGAAAACTGCTTTTTCGGTCCTTTTTCATGAGGTACAGCACACGCACCGGGCCGATTTTTGGCACCCGGCCCGATTTCGCGGCTAAGGCGAAGATAAGCACCGCCACACAGTACAAGACATTTCACGTGGTTTTCCTGGGTTTTCGGGGCTTGCGGCGCCCGTTTAGGGGCGTTGCAGGGCCTTTTGCACACGTAATTAGCCGGTTTTCGGCCTATGTCAATCCATCCCTATCTCTGCGATTTTCACACAAACTGGACGTGGAGGCAGCCTGTGACCCGTAGGCACCTCGCGGGCCAGTTCTCCCGCCCGAGAGGAGCCGAGACGCATGGTTTCTGTGAAAACTGCTTTTTCGGTCCGTTTTCATGGACTATAGCACACGCTCCGGGCCGATTTTTGGCACCTGGCCTGATTTCGCGGCTAAGGCCCAGATATGCATGGCCTCACAGTACAAGACATTTCACGTGGTTTTCCTATGCTTTTGGAGGTTCCGGCGCCCGTTTCGGAGCGTTCTAGGGCCATTTGCACCCGTAACTAGCCGCTTTTTGGGCCGTTTCAATCCATCCCTATCTCTGCGATTTTCATACGAATTGGACGTGGAGGCCGCTTATGACCCATAGGACACCTCGCGGGCCGGTTCTCCCGGCCGAGAGGAGCCGAGAAGCATGGTTTCTGTGAAAACTGCTTTTTCGGTCCGTTTTCATGGGCTATAGCATACGCTCCAAGCCGATGTTTGGCACCCGGTACGATTTCGCGGCTAAGGCTCAGTAAGCACGGCCTCACAGTACAAGACATTTCACATGGTTTTCGTGGATTTTTGGGGCCGTTCGGAGCCCGTTTCGGAGCGTTCCAGGGCCATTTGCACCCGTAACTAGCCGGTTTATAGGTTGTGTAAATCCGTCCCAATCTCAGCGATTTTCACATGAGTTGGACGTGGACGCAGCCTATGACCCGTTGGACACCTCGCGGGCCGGTTCTCCCGGCCAAGAGGAGCTGAGACGCATGGTTTCTTTGAAAACTTTATTTTCGGTCCGTTTTCATGGGCTATAGCACACGCTACGGGCCGATTTTTGGCACCTGGCCCGATTTCGCGGCTAAGGCACAGATAAGCACGGCCTCACAGTACAAGACATTTCACGTGGTTTTCCTATGTTTTCGGGGGTTGCGGCGCCCGTTTCGGAGCGTTCCAGGGCCATTTGCACCCGTAACTAGCCGGTTTTTGGGCCGTGTCAATCCATCCCTATCTCTGCGATCTTCGCACGAATTGGACGTGGAGGCAGTCTATGACCCGTAGTACACATCGCGGGCCGGTTCTCTCGGCCGAGAGGAGCCGAGACGCATGATTTCTGTGAAAAATGCTTTTTCGGTCCGTTTTCTTGGGCTATGCACACGCTCCGGGCCGATTTTTGGCACCCGGCCCGATTTCGCGGCTAAGGCCCAGATAAGCACGGTCTCACAGTACAAGACATTTCACGTGGTTTTCCTGGGTTTTCGCGTCTTGCGGCGCTCGTTTCGGGACGTTTCAGGGCCATTTGCACACGTAATTAGCCGGTTTTCGGCCACTGTCAATCCATCCCTATCTCTACGATTTTCACACGAACTGGACGTGGAGGCAGCCTGTGACCCGTAGGACACCTCGCGGGCCGGTTCTCCCGGTCGAGAGGAGCCGAGATGCATGGTTTCGGTGGAAACTGCTTTTTCGGACCGGTTTCATGGGCTATAGCACACGCTCCAGGCCGATTTTTGGTACCCGGCCCGATTTCGCGGCTAAGGCCCTGATAAGCCCGATCTCTGCGATTTTCACACGAATTGGACGTGGAGGCAGCCTATGACCCGTAGGACACCTCGCGGGCCGGTTCTCCTAGCCGAGAGGACCCGAGACGCATGGTTTCTGTGAAAGCTGCTTTTTGGGTCTGTTTTCATGGGCTATGGCACACGCTCCGGGTCGAATTTTGGTACCCAGCCCGATTTCGCGGCTAAGGCCCTGATAAGCCCGTTCTCTGCGATTTTCACACGAATTGGACGTGGAGGCAGCCTGTGACCGGTAGGACATCTCGCGGGCCGGTTCTCCCGGCCGAGAGGAGCCGAGACGCATGGTTTCTGTGAAAACTGCTTTTTCAGACCGTTTTCATGGGCTATAGCACACGCTACGGGCCGATTTTTGGCACCTGGCCCGATTTCGCGGCTAAGGCCCTGATAAGCCCGATCTCTGCGATCTTCACACGAATTGGACGTGGAGGCAGCCTGTGACCCGTAGGACACCTCGCGGGCCGGTTCTCCCGGCCGAGAGGAGCTGAGACGCATGGTTTCTGTGAAAACTGCTTTTTCGGTCCGTTTTCATGGGCTATATAGCACATGCTCCGGGCCAATTTTCGGCACCCGGCCCGATTTCACGGCTAAGGCCCATATAAGCACGGCCTCACAGTACAAGACATTTCACGTGGTTTTCCTGGGTTTTCGGGGGTTGCGGCACCCGTTTCGGGGCGTTCCAGGGCCATTTGCACCCGTAACTAGCCGGTTTTTGGGCTATCAATTTGTCCCTATCTCTGCGATTTTCGCACGAATTAGACGTGGAGGCAGCCTATGACCCATAGGACACCTCGTGGGCCGGTTCTCCTGGCCGAGAGGAGCCGAGACGCATGGTTTCTGTGAAAACTGCTTTTTCGGTCTGTTTTCGTGGGCTATATAGCACACGCTCCGGGCCGATTTTTGGTGCCCAGCCCGATTTCGCGGCTAAGGCCCAGATAAGCACGGCCTCACTGTACAAGACATTTCACGTGGTTTTCTAGGTTTTCGGGGCTTGCGGCGCTCGTTTCGGAGCGTTCCAGGGCCATTTGCACCCGTAACTAGCCGGTTTTTGGGCCGTGTCAATCCATCCCTATCTCTGCGATCTTCGCACGAATTGGACGTGGAGGCAGTCTATGACCCGTAGGACACATCGCGGGCCGGTTCTCTCGGCCGAGAGGAGCCGAGACGCATGATTTCTGTGAAAACTGCTTTTTCGGTCCGTTTTCTTGGGCTATGCACACGCTCCGGGCCGATTTTTGGCACCCGGCCCGATTTCGCGGCTAAGGCCCAGATAAGCACGGTCTCACAGTACAAGACATTTCACGTGGTTTTCCTGGGTTTTCGCGTCTTGCGGCGCTCGTTTCGGGACGTTTCAGGGCCATTTGCACACGTAATTAGCCGGTTTTCGGCCACTGTCAATCCATCCCTATCTCTACGATTTTCACACGAACTGGACGTGGAGGCAGCCTGTGACCCGTAGGACACCTCGCGGGCCGGTTCTCCCGGTCGAGAGGAGCCGAGACGCATGGTTTCTGTGAAAACTGCTTTTTCAGACCGTTTTCATGGGCTATAGCACACGCTCCGGGCCGATTTTTGGTACCCGGCCCGATTTTGCGGCTAAGGCCCTGATAAGCCCGATCTCTGCGATTTTCACACGAATTGGACGTGGAGGCAGCCTGTGACCCTTAGGACACCTCGCGAGCCGGTTCTCCCGGCCGAGAGGAGCCGAGACGCATGGTTTCTGTGAAAACTGCTTTTTCGGTCCTTTTTCAAGGGCTACAGCACACGCTCCGGACCGATTTTTGGCACCCAGCCCGATTTCGCGGCTAAGGCGAAGATAAGCACCGCCTCACAGTACAAGACATTTCACGTGGTTTCCCTGGGTTTTCGGGGCTTGCGGCGCCCGTTTAGGGGCATTGCAGGGCCTTTTGCACACGTAATTAGCCGGTTTTCGGCCTATGTCAATCCATCCCTATCTCTGCGATTTTCACACAAACTGGACGTGGAGGCAGCCTGCGACCCATAGGCACCTCGCGGGCCGGTTCTCCCGCCTGAGAGGAGCCGAGACGCATGGTTTCTGTGAAAACTGCTTTTTCGGTCCGTTTTCATGGGCTATAGCACACGCTCCGGGCCGATTTTTGGCACCTGGCCTGATTTCGCGGCTAAGGCCAAGATATGCACGGCCTCACAGTACAAGACATTTCACGTGGTTTTCCTATGCTTTTGGAGGTTCCGGCGCCTGTTTCGGAGCGTTCTAGGGCCATTTGCATCCGTAACTAGCCGGTTTTTGGGCCGTTTCAATCCATCCCTATCTCTGCGATTTTCACACGAACTGGACGTGGAGGCCGCTTATGACCCATAGGACACCTCGCGGGCCGGTTCTCCCGGCCAAGAGGAGCTGAGACGCATGGTTTCTGTGAAAACTGCATTTTCGGTCCGTTTTCATGGGCTATAGCACACGCTACGGGCCGATTTTTGGCACCTGGCCCGATTTCGCGGCTAAGGCACAGATAAGCACGGCCTCACAGTACAAGACATTTCACGTGGTTTTCCTATGTTTTCGGGGGTTGCGGCGCCCGTTTCGGAGCGTTCCAGGGCCGTTTGCACCCGTAACTAGCCGGTTTTTGGGCCGTGTCAATCCATCCCTATCTCTGCGATCTTCGCACGAATTGGACGTGGAGGCAGTCTATGACCCGTAGGACACATCGCGGGCCGGTTCTCCCGGCCGAGAAGAGCCGAGACGCATGATTTCTGTGAAAACTGCTTTTTCGGTCCGTTTTCTTGGGCTATGCACACGCTCCGGGCCGATTTTTGGCACCCGACCTGATTTCGCGGCTAAGGCTCAGATAAGCACGTTCTCACAGTACAAGACATTTCACGTGGTTTTCCTGGGTTTTCACGTCTTGCGGCGCTCGTTTCGGGACGTTTCAGGGCCATTTGCACACGTAATTAGCCGGTTTTCGGCCAGTGTCAATCCATCCCGATCTCTGCGATTTTCACACGAACTGGACGTGGAGGCAGCCTGTGACCCGTAGGACACCTCGCGGGCCGGTTCTCCCGGTCGAGAGGAGCCGAAACGCATGGTTTCTGTGAAAACTGCTTTTTCGGACCGGTTTCATGGGCTATAGCACACGCTCCGGGCCGATTTTTGGTACCCGGCCCGATTTCGCGGCTAAGGCCCTGATAAGCCCGTTCTCTGCGATTTTCACACGAATTGGACGCGGAGGCAGCCTGTGACCGGTAGGACATCTCGCGGGCCGGTTCTCCCGGCCGAGAGGAGCCGAGACGCATGGTTTCTGTGAAAACTGCTTTTCAGACCGTTTTCATGGGCTATAGCACACGCTCCGGGCCGATTTTTGGTACCCGGCCCGATTTTGCGGCTAAGGCCCTGATAAGCCCGATCTCTGCGATTTTCACACGAATTGGACGTGGAGGCAGCCTATGACCCGTAGGACACCTTGCGGGCCGGTTCTCCTAGCCGAGAGGACCCGAGACGCATGGTTTCTGCGAGAGCTGCTTTTTCGGTCCGTTTTCATGGGCTATGGCACACGCTCCGGGCCGATTTTTGGTACCCGGCCCGATTTCGCGGCTAAGGCCCTGATAAGCCCGATCTCTGCGATTTTCACACGAATTGGACGTGGAGGCAGCCTGTGACCCGTAGGACACCTCGCGGGCCGGTTCTCCCGGCCGAGAGGAGCCGAGACGCATAATTTCTGTGAAAACTGCTTTTTCGATCGTTTTAATGGGCTATAGCACACGCTCCGGGCCGATTTTTGGCACGCAGCCCGATTTAGCGGCTAAGGCGTAGATAAGCACGGCCTCACAGTACAAGACATTTCACATGGTTTTCGTGGGTTTTTCGGGTCGTTCGGCGCCCGTTTCGTACCGTTCCAGGGCCATTTGCACCCGTAACTAGCCGGTTTATGGGCTGTGTAAATCCGCCCCTATCTCTGCGATTTTCACACGAATTGGACGTGAAGGCAGCCTATGACCTGTAGGACACCTCGCGGGCCGGTTCTCCCGGCCGAGAGGAGCTGAGACGCATGCTTTCTGTGAAAACTGCTTTTTCGGTCCGTTTTCATGGGCTATATAGCACACGCTCCGGGCCGATTTCACGGCTAAGGCCCATATAAGCACGGCCTCACAGTACAAGACATTTCACATGGTTTTCCTGGGTTTTCGGGGGTTGCGGCACCCGTTTCGGTGCGTTCCAGGGCCATTTGCACCCGTAACTAGCTGGTTTTTGGGCCTTATCAATTTGTCCCTATCTCTGCGATTTTCGCACGAATTAGACGTGGAGGCAGCCTATGACCCATAGGACACCTCGTGGGCCGGTTCTCCTGGCCGAGAGGAGCCGAGACGCATGGTTTCTGTGAAAACTGCTTTTTCGGTCTGTTTTCATGGGCTATATAGCACACGCTCCGGGCCGATTTTTGGTGCCCAGCCCGATTTCGCGGCTAAGGCCCAGATAAGCACGGCCTCACTGTACAAGACATTTCACGTGGTTTTCTAGGTTTTCGGGGCTTGCGGCGCTCGTTTCGGGGCGCTCGAGGGCCATTTGCACCCGTAACTAGCCGGTTTTTGGGTTATGTAATCCCTATCTCTGCGATCTTCGCACGAATTGGACGTGGAGGCAGCCTATGACCCATAGGACACCTCGCGGGCCGGTTCTCCTGGCCGAGAGGAGCCGAGACGCATGGCTTTTGTGGAAACTGCTTTTTCGGTCCGTTTTCATGGGCTATAGCACACGCTCCGGGCTGATTTTTGGCACACGGCCCGAATTCGCGGCTAAGGCCCAGATAAGCACGCCCTTACAGTACAAGACATTTCACGTGGTTTTCCTGGGTTTTCGGGGCTCGACGCCCGTTTCGGTTCGTTGCAGGGCCTTTTGCACACGTAATTAGCAGGTTTTCGGCCCGTGTCAATCCATCCCAATCTCTGCGATGTTCACACAAATTGGACGTGGAGTCAGCCTGTGACCCGTAGGACACCTCGTGGGCCGGTTCTCCCGACTAAGAGGAGCCGAGACGCATGGCTTCTGTGAAAACTGCTTTTTCGGTCCGTTTTCATGGGCTATAGCATACGCTCCAGGCCGATTTTTGGCACCCGGCCCGATTTCGCGGCTAAGGCTCAGATAAGCACGGCCTCACAGTACAAGACATTTCACAAGGTTTTCGTGGGTTTTTGGGGCGTTCGGCGCCCGTTTCTGGTCGTTCCAGGGTCATTTGCACGCATAACTAGCCGGTTTTCGGGCCATGTCAATCCATCCCTATCTCTACGATTTTCACACGAATTGGACGTGGAGGCAGCCTGTGACCCTTAGGACACCTCGCGAGCCGGTTCTCCCGGCCGAGAGGAGCCGAGACGCATGGTTTCTGTGAAAACTGCTTTTTCGGTCCTTTTTCAAGGGCTACAGCACACGCTCCGGACCGATTTTTGGCACCCAGCCCGATTTCGCGGCTAAGGCGAAGATAAGCACCGCCTCACAGTACAAGACATTTCACGTGGTTTCCCTGGGTTTTCGGGGCTTGCGGCGCCCGTTTAGGGGCATTGCAGGGCCTTTTGCACACGTAATTAGCCGGTTTTCGGCCTATGTCAATCCATCCCTATCTCTGCGATTTTCACACGAACTGGACGTGGAGGCCGCTTATGACCCATAGGACACCTCGCGGGCCGGTTCTCCCGGCCAAGAGGAGCTGAGACGCATGGTTTCTGTGAAAACTGCATTTTCGGTCCGTTTTCATGGGCTATAGCACACGCTACGGGCCGATTTTTGGCACCTGGCCCGATTTCGCGGCTAAGGCACAGATAAGCACGGCCTCACAGTACAAGACATTTCACGTGGTTTTCCTATGTTTTCGGGGGTTGCGGCGCCCGTTTCGGAGCGTTCCAGGGCCATTTGCACCCGTAACTTGCCGGTTTTTGGGCCGTGTCAATCCATCCCTATCTCTGCGATCTTCGCACGAATTGGACGTGGAGGCAGTCTATGACCTGTAGGACACATCGCGGGCCGGTTCTCCCGGCCGAGAGGAGCCGAGACGCATGATTTCTGTGAAAACTGCTTTTTCGGTCCGTTTTCTTGGGCTATGCACACGCTCCGGGCCGATTTTTGGCACCCGACCTGATTTCGCGGCTAAGGCCCAGATAAGCACGGTCTCACAGTACAAGACATTTCACGTGGTTTTCCTGGGTTTTCACGTCTTGCGGCGCTCGTTTCGGGACGTTTCAGGGCCATTTGCACACGTAATTAGCCGGTTTTCGGCCAGTGTCAATCCATCCCTATCTCTGCGATTTTCACACGAACTGGACGTGGAGGCAGCCTGTGACCCGTAGGACACCTCGCGGGCCGGTTCTCCTGGTCGAGAGGAGCCGAAACGCATGGTTTCTGTGAAAACTGCTTTTTCGGACCGGTTTCATGGGCTATAGCACACGCTCCGGGCCGATTTTTGGTACCCGGCCCGATTTCGCGGCTAAGGCCCTGATAAGCCCGTTCTCTGCGATTTTCACACGAATTGGACGTGGAGGCAGCCTGTGACCGGTAGGACATCTCGCGGGCCGGTTCTCCCGGCCGAGAGGAGCCGAGACGCATGGTTTCTGTGAAAACTGCTTTTCAGACCGTTTTCATGGGCTATAGCACACGCTCCGGGCCGATTTTTGGTACCCGGCCCGATTTTGCGGCTAAGGCCCTTATAAGCCCGATCTCTGTGATTTTCACACGAATTGGACGTGGAGGCAGCCTATGACCCGTAGGACACCTTGCGGGCCGGTTCTCCTAGCCGAGAGGACCCGAGACGCATGGTTTCTGTGAGAGCTGCTTTTTCGGTCCGTTTTCATGGGCTATGGCACACGCTCCGGGCTGATTTTTGGTACCCGGCCCGATTTCGCGGCTAAGGCCCTGATAAGCCCGATCTCTGCGATTTTCACACGAATTGGACGTGGAGGCAGCCTGTGACCCGTAGGACACCTCGCGGGCCGGTTCTCCCGGCCGAGAGGAGCCGAGACGCATAATTTCTGTGAAAACTGCTTTTTCGATCGTTTTAATGGGCTATAGCACACGCTCCGGGCCGATTTTTGGCACGCAGCCCGATTTAGCGGCTAAGGCGTAGATAAGCACGGCCTCACAGTACAAGACATTTCACATGGTTTTCGTGGGTTTTTCGGGTCGTTCGGCGCCCGTTTCGTACCGTTCCAGGGCCATTTGCACCCGTAACTAGCCGGTTTATGGGCTATGTAAATCGGCCCCTATCTCTGCGATTTTCACACGAATTGGACGTGAAGGCAGCCTATGACCCGTAGGACACCTCGCGGGCCGGTTCTCCCGGCCGAGAGGAGCTGAGACGCATGGTTTCTGTGAAAACTGCTTTTTCGGTCCGTTTTCATGGGCTATATAGCACATGCTCCGGGCCGATTTTCGGCAACCCCCCCGATTTCACGGCTAAGGCCCATATAAGCACGGCCTCACGGTACAAGACATTTCACGTGGTTTTCCTGGGTTTTCGGGGGTTGCGGCGCCCGTTTCGGGGCGTTCCAGGGCCATTTGCACCCGTAACTAGCCGGTTTTTGGGCCTTGTCAATTTGTCCCTATCTCTGCGATTTTCCCACGAATTAGACGTGGAGGCAGCCTATGACCCGTAGGACACCTCGTGGGCCGGTTCTCCTGGTCGAGAGGAGCCGAGACGCATGGTTTCTGTGAAAACTGCTTTTTCGGTCCGTTTTCATGGGCTATATAGCACACGCTCCGGGCCGATTTTTGGTGCCCGGCCCGATTTCGCGGCTAAGGCCCAGATAAGCATGGCCTCACTGTACAAGACATTTCACGTGGTTTTCTAGGTTTTCGGGGCTTGCGGCGCTTGTTTCGGGGCGCTCGAGGGCCATTTGGACCCGTAACTACCCGGTTTTTGGGTTATGTAAATCTGTCCCTATCTCTGCGATTTTCACACGAATTGGACGTGGAGGCAGCCTATAACCCGTAGGACACCTCGCGGGCCGGTTCTCCTGGCCGCGAGGAGCCGAGACGCATGGCTTTTGTGGAAACTGCTTTTTCGGTCCGTTTTCATGGGCTATAGCACACGCTCCAGGCTGATTTTTGGCACACGGCCCGAATTCGCGGCTAAGGCCCAGATAAGCACGCCCTCACAGTACAAGACATTTCACGTGGTTTTCCTGGGTTTTCGGGGCTCGGCGCCCGTTTCGGTTCGTTGCAGGGCCTTTTGCACACGTAATTAGCCGGTTTTCGGCCCGTGTCAATCCATCCCAATCTCTGCGATGTTCACACAAATTGGACGTGGAGTCAGCCTGTGACCCGTAGGACACCTCGTGGGCCGGTTCTCCCGGCTGAGAGGAGCCGAGACGCATGGTTTCTGTGAAAACTGCTTTTTCGGTCCGTTTTCATGGGCTATAGGATACGCTCCAGGCCGATTTTTGGCACCTGGCCCGATTTCGCGGCTAAGGCTCAGATAAGCATGGCCTCACAGTACAAGACATTTCACATGGTTTTCGTGGGTTTTTGGGGCGTTCGGCGCCCGTTTCTGGTCGTTCCAGGGTCATTTGCACCCGTAACTAGCCGGTTTTCAGGCCGTGTCAATCCATCCCTATCTCTATGATTTTCACACGAATTGGACGTGGAGGCAGCCTGTGACCCTTAGGACACCTCGCGGGCCGGTTCTCCCGGCCGAGAGGAGCCGAGATGCATGGTTTCTGTGAAAACTGCTTTTTCGGTCCGTTTTCATGGGCTACAGCACACGCTCCGGGCCGATTTTTGACACCCGGCCCGATTTCGCGGCTAAGGCGTAGATAAGCACGGCCTCACAGTACAAGACATTTCACGTGGTTTCCCTGGGTTTTCGGGGCTTGCGGCGCCCGTTTAGGGGCGTTGCAGGGCCTTTTGCGCACGTAATTAGCCGGTTTTCGGCCCGTGTCAATCCATCCCAATCTCTGCGATGTTCACACAAATTGGATGTGGAGTCAGCCTGTGACCCGTAGGACACCTCGTGGGCCGGTTCTCCCGGCTGAGAGGAGCGGAGACGCATGGTTTCTGTGAAAACTGCTTTTTCGGTCCGTTTTCATGGGCTATAGCATACGCTCCAGGCCGATTTTTGGCACCTGGCCCGATTTCGCGGCTAAGGCTCAGATAAGCACGGCCTCACAGTACAAGACATTTCACAAGGTTTCGTGGGTTTTTGGGGCGTTCGGCGCCCGTTTCTGGTCGTTCCAGGGTCATTTGCACCCGTAACTAGCCGGTTTTCGGGCCGTGTCAATCCATCCCTATCTCTACGATTTTCACACGAATTGGACGTGGAGGCAGCCTGTGACCCTTAGGACACCTCGCGGGCCGGTTCTCCCGGCCGAGAGGAGCCGAGATGCATGGTATCTGTGAAAACTGCTTTTTCGGTCCGTTTTCATGGGCTACAGCACACGCTCCGGGCCGATTTTTGGCACCCGGCCCGATTTCGCGGCTAAGGCTCAGATAAGCATGGCCTCACAGTACAAGAGATTTCACGTGGTTTCCCTGGGTTTTCGGGGCTTGCGGCGCCCGTTTAGGGGCGTTGCAGGGCCTTTTGCACCCGTAACTAGCCGGTTTTCGGGCCGTGTCAATCCATCCCTGTCTCTACGATTTTCACACGAATTGGACGTGGAGGCAGCCTGTGACCCTTAGGACACCTCGCGGGCCGGTTCTCCCGGCCGAGAGGAGCCGAGATGCATGGTTTCTGTGAAAACTGCTTTTTCGGTCCGTTTTCATGGGCTACAGCACTCGCTCCGGGCCGATTTTTGGCACCCGGCCCGATTTCGCGGCTAAAGCGTAGATAAGCACGGCCTCACAGTACAAGACATTTCACGTGGTTTCCCTGGGTTTTCGGGGCTTGCGGCGCCCGTTTAGGGGCGTTGCAGGGCCTTTTGCGCACGTAATTAGCCGGTTTTCGGCCCGTGTCAATCCATCCCAATCTCTGCGATGTTCACACAAATTGGACGTGGAGTCAGCCTGTGACCCGTAGGACACCTCGTGGGCCGGTTCTCCCGGCTGAGAGGAGCCGAGACGCATAGTTTCTGTGAAAACTGCTTTTTCGGTCCGTTTTCATGGGCTATAGGATACGCTCCAGGCCGATTTTTGGCACCTGGCCCGATTTCGCGGCTAAGGGTCAGATAAGCATGGCCTCACAGTACAAGACATTTCACAAGGTTTTCGTGGGTTTTTGGGGCGTTCGGCGCCCGTTTCTGGTCGTTCCAGGGTCATTTGCACCCGTAACTAGCCGGTTTTCAGGCCGTGTCAATCCATCCCTATCTCTACGATTTTCACACGAATTGGACGTGGAGGCAGCCTGTGACCCTTAGGACACCTCGCGGGCCGGTTCTCCCGGCCGAGAGGAGCCGAGATGCATGGTTTCTGTGAAAACTGCTTTTTCGGTCCGTTTTCATGGGCTACAGCACACGCTCCGGGCCGATTTTTGGCACCCGGCCCGATTTCGCGGCTAAGGCGTAGATAAGCACGGCCTCACAGTACAAGACATTTCACGTGGTTTCCCTGGGTTTTCGGGGCTTGCGGCGCCCGTTTAGGGGCGTTGCAGGGCCTTTTGCACACGTAATTAGCCAGTTTTCGGCCCGTGTCAATCCATCCCTATCTCTGTGATTTTCAGACAAACTGGACGTGGAGGCAGCCTGTGACCCATAGGACACCTCGCGGGCCGGTTCTCCCGCCCGAGAGGAGCCGAGACGCATGGTTTCTGTGAAAACTGCTTTTTCGGTCCGTTTTCTTGGGCTATGCACACGCTCCGGACCGATTTTTGGCACCCGACCCGATTTCGCGGCTAAGGCCCAGATAAGCACGATCTCACAGTACAAGACATTTCACGTGGTTTTCCTGGGTTTTCACGTCTTGCGGCGCTCGTTTCGGGACGTTTCAGGGCCATTTGCACACGTAATTAGCCGGTTTTCGGCCAGTGTCAATCCATCCCTATCTCTGCGATTTTCACACGAACTGGACGTGGAGGCAGCCTGTGACCCGTAGGACACCTCGCGGGCCGGTTCTCCTGGTCGAGAGGAGCCGAAACGCATGGTTTCTGTGAAAACTGCTTTTTCGGACCGGTTTCATGGGCTATAGCACACGCTCCGGGCCGATTTTTGGTACCCGGCCCGATTTCGCGGCTAAGGCCCTGATAAGCCCGTTCTCTGCGATTTTCACACGAATTGGACGTGGAGGCAGCCTGTGACCGGTAGGACATCTCGCGGGCCGGTTCTCCCGGCCGAGAGGAGCCGAGACGCATGGTTTCTGTGAAAACTGCTTTTCAGACCGTTTTCATGGGCTATAGCACACGCTCCGGGCCGATTTTTGGTACCCGGCCCGATTTTGCGGCTAAGGCCCTGATAAGCCCGATCTCTGCGATTTTCACACGAATTGGACGTGGAGGCAGCCTATGACCCGTAGGACACCTTGCGGGCCGGTTCTCCTAGCCGAGAGGACCCGAGACGCATGGTTTCTGTGAGAGCTGCTTTTTCGGTCCGTTTTCATGGGCTATGGCACACGCTCCGGGCCGATTTTTGGTACCCGGCCCGATTTCGCGGCTAAGGCCCTGATAAGCCCGATCTCTGCGATTTTCACATGAATTGGACGTGGAGGCAGCCTGTGACCCGTAGGACACCTCGCGGGCCGGTTCTCCCGGCCGAGAGGAGCCGAGACGCATAATTTCTGTGAAAACTGCTTTTTCGATCGTTTTAATGGGCTATAGCACACGCTCCGGGCCGATTTTTGGCACGCAGCCCGATTTAGCGGCTAAGGCGTAGATAAGCACGGCCTCACAGTACAAGACATTTCACATGGCTTTCGTGGGTTTTTCGGGTCGTTCGGCGCCCGTTTCGTACCGTTCCAGGGCCATTTGCACCCGTAACTAGCCGGTTTATGGGCTATGTAAATCCGCCCCTATCTCTGCGATTTTCACACGAATTGGACGTGAAGGCAGCCTATGACCCGTAGGACACCTCGCGGGCCGGTTCTCCCGGCCGAGAGGAGCTGAGACGCATGGTTTCTGTGAAAACTGCTTTTTCGGTCCGTTTTCATGGGCTATATAGCACATGCTCCGGGCCGATTTTCGGCACCCCCCCCCGATTTCACGGCTAAGGCCCATATAAGCACGGCCTCACAGTACAAGACATTTCACGTGGTTTTCCTGGGTTTTCGGGGGTTGCGGCGCCCGTTTCGGGGCGTTCCAGGGCCATTTGCACCCGTAACTAGCCGGTTTTTGGGCCTTGTCAATTTGTCCCTATCTCTGCGATTTTCCCACGAATTAGACGTGGAGGCAGCCTATGACCCGTAGGACACCTCGTGGGCCGGTTCTCCTGGTCGAGAGGAGCCGAGACGCATGGTTTCTGTGAAAACTGCTTTTTCGGTCCGTTTTCATGGGCTATATAGCACACGCTCCGGGCCGATTTTTGGTGCCCGGCCCGATTTCGCGGCTAAGGCCCAGATAAGCATGGCCTCACTGTACAAGACATTTCACGTGGTTTTCTAGGTTTTCGGGGCTTGCGGCGCTTGTTTCGGGGCGCTCGAGGGCCATTTGGACCCGTAACTACCCGGTTTTTGGGTTATGTAAATATGTCCCTATCTCTGCGATTTTCGCACGAATTGGACGTGGAGGCAGCCTATAACCCGTAGGACACCTCGCGGGCCGGTTCTCCTGGCCGCGAGGAGCCGAGACGCATGGCTTTTGTGGAAACTGCTTTTTCGGTCCGTTTTCATGGGCTATAGCACACGCTCCAGGCTGATTTTTGGCACACGGCCCGAATTCGCGGCTAAGGCCCAGATAAGCACGCCCTCACAGTACAAGACATTTCACGTGGTTTTCCTGGGTTTTCGGGGCTCGGCGCCCGTTTCGGTTCGTTGCAGGGCCTTTTGCACACGTAATTAGCCGGTTTTCGGCCCGTGTCAATCCATCCCAATCTCTGCGATGTTCACACAAATTGGACGTGGAGTCAGCCTGTGACCCGTAGGACACCTCGCGGGCCGGTTCTCCCGCCCGAGAGGAGCCGAGACGCATGGTTTCTGTGAAAACTGCTTTTTCGGTCCGTTTTCTTGGGCTATGCACACGCTCCGGACCGATTTTTGGCACCCGACCCGATTTCGCGGCTAAGGCCCAGATAAGCACGGTCTCACAGTACAAGACATTTCACGTGGTTTTCCTGGGTTTTCACGTCTTGCGGCGCTCTTTTCGGGACGTTTCAGGGCCATTTGCACACGTAATTAGCCGGTTTTCGCCCAGTGTCAATCCATCCCTATCTCTGCGATTTTCACACGAACTGGACGTGGAGGCAGCCTGTGACCCGTAGGACACCTCGTGGGCCGGTTCTCCCGGCTGAGAGGAGCCGAGACGCATAGTTTCTGTGAAAACTGCTTTTTCGGTCCGTTTTCATGGGCTATAGGACACGCTCCGGGCCGATTTTTGGCCCCTG
This sequence comes from Eragrostis nindensis, assembly GCA_012490785.1. Lineage (NCBI taxonomy): Eukaryota > Viridiplantae > Streptophyta > Magnoliopsida > Poales > Poaceae > Eragrostis > Eragrostis nindensis. The sequence goes on from JAAXCT010000284.1 coordinate 655,244, forward strand.
GCCCGATTTCGCGGCTAAGGCCCAGATAAGCATGGCCTCACAGTACAAGTCATTTCACGTGGTTTTTCTATGTTTTTGGGGGTTGCGGCGCCCGTTTCGGAGCGTTCTAGGGCCATTTGCACCCTAACTAGCCGGTTTTTGGGCCGTTTCAATCCATCCCTATCTCTGCGATTTTCACACGAACTGGACGTGGAGGCCGCTTATGACCTATAGGACACCTCGCGGGCCGGTTCTCCCGGCCAAGAGGAGCTGAGACGCATGGTTTCTGTGAAAACTGCATTTTCGGTCCGTTTTCATGGGCTATAGCACACGCTACGGGCCGATTTTTGGCACCTGGCCCGATTTCGCGGCTAAGGCACAGATAAGCACGGCCTCACAGTACAAGACATTTCACGTGGTTTTCCTATGTTTTCGGGTGTTGCGGCGCCCGTTTCGGAGCGTTCCAGGGCCATTTGCACCCGTAACTAGCCGGTTTTTGGGCCGTGTCAATCCATCCCTATCTCTGCGATCTTCGCACGAATTGGACGTGGAGGCAGTCTATGACCCGTAGGACACATCGCGGGCCGGTTCTCCCGGCCGAGAGGAGCCGAGACGCATGATTTCTGTGAAAACTGCTTTTTCGGTCCGTTTTCTTGGGCTATGCACACGCTCCGGACCGATTTTTGGCACCCGACCCGATTTCGCGGCTAAGGCCCAGATAAGCACGGTCTCACAGTACAAGACATTTCACGTGGTTTTCCTGGGTTTTCAAGTCTTGCGGCGCTCGTTTCGGGACGTTTCAGGGCCATTTGCACACGTAATTAGCCGGTTTTCGGCCAGTGTCGATCCATCCCTATCTCTGCGATTTTCACACGAACAGGACGTGGAGGCAGCCTGTGACCCGTAGGACACCTCGCGGGCCGGTTCTCCCGGTCGAGAGGAGCCGAAACGCATGGTTTCTGTGAAAACTGCTTTTTCGGACCGAATTCATGGGCTATAGCACACGCTCCGGGCCGATTTTTGGTACCCGGCCCGATTTCGCGGCTAAGGCCCTGATAAGCCCGATCTCTGCGATTTTCACACGAATTGGACGTGGAGGCAGCCTATGACCCGTAGGACACCTCGCGGACCGGTTCTCCTAGCCGAGAGGACCCGAGACGCATGGTTTCTGTGAAAGCTGCTTTTTGGGTCCGTTTTCATGGGCTATGGCACACGCTCCGGGCCGATTTTTGGTACCCGGCCCGATTTCGCGGCTAAGGCCCTGATAAGCCCGTTCTCTGCGATTTTCACACGAATTGGACGTGGAGGCAGCCTGTGACCGGTAGGACATCTCGCGGGCCGGTTCTCCCGGCCGAGAGGAGCCGAGACGCATGGTTTCTGTGAAAACTGCTTTTTCAGACCGTTTTCATGGGCTATAGCACACGCTCCGGGCCGATTTTTGGTACCCCTGCCCGATTTTGCGGCTAAGGCCCTGATAAGCCCGATCTCTGCGATTTTCACACGAATTGGACGTGGAGGCAGCCTATGACCCGTAGGACACCTTGCGGGCCGGTTCTCCTAGCCGAGAGGACCCGAGACGCATGGTTTCTGAGAGAGCTGCTTTTTCGGTCCGTTTTCATGGGCTATGGCACACGCTCCGGGCCGATTTTTGGTACCCGGCCCGATTTCGCGGCTAAGGCCCTGATAAGCCCGATCTCTGCGATTTTCACACGAATTGGACGTGGAGGCAGCCTGTGACCCGTAGGACACCTCGCGGGCCGGTTCTCCCGGCCGAGAGGAGCCGAGACGCATAATTTCTGTGAAAACTGCTTCTTCGGTCATTTTCATGGGCTATAGCACACGCTCCGGGCCGATTTTTGGCACGCAGCCCGATTTAGCGGCTAAGGCGTAGATAAGCACGGCCTCACAGTACAAGACATTTCACATGGTTTTCGTGGGTTTTCGGGGCTTGCGGCGCCCGTTTAGGGGCGTTGCAGGGCCTTTTGCGCACGTAATTAGCCGGTTTTCGGCCCGTGTCAATCCATCCCAATCTCTGCGATGTTCACACAAATTGGACGTGGAGTCAGCCTGTGACCCGTAGGACACCTCGTGGGCCGGTTCTCCCGGCTGAGAGGAGCCGAGACGCATAGTTTCTGTGAAAACTGCTTTTTCGGTCCGTTTTCATGGGCTATAGGATAAGCTCCAGGCCGATTTTTGGCACCTGGCCCGATTTCGCGGCTAAGGGTCAGATAAGCATGGCCTCACAGTACAAGACATTTCACAAGGTTTTCGTGGGTTTTTGGGGGCGTTCGGCGCCCGTTTCTGGTCGTTCCAGGGTCATTTGCACCCGTAACTAGCCGGTTTTCAGGCCGTGTCAATCCATCCCTATCTCTACGATTTTCACACGAATTGGACGTGGAGGCAGCCTGTGACCCTTAGGACACCTCGCGGGCCGGTTCTCCCGGCCGAGAGGAGCCGAGATGCATGGTTTCTGTGAAAACTGCTTTTTCGGTCCGTTTTCATGGGCTACAGCACACGCTCCGGGCCGATTTTTGGCACCCGGCCCGATTTCGCGGCTAAGGCGTAGATAAGCACGGCCTCACAGTACAAGACATTTCACGTGGTTTCCCTGGGTTTTCGGGGCTTGCGGCGCCCGTTTAGGGGCGTTGCAGGGCCTTTTGCACACGTAATTAGCCAGTTTTCGGCCCGTGTCAATCCATCCCTATCTCTGTGATTTTCACACAAACTGGACGTGGAGGCAGCCTGTGACCCATAGGACACCTCGCGGGCCGGTTCTCCCGCCCGAGAGGAGCCGAGACGCATGGTTTCTGTGAAAACTGCTTTTTCGGTCCGTTTTCTTGGGCTATGCACACGCTCCGGACCGATTTTTGGCACCCGACCCGATTTCGCGGCTAAGGCCCAGATAAGCACGGTCTCACAGTACAAGACATTTCACGTGGTTTTCCTGGGTTTTCACGTCTTGCGGCGCTCTTTTCGGGACGTTTCAGGGCCATTTGCACACGTAATTAGCCGGTTTTCGGCCAGTGTCAATCCATCCCTATCTCTGCGATTTTCACACGAACTGGACGTGGAGGCAGCCTGTGACCCGTAGGACACCTCGTGGGCCGGTTCTCCCGGCTGAGAGGAGCCGAGACGCATAGTTTCTGTGAAAACTGCTTTTTCGGTCCGTTTTCATGGGCTATAGGACACGCTCCGGGCCGATTTTTGGCCCCTGGCCCGATTTCGCGGCTAAGGCCCAGATAAGCATGGCCTCACAGTACAAGTCATTTCACGTGGTTTTTCTATGTTTTTGGGGGTTGCGGCGCCCGTTTCGGAGCGTTCTAGGGCCATTTGCACCCTAACTAGCCGGTTTTTGGGCCGTTTCAATCCATCCCTATCTCTGCGATTTTCACACGAACTGGACGTGGAGGCCGCTTATGACCCATAGGACACCTCGCGGGCCGGTTCTCCCGGCCAAGAGGAGCTGAGACGCATGGTTTCTGTGAAAACTGCATTTTCGGTCCGTTTTCATGGGCTATAGCACACGCTACGGGCCGATTTTTGGCACCTGGCCCGATTTCGCGGCTAAGGCACAGATAAGCACGGCCTCACAGTACAAGACATTTCACGTGGTTTTCCTATGTTTTCGGGTGTTGCGGCGCCCGTTTCGGAGCGTTCCAGGGCCATTTGCACCCGTAACTAGCCGGTTTTTGGGCCGTGTCAATCCATCCCTATCTCTGCGATCTTCGCACGAATTGGACGTGGAGGCAGTCTATGACCCGTAGGACACATCGCGGGCCGGTTCTCCCGGCCGAGAGGAGCCGAGACGCATGATTTCTGTGAAAACTGCTTTTTCGGTCCGTTTTCTTGGGCTATGCACACGCTCCGGACCGATTTTTGGCACCCGACCCGATTTCGCGGCTAAGGCCCAGATAAGCACGGTCTCACAGTACAAGACATTTCACGTGGTTTTCCTGGGTTTTCAAGTCTTGCGGCGCTCGTTTCGGGACGTTTCAGGGCCATTTGCACACGTAATTAGCCGGTTTTCGGCCAGTGTCAATCCATCCCTATCTCTGCGATTTTCACACGAACAGGACGTGGAGGCAGCCTGTGACCCGTAGGACACCTCGCGGGCCGGTTCTCCCGGTCGAGAGGAGCCGAAACGCATGGTTTCTGTGAAAACTGCTTTTTCGGACCGAATTCATGGGCTATAGCACACGCTCCGGGCCGATTTTTGGTACCCGGCCCGATTTCGCGGCTAAGGCCCTGATAAGCCCGATCTCTGCGATTTTCACACGAATTGGACGTGGAGGCAGCCTATGACCCGTAGGACACCTCGCGGACCGGTTCTCCTAGCCGAGAGGACCCGAGACGCATGGTTTCTGTGAAAGCTGCTTTTTGGGTCCGTTTTCATGGGCTATGGCACACGCTCCGGGCCGATTTTTGGTACCCGGCCCGATTTCGCGGCTAAGGCCCTGATAAGCCCGTTCTCTGCGATTTTCACACGAATTGGACGTGGAGGCAGCCTGTGACCGGTAGGACATCTCGCGGGCCGGTTCTCCCGGCCGAGAGGAGCCGAGACGCATGGTTTCTGTGAAAACTGCTTTTTCAGACCGTTTTCATGGGCTATAGCACACGCTCCGGGCCGATTTTTGGTACCCTGCCCGATTTTGCGGCTAAGGCCCTGATAAGCCCGATCTCTGCGATTTTCACACGAATTGGACGTGGAGGCAGCCTATGACCCGTAGGACACCTTGCGGGCCGGTTCTCCTAGCCGAGAGGACCCGAGACGCATGGTTTCTGAGAGAGCTGCTTTTTCGGTCCGTTTTCACGGGCTATGGCACACGCTCCGGGCCGATTATTGGTACCCGGCCCGATTTCGCGGCTAAGGCCCTGATAAGCCCGATCTCTGCGATTTTCACACGAATTGGACGTGGAGGCAGCCTGTGACCCGTAGGACACCTCGCGGGCCGGTTCTCCCGGCCGAGAGGAGCCGAGACGCATAATTTCTGTGAAAACTGCTTCTTCGGTCATTTTCATGGGCTATAGCACACGCTCCGGGCCGATTTTTGGCACGCAGCCCGATTTAGCGGCTAAGGCGTAGATAAGCACGGCCTCACAGTACAAGACATTTCACATGGTTTTCGTGGGTTTTTCGGGTCGTTCGGCGCCCGTTTCGTACCGTTCCAGGGCCATTTGCACCCGTAACTAGCCGGTTTATGGGCTGTGTAAATCCGCCCCTATCTCTGCGATTTTCACACGAATTGGACGTGAAGGCAGCCTATGACCCGTAGGACACCTCGCGGGCCGGTTCTCTCGGCCGAGAGGAGCTGAGACGCATGGTTTCTGTGAAAACTGCTTTTTCAGTTCGTTTTCATGGGCTATATAGCACATGCTCCGGGCCGATTTTCGGCACCCGGCCCGATTTCACGGCTAAGGCCCATATAAGCACGGCCTCACAGTACAAGACATTTCACGTGGTTTTCCTGGGTTTTCGGGGGTTGCGGCGCCCGTTTCGGGGCGTTCTAGGGCCATTTGCACCCGTAACTAGCCGGTTTTTAGGCCTTGTCAATTTGTCCCTATCTCTGCGATTTTCACACGAATTAGACGTGGAGGCAGCCTATGACCCATAGGACACCTCGTGGGCCGGTTCTCCTGGCCGAGAGGAGCCGAGACGCATGGTTTCTGTGAAAACTGCTTTTTCGGTCCGTTTTCATGGGCTATATAGCACACGCTCCGGGCCGATTTTTGGTGCCCGGCCCGATTTCGCGGCTAAGGCCCAGATAAGCATGGCCTCACTGTACAAGACATTTCACGTGGTTTTCTAGGTTTCTGGGGCTTGCGGCGCTTGTTTCGGGGCTCTCGAGGGCCATTTGGACCCGTAACTACCCGGTTTTTGGGTTATGTAAATCTGTCCCTATCTCTGCGATTTTCACACGAATTGGACGTGGAGGCAGCCTATAACCCGTAGGACACCTCGCGGGCCGGTTCTCCTGGCCGAGAGGAGCCGAGACGCATGGCTTCTGTGGAAACTACTTTTTCGGTCCGTTTTCATGGGCTATAGCACACGCTCCGGGCTGATTTTTGGCACACGGCCCGAATTCGCGGCTAAGGCCCAGATAAGCACGCCCTCACAGTACAAGACATTTCACGTGGTTTTCCTGGGTTTTTGGGGCTCGGCGCCCGTTTCGGTTCGTTGCAGGGCCTTTTGCACACGTAATTAGCCGGTTTTCGGCCCGTCTCAATCCATCCCAATCTCTGCGATGTTCACACAAATTGGACGTGGAGTCAGCCTGTGACCCGTAGGACACCTCGTGGGCCGGTTCTCCCTTCTGAGAGGAGCCGAGACGCATGGTTTCTGTGAAAACTGCTTTTTCGGTCCGTTTTCATGGGCTATAGGATACGCTCCAGGCCGATTTTTGGCACCTGGCCCGATTTCGCGGCTAAGGCTCAGATAAGCATGGCCTCACAGTACAAGACATTTCACAAGGTTTTCGTGGGTTTTTGGGGCGTTCGGCGCCCGTTTCTGGTCGTTCCAGGGTCATTTGCACCCGTAACTAGCCGGTTTTCAGGCCGTGTCAATCCATCCCTATCTCTACGATTTTCACACGAATTGGACGTGGAGGCAGCCTGTGACCTTTAGGACACCTCGCGGGCCAGTTCTCCCGACCGAGAGGAGCCGAGATGCATGGTTTCTGTGAAAACTGCTTTTTCGGTCCGTTTTCACGGGCTACAGCATACGCTCCGGGCCGATTTTTGGCACCCGGCCCGATTTCGCGGCTAAGGCGAAGATAAGCACGGCCTCACAGTACATGACATTTCACGTGGTTTCCCTGGGTTTTCGGGGCTTGCGGCGCCTGTTTAGGTGCGTTGCAGGGCCTTTTGCACACGTAATTAGCCGGTTTTCGGCCCGCGTCAATCCATCCCAATCTCTCGATGTTCACACAAATTGGATGTGGAGTCAGCCTGTGACCCGTAGGACACCTCGTGGGCCGGTTCTCCCGGCTGAGAGGAGCGGAGACGCATGGTTTCTGTGAAAACTGCTTTTTCGGTCCGTTTTCATGGGCTATAGCATACGCTCCATGCCGATTTTTGGCACCCGGCCCGATTTCGCGGCTAAGGCTCAGATAAGCACGGCCTCACAGTACAAGACATTTCACAAGGTTTTCGTGGGTTTTTGGGGCGTTCGGCGCCCGTTTCTGGTCGTTCCAGGGTCATTTGCACCCGTAACTAGCCGGTTTTCGGGCCGTGTCAATCCATCCCTATCTCTACGATTTTCACACGAATTGGACGTGAAGGCAGCCTGTGACCCTTAGGACACCTCGCAGGCCAGTTCTCCCGGCCGAGAGGAGCCGAGACGCATGGTTTCTGTGAAAACTGCTTTTTCGGTCCGTTTTCATGGGATATAGCACACGCTCCGGGCCGATTTTTGGCACCCGGCCCGATTTCGCGGCTAAGGCCCAGATAAGCACGGCCTCACAGTACAAGTCATTTCACGTGGTTTTTCTATGTTTTTGGGGGTTGCGGCGCCCGTTTCGGAGCGTTCTAGGGCCATTTGCACCCTAACTAGCCGGTTTTTGGGCCGTTTCAATCCATCCCTATCTCTGCGATTTTCACACGAACTGGACGTGGAGGCCGCTTATGACCCATAGGACACCTCGCAGGCCGGTTCTCCCGGCCAAGAGGAGCTGAGACGCATGGTTTCTGTGAAAACTGCATTTTCGGTCCGTTTTCATGGGCTATAGCACACGCTACGGGCCGATTTTTGGCACCTGGCCCGATTTCGCGGCTAAGGCACAGATAAGCACGGCCTCACAGTACAAGACATTTCACGTGGTTTTCCTATGTTTTCGGGGGTTGCGGCGCCCGTTTCGGAGCGTTCCAGGGCCATTTGCACCCGTAACTAGCCGGTTTTTGGGCCGTGTCAATCCATTCCTATCTCTGCGATCTTCGCACGAATTGGACGTGGAGGCAGTCTATGTCCCGTAGGACACATCACGGGCCGGTTCTCTCGGCCGAGAGGAGCCGAGACGCATGATTTCTGTGAAAACTACTTTTTCGGTCCGTTTTCTTGGGCTATGCACACGCTCCGGGCCGATTTTTGGCACCCGACCCGATTTCGCGGCTAAGGCCCAGATAAGCACGGTCTCACAGTACAAGACATTTCACGTGGTTTTCCTGGGTTTTCACGTCTTGCGGCGCTCATTTCGGGACGTTTCAGGGCCATTTGCACACGTAATTAGCCGGTTTTCGGCCATTGTCAATCCATCCCTATCTCTGCGATTTTCACACGAGCTGGACGTGGAGGCAGCCTGTGACCCGTAGGACACCTCGCGGGCCGGTTCTCTCGGCCAAGAGGAGCTGAGACGCATGGTTTCTGTGAAAACTGTATTTTCGGTCCGTTTTCATGGGCTATAGCACACGCTACGGGCCGATTTTTGGCACCTGGCCCGATTTCGCGGCTAAGGCACAGATAAGCATGGCCTCACAGTACAAGACATTTCACGTGGTTTTCCTATGTTTTCGGGGGTTGCGGCGCCCGTTTCGGAGCGTTCCAGGGCCATTTGCACCCGTAACTAGCCGGTTTTTGGGCCGTGTCAATCCATCCCTATCTCTGCGATCTTCGCACGAATTGGACGTGGAGGCAGTCTATGACCCGTAGGACACATCGCGGGCCGGTTCTCCCGGCCGAGAGGAGCCGAGACGCATGATTTCTGTGAAAACTGCTTTTTCGGTCCGTTTTCTTGGGCTATGCACACGCTCCGGACCGATTTTTGGCACCCGACCCGATTTCGCGGCTAAGGCCCAGATAAGCACGGTCTCACAGTACAAGACATTTCACGTGGTTTTCCTGGGTTTTCACGTCTTGCGGCGCTCGTTTCGGGACGTTTCAGGGCCATTTGCACACGTAATTAGCCGGTTTTCGGCCAGTGTCAATCCATCCCTATCTCTGCGATTTTCCCACGAACTGGACGTGGAGGCAGCCTGTGACCCGTAGGACACCTCGCGGGCCGGTTCTCCCGGTCGAGAGGAGCCGAAACGCATGGTTTCTGTGAAAACTGCTTTTTCGGACCGGTTTCATGGGCTATAGCACACGCTCCGGGCCGATTTTTGGTACCCGGCCCGATTTCGCGGCTAAGGCCCTGATAAGCCCGATCTCTGCGATTTTCACACGAATTGGACGTGGAGGCAGCCTATGACCCGTATGACACCTCGCGGGCCGGTTCTCCTAGCCGAGAGGACCCGAGACGCATGGTTTCTGTGAAAGCTGCTTTTTGGGTCCGTTTTCATGGGCTATGGCACACGCTCCGGGCCGATTTTTGGTACCCGGCCCGATTTCGCGGCTAAGGCCCTGATAAGCCCGTTCTCTGCGATTGTCACACGAATTGGACGTGGAGGCAGCCTGTGACCGGTAGGACATCTCGCGGGCCGGTTCTCCCGGCCGAGAGGAGCCGAGACGCATGGTTTCTGTGAAAACTGCTTTTTCAGACCGTTTTCATGGGCTATAGCACACGCTCCGGGCCGATTTTTGGTACCCGGCCCGATTTTGCGGCTAAGGCCCTGATAAGCCCGATCTCTGCGATTTTCACACGAATTGGACGTGGAGGCAGCCTATGACCCGTTGGACACCTTGCGGGCCGGTTCTCCTAGCCGAGAGGGCCCGAGACGCATGGTTTCTGTGAGAGCTGCTTTTTCGGTCCGTTTTCATGGGCTATGGCACACGCTCCGGGCCGATTTTTGGTACCCGGCCCGATTTCGCGGCTAAGGCCCTGATAAGCCCGATCTCTGCGATTTTCACACGAATTGGACGTGGAGTCAGCCTGTGACCCGTAGGACACCTCGCGGGCCGGTTCTCCCGGCCGAGAGGAGCCGAGACGCATAATTTCTGTGAAAACTGCTTTTTCGGTCGTTTTAATGGGCTATAGCACACGCTCCGGGCCGATTTTTGGCACGCAGCCCGATTTAGCGGCTAAGGCGTAGATAAGCACGGCCTCACAGTACAAGACATTTCACATGGTTTTCGTGGGTTTTTCGGGTCGTTCGGCGCCCGTTTCGTACCGTTCCAGGGCCATTTGCACCCGTAACTAGCCGGTTTATGGGCTGTGTAAATCCGCCCCTATCTCTGCGATTTTCACACGAGTTGGACGTGAAGGCAGCGTATGACCCGTAGGACACCTCGCGGGCCGGTTCTCCCGGCCGAGAGGAGCTGAGACGCATGGTTTCTGTGAAAACTGCTTTTTTGGTCCGTTTTCATGGGCTATATAGCACATGCTCCGGGCCGATTTTTGGTACCCGGCCCGATTTCACGGCTAAGGCCCATATAAGCACGGCCTCACAGTACAAGACATTTCACGTGGTTTTCCTGGGTTTTCGGGGGTTGCGGCGCCCGTTTCGGGGCGTTCCAGGGCCATTTGCACCCGTAACTAGCCGGTTTTTGGGCCTTGTCAATTTGTCCCTATCTCTGCGATTTTCTCACGAATTAGACGTGGAGGCAGCCTATGACCCGTAGGACACCTCGTGGGCCGGTTCTCCTGGTCGAGAGGAGCCGAGACGCATGGTTTCTTTGAAAACTGCTTTTTCGGTCCGTTTTCATGGGCTATATAGCACACGCTCCGGGCCGATTTTTGGTGCCCGGCCCGATTTCGCGGCTAAGGCCCAGATAAGCATGGCCTCACTGTACAAGACATTTCACGTGGTTTTCTAGGTTTTCGGGGCTTGCGGCGCTTGTTTCGGGGCGCTCGAGGGCCATTTGGACCCGTAACTACCCGGTTTTTGGGTTATGTAAATCTGTCCCTATCTCTGCGATTTTCACACGAATTGGACGTGGAGGCAGCCCATGACCCGTAGGACACCTCGCGGGCCGGTTCTCCTGGCCGAGAGGAGCCGAGACGCATGGCATTTGTGGAAACTGCTTTTTCGGTCCGTTTTCATGGGCTATAGCACACGCTCCGGGCTGATTTTTGGCACACGGCCCGAATTCGCGGCTAAGGCCCAGATAAGCACGCCCTCACAGTACAAGACATTTCACGTGGTTTTCCTGGGTTTTCGGGGCTCGGCGCCCGTTTCGGTTCGTTGCAGGGCCTTTTGCACACGTAATTAGCCGGTTTTCGGCCCGTGTCAATCCATCCCAATCTCTGCGATGTTCACACAAATTGGACGTGGAGTCAGCCTGTGACCCGTAGGACACCTCGTGGGCTGGTTTTCCCTTCTGAGAGGAGCCGAGACGCATGGTTTCTGTGAAAACTGCTTTTTCGGTTCGTTTTCATGGGCTATAGGATACGCTCCTGGCCGATATTTGGCACCTGGCCCGATTTCGCGGCTAAGGCTCAGATAAGCATGGCCTCACAGTACAAGACATTTCACAAGGTTTTCGTGGGTTTTTGGGGCGTTCGGCGCCCGTTTCTGATCGTTCCAGGGTCATTTGCACCCGTAACTAGCCGGCTTTCAGGCCGTGTCAATCCATCCCTATCTCTACGATTTTCACACGAATTGGACGTGGAGGCAGCCTGTGACCTTTAGGACACCTCGCGGGCCAGTTCTCCCGGCCGAGAGGAGCCGAGATGCATGGTTTCTGTCAAAACTGCTTTTTCGGTCCGTTTTCATGGGCTACAGCATACGCTCCGGGCCGATTTTTGGCACCCGGCCCGATTTCGCGGCTAAGGCGAAGATAAGCACGGCCTCACAGTACATGACATTTCACGTGGTTTCCCTGGGTTTTCGGGGCTTGCGGCGCCCGTTTAGGGGCGTTGCAGGGCCTTTTGCACACGTAATTAGCCGGTTTTCGGCACGTGTCAATCCATCCCAATCTCTGCGATGTTCACACAAATTGGATGTGGAGTCAGCCTGTGACCCGTAGGACACCTTGTGGGCCGGTTCTCCCGGCTGAGAGGAGCGGAGACGCATGGTTTCTGTGAAAACTGCTTTTTCGGTCCGTTTTCATGGGCTATAGCATACGCTCCAGGCCGATTTTTGGCACCCGGCCCGATTTCGCGGCTAAGGCTCAGATAAGCACGGCCTCACAGTACAAGACATTTCACAAGGTTTTCGTGGGTTCTTGGGGCGTTCGGCGCCCGTTTCTGGTCGTTCCAGGGTCATTTGCACCCGTAACTAGCCGGTTTTCGGGCCGTGTCAATCCATCCCTATCTCTACGATTTTCACACGAATTGGACGTGGTGGCAGCCTGTGACCCTTAGGACACCTCGCGGGCCGGTTCTCCCGGCCGAGAGGAGCCGAGACGCATGGTATCTGTGAAAACTGCTTTTTCGGTCCGTTTTCATGGGCTATAGCACACGCTCCGGGCCGATTTTGGCACCCGGCCCGATTTCGCGGCTAAGGCCTAGATAAGCGCGGCCTCACAGTACAAGACATTTCACATGGTTTTCGTGGGTTTTTCAAGGCGTTCGGCGCCCGTTTCGTGGCCTTCCAGGGCCATTTGCACCCGTAATTAGTCGGTTTGTGGGCTGTATAAATCCGCCCCCATCTCTACGATTTTCACACGAATAGGACGTGAAGGCAGCCTATGACCCGTAGGATACCTCGCGGGCCGGTTCTCCTGGCCGAGAGGAGCTGAAACGCATGGTTTCTGTGAAAACTGCTTTCCGGTCCATTTTCATAGGCTATAGCACACGCTCCGGGCCGATTTTGGCACCCGGCCCGATTTCGCGGCTAAGGCCTAGATAAGCACGGCCTCACAGTACAAGACATTTCACATGGTTTTCGTGGGTTTTTGGGGCGTTCGCGCCCGTTTCTGGTCGTTCCAGGGTCATTTGCACCCGTAACTAGCCGGTGGGCTGTGTCAATCCATCCCTATCTCGACGATAGACGAGGAGGCAGCCTGTGACCCTTAGGACACCTTGCGGGCCGGTTCTCCCGGCCGAGAGGAGCCGAGACGCATGGTTTCTGTGAAAACTGCTTTTTCGGTTCGTTTTCAAGGGCTATAGCACATGCTCCGGGCCGATTTTCGGCACCCGGCCCGATTTCACGGCTAAGGCCCAGATAAGCACGGCCTCATAGTACAAGACATTTCACGTGGTTTTCCTAGGTTTCGGGGGTTGCGGCGCTGTTGGTGCTTGATATGACCACCTTTTGCCTATCTATTTACTATTATTTTAGTGCGTTTATCGATCATTTGAACCACTTGGGACCTAACTTTAACCCCATTTCGAAGTATGTTGTGTTTTGAGTGGTATGATGTAGAATCAGGAGAAAACATGACATAAAGGCTCAATTTCACGAAGCACCAACATGAAGCTTGGATTATTCACTCACTTTAGAGAGGGCACTACATTGCAACACAATTTTGGAGTTCAAGACGATCCTGAATGAGGAATGTTTGACTTACAAAGTTGTAGATCTCGTCAAGAGCTTTCCGGAACATATATGGATGACCCTATTTGGACTTCGGATCTAGGAGATATGGGCCCTGCAAAATGTGCTGCGCTGTCAAGTCTCTCGTGCCGACCGGCACCTGATTGTGCTGATCGGCACGAGGCCCAAAACGGCCCAAAAAGGCCCAGGAAGGCTGGTTTCGCCCCTATAAAGAGAAGACCTTATTCTACACGCAAGTGGGTTCGGATTTCGACACTTTCGGCTGCGGAATTAGGGTTAGATAACAGAGAGCTTCATCCCGAGCGAAGATCGCGGTGTCCCGGCGAAAAGTCGTCGCGCGCCGATCGGCACGAATCCGCGCCGACCGGCACGACCGACTCCGGCATCCGATTTGCCCCAAATTGTACCAGGAAGTGGGATAGGCCAATCTAAGGTGTTTCCCATGGCGAAACCTACTCATATCATGGGGTGATTCTCGGTTCTTCCCCCGGTTTGTGGGGATCTTGCCATATGCACTGTTTTGATTAATTGAATATATTTGTTGCTCTAAATTGGTCTATTGCAATGCTTACTTATTGTTTATCTCAGTATTTTGGATGACAGTATTGCAATGGTGCTTTTATTAGATGATTGCCTTATTAGCCGCCGTCATGACAGGATCGCAGCAAACAGCTTTTGTCTACCTTAGTAACAGCCAGTTGAAGACTTTACTCAGTTAATCTGGTCTTTGCATGCAAGTGAACCTAGACCGTGGGAAGTTCGTCTTAATTCTTGCTTAGCCGTAATTTCTTTCTTTCATTATTTTCTTTTAATTAGTTCTTTAAACAACCTTCTTTTGTTAAATAAGCGTTTAGCTAAATAACCTTCTTTAAACAAACGTTTAGCTAAATAAGCGTCCCACTTGTTCCACGGATTGATAAACCTTAGAATATTCCGAGGGAAAAGCTACAACTGACCCGTGCGCTTGCGGTCATAAAAGGTGCGCGTATCTCGCGCCAACAAGCTTTTCTAGCGCCGTTGCCGGGGACTGGCAACTCGAACCGTAGGTATTTCTATGAAAATTTTGTTTCAAGCTAACCCTATGATCTATCATATTGCATATACTCTGTTTTCTTTGTTGTGTTCATTGGAAACAGGATGGGAGCAACCGCCGTCAACCCTTCTGCCGACCAGCACAACGTTGATGCCGATCGGCATATGCGAGCTTCGGTGATTCTGCAACAAGAGCTAAGTACTTTTCCCTCTCCTCTAACTTTGTAGCGGTAGGTGCTAACGCTGTCAGTGGCCCAACATCTGCTACTTAGTTCTTCTTTGGTCTTGCTTTGCTTGTTTCTTTCGTATCTAAATTAGACTTTGTAGTGCTGCTAGGAGTTCAACCTAGTTTATTGTTCGGTTAGTTTTTGAATAAACAACGTCATGGTGCTATCTTTGTTATCAATAATCAATACTTTGGTGCTCTCATTGATTTGAAGAAGTGATGAATGTTGCTGTTGTTGTATGCTTAGCATGATTCTTGATATGTTAGTGTTCCCCTACACCTTAATATGAACCTCACTAATTAAATTTCAGCTCCGACAATCATTGTGATTTGATTGCTATGCCTTTGACAAAACCCCATGAGCTACTTTTCATGCACTTGCTTTCTTTTTGCAATCAATGATCTCAATAACTCAGGACGTTGTATGCTTTTTGAAAAATGTACTTCAATGTTATATGTCTCTATACCTCGGGTTGATTATCTTCTACCATAGTCAATACCTACCACAGCCATATTGAGCATCAATATAAGAACCATAGGTTTTGCAATCCTCACTCTTACATTTGGGTCAAGTAATTTTCTTTTTGGTTGGAGAGCTTTAAGCTGGTCATTTCATTTGCGTAGCTTTCACTTGTTTTCTAGCCTTTCTATTCATGCTTGCCTATTCTACACTGAGTATGTGCAAACTTCGCATGGATATCCCACCTTTAAACCTTTATTTCTTTGTTGGTGTCATCTATTCCTTGTCCACAACCTATGATATGAGTTTCTCATCGAGCCATTGCACTATCTCTATGGTTTTATGCACAAATATGAAGATATCTTGCTGAAGACGAAGGCCTACATCAATGGAAGATCTTCTAAGAAAAAAAAAGGGAGAAGAAAAAGAAAAGAATGACTCCATAGAAGTAGCAAGTCATCGCGGAGACAGTCTGGAATTCAGTGCATCAAGAATTGGAGACAACAGAGGATGTTTGATGGATATACACATTGTGCCGACGGGCACGGCCCTTTGTGCCGATTGGCACCAGCACTAGGAATGACATCCAGCATTCAGTTATTCCAGGAAAATTAATACAAGAACTTTCAGATTGTCTGCGAGAGGAAAATGATGATAGAAGGAACTTCAAGCTATGCTGATATATCAAGTTGCAAGAAGAGGCTTCAAAGAAACAATTTGTGCATAAGCCATTCAAGTAAGTGCATACTTTTCGCTGAAACTCTATCTTTCCAACCTTGTGCAATCCGATACCTTGGACTTCATTTGTGCCTCGGGATCAGTCTTTGCCATTTGCACAAGTCCACCTTTCTAAAGCGTGTGTTTCCACTCTCTTACGTTTTATTTCCAATGACCTTTTTGACAAGCTCTCTGTAATGCCAAGTTAGAAACTCATTTGACTTGAATTCCTTGGATTTGCTAGAACAATTTCCCTACCGAGCTACTCATACAAGCTTCCACTAAATATATTTGTAGCATAGGGTTCCTTCATGGCTGTTTGAGAGACTTGAAAGTTGAGTGTACATTTGACCTATGGTTTGAAGTTTTTGATTCTTGGTTGAGACATACTCTTTTATGAAAACTTTATAAGTACATGCCTGAGTTAGAGAGTGATTTGAAACTTTTACTGTGCATGTGTTTCCATGATTAAGCTTTGTGGATGGTTATACGTTGAGGCTTGCTTTCTCTGAACTTTGAAACTTATGAGTTGGATAATCAATAGAATACTCAATTGACTAGGCATGGGGGAGATGCATGTATCCTGATGATTGTGAACCATATAGCATGATTGCAATGCTGATCTTCTATTAGGAGAATTTTTGTGTTTGGATTTGCTCGAGGACGAGCAAAAGCTAAGCATGGGGGTGTTGTTGGTACTCATTATGACGACCTTTTTAGCACCAAATTCTCTTAGTATATCGATGATCATCCACCATATTGTATTGCCGTTTTGCTTCTTTAGTGTCTTTTTGTGTCTTTGTGTCATTTTAGGTGAAATACAACATATAATGCAAGCGGGGCGAATTATCCATGAAACATGGGTCGAAGCTTCAGCCCGCGGCACCTCAAGCACTCCTTGGACGTCCATGAAGCCCAACACGCAAGGCCCAAACTCATTTGCTTGGTTTCAAGTCCTCTAGAAGGCTCACCCAAAATATTCCCGAAATATGCAGATTTTCGCGGAGTCCCGGATAGCAACATCTTGTGATGAGGATTTGGAGTTCAAGACGACCTCAAATGCAAATCTGTTGAATACCAAAGTTGAAGATCTTGTCGAGTGATTTCCGGAACACATATGGAACTCCGGAGCTAGGAGATATGGAGCCCGTAATGAGTACTGCGTAGAGAAGTTCGAATCAGGATAGAATATCTTGTGACGCGATTTTGGGCATGAAGATGACAGATTCTGGAGATCAAAATAACACCAAAGTTGTAGATCTTTTCGAGGGCTACAAGATAGAGTCCAAGTTTGCTTCATTTGGAGTCCGGACGGTGGAGATACGATTTTTAGAAGGTGGAGCTGCGAAAAAGGAAAATTGAGTCCGAGTTGTACACGTTTTGTGCCGATCGGCACCCTCCATGTGCCGATCGGCACCGACCTAGATTGGGTAAAGGACGCCTCCAGGCATCTCCCCACTATATATATGTCCCAAGGGACGTCCCCCTTTGTACGCATTGTCACATTATCAAAGTATTTCGAGTTGAGAGCCAAAACTTGCGGCGTTACGCCGCTGGTTTCACCATGTAGCCTAGTTGTCTAGATCTTCTCTAGTTGGTGAGTTGGAGGAGCTAGCGAGGGTTCTAAGAGGAGTCAACCCACGTGGTGAAGCTCTAATTTAGGCCCTAGTTAGTCTATGAATTCAATTAACCAAGGTTAAAGAGCCGGATGTTATCGTTGTCGTGGTATGTGATGAAGGTGACGTTCTATGCGTCTCAATTTGGTTGATCTACTTCCTGTTCATGCTTGCTTTCGATCTTATTTCCCCTCTATATCTTCCTTCTTGTTGCAATTTGCTATATTCATGTCGTGCCGACAGGCACAACCCTTGTGCCGATCGGCACCATCTTCATATGCAATAGTCGGTGCGTTGTTTATCTTGTCGGTGTTGTTTAGCTATTAGCGCTATTAGCCGCCGTCGTCAAAGGATCGCAGCAAAAACTTAATAGTGATGCAATGCTATTAGATGCTCACCGTAGTGCCTTTTCCTTTGCCTTATTGGTCGCCGTCGTGACAGGGTCGCAGCAAACAGCTTAGGTGCATGGGTGCGGGGAATAGAGGAGATGATAGATTGATGTGCTTAATTGGACTATAGTAGATTACCTTTTGCTATGAACTGCAACTTGTGCTACTGGTGTGTGCTTCATTCACATACGGCTAAGACTTGTTAGCTTTGCTATTGGCTTTGGAACTCAACATTCTTTTCGTTGTTTCGTTCTCTATGCCGATCGGCACAACAACAATTCACTCCGATTCTCTCGTGTTTCCTGTATATGCATTTGTGCTTAATGCTTAGGTTCAGTTTGCTGAGTTTAATAGTAGAATGCCTATAGTTTGCTTGCCGGTCTTTGGATTCGATAAACCTTGGAATACTCTTCTAAGGGAAAAGCTATACTACGTTGACCTGTACGCTTGCAATCTCAACGGTGCGTGTATCACCGGCCAACAGGCGCCCGTTTCGGGGCGTTCCAGGGCCATTTGCACCCGTAGCTAGCCGGTTTTTGGGCCGTGTCAATCCATCCCTATCTCTGCGATTTTCACACGAATTGGACGTGGAGGCAGCCTATGACCCATAGGACACCTCGCGGGCCGGTTCTCCTGGCCGAGAGGAGCCGAGACGCATGGTTTCTGTGAAAACTGCTTTTTCGGTCTGTTTTCGTGGGCTATAGCACACGCTCCGGACCGATTTTTGGCACCTAGCCCGATTTCGTGGCTAAGGGCCAGATAAGCACGGCCTCACAGTACAAGACATTTCACGTGGTTTACCTGGGTTTTCGGGGCTTGCGACGCCCGTTTCGTGGCGTTCCAGGACCATTTGCACCTGTAACTAGCCTGTTTTCGGGTTTGTGTAAATCCGTTCCTATCTCTGCGATTTTCACACGAATTGGACGTGGAGGCAGCTTATGACTCGTAGGACACCTCGCGGGCCGGTTCTCCTGGCCGAGAGGAGCCGAGATCCATGGTTTCTGCGAAAACTGCTTTTTCGGTCCGTTTTCATGGGATATAGCATATGCTCCAAGCCGATTTTTGGCACCCGGCCCGATTTCGCGGCTAAGGCTCAGATAAGCATGGCCTCACAGTAGAAGACATTTCACATGGTTTTCGTGGTTTTTGGGGGGCGTTCGGCGCCCGTTTTGGGGCGTTCCAGGGCCATTTGCACCCGTAACTAGCCGGTTTATGGGCTGTGTAAATCCGTCCCTGTCTCTGCGATTTTCACCGAATTAGACGTGGAGGCAGCCTATGACCCGTAGGACACCTCGCGGGCCAGTTCTCCCTGCCGAGAGGAGCTGAGACGCATGGTTTCTGCGAAAACTGCTTTTTCGGTCCGTTTTCATGGGCTATAGCACACGCTCCTGGCCGATTTTTGGCACCCGGCCCGATTTCGCGGCTAAGGGCCAGATAAGCACGGCCTCACAGTACAAGCATTTCACGTGGTTTTCCTGGGTTTTCGGGGGTTGCGGCTCCCGTTCTGGGGCGTTCCAGGGCCATTTGCACCCGTAACTAGCCGGTATTTGGGCCGTGTCAATCCATCCCTATCTCTGCGATTCAACATGAATTGGACGTGGAGGCAGCCTATGACCCATAGGACACCTCGCGGGTCGGTTCTCCGGGCCGAGAGGAGCCGAGACGCATGGTTTCTGTGAAAACTGCTTTTTCGGTCTGTTTTCATGGGCTATAGCACACGCTCCCGGCCGATTTTTGGCACCCGGCCTGATTTCGCGGCTAAAGCCCAGATAAGCAAGGCTTCACAGTACAAGACATTTCACGTGGTTTTTCTAGGTTTTCGGGGCTTGCGGCGCTCGTTTCGAGGCGTTCGAGGGCCATTTGCACCCGTAACTACCCGGTTTTCGGGTTGTGTAAATCCGTCCCTATTTCTGCGATTTTCACATGAATTGGGCGTGGAGGCAGCCTATGACCCGTATGACACCTCGCGGGTCGGTTCTCCTGGTGGAGAGGAGCCGAGACGCATGGTTTTTGTGAAAACTGCTTTTTCGGTCCGTTTTCATGGGCTATAGCACACGCTCCGGGCCGATTTTTGGCACCCGGCCCGATTTCGCGGCTAAGGCCCAGATAAGCACGGCCTCACAGTACAAGACATTTCATGGGTTTTTGGGCTTGCGGCGCCCGTTTCGGGGCGTTCCAGCGCCATTTGCACCCGTAACTAGCCGGTTTTCGGGTAGTGTAAATCCGTCCCTATCTCTGCGATTTTCACATGAATTGGACGTGGAGGCAGCCTATGACCCATAGGACACCTCGCGGGCCGGTTCTCCGGGCCGAGAGGAGCCGAGACGCATGGTTTCTGTGAAAACTGCTTTTTCGGTCCGTTTTCATGGTCTATAGCACACGCTCCGGGCCGATTTTTGGCACCCGTCCCGATTTCGCGGCTAAAGCCCAGATAAGCACGGCCTCACAGTACATGACATTTCACGTGGTTTTCCTAGGTTTTCGGGGCTTGCGGCGCCCGTTTCGTGGCGTTCCTGGGCCATTTGCACCCGTAACTAGCCGGTTTTTGGGTTGTGTAAATCCGCCCCTATCTCTGCGATTTTCACACGAATTGGACGTGAAGGCAGCCTATGACCCGTAGGACACCTCGCGGGCCGGTTCTCCCGGCCGAGAGGAGCCGAGACGCTTGGTTTCTGCGAAAACTGCTTTTTCGGTCCGTTTTCATAGGCTATAGCACACGCTCCGGGCCGATTTTTGGCACCGGGCCCGACTCCACGGCTAAGGCCAAGATAAGCACGGCCTCACAGTACAAGACATTTCACGTGGTTTTCCAGGTTTTTCGGGGCTTCCGGCGCCTGTTTCGGGGCGTTGCTGGGCCATTTGCACACGTAATTAGGCGGTTTTCGGCCCGTGTCAATCCATCCCTATCGCTGCGATCTTCACACGAATTAGACGTGGAGGCAGCCTATGACCCGTAGGACACCTTGCGGGCCGGTTCTCCCGGCCGAGAGGAGCCGAGACGCATGGTTTCTGTGAAAACTGCTTTTTCAGTCTGTTTTCATGGGGTATAGCATACGCTCTAAGCCGATTTTTGGCACCCGGCCCGATTTCGCGGCTAAGGCTCAGATAAGCACGGCCTCACTGTACAAGACATTACACAAGGTTTTCGTGGGTTTTTGGGACGTTCGGCGCCCGTTTCGGGTCGTTCCAGGGTCATTTGCACCCGTAACTAGCCGGTTTTCAGACCGTGTAAATCCATCCCTTTCTATGCGATTTTCCCACGGTTTGGACGTGGAAGGAGCATGTGACCCGTACGACACCTCGCGGGCCGCTTGTCCCGACCGAGAGGAGCCGACACTCATGTTTTTCGTGGAAACCGCTGTTTCGGCTCGTTTTCGTGGGCTATTGCCCCGGGCCGATTTTCGGCACCCGGCCAAATTTCACAGTGGCTTCCCGGATAAGCACGGCCTCATAGTAGAAGACATTTCACGTGGTTTTCGAAGGTCTTCGGGGCGTGCGGCGCCCGTTACGGGGCGTTCCAGGGCCGTTAGCACCCGTAACTAGCCGGTATTCGAGCCGTGTAAATCCATCCTATCTCTACGATTTTCCCACAGATTGAACGTGGAAGCACCCTATTACTCGTAGGACACCTCGTGGGCCATTTGTCTCGGCCGAGAGGAGCCGACACGCATGTTTTTCGTGAAAACCGCTATTTCGGTCCTTTTTCATGGGCTATAGCACACACTTTGGACCGATTTTCGGCACCCGGCCAAATTCCACAGTGCCTGCCCGAATAAGCACGGCCTCGCATTAGAAGACATTTCACGTGGTTTTCATGGGTTTTCAGGGCGTGCGGCTTCCGTTTCGGGGCATTCCAGGGCCATTAGCACCCGTAACTAGCCGGTTTTCGGGCCGTGTAAATCCATCCCTATCTCTGCGATTTTCCCACGGATTGGACGTGGAAGCAGCCTATGACCCATAGGACACCTCGCGGGCCACTTATCCCGGCCGAGAGGAGCCGACACGCTTGTTATTCGTGAAAACCGCTGTTTCGGTCCGTTTTCATGGGCTTATAGCACACGCTCCGGGCCGATGTTCGGTACCCAGGCAAATTTCACAGTGCCTGCCCGGATAAGGACGGCCTCGTAATAGAAGACATTCCACATGGCATTACAATCACGGCCTTATCCTAAAAATAAAGGGTCAGGCTCCATCATCATATACATGCTCTTTCTTGCTTATCATTTGCTTCAAGCTTTTCATTGTCGTTTTTATACTTCTGTCGATTTCACTCTCTACTTAGTCAGGCTCTTCTATTTCCATCTTATCCATTCTATTTTGCAGACCAAGCATCATATTTGTCCATCGATTTGTGCGCTCAAACTGTTTAGTGCAATGCGCCTTACAATGCATAAACCACCTCTGCAATTGCTCATACTATGTGATTGGCTATCTGATGCATGTGTGTTTGATTTCTCCTCAGGATATATAGCCAGCGCTTTGATCTTCTTCAATCATTCGGGTACGAAAAGGCACTCTATATATTCTTTTTTAGTTACATTACAAATGTTCAACTATCCTTCATCCTATTACCTTCATAAATCAATCATCATATGCTCTATTTTTTATTTCATGTATGTCAACCTCTCTGCTGCATGTTTATTTGATTGCTCCTTCCAATATAGCAAGACCAGTCATTCAGGTAAGAAAAAAAGTGCTCACATTTTATATATTGTTCATCATTCACTTTAGAAGTTGTTCAGTTGGATGGTCATGACGTCGTCCATATGACGTTCTAATTTCATCATAGATTGCGTCCATATGACGTTCTAATTTCATCATAGATTGCTCAAAAACCGTCATAAAACAACATCAGTGACGAAGTAAGTGTTGGTATGTATCTCACGTCATAAATTAAACCGTGATGTTCTTTCAATTTCCGTCGCGGATTGGATAGATCTGTGACGTTCCATATTTGTCACAAAGGAGTCCAGGCCCGGTTGAAGCCCAGTCCTTTGTGACGAATTTAGATATGCACAACAAACCAAAGAGGGATAACTCAGCTGCAATTCTGCCTAAAGGTATGGAACCCACTCTTACAGTGGTCATTCAAAAATTTGCTTTAGACTAATGCGATTCAAAAACCGTTATTCTGCAGACTATAAGTGTACAGAATATGATCTGGAAGTAATCAAACCAATCATGAACACACCAAAACATGGAGAAAGAAGAGCTTGTATACAGAATTTACTACACAAGCTCTTAACTAACATGGTATATTGGTCTGTACGCCTTAACTAACATGGAATATTGGACAGGAGAAGAATTATCAGACCAATATACTACGGTCAGCATCATTATATTTATTACCTCATTCTATGTCATACATCATAAATGAAAGACTATTTTTTTTCCAAAAAAAAAAAAACACAGAAAGACATGGCTAACTTCAGGCTCAAGTTGGCTTCGGGTAAAACACCAGAGCAATACCACGACACTGGAAGCAAGTCAGATATACAGATGATAGAAGAAAAGGAAAGGAAAAAAATCATTCTCCAAAAGAAAGAGAAGCCCAATAGAGAGCCAAAAAGAAAAAGAGGATGGACTGCCTGACGATACAAACATGAGTCTTGATGCAATCATAAAGGAAGCCGAAAAAGAAGAACAAAATAAAAAAAGGAGTTGCCGTTCAGAAATTATGATAGACGACATACCTCTCGAAGACCTGGCGCAGTTGCTGGATTTCGAAGGAGAAGAAGCCAACAGAGGAAGATCTCATAGACAAAGTCTGCGACATGATAACGATCATGGATGATCAGGCTGTGCTAGGGTAAGTTCCTAATAAACCTCCAACAATATATATCTTGGAATACTTATCGGCTAACATACAAATCGCAAAATTCGTATTTTTATTTTAGCACAACGTGGGTGCAAAGCTACAGCCCCCACAAAATATCAATCAGTTTGAGACAAATGCAAGAGTTCTTACGCATGGATCAACCAATGTCCAACAACATATTCGACATGGGAGTACGGATTCTAGCAAGCGGGGAACACCGGACCCTGCGAAAAACAAAACAGAGGATAAGAAAGCATTACACAGACAGCAGATTCTGCGTGAGTTTTTCAACTTCCTTTCATTTACAAAACGTTCAAATTTCAAAAATTCTACTACAGTCAAATATATGATATAATTCAAACGAAAATAACAAAAAAATATGATTTCAACTCCACAGGTGATCTCCCAAGTTGGAACACACCCAAAGTTTCGTAAAGATCGGCATCAAGGAACTATCCAAAACTTTGAAAAACTGGCCTTCTCTATACTACGACATATCTTACTGCAGATACGTAAGTCTCTCTTTACAAACATCTTCCTAATATCATAAAAAAACACTAATTATGAAAAAAAATTCAGGTACTTCTGCCATACACAGTAGGAGGTTTATACACACTCTTCATGATAGACCACGATGAAAAAACAGTGAAGGTATTTGACCCAAAACCAATTGATGATTGGTGGAAACATAGACCATCCAAGAGGTACTTAAGAAATATAGAAAAGATTAGCAGCAACTACTTCCAAGCAAGGCGGAAAGTAGGTTGTCAGCACGGGTTTGAAGATTTATTTGTATGGAAGGATGATGACATAGAAGAAACTCCGTTGGTGGACAGGTAAGCAACTGACATAGTTAAAAATATATATAGTATTTAGATTCATGTTGAGATTCAAGTTTTTAAATAGATTTGAAATTTTTTAACTAATCTCACTACTCAGCATCCTAACTGGTGACGTGGTACTGCAACTAATGTACACATTCAATGGAACGAGAGAGGCAAGATTAATGTACAAGGTGAGTGTGCTAAAAACAAAAAATTATAGCTTCAAAATAACATAAAAACTAACATTTCTTAACACAGGATGGGAGAACAATGCGAAGAAGGTTATTGGTGGACATGCTGACGTACGAAGAAAATACAAACCAAGACATTATACCTGAAAAGATACGACGCTATCTTAACATGATCAAGGAAAAGAGTACTGCCAAGTTGTAAAAATTATGTATAGTTGTCAATAGTTGTCAATTTTTTGCACTCCAAACTTAAATGATATTTGAGATATGAACCAAGAATATTCGTGACAATAATAACACAGTTAGCCCGTGGCAACGCACGGGCACTTTTGCTAGTTACATATAATGTAGGCTACTATTTCTTTATACATAATTCGCAGTCAAAAGCACCATGAATAAAAACAAATTTATTTAAGAACAAGTAAACGAAATAGGAACAACTTTACACATACACCAAATATTTTTTTCCAGCATTGAAACACAATTCCGAACACTGAGAAAATCCTTTGTAACGCAACGATCCTTTGCAGAAGTTCCAGGAGAACCGATGGAGAAACATTAAACGTTGTGGTTACCACAAAAGGCAACAACCTTGACATGAATATAGTTAACACATTCTGTAGTCACAAAATGTGACATTTAAAAATGAATATAGTTAACAACCTTGACATGAGTGAAGATTTTTTTTTTTTTGAGAACTGACATGAGTGTAGATAACACTGGACATTGTGTAATCACAAAACGGGCCGGGGGACGCAACGGTAGCCTCCAGAGAAGGATGCACTAGAAGGAGATCATCGGCCTCCACGGCATCGGGCTGTTCTCCGGGGTTGGGCGGCAAGCCTCGGCGCCCGCGACGGAATCATCGTCCGCGGCACGCTGTCCTCCTGGGCGTGCGGGTCTGCCGCCGCCTTGCCCGTCCGCCGTCGTCTCGCCCGCGCCGCCCCGCCGTCGTCTCTCTCTCGCCGCCCCCACCTTCGTCCTCCCCGCTAGGCCTGGGCATTCGGTTAACCCGGTTAATACGGTTCGGTTAATTCGGCTAAAAACAATTTCGGTTAACGAGAAATGACACCCGATTTAGTACCAGAAATTTCATTAACCGCGTATTTCGGTGGTCGGTTAATTCGGTGAATTAACCGAATTCACCGAATCAACCGAAAATCCAAAGACCCGCCTCCTGCCCCCAGAGATCGAGCTCAAATCGAGAACAAATGGAGCAAATCGAGCGATGTGCAGGCGGCCCTACCCCACGCGCATCTCGCGCATGTCTTCCCCGCGCGCAGCGCCGCTGGCAGCTGACGCGTCCTGCTTCCGCTCACGCGCGTCGATCTGCGCCCCAACGCCGGACTCACCTCGTCGCGCCGCCTCTGCCCGGTCTGCCCCGTCGCCCTGCTTGTGCGCCGCGCGTCCGTGGTCCGACGCCTCTGGCAGCAGCTCGTCCGCTGCCTTGTGGCCAGTCGCGCGAAGCCTGGTGGCCAGCCGCGCGTCCGTCCGGCCTCAGCTGCCTCCGCGCCGCCGTGCTATGTGGTTGTGTGTTAGGGTTAATTAGCTTCAATTGGTTGGCTGCTGGGCTTGGGACACGGATTGGCTGGTGAGGTGGGTCAGTTGGTGGCTTATATGGGCCGGCGGGATGGGGATCTAGGAGGACTGGGTTTTGGTTTATGGGCTGCAAGGTACACATGGGCCAAAATTTCGGTTTTTCGGTAGTTCGGTTAATACAGTCTGAAAACCGAATTATTTGCGGTTAACCGAACTGCACAGATTAGAAAACCGAATTTTTAACCGACCACCGAATTTCTCAAAAATTTTAGGTTTTTCGGTTCGGTTAACTTCGGTTATCGGTTATACGGTTAACCGCGCCCACCCCTACTCCCCGCGCGGCTTCGTCTCGCCCTCGCCGCGCCCGCCGCCATCTCGCCCGTCCCGCGTCTGTTGTCGTCTCGCCAGCCACCGTTTCTGTTCGCCCCGCGCCAGCCATCGCCGTCTCGACCGCAGCCATGCCAGCCGCCATATCCCAACGCGACCAGCCATATCACATCTCGCCGCGCGACCAGCTTGCTCGATGCCCCGCCGCGACTGCCCTATGAGCTCCCTCCTCTCTCTCTGCGTGGTGTGCCATCGCCGCGGCTGGGCGTCCTGTGGCGCATGCCTCTATCGCCCCTGGCCCCGGCTCGAAGGAAGCGTTTGGTGATGGGATTGTGAGGACGACAATGCACTCGCTGAATCGCCCGCAACAAGCTAAAAGCGGGCTGATGTTTCTCGATAGATTCAACCCGGCAACTAATGAAACGGCCGCTTCATTCTCCATTCCTTTTTACTTGTCCATTATAAATTTATATAACTGCCGTCCCAAGCCACATCACCTATCCGCCGGCCATCCGTTCTTGAGTAACCTACACGCCCTTCCCTTCGCGCCTTCACCAACCCAAGCGACGCAACCTACCAAAGTGACTCGTGGTCTCCTGAGCAACCGACGCGACGCGACGCCACCACCCGCCCTCTCGTCTTCCCCCATTTAATTATTTTCCACCCGGAGATTGGAATACAAGCATTCTGTTGCCGCCTCTTCACGCTCCGGTTACCGTCGCAGATGCGGATGAGGAGCAGCGCAACGCACGTCCCCGCCTCCGGGAGGACACGGTGAAAGTCCGCGACGGCGGTGGGTAGGGGCGTCACCGGAACAACATGGTGGAGATCTCTGTTTCGCCGAAGGGAGATCCACAAATCGCCGTTTGCGAACCCCCGATCGCAGCGCTCCGTCAAGAACCGCTGCGAGCGATGAGGAGAAACGCAGGAACTTTCGCGGGATGCGCCTGCACAAGACGTCGAGAAGCACTCCGGCAAGGTACTGACCGAGTTCCTCCTTCCCCTGCTTTCTCGCATATCTTCCGAGAGGATATGAAGCCCCGGTAGATAGAATTAAAAAAAATGATCCATTCATTTCCTCACCGCCAGTTCCTTTTTCTTTAGTTGTAGTTTCGGCATGGAATGTTTCATACATTAGAAAGGGGCTCGCTTAAATTACATCATTCGCTTAACATTTGGCTCATTCAAGCTCTAGTGACTTCTTATAGTCGATAATTGAAGCCAACCTCTCACTTTTTTTTTTTTGTTCCGATCAGATGAAATTGTGTTACACGAATCGTGTAGCTTACCAAGTAAAGCAAGCAGCATGCTGAGGCTACTAAGACTCGAGGAGCACTAATTTGTTTTTGTAAGTATATCAATGCGGTTTTTGTTTCATCTGAAGTCCAGGATTAACTTCTTTGGCAAATTGTCGTGTCTGAACATGGTGATGGTCCAGAGCTGCTATAGTATAAACAGGGTAATATACAAAGATCACAACCTGCCTAGACGTGAGGAACAACAGGAATTTGTATAAATCAATACAACTAATGGCTAAACAACCAATGCACGCTTGTTCCCCCCTCAAAAAAAAAAAAAAAGGCTAGCGGTAGGAGTTTCTAAGGTAGCTCTCAGTCCTCGCAGCAGTGGACATTAGTCTAAGTAATCTAAATGACTGGCAACACAGCTTATGGTGACAGTAATACATGATATTCGTGTGGTTGATTCCTTAAACTGGTATGTTAGTACCTCAGCGTTCCTTTACTATTTTTGCAACATTTGAAATGTGTTCCTGGATATTCTAGCAAAACTGAAGGATGATACCTATTCCAGTTTGTTTCTTGCCCATTATTTCCTATTGCAAAATTCAGTAATCTCCCTTCTATTTTTAATTTTGTTTATGCTAACCATTTCAAAGGCTAATGATGTCTATTCTTATTGGTGGCCATGCAGCAAAACCTCATTTCAAGAGGACAATGGATATAGGTGTCCCTGTGATCAATGTACATGTCAGAAATTTAAGTAATCTTCTTCCCTCATCTCCATAGTAAATTATTTACCATGCTTACACGAGGATTATTTCTTATTGCCTTTTTTTTTGTATATACAAGGTATGTTACCAGGCCACAGACGGTACAGCAAAAGCGAGCTTCCTCTTTTTGATGTATAGGCTGTTGTCTTATTGGCAATCATGCATAACAATCTATTCCTTTAGGTAGAACTCAAGTCCTGTTTGTCTATCAGCTAGTCATTTCTAGGTAGAGCTTCAATTATCCATCACTTCCATGATTGATGGGTAGGCTGTTTGTCTTTTTGATGTATAGACTGTTTGTCTATAGCTCTCTAAATGCTGGCATCCTTTTCAAAGCAGCCTGTGCAAGTTTGGTGGCCAATAGTACATTGGTCTGTGAATGTATTTTGATGGGCTTCAAATAATATGCTGCAATCGGGATGAAAGAGATACATATTTTGGTAGCCCTTTTCAGACTCACAGTTAACTCTTAAATTATCATCACGCTGAATCTGAGGAAATCTGTTTACAAGGGCCAACAGCGTAAGATGCTCCTTTATGTGGATTTATTTTTTGCTAATGGCAACTTCTTGTCAAGGTATGTATTGTCTGCCTATTTTTTTTTTTTGCGAATATTGGACTGAGTTGTTAAAATCTGTGTGACTACAAAAGGTCTTGGGCTGACTGTCCCCCTTATGTTTTACCTTTGCATTCTTTTATTAAAAAAAACTCTGTTTTTTTTTGAAGAATTAAAAAAAAAACTCTGTTGACATCAGAATATGTTAAATCTAAACTGTTACCATGTATAGGGGCAACCAACAGGGAGATTAAGGGTACACAATTGCAGATTGTTCGAGTTGCTGGATGGATCAAGCTATTGGTGCTTGGATGATTTGGGTCATATGGAAGAAGCTGTGGATGCTAGATACATGTATATACAAGGTAATATGCACTACTGTTACACTAGAGTTTTGGTTCTGAATTTTTGTATCATAGAAAGCCTTAAGCAGTAATAAATAGATAACATGAGGGACATCGGTATTTTATCTTCCTCTAACTCACATCTTTCTCAATACTTTGGACTTGTGCAGATGTGCATGCATTCACTCTTTGCACTTGGTTTTTGTTTTTTGTTTGCGAGTTAACGAGAATTTCATAGGATTCACTTGCATGCAAAGGAAATTATTTAATTTATGCCTTGGTGACTTGTCTCTAAGCGCATATTAGAATGACAGTTGCTAGTTTTTCGTTTATTCATGATAGCCATTTATTTTTCGTTTAGGTTTGTTCGGCATAGCTCCTTGAAGTGCCACCATCCATTTTTGGAGGTAATATCGATATATCATGTTTTCTGCCTATTACTAAGCACATGATGGATATGACATTGTTTCCATGCCGATCAGACATTTTCACACTCTACTATGCAGGTCTAATCATATCTTATCTTCAAAACATATAAACATGGATATGTAAAGTGGTTTAGGTATAATATATTAACGGTATGTCCTTAATTATATGCCTTGTTGATTATACTTTTCAAGAAATACTATTTTTGCAAGTATAGATTGTTCCATGTAACAACAATAACAATACCATGGAACTAGCTTGTGTTAGGGTGTAGGGTTGGCAAACACATTTCATTTCACTGTAACTATAGAATTTAGGATAAATCTTTGACCAAATAGTAATTGGATAAACAATGTTGCACACATGAGATCTGATTAGATAATTCTCACGTGATCATATTTTATAACTAAAAACAACATGAGAATTAATATTGATACATTGTGTCACATATATTTTGTATACTTAAAACAAATATTCACTCGCTTAATGATTTATCAACCATGTCATCTTGTGGGGCTATTGTTTGGGGATATATTTTAGGCACATGGGTACTAATATACTTAAGATCAACAAAGCTTATTCGTTGGTCAAAAATAACTTGTGATATATCAAATTTATCAAAGGTTTGACTAGACCTTTAAGGCCAAAATATTAGCCACAACCAGTGGCTAGCCCCTTTGACAACGCAAATCTATTTAGAATCGAGGCGGGATTAGGGACATTATGCTAGAGCATTGGTTACATTCAACAGGACCGCGAAACAGTCCTAATATTTTTGCTGTCACAAAGTTTCCTTCATTTGCAGCTACAAGTTGACGCCCTGACTCTCCTCCTTTCACTGGAAGAAACATTATCGCGGCTCGCAGGTTTTAGGGGTCTAGGGTTGGTTTTTAGGGTTAT